>JBANSL010000009.1:67165474-67765474 GCA_037127255.1 Persicaria tinctoria
AACCATGTTTTTTTTTTTATAAAAATCAATCCATTGTGATAATTATGGTAAAAAAACAAGCATAAGGGCTTTAGACAAGATGGAGAAATGATTATTGTCAACACTATTTTCACAAAACTGCACACAAAGTTCTTCCCAACCAAAATCAACGCCACCAAGAACATCTCGTGTGTTTTCAAGGAGCAACCAAGAGCGGCAATATTTAGGAGTTTTGAGGTCCATTTGAGAGAGAGTTCTATAGATATATAACGGTAAGAAATTTCATTATAATTTGTTTTTTATGAGCTTTTGGATAAGAAATTGTGTGTTTTAGGGTTTGAAATTAGACTTAAGATGAAATTGGTTGTTTGTGTCTTTTGTTTGATTGGAGTATTGTTTGAGTTGAATTATGAGTACAAACTGGAACGAAAATGAAAGAAATTGGTCGTTTCTTATGCGATTTGGTGCGATTTTTGATGTCGTTCCTATCAGGCATAAATCTCGTGAATTCTTTGATGTTTGCGTTGAGCTCGATTGCTGTCACCGAGGTGGTGATGGAGGCTCATTTGGTGTCACCGAGTTTGTGACCGAGGAAATTTATAAAGCTCGACTTAAGTCAATGAAGCTATTTCATAACCTCACCAATATCCACCGAGCTCCCTCATTAACCTCACTCAATGGAGTCGAGGTTATTTTATTTATTTAGCTCGGATCTCAGCGCTTCGATAGATTTTTCAAACGACAACCAAGAAAAACAGTCGAAAGTCTTTCAATAATCACCCGAAGCGATTGATATACCAAAATAAGTATCGATCAAATAATTCCTTGATAAATTTTGGACATGTTTGCAATTGTTTGAAAAAAAAATGAAAAATGACTTGTGATAATTTAATTGAACTTATCTTGTCAATAGTCATTCAGACATCTTTACTCTAGCCTCACTCAAACAACAAAGGCAAAATCGTAGAAATTCACCCTTTAAATAGGGTGTTTTGCGAAAAATCACCCCTTAAATCTACAATTGCAGAAAGCCGCACGTTAAAACCATTTTCTTAGCAATTCACAACCATCACCCAATTTTTAAATATCTAAATTTAAATACCAATTTGTATTTTGGCCAAATTCATTCTCATATTCTTGTTCTTGTATAAATACTGGACCAACCATTCCGGAATGGCTCACCGGAAAGGACTTGTGAATAATAGTCATAGGTCGCCGGTTCGAACCCCGGAATGACCGCTCTTTATTTACCAATTCAAGGTATAAATACTGGACCACAATGTAACCTCTTGATTGTTACACGTCGGATCCGTACAAAACCCACGTACGTACTATTTCAAACAATCCACGTACGTACTATTTCGAACTTGGAGATGCCAAAAGAAATCGGCAACTATTATGAAAAAGGAACGGCCCACAGTCTAAACAAGGTGTTAAGGGAGCTGAGCAGGTAGAGAAGATGTTGCAGATGACCAATTATGAATGACGCTCCAGTCGAAGAAGATGTAGTTATAATTAATCTTTCAACTTTATACTTGATTAAATTAATTTTCATATCGACTGTAATTTTTTTTTATCCAGCTGTTGTTGTGGTGATTTGCATCTCGGCGGTAGCTATAAAGATCGCGATCATATGGTTCTTGAGTAAGGTCGTGCATAGAATACCGAACTACGCGCATACAGAGGTAACCATCGGCCACGCCGCGCCTTACCCGCGAGCGCGGTCGGTGATCAAGCCCAAACCCGATGAGACGAGGCGAACCAAAATCCCTGCATTGGTCACCGACTTGGAGCTCGAAGTGGCCACCATGGAGAGATTCCTGGAAGAAATGGCCAAGGAGAGGCTCCTCTGGTTCTCTCTCGTCATCTCCGAGGCTTCACACGCAACTTCTCCGCCAAGCTCGGCGCTGGGGCCTTCGGAGAGGTCTACAAGGGGAGCTTCCCCAGCGGGGTCCGGATAGCTGTCAAGGTGTTGAAAAATGGAGGGCTCGGGAGGTCGTCATCGTCGTCGTTAGACGAGCAGTTCATGGCGGAAGTGGCCACCATAGGGCGGACTTACCACATCAACTTGGTCCGCCTCTACGGCTTCTGCTTCGACCCGACTCTTTAGGCCCTCGTCTACGAGTACATGGAGAACGGGTCGCTCGACAAGTTTTTGTTTAGCAATGACAAACTCGTCGAATGGGGAAAATGTTGAACAATTTCTGGAATCAACCTCAAAGATCTAAGGCCTTTGATGAACAAAAAAACGCCAAGCAATCACTCAACAAAGTTCCTCTGTAACACAGAAGGGAACAAGACCTCGGATGCTTGCATAAACCACAACTTCCACACACTTCAATTGATGAAAACTGTCTACCAAAAATACATACTTAAACTCACACAACTGAACACAAAAACTACCAACTACACACCCCACTAACATACTTCTAAACTGCAGCTTAACTGCATACAAAACACTAACTGTTTTCATAACATAAAAATGCATAAACCAAACTACAAGTTAGCTAACTAACTTAGCTCTAAGAAAGTTCAAATTACATTTCAACACCACCCCTTAATTTGAAGTCTTTCATACCCATTTTCTCCATGAAATAAAAGTGCTTTGCACTAGTGAGAGCCTTTGTGCATATGTCTGCATCCTGGCTATTTGTTCCACAGAACTTGAGAGTGATCTTGCCTTCTGTCACCAACCTTCGAATAAAGTGATGTTGAACATCTATGTGTTTTGTTCTGGCATGAAAGGCTGGGTTCTTGGTCATTGCAATTGTTGATTTGTTGTCACACCACAACTCAATTGCCTCCTTATGATCACAACTCAGATCAAGCATAAGCTTCTTCAGCCATAGAGCTTGCTTAGCAGCTGCTCCAGCTACAACATACTCTGCTTCAGATGAAGAGAGTGCCACTGTATCTTGCTTCCTTGCACTCCATGTGATTGCTCCTGACCCAAGCCCAAACACAGATCCAGAAGTACTCCTTCTATCATCAATGCAGCCAGCCCAATCACTATCTGCGTGTCCTCTCAACTTGAAGTCTTCAAAATGTTCATACCACATGCCATACTCTATTGTGCCAGCAATGTACCTTAGAATTCTTTTAGCTGCTCCCAAATGTTGCTTTGTAGGACTGTGCAAGTACCTTGAAACTACACTCACACTATAGGCAATGTCAGGCCTAGTATGTGTGAGATAGTTTAAGCCACCAACTAGGCTTCTGTACAACCTTTCATCCGCCATAGGAGTACCATCATCTCTTCTTAATTTCTCATTCATATTCATTGGTGTCTGAGCAGCATCACAGTTTTCCATTCCAAATTTCTTCAACATATCTCTGGCATACTTTACTTGGCACACAAAAATACCTTCTTTGCTTTGCTTCACTTCTAATCCGAGAAAGTACTGCAACCGATTCAAATCTGTCATCTCAAACTTGCTCATCATAGCATGTTTGAAATTCTTGAGCAACTCTGGTGAAGAACTAAAGTAGATTATGTCATCTACATATAAGCACAACACTATGAACTCCCCACTCTTCTTTCTCTTCACATACAGTGTAGGCTCATTTTCACTTCTCTCAAATCCATTCTTTAGGAAGAATGAATCAATCTTACTGTACCAGGCCCTTGGAGCTTGCTTCAGGCCATATAGAGCCTTGTGTAGCCTGTACACTTTGTGCTCTTCATTTTTCTTCACAAAACCTTGTGGCTGCTCAACATACACTTCCTCTTGCAATTCTCCATTTAAGAAGGCTGATTTCACATCTAATTGATAGACTTGCAGTTTCCACTGAGCTGCCAAGGCCAACACAACTCTCACTGTCTCCATCCTTGCCACAGGAGAGAAAGTTTCTTCAAAATCTATGCCCTCTTGTTGTGCATACCCCTTTGCTACTAGCCTGGCCTTGTGCTTCTGAACACTGCCATCAGTATTGAATTTGGTTCTGAAAACCCACTTCAAACCAATGACATTTTTATCTTGTGGCAGCTCCACCAAGTCCCACGTCTCGTTTTTCTGTATGGACTTTAATTCTTCTTTCATAGCCTTTTGCCAATCCTCATTGCTTTCAGCATCCTCAAAGTACTCAGGATCTGATGCTACCAAAGCTATCTCACAACTTGCATATATATCAGACAAGGATCTGAATTTCCCGCATATATACCAGACAAGGATCTGAATTTCCTTGGTGGTGACTCACTTGATGACCTTGATGATGATCCACTGTGACTGCCTGAAGAGCCTGAGCTTTGTTGCTGTACTGGTGTTGCAGGCAGTGGCGGCCGCAGGATTTCCTAGAGGGGGGGGCGAAATTTTTGGTCGAGAATTTTTTTTCCCTCGGTATATATAATAAAGAAATTTTTTAAAAATATATTGAAAATAAACCATAAATTATAGTATAAATATGATATTTTATTACAAAAATTCATAAAATAATTTAATAATATATATATGTGTGTGTGTGTGTGTATGGAAGAATTAAGATTTTTTTAAAATTATTGAAAGAAAATTACAAAAAAGTAAGTATTGAGATTTTGAACCCATGACCTCTTGCTTCCTTTACCCTTCCTTCCATCATTTACCAACCGAGCTAAACAATCTTTGTGTTCTCTTTCACATTTTTTTATTTTTTTTACCTTTTTTTTTATTATAATAGTACGAAACTCCGTCGCCGGAGGGGGGGGGGGCGTCCGCCCCCCCGCGCCCCCCCTGCGGCCGCCCCTGGTTGCAGGAGGAGTATCACCATAATCATCATCATCACTATCCTCTTCTTCTGTTGAACTATTGATGGGAATTACAGGGATCACCTCATCTTCCATAGACTGAGCATGCTTATTCTCCCAATCCCATTCAACTCCTTCATTGAACATCACACTCCTGCTCACTATTGTTCTCTTGCTCACTGGATTGTAAAGCTTATAGGCCTTTGATTGTGATGCATAGCCTATAAACACACACTTCTCTGCCTTGTCCTCTAGTTTCTTTCTCAAATTCACTAGAGCATAAGCCACACACCCAAACACCTTGAGATGACTCACTGAAGGTTTCTTCCCTCTCCATACTTCAAATGGAGTCTTGTCAGACAGTGCTCTTGTTGGAGAGATGTTGAGTACATACACAGCTGTTGCCACAACTTCACACCAGAACTCATTGGGAACCTTCCTGGCTTTGAGCATACTCCTAGCCATCTCTATGACAGTCCTGTTCTTCCTTTCGGCCACACCATTTTGCTCAGGTGTGTAGGGAGCTGTCAATTCTCTCCTTATTCCATTTTCTTCACAGAAGTTCATAAATTCATAGGACATAAACTCTCATCCTCTATCAGTTCTCAATGCCTTGATCATCTTCCCTAATTGCTTTTCAACAAGAGCTTTAAATCTCCTAAAGCTTTCAAATGCTTCAGACTTGAATCTAAGAAAATAGACCCAACTGAATCTACTGCAGTCATTTGTGATCAAGAAGAAATATTTGCTACCACCTAGTGACTCAGTTTGCATAGGGCCACACAAATTAGCATGTAGGAGCTCTAAACACTCACTTGCTCTCCATGGTTCATCATTTGAAAAAGAACCTCTTACTTGCTTTCCATAAACACAACCCTCACACAACTCCAATTCCCCTATCTTGGGCACACCAGCAACCATTTCCTTTGTACTCAGAAGCTTCAAGCTTTGAGCATTGAGATGACCATATCTCATATGCCATAGCATGGTTTCTTCATCACCTTTTACTGCCATAGCCTTTCCCACGTCTGCAGCTAAGTTGAGTGGAAACATTCTACTCTTACTCATAGGAGCACTCACAACTACACATCCTGATCTTTTCTCCTTTATCACACATTATCATCTTCAAATAGCAGAGAGTAACCCATCCCTTGTAGCTGGCCAACACTGAGCAAATTGTGAGCTAATTCAGGCACCCACTGAACATCATCTAGCAATCTCACTTCACCTTGTACACATTTGATTGCCACAATGCCTCTCCCTTCCACTTTCAACACCTTGTTGTCACCAAGTCTCACATTTCCTTTCTTAGACTCATCTAGTTCTTTGAAGATGCTTCTTGAACTAGACATGTGGTTAGAGCAACCACTATCTAAGAACCACATCTCACTTGCTCCCTCTGCTACAGACGACAGTGCCATAAACAACCTATCATCTTTGTCAACTTTCTCTGAATAGTTGGCTGCTTTCTGCTCATTCTCTTGCTTCTCCCAACAATAAGCTTCCTTATGTCCAATTTTCTTACAATAATAGCACTTGATTCCACTCCTTTGCTGCCTTGAATCAGTACTTTGATTTCTGTTGGACTCCTTCCACTGATCATCTCCATTTCCTCTTCCACCAGACTGGTTTCTTCCATGGCCTCTTCCTCGACCTCTGTAGCTCCCTCTTGAGCCACCTCTACCTCTGTGACCTCCTCTGTAGCCACCCCTGCCCGAAGAACCTTCTGACTTGGTCTTAGAGGAATCATCCTTAACTTGGAAAACTTTTTCTTCCTTCACTTCAGTGGATCTGCTCAACCTTTCCTCATGGGCCTGCAGAGAGCTTGTTAACTCTTCAAACTTGTATGTTGACAAGTCCTTTGACTCTTCAATAGCAGCAACCACATGATCATACTTTTTGGTGAGACTTCTTAACACTTTACTCACCACAGTCTCAACACTCACATTCTCTCCATACGACTTCATATGGTTAACTATGCTTGAGACCCTTGAGAGGAACACTTGAACTGATTCCTTCTCTTGCATCATTAGAGTTTCAAACTCTCATCTCAATAATTGCAACTTGACTGTGATCACCTTCTCATCTCCCATGTACTCCTGCCTCAAAACTTCCCAGGCTTCATGAGATGTTGTAGCTGCTGAGATTCTTGGAAAAATCTCATCATCCAAAGCACTTTGAATCATGAACAAAGCCTTTGAATCCTTCTTTCTCTTCTCTCTCAGTGGCTGATCAGGCTCACCTTCCACATTGTCTTCAAAGCCTTGATCTACAAGATTCCAGACTTCTTGTTACTTGAAGAGGGTGGACATCTTCAAGCTCCAAAAATGATAATTGATTCCTTTGAAGATTGGCAACTGAGGGTTGCCTGCACTTCCATTGTTGTTGTTCTGCATTTTTCCAGAACTTCAACTTCTCTATGTGTTTCCCTTGTGTTTGGTTCTCACAATCACTCAAACCTGAATCAAACCCAGCAACACAGATGTGTGTTTGCTCTGATACCAAATGTTGAACAATTTCTGAAATCAACCTCAAAGATCTAAGGCCTTTGATGAACAAAAAAACGCCAAGCAATCACTCAACAAAGTTACTCTGTAACACAGAAGGGAGCAAGACCTCGGATGCTTGCATAAACCACAACTTCCACACACTTCAATTGATGAAAACTGTCTACCAAAAATACATACTTAAACTCACACAACTGAACACAAAAACTACCCACTACACACCCCACTAACATACTTCTAAACTGCAACTTAACTGCATACAAAACACTAACTGTTTTCATAACATAAAAATCCATAAACCAAGCTACAAGTTAGCTAACTAACTTAGCTCTAAGAAAGTTCAAATTACATTTCAACAGAAAATTGGTCGATATAGCAATAGGGACTGCGAGGGGGATCGCGTATCTGCACGAGGAGTGCGAGAAGAGGATCATCCACTACGACATCAAGCCCGGGAACGTGCTCCTAGACTCGAATCTCAACCCGAAGGTCGTGGATTTTGGGCTAGCGAAGTTGTGCATCCGGGACAGCACACAAGTACGTGGCGCTGTCCGGGATGAAGGGGACGCCAGGGTACGCGGCACCGGAGGTGTGGATGCCGTATCCGGTGACATATAAGTGCGACGTGTACAACTTCGGGATGCTGCTTTTTGAGATCGTGGGGAGGAGGAGGAACTACCTCGACAGCGGGCGGAGCAACAGGGAGTTTTTGCCCAAGTGGGTGTATGGAGAGGAAGGAGGTTGAGGAGATGTTGTCGAGTTTGGAGATTGTCGGGGAGGAAGCGGGCGGGGCGAGGGAGAAGGTGGAGAGGGCGGTGATGGTGGCGTTGTGGTGCGTGCAATACTTGCCGGCCTCTAGGCCTAAGATGAGCGACGTGGTGAGGATGCTGGAGGGAGGTGTTAAGATTCCGACACCGCCAAATCCGTTTGCTCATCTTGCAAGCAATAGTGTGGATGGTATCACTAGTTGGCCAACCTCGCATTCCTAGAATCATGTCATTAATAGTGTGCTATAAAAAAGTTTATTACTTGGTTTTTAAATAAGCGTGGTTTGATTTTTTTGACACATTTTTAAGAGCTAAAAATTATATAAAAAATTAATTTTTTAATTAATTTTTAATTAATTTTATACTTATTAGTTATAAGTTTAAAATTATTTTAAAAGAGTAATTATAAAGTTAATATTTTTATAAAATTAATTTAGCTCTAAAAAACGTGTCGAAAAGTCAAACGATACTTATTTTTTAACGGAGGGAGTAAATACTAACCATGTTTTCAATATAATTAGGTAAATTGATACTTATATTTGTATCGTTAATTAATATATTGTAGATTATTAGGGGGATCTTTCTTGTGCTGATATTTTATAAAAAAAAATGGTTGATTTTATATAATTAAAAAAAAAAGATGAATTTATGTAAAGTCTTGTAAATAAAGAGTGCCTTTGTATCAAATTCAGAATATTGGTGGAAACTTTATTATGTAAAGTCTTGTAAATAAAGAGTGTCTAACAACACTTCAGTTCACAAATCTCTTCCATTCTGATCTCTTCAAAGGATGTTCTACAAAACTAGAAGCAAAATTAATTCTCTCTGTACTAGTAGCCATGATGCTGCAACATACAAGAAAGGAATTCACATATGGACTCCCGATAAACTATCTAAGAATCAGGCGATGGTTGACCAGGGCCAATAGTAATCAGCTATCAAGGTTTATTGGAAAAGGAACTAGCTACAAACCCACGAACAACACAGAAGCACATAGAGATCACCTAAAACAGCCCCTCAGTTGGTAGATTCACACAATATTTAATGATTAATATAGGCTATTGGAACATTAGGGGTTCTCGGAGGCCACTCCTATGGCCATAACTGAAACACATCCGTATAAAAAACAAATTAGACATCCTGGCTGTGTTTGAAACAAAAGCAATGACTCCCCCCTCGGATCAGCTTCTTCGTGAGGCTGGCTTCCAAAAACAGATATTCATCCCCTCCATTAGTCTCAAAAGAGGTATATGGGTTCTAAGCAGAAATGAAAAACTCATTGAGGAAAATTGTATCCTAGAAAAGACAGATAAGCTAGTAATGATTAAACTCCTCATCGACAACCTAATGGTATTGCTCACCATAGTCTATGCTCCCACAAGCGAAGCTGCTAAAAACCATTTCTGGCATAACATATATGCCAAGGCTAATCGACACAATCTCCCTATCCTGATTATTGGGGATCTGAACGACATAGAAAATGACAATGAAAAGATGGGAGGTCCTAGGCCTTCCATTAACAGATTTAGAAGATTAAGGGATGTGAAAAATGAACTAAATCTACACACCATCCCATTCCAAGGCTCTCCTTTCACTTGGAGGAAAAACCAAAATAAGATTGACAATACCTATGAAAGGCTTGATAGAATACTGGCTCATCATGAGATCTATACAAAGTTTGGAAATTTGGTTACTAGGCATCACTCTTTCTCCTCCTCGGACCACTGTCTGATTACCACAAGTCTGGGTACCCCCTCCACTGATAAAGGATCTCCCTTCAGATTCGAAATGGCATGGACTTCAAACCCATGCTACGAGAAAATTGTGGCAAATGTGTGGAAAAAAAAACTGGTGGGTTCCTTTTGAAAAGCCTCGATACGAAAGACCACCATTTTTATATGGGGCCAGGGAACTTCCCCGATGAAATTTACACCCTTCCCGACGGACTTACCTGACCCGCGTCGAAAGAATCGACGCGGCCCAACCTGTGCCGCGGGAAGTTAAGCTAATTTGTTCGATTTTACAAATGATGGTTCCCTACTCGAGTTTTCCCTAGACAATTTGGAAACCTAACTTATTATACCTGTCGTCGTTAAGAGTCTTGATACTTATTAATACTGACTCCTAATAGAATTTTTATATTGAAAGTAGACAGGTTTCAGGTCCGCGGAGATAGATGTTAACGCAGGTTGTGTGTTCTTCTTCTTTTTATCAGGCCTCTCTTTCGCGTGCAATCACTTCTTTTGCTTCCTTTTCTTGGTTTTAATCTATCTTAATCCGCTTGTCCTCTTTTTCTTCCTTTCCTTTCGTTTCCAAAAAAATCCCCTTTTTGTAATGTGGTTCTTCTCTATTTATAGGCTTTCGGCTCTCTTGCATGTTATGCCACGTGGCGTTCTTTGTTCAACACGTGTTGTACTCGTGGGATGTGGGCATGGCTGCAACGTATCTATTTCCTTATCCGCGGACTTCCTTTACGAGTAATTTCTTGGCTCTTCGTCCGCGGATAATGAAATCTTTTTGTTTCGCTT
This sequence comes from Persicaria tinctoria, assembly GCA_037127255.1. NCBI lineage: Eukaryota > Viridiplantae > Streptophyta > Magnoliopsida > Caryophyllales > Polygonaceae > Persicaria > Persicaria tinctoria. The sequence continues at coordinate 67,175,976 of JBANSL010000009.1, forward strand.
TTCTCCTAATTTGTTTGGTATTTCTGGTGTTTCGACAGGTGTTTTTTTGGTCTTGGTTTAGTCACAGCTCCTCGGTCCGTGTTGATTATGTTTAGTAATTGACGCGGATCGATACTAAATATAAATGTTTGCAGTTTTGTTACCGTTGTAGATTCTGATGGGGTTAGTGGGCCTCTTTTTTGCTGCGTTTTGGCCCAATTTGGGCCCATTAGGCCCATTAATGCTTGGAATTTCAAACGCCGGTAATCTTTCTATAAGTTACCCCGTTTCATTCACTTTTTCACCCACATCTGTCCTTTTCCACTTTTCGCGATCTTTAATCTTTATCTTTTTAGTTTTCCGGGAGCGGTCTTCTAGGGTTCCGGCGGTTTGTTTTGAAGTTTCAGGTGGTTTTCTTCAATTCCGCAAGGAATTTCTTTTTGTTCTTGGCTTGTTCTTGAGTTTTCTTCGTGGAATTCTTTGATTTTTTATTCTTTGGATCGTAGATTTGAGTGTGAAATTGATTTGGAGGTGTTTTTCGGACAAAGTTTTTCTCTGTGTTAGTAAAGGTTTTCGTACAATTTTCTTCTAGTTGCTTTTTAGAAATGGCTAATCTCAACAAAGAAGGTGACTTACTAGAAGATTTTGAGAGGGATGAAGGATGGAGAGGTGATGGTGCTTCATCTTCTCAAGCGCGTCCGCCTTCGGAGCCACTTTCTATCTCCACAGGGAGTTCTTCTTCTTCCTCTGATGATTCTTCGTCAGAGTCATCTTCTTCTATGTCCGCGTCTACCCCGGATCGCGTTGGACCCAGTGGCAGCCCCATCAAGGTGAGAAGGCGTCGGAAGCGTTCTGACCCTGATTACTATTCTTCACCTTACTCAGTTTCTTCTTATTCGAAGGGATGCGCGGATGGTGAAAATACAACAGCTGTGGATGATTTGGGCGTTAGTTCTTCCGCGGACGAGGGGATATTGTCCGCGTCTCAGTCGACGAACCAAGAATCAGAGGAAGTTTGGATTCCTTATGAGCTTTCCCCCATTGGTTTGGCGGAAGATGCTAAGGTAATCCGTTCCAAAGAGAATTTGAGTGATTTGGACACTCCCGCGTATGATTTGAAGGATCTTGATTCTTGTCTCTTTTGGGGGGATTTCAAACCTCTTCCTCCCCCAACTAGCCGCCCATCAGTTGTGCTCGAAAGGATTCACCCATGGAGATCCCCAGTGAGTAAATTGAGGGGTTGTACGACCTTGTTAAATCTTGGGGATCTTGATGCCCTTTCGCAAGTTTTTCCATGGCCGGCGGGTATCGAATTCTGTCTTCCCGAAGAAGGAGGTGGATGTCTGGATGCTTATGAAGACTGCTTAGTCGTATACGCGGCCTGTTTATCTCAAGATTTCCGGCTCCCTACTCATCCCTTTTTTTCGAAGTTTTTGGAGGAGTACAACCTGAGTCCTGCTCAAATCGTTCCCAATGGTTGGATGTTTTTTACAAGTTTTGTCATGAGGTGCAAGGAAATCGGTGTTGCTCCCTTATTGAAGCTGATGCTAAGCATTTTCTCTCTGAAGAAGGGGACCCAGGACACAAGATTCTATCAATGTAATTCGAGTTGTAAATACATGGAGAGGTTGTCTAGTAAACCGAATTGGAAATATAAGTGGTTTTTGGTCCGCGACAAATCCGGACATGGCTTTGGTTGCCGAACGGTTCCAGGGCCTTTTTGCTCTGCTTCAAAACCTAAAATTTCCAATCTTTCTCAGTTCAAGTCATCTTTTTCTCATATCCCTAGATTTCCCTAGGACAAAATGTTGTCCGCGTTACGTCTTGAGATGGCTGGCTTGAGCATGCCTCATCCACGACTAGGTGGCCTCTTTGTTTAATATTTTGTGCTTTCATATTTTTACTTTTCTTAGAATGGATGACTCATTAGAATGAACTTTGTGTTTTACAGATAAGATGAATTTGGATGCGCTTTTAAAGCGACACAAGACTAAATCGGGAAAGAAGAAGAAACCAAGTTCGGTAGCCGATGAACCTCCTGTTCCTCCTCCAGTCTTGGACGCGACACCAATTGTTGATATAGGTGTTGCAGATGAGGCAGGGGCTTTAATTGAATCTTCGTCATTGGTTCCTGCCCTTAGAGAGGAACGTACTGGTCCGTCCGCGCCAGAATCTTCAAGGCCCAAGAAGAGAAAACTCTCCATGGTTACTGGGTCAACTGCTTTGGACAAAAAGGAGCTTTTTCTGGAAGGTGAGGCTACGCTTCGTGAATTTCCCATGCCTGGTTTCGATCTGGTTGACCTGCAAGGTCTTGCTTTTCCGGCCAAGAAACGTTGCCTTCCAGAGCAAGGTTATATTAAACGCATGGATCCTGTTACCCTCTCTGCTTACTTTGATCGTTTAATACAGTGGGTAAGTTTAGACTTTTTTATTGTTTTTAATTTTCTTTATTTATTTGACGCGTTCCATTTTGATCCCTCTTATTTTTTGCTTTGGTTTTTCAGTTAAGGGTGATTCAGCCGGACGTTGAAAGACGCATGGTCTGCGGAGATGAAGACCTCAGGAAGAAAGAAGAAGAAATCAAGAAATTGAACCACAAGCTCCGTATTTTGGGGAACACAGTTGGGGATCCAGCTTCAGTGGAGAAATTTAAGAAAAGGTCGGCCGATCTTCATGAGGAAGTGAAAAATCTGAAGAAAGCCATGGCTGCTCTCCAGAAGAAATATGATGACTTGAAAATTTCTTCAAATTCTGTCGCCTTCTGCGTCAAAGAGTTGGAGGCATCTGAAGGTGAATCACAGAAGCTTCTCCGGGCTAAACAGGCTACCATAGGAAAAATGGAGGAGGATCTTTCAATTCTTCGAGAGGAGCTATCCATGACCAAACAGGAGCTTGACGTCGAGAAGGCGCGATCGGATCAGGGTGTGGCTTTACAATGGCTTCAAAGTCCTGAGGGTTTGAAGTATCTATCTTCTGAATGGGTCAAGACTGAGGCTGGTATTTCTTTTCTGTCCTTCGCGGCAAAGGCGTGTCTCCAAACTCCCAAGGGTACCAGTATCCTGAAAGATAGATGTTTCAGCTTTTTTCGAAAAGGGATGGTGGCAGGGATCAACCAAAGTGTGACGCGTTCGTCAAATAATCCAGGCATCCCTTTGGAAAAGTTCGAGCCTAGCATGGAGAGTGCTGACTGGGGTCTTTCGAAGGAGGAGATGGAAGCGGAAGACTCTTATTCCAAAGGTGATGATGATGATGAAGCGGAGGAAGAAAATGAGAAGGCCAAGTCTCCCTGAGATACTTTGTTATTTTAGGCTTTTTGTGTGGTGATGAACATTGGGAATCCGTACATGATTCCTTGGTTTTTGGGGCGTCATTGAGATTCTTCTTTTGTTTTGAAGATAGGTTGAAGATCTCTCTGGCTAAAACATTCGCGTCACTTGCATGTTTCATTTGCAGTAAATATTTATGTTTATTTTCTAGACCTTCCAGGTGTTGAAAGGATTCATCCTGGTGTTCAAGATTTATCACCACTTGTCCTTATTTCTTTGGATGAGTTTCTCTTCTTAAGGCTCCGATCTCTGTCCTCTGTGATTCCTTGAGTTGGGTTCAATTGGTCGCGTTTATTGTGAGCATTATGTCTTCTGGAAATTTTAACCCATGGGCCTTTTTTCAAAAGATTGAGAATGCGGAGCAACTCTCTCGACTAGTGGGTATTTTTTTGTCTTTGTTTTAAACAAAGCTTGAGTTACTTCAACTTGTATGTTGATTTGTTTCATATGTAGGTTATGCCTCCCCAATTTGAGGCTGAATATGGACCTCTCCCTCCCCGATGGGCCTTTCTATCGTCTTATCTTGTCCGCGACTTCCCTGTGGTCGTATCATGGAGTGAGAATGGTCTTTTTCAGATTGATGGTGGTTGGGATGAATTCCTCATGCTTCATCGTCTAGGGATAGGAAGTGCTATGATGTTTTTTCACAAGGGGAATGTCTCTTTCCAAGTTTGTCCGCGCCGTGAAATCGCGAATGAACCTAAGCCGACCTCGGACTCGGTCTCTTCGTCGTGTGGTTCTAGTTGAATTATTTTCATGTAGGCCTTTTGCTGCCCTTCGAGTTTATCGCTTACTATAAGTTTTCTAGTGTACTGGAGAAATAAAAAGAGAATTTGCGGTTTCTTTATCATTTTCACATATTTTATCAAACTATAATAAAAGGAGGGGGTCTTTATTATTATTGATAATGGAAAATGCGTACAGAGACCTTTCATAGGGTTTAGATCCCCTTAAACTCGTTACATAGTTGACGCGGAGAACTTATTGGGAGATTAGGGGCGGCCTATCTCCCCATTCTCTTCGCTATCTGGGCTAACAACGTCGACTTCAAAGATAGAGTCTCCCATGTAGGTGAAGATCAACGCGGATCCTACATTGACTCGATTTGCCTGCGTGAAGTTGCGCCACCCTTGGGTTAGCCAAAAAAGGCCATCTTCATCTTTATCTACCTTCACTTCGTGTTCTTGGTTGGAGCGGGACCAGAGTCTAGCTTGAGTATGAGCGTCTTCATCGATTAGGACATACGCGAGAGGGAGACGAAGGGTTTGAAGTTGTTCCGCTCTCATAATGACTCTGTAGAAAGCCCTAGGCTGGGGGTTTGGATCCATTTTGCTCTTAAGTTTGCTCTCTGTTCTTGAGTGTCCTAGGTGGGTTTTATACTTGTCCTTGTGAGGTTTTCCCGTCTTTGGTTTCGTCGCTCCTTTCCAATATGTAATTTTTATTTGAATAAATTGAGCTTTTACTTTCGTCGATTTTGGGAAAAGTTTTTTACACCTGGTAACTTTGTTTTGAAAATGACGGACGCGTGCCCTTGACAGTTGTGCTGCCTATTGCATGTCACACATGTGTGTCTTTTTGCTTTTGTTTGATTGTCCCCTTGTGGTTGATAAGTAGGGAATCTTTTACTGTGGTTTCCAACTTTCATCGAGATGCGGGGTTCTATTATAGTTCCTCCTTTGTCCTTTAGAGCAGACGGGGTTGTCGATCTGGGAACCCGCTGGGCTTTCTTCCAAGCGATTGACTACCCGGAACAGTTTCTACAGTTGGTGAGCTAACTATGTTAGCAATCTATAGAAAACTTACTCTTAACTAATATCTCTTTGCCTTCCCTTTTTTCTTTTTTAGTTGCTTCCACTTCGTTTTGAGGAGGAATATCCCGATGCTATCCCTAGTCACGTTTTTCTATCGTCCTATCTATTGCATGACTTCGTGGTTTGCATAGAGCGGCGTAACGGTGGTCTTCTTTACTTTGGCCGCGGATGGAAGGACTTTGTGGACTCCCATGGTTTTGAGCAGGGGGCTTCTATGATTTTTACTCATACAGGTGAAGCTCATTTCGAAGTTCAGATGGTTGATCCGCGTGGGGGAAATAACGAGGATCGGGTCCCTTCTGAAATAGTTTCGAATGGTTCTTAAAGAATGCCCAGTTTTAAGTAAGGTTTTAGGCTTTCTTATCTGTTTCAAAACATAGGGGTTTAGCTAGCTTACAGCAGCTACACCTGGGCATTTCTCTGTTCATGCATGTTAAGTTTTTCGAGGTTCACTTGTCACGAGGTCATCCTTTCAAGATCTCTGAAAGATTCTGTAATAGTATCTACTATTCATCTTATGCATGGCATCTGTGGTTTTTGTCCAATGACGCGACATCTTAGCCATATGTGTTCAGTATTTTCAGTTATTTTTCGACATGTGTCTGTATCTTCGCTATATAAAAAGGGAGGCATAGTAAAGGAATCATTGATCACATTGCCTGTATCCTTACGATGCCTTCCATGGATGGTTTATCTTGGTCATTTTCTGAGAGAATTCGTTTTCCTGAGCAACTTCTTCGCTTGGTTAGTTTATTGGTTGTTGATTTTATTTTTATCGAACCAATTTTATCCATTAGCATCTCTTGAAATCTGTTTGTTTTGTTTAGTCCTTGCCTTTATGTTTCGAAGATAGACTTGGGCCAGGTCTTCCCCGGAGTGTCCTTCTGTCCACCAGGATCCTTCATGATTTTCCGGTGGAGGTTACGCGTGGAGATTATAGGATCCTGTTTTTGAGGGGTGGTTGGAATGACTTCGCCGAGACTCACAGCATCCATATTGGTTCTTCTCTTACCTTTGTTTATAAAGGTGAGAATCGCTTAGATGTTCGGGTTTTAGATGCCGTGGGAGATGAGGTGGACGCGGAGTGGGCTTCTTCAGAGTCAGAAGGTCCTCCCTCAAATGGGTTTCGTTTAAGCCAGGGCAGGACTCGCATCATCCCAGGGCGTTTTCCGCGGACCTAGGTTGATGGGTGCTTTGTTTTTAATTCTGAATCAACTGCAGCAATTTCTTTCAAAAATCACAATACTTTTTGGGGAATCCCCAAATGAGTATTTCTTTTGTAATATTTTGACTGTGGTTCGTTGACGGGTTTGGTCCTTTGAAAGGTTGATCAGACTTGGATTTCCAATGATCTAGTTAATAATGAAATGTTTTCTTTCTTGAGAATCTGTTTTAATTACAGACTTGTTGCGAAGTTATGCTACAGTGTTTTTAGGACTTTGTACGAAGTATCGTCTCTGAGAATGAGGATTCGTTCAGAGGCCTGACGCGGACATATGCTCCATCGTCTCAGGACTTTTACGAAGTATCATCTCTGAGAATGCGGATTCGATCAGAGGCCTGACGCGGATGTAAGCTCCAGCGTCTCAGGACTTTACACAAAGTATCATCTCTGAGAATGCGGATTCGATCAGAGGCCTGACACGGATGTAAGCTCCAGCGTCTCAGGACTTTATACAAAGTATCAACTCTGAGAATGCGGATTCGATCAGAGGCCTGACGCGGATGTAAGCTCCAGCGTCTCAGGACTTTATACAAAGTATCATCTCTGAGAATGAGGATTCGATCAGAGGCCTGACGCGGATGTGAGCTCCAGCGTCTCAGGACTTTACACAAAGTATCATCTCTGAGAATGAGGATTCGATCAGAGGCCTGACGCGGATGTGAGCTCCAGCGTCTCAGGACTTTACACAAAGTATCATCTCTGAGAATGTGGATTCGATCAGAGGCCTGACGCGGATGTGAGCTCCAGTGTCTCAGGACTTTATACAAAGTATCATCTCTGAGAATGCGGATTCGATCAGAGGCCTGACGCGGATGTGAGCTCCAGCGTCTCAGGACTTTATACAAAGTATCATCTCTGAGAATGCGGATTCGATCAGAGGCCTGACGCGGATGTAAGCTCCAGCGTCTCAGGACTTTACACAAAGTATCATCTCTGAGAATGAGGATTCGATCAGAGGCCTGACGCGGATGTAAGCTCCAGCGTCTCAGGACTTTACACAAAGTATCATCTCTGAGAATGCGGATTCGATCAGAGGCCTGGCGCGGATGTGAGCTCCAGCGTCTCAGGACTTTACACAAAGTATCATCTCTGAGAATGCGGATTCGATCAGAGGCCTGATGCGGATGTGAGCTCCAGCGTCTCAGGACTTTATACAAAGTATCATCTCTGAGAATGCGGATTCGATCAGAGGCCTGACGCGGATGTGAGCTCCAGCGTCTCAGGACTTTATACAAAGTATCATCTCTGAGAATGAGGATTCGATTAGAGGCCTGACGCGGATGTGAGCTCCAGCGTCTCAGGACTTTATACAAAGTATCATTTCAAATGCGAATCATCATAGAAAGCGCCCTCTAACCGCTTTATTTAATTTTTGCGGGGGCGACTTAGTTTTATATTTACTTAGCTGTTTTGATGGTTACACATAATACTTTTTTAGATTGTCCGCGTTCCAGGTCTTGTTTAGGACGATTCCTGCGGGAGTGCTGAGTTTATATGCCCCTTTTTGGACTTCCTTGACAATAATATACGGCCCTTCCCAGTTGGGATCCAGCTTCCCTCCAGACGTGGCTTGTCGTAACACTAAATCTCCTTCTTTAAGATGCCGTGGGGAGATTCGTTTGTCTTGATACTTGGAGAGCCTCCTCTTGTATTCTAGCTCCTTCAGAGCAGCTGCCATTCGGCGTTCTTCAATGAGGTGGAGCTCAAACTCCAGTGCTTCGTCATTGATATCTGGATCATAGGTCATGATCCGCGCCGATGGTATTAACCTTTCTACTGGGATGACCGCGTCCATCCCAAAGACTAAAGAAAATGGGGTTTCTCGAGTGGGAGTCTTTGTTGATGTGCGGTAAGACCAGAGTACTAATGGCAAGAGTTCTGCCCAACGCCCTTTGGCTGTGTTGCCAAGCTTCTTTTGTATCCCATGTAACAGCTGTCGGTTGGTTGTTTCCGCCTGCCCATTCGTCTGAGGGTGGGCTACGGAGGAGATTTTAAGATTGATGCCCAGCCCTGCACAGAAATCCCTGATCGTTCCGCAATCGAACTGCGGCCCATGGTCTGTAATTATCGTTTCGGGTACTCCGAAGCGGCAAACAACGTTTTTCCATAAAAACTTTCTCACTTTTTCCGCGGTAATTAAACCCATTGCTTCGGCTTCCACCCACTTGGTGAAATAATCAACTAAGACCAAAACATACCTCAACTGTCCAGGAGCAGTGGGAAATGGGCCGAGGATGTCCATTCTCCAAACAGAAAAAGGGCAAGCTCCGGTTATACTCTTCATTGTCTCAGAAGGACGATGATTGAGATTTCCAAACCTTTGGCACGCGTCGCATTTCTGTATGTAACTTCGGACATCATGTCTCATCGTAGGCCAATAGTATCCCAGCCTGATCGCTTTGGCTACAACTGCTCTCCATCCTTGGTGATGCGAACAAATCCCATCATGCAGTTCCTCAACCACTTAACTTCCTTCTTTTGATGATATGCACAACAGATCAGGTAAGCAGTACCCTCTTTTGTACAGTTTTCCTCCCCGGATAGTGAATCGAGATGACTTGAGGAGTATCTTCTTAGTTGCGGCCCTATCTTTAGGTAGGGTTCCCTTACCTAAATAATCTGCGATTGGTGCCCTCCAATCTTCCATCTCTAATTCTTGTACCTGATAGATTTCTTGGATGAGCCTTCGGTTGCTCATTCTTTCCAGAATCACTTCCTTTCCTACTTCTTCTGGCATTACAGCTCCCAATCGTGCCAACGCGTCCGCTTGCTGGTTGTCATCTCTAGGAACAGTTGTTATACAAAAACTCAAAAATGCTTTAGAAAGTGCCTGCGCTTTTCTCTGGTAATCTGGCATCAATCCCGTCCTGGCTTCATATTCCTCTGATATTTGCCGCGTCACTACTTCTGAATCGGTGAAAACTGAGACTTGCCTAGCGCCTTTAATCAAGGCTATTTCCAGTCCAGCTAACAGGGCCTCATACTCGGCTTCATTGTTGGTAGTTTGAAAATCCAACTTGTAGGCATAGTTGTACTTTCGTTCATCGGGCGCTGTTAGTGTGACTCCCGCTCCGCATCCATCTTTGTTGGCCGCACCATCCACTCTGAGTGTCCACTCACTTCTTTCCGTTGAAGAGCTCAATTCAAAACTTGTTTCACTGATGAAGTCAGCCAGAGATTGAGCAAGGATTGCTTTCCGCGGAGTGTATTCTATCTCAAATTCTGTGAGTTCGACTGCCCACTTCATCATCCTCCCTGATAAACAGGGTGAGTGGAGGATTTGCCGCATAGGTAACTCTGTCATTACTCGGATTAGATGATCTTGGAAATAGGGCCTTAGCCTTCTTGCCGCGAATACTAGGCACAGAATCATTTTCTCCACTGGTTCATATCTTGTTTCCGCGTCCTGAAGAACACGACTGATGTAGTAAACCGGAAATTTTTCTTCTCGTGTCAAGACTGCACTGATGGTGACGTTTTTTACAGATAAATACAGATGGAGGTTCTCTTTTTTCTCAGGTTGGTGAAGGGTAGGGAGCGATGTTAGGAAAAGCTTTAAATTTTCAAAGGCTTCCTGCAATTCAGGAGTCCACCGTATCGGTCCTTTTTTCTTGAGTAGAGCAAAGAAAGGTAACGACTTATCCGCCAGGCAGGAGCAAAAACGGCTTAAGTAGTTCACTGCTCCATTCAGGGATTGCAATTCTTTGATCGTCCGCGGTGGCTGAAGATTCTGAATTGCTGTAACTTTTTCAGGATTGACATCAATTCCCCTATGGCTAACCATAAAGCCAAGGAATTTCCCCGAGTCAACCCCAAAGACGCATTTTTCCGCGTTCAAGTTCAAGCCTCCCCTTCGAAGAGAATCAAAAGTTTCCTGTAAATCCGCTGCATGATCTTCAGCTCTTTCACTTTTGACGACAATATCATCAACGTAAATTGAAACATTCCTGCCAATTTGATTACGGAAGATCCGATCAACTGTTCTCTGAAATGTTGCTCCCGCATTTCTGAGCCCAAAAGGCATGACGCGGTAACAAAAGATTCCTTGGCTGGTGATGAAGGTTGTAGCTTTTTTGTCTGAAGGTTCCATGTTAATCTGATTGTACCCTGAGTAGGCATCGAGAAAACTAAGGACCTTGTTCCCGGCGGTTCCGTCGACAAGTTCATCTATGGACGGAAGTGGGTAACTATCTTTAGGGCAGGACTTGTTAAGATCAGTAAAATCAATACACATCCTCCACTTCCCGTTGGATTTTTTCACTAGGACAACATTTGAAAGCCATTCAGAATCTTCCACCTCTTCAATGAAGCCAACTTCTAAAAGTTTATTAGTTTCTTCCTTGGCCGCGGCAGCTTTTTCTGGTGCCATCTTCCTCCTCTTCTGCACTACAGGCTTCGTTCCTGGGCGAATTCTTAAAGTATGTAGCGCTATTGTAGGCGGGACACCTAACAGGTCCCGAGGACTCCAAGCAAAGATGTCTCTTGACCTTGCTATGATTTCTAAAACTCTAGCTCTTTCTCTTGCTTCTAATGCCTGTCCCAGGTAGAATTTTTCCTTTGAGTTAGAGAAAGGTGTAACTGCAATTTTTTCATCTGCGGTAGATGTTTTGACTTCCGTTGGCCGAACTTCTAACTCAGCTTCTGAGAATTCGGCTGACTCACTATCTCCGACTTCAGATTGGCAATTCTCACTTACACACATTACTTCTTTATTTTTCTTGATGGAGGTTAAGTAGCAGCTCCTGCTTTCTGGTTGTTGTCCGCGGACTTCGCCTATTCCTCCGCCTGGTAACGGGAATTTTCCCAAAAAGTGGTAGATTGAAACTACCATTTGGAATTTATAGAGAGAAACTCGGCCCAGCAAAGCATTATATACGGTGGGAATTTTTACTACTGTGAACACAACATTTTCCATGCGCCTGTTAGGAGGGGTCCCCAGAACCACCGTAAGCTCGATTGTACCGGCGACCTGCACTTCTCCTCCTGAAAATGTGATCAGCGTTCCAGGATATGGTTTCAGTGAAGCCGCGGAGATTCCCATTTGAGAAAACGCTTCCCATGATAGGATGTCTACAGAAGATCCGGTATCGATAAATACTCTCTTTACAGTTTTGGCAGCTATCTGTGCGTGAATGACCAAAGGGTTTGAATGTGGCATTCTTATTTCCTCCGCGTCCTTCGGTGTGAAGGAGATGTTTTCATGCTGTGCGAGAGAAATTTTTCTACTTGACGCAGATGGTGGCTGTCTTCCTTCCCTCTCATAGTTTCTTTTTTCCTGCCTACTGGATCCGACCATAGATAGCCCTCCTGCAAGGGTGTTGATGAAGCCCTCCGGTTCAGGTATCTGTCCTCCCTCTGTCTTTCGAGCTTCCCTCTGATTGACAGATCTCTGAGCTATCGGTGTGTTGTTGTATCTCCCTCCGCGCCCTCTTCTTCCTCTGCCTCTCCCTCGGTTATGGACCGGGAGATTTCTGCGCGGATCATGTTGTCTATCAAATCGTTCTTGGGGATTTCGGGATTCGGCGAATCTAGGACCTCCGTCTTCCCATCGAGGTCTGTAATCAGGTCGGTTCTCCCTCCTCGGCGGAGATCTCACATCGTGACTTCTGTATTGACTTTCTCGTGGATGATGAGCACGTGGAGGATCCTCTCTACGGCAAGATCCTTGGCCCCTTTCCAGGTTCATATGCACTTCATCACGACGGGGACGGAAATCTACTGCTTCTGAATGATGTCTAGGAGGCTTGACTTTTTCTTTTTTGAATTTCCCTATCAATTTTCCAAACGGTCCTGAGTTCCCAGTATTCGCCTTTGAACTGGAAGTGGCGGCTTCCTCCGCTTCAATCTGTCTGGAGACTCGCTCCCTTAAGTCATCATAACTTGTGGGTTTTTTCCGAAATAAATACGTCTTGAAATCCCCTTCGGCTAAGTTGCCCATAAGTATGATAATAGCCGATTCGTGATTGAAGTTAGGGATTTGGACCACCATACTGGTGAAATGAGTGAAAAAATGCCCCAACGACTCTCCAGCTCCTTGCCTGATGGAATTCAAATCAAGCATAGTCTTCTTTCTTGTCCGCGCACTCCCAAAATGGGAAGTGAAGATGTGAGACATCTGTGCGAAATTGGTCACAGACCCTTTGGGAAGGTTAGTAAACCAAGTCAGGGCAATCTTGGTTAAGGTTGAAGGGAATGTTCTGCACAACATGGCATCATTGTATTCGTTAATCCCCATTGCAGTAGCAAAATGGCAGAGATGATCTTCAGGATCAGTTGTCCCGTCATACTTCATGAGATTCACATCTCTCCATCGCTTCGGTACTGTCGCGGAGCAGATCTCTCGGGTAAACACTGATGGGAATCCGGTCGGTGCATTCTCATTCCTTCTCTCTGTAGAGTCGGATTTAGTCGAGGTTGAAACATCAGTTGACCAATCCCCGCGTCGATGTTTGTTTTCTCTGTGATGGTGATCATCTTGCCACGTCTGGTATGGCACTTCTTGGTTCTGAAAGCCATAGTTCCAGTTGCTGGGATTTTCAAAAACATTGTTACGACGATCAAAAATCCCATGCTGTCCCTCTGGCCTATAATTTCCTTGTTGACGCGGATTTTGTCCCCATTGATCATAGTAATAGTACTGAGCCTGCTCCTGTTGAAAAGGATTTGGATGTTCGTGTCGTGCTTCATAATACCAGAAGTTTTGCGGGATGAATCATCCGTTCAATCCATACTGATTATCGTAGTGTTGAGGAGGAGTTTCAAGGTTCTGTCCTCCCATCTCGGTATTAGGATTAGTTGGAGGTGTCAGCGGGACATACATGCTTGAAGCTTCTTGATCCTGGTGATCTCCTTGACTCATGTCCTGAGTCTGGTTATTTTGACTATCACCCATTTTCTTGCTAATGCGAATTAAACCTGTCGCGGCAGAAAGTTTGATGTCAGATATCTGAAAACTTGTATTTGTGGATTTTAATCAAATAGAAATTGGAAACCCCTTAGTGTGAGGGGGTTCCCACAGACGGCGCCAGTGAAAAGCCTCGATACAAAAGGCCACCATTTTTATATGGGGCCAGGGAACTTCCCCGATGAAATTTACACCCTTCCCGACGGATTTACCTGACCCGCGTCGAAAGAATCGACGCGGCCCAACCTGTGCCGCGGGAAGTTAAGCTAATTTGTTCGATTTTACAAATGATGGTTCCCTACACGAGTTTTCCCTAGACAATTTGGAAACCTAACTTATTATACTTGTCGTCGTTAAGAGTCTTGAGACTTATTAATACTGACTCCTAATAGAATTTTTATACTGAAAGTAGACAGGTTTCAGGTCCGCGGAGATAGATGTTAACGCAGGTTGTGTGTTCTTCTTCTTTTTATCAGGCCTCTCTTTCGCGTGCAATCACTTCTTTTGCTTCCTTTTCTTGGTTTTAATCTATCTTAATCCGCTTGTCCTCTTTTTCTTCCTTTCCTTTCGTTTCCAAAAAAGTCCCCTTTTTGTAATGTGGTTCTTCTCTATTTATAGGCTTTCGGCTCTCTTGCATGTTATGCCACGTGGCGTTCTTTGTTCAACACGTGTTGTACTCGTGGGATGTGGGCATGGCTGCCACGTATCTATTTCCTTATCCGCGGACGTCCTTTACGAGTAATTTCTTGGCTCTTCGTCCGCGGATAATGAAATCTTTTTGTTTCGCTTTTCTCCTAATTTGTTTGGTATTTCTGGTGTTTCGACAGGTGTTTTTTTGGTCTTGGTTTAGTCACCTTTGGCTTTAAGCTAATACAAAAACAGAAACTCCTTAAGCAGAACACCAAGAATTGGTGTAAAACAAATAAAAACAATTTTGACAGACAACTCCAGTTGGTCGATCAGAAAATTCAAGAACTTCAACAAGCGCTTCCCTGGGGTACTTTGTCCTCACAGGACGTTAACAAGCTGAGTAGATTAGAGAAAAACGTCTACATATTCTGAACTACAGCCATCAATTTTGGAAACAACGTGCTAGAATAAAACATCTTCAACTAACCGACAAAAACACTAGGTACTTCCAAACACTAGCCAAGGTGAGAAACAACCGTAACTCAACTACGAGTTTCACCACTAAAAACGGTGTGATCATCTCTGATAAGACCCAAATCAGAGATCACATCACAAATGAGATGAAGGAACGATTTATAACCTCTAATAGGAATCGTATAGACCCAAATCATCTAACTTTTCTGCAGCCAGAAATCACTCAAGAACAAAATGTCAATCTTATAAAACAACCAACAACTAAAGAAATAAAGGATACTATGTTTAGCATGACAGAAGACAAATCCCCGGGACCTGATGGATTTCCCCCGAAATTCTATACAAAATATTGGCATATAGTAGGAGATTCGGTGTGTAAAGCTGTAAAAGCCTTTTTCCACTCTGGTTCGATCTTAACATAAATAAACCAAACTTTCCTAACTCTTATACCAAAAATAGAAAACCCCACGACCATTCACCACTATCAACCTATAAGCCTCTGCAACACAATCTATAAAGTTATTACAAAGATTCTAGCAAACCGACTAAAACCAATCCTCCCGAGCATTATTAATCCATTTCAAGGTGCTTTTGTGCAAGGAAGATCTATTCAAGACAACACACGAATAGCACATGAAATTTTTCATTCTTTTCACAAACATAAGGGTAGAGCTGGGTGGATGGCTCTAAAATTGGATATGGAAAAGGCATACGATAAACTTAGCTGGAGCTTCATTGACGCTTCACTCACAAAAATAGGATTTCATCCCCAATGGGTCAAATGGGTGATGAAATGCATAACTTCAGCAACATTCTCTGTACTTGTCAATAATAATCCTGGTAAAACATTTAAACCTGAGAGAGGTCTTAGGCAGGGTGACCCGCTAGCCCCCTACATTTTCATTATAGTCATGGAAAACTTGGCTAGAGAACTGCAAAAAGAATCCCAACTGGATGATGCTTTGGTTGGGATCAAAATAACACCATCTAGTAACCCGATCCCACTTCTAACCTTTGCGGATGATACGATAATTTTTGCAAAAGTATCATATAAAAGCCTAGATACTATCAAGAACATCCTTAACCAATTTTCTAATAGATCAGGACTAACTATAAACTATCAGAAGAGCTCAATTCAATTCTCTAGAAATGTAAATCGGACCAAAGCACTCAATCTGGCACAACAAATGACCATCTCCATGGCTAGAGGTATGGAAAAATACTTAGGTATCCCCATCGTTAATGGCCGAGTTAAAAATGAAGTATTTGATGAAGAAATCCAGAACCTCAAGAAGCAACTCCCCAAATGGCAATCTGGATCAATCTCTCAGGCAGGCAGAGTGGCTTTAATCAAAGCTAATCTTAGCTCAAAAACAAACTATCTAATGCAAAGCTTTCTTTTGTCGAAAGGGATTTTAACAAAGATCGATCAAATAAACAAGAACTTCTTCTGGAACAAGACACAAACCCAAAATTACAAACCCCTCATTAGCTGGGAGAAAATATGTGCTCCAAAAAGTAATGGAGGTCTTGGCATTAAAAAAGCGGAGGAACAGAACATAGCCCTGCAAATGAAACTTTTATGGAAAATTTATACGAGCCCGGATAATATATGGGTCAAAGTCATAAGAGAAAAATACCTTCAGAATCGTAAGATAACTAATCTGAATATACACAATACTTCATGGCAATTCGGCCGGCTGCTACAACTGAGAGATAGATTTCATAAAGGACTACTTTGGCTTATCGGAAACGGCAAAAACATAAATGTCTGGTCTGATCAATGGCTTAGTGATACAAACCTTGCACAATATAAAAATGATCACAATCCGGAACTTAAAGTTTCAGACTTAATGACACCAACAAAGGAGTGGAACCTTGTTTTGCTCAACCAACTGTTTCCCCATACAATTGTTCAACAAATCACTGAGATTAATATCCCCTCTTGGGAAGCCAAAGACAAACTAATCTGGCAACTTGATAAGGACGGTATATATACAACTAAATCGAGTAGTATGATTTCAACTACTCAACCCAAACAATGATGATACTACTTGGATTTGGAAATTAAAGTTACCACCGAGAACCCAAAATTTTATATGGAAAATCACCTTGGATAGTTTGGCAACAAATGATCGTTTAAATAGATACTATAACAGGGTTCCTAGCCACTGCAGCCTTTGCAATGCATCAAATGAGGATGCTGATCACCTACTCCTTAATTGTCCAATCTCGAAGATGATGGCTGTCAAATATGAACAATTGGGTGGTGAGAAACTTTTCGGCTTCTCTGACCCTATGGCGTCTACAGCCGATTTGCAATAGCTTAAAATGAATAACACTCACTTTGAGCACCTCTGTATTCTATGGCAACATATCTGGGAATTCCGCAACTCTGTAATTTTTAACGAGTGCAATCCTGACATGTATGAGGAAAATGTAAGGAAAGCGATTCATAGCACAAAAGAATGGGTAAATCTTCAAAAGGAAACTAAAAAACCAAAGAACAAAAGAAGGACTAACAGCAAATGGACAAAACCCCCAATGTCTGTCTACAAGATTAATGTAGACGGGTCGGTTAAACCGTCGGGTGATTGCCATATTGGGGGCATAGTTAGAGACTGGAATGGTCAAGTTATTGATATTTTGTATGATAAGGTTACTAAGGGATCTGTAATCCACACAGAGTCCCTTGCTTTCTGCAGAGGGTTAGAAATAGCCCGTACTAAAGGTTGGAATAAGGTAGTCATCGAAGGAGATAGTCTGGGAGTTGTCAAGGCAATAGAAGATCAGAAATTAGCCCCTTGGGAGATTCTAAGAGTAGTTGAGAAGATTCAAATGCTTCGGAAAGGATTCGTCACAACTACAGCTCAGCATTGCTATAGAGAAGCTAACCATGTTGCTGATTATATTGCGAAGAATAGTCACAATAGTAGTTCTAATTTCCCTTTTTATAGGGATCTCTGTAACATCATCCGTCAGGATGATCATGAATGCTCTTAGTTATAAGACATTTTAATGGTTGCCTACTGTAAAAAAAAGAAGAAAAAAAAAAACTAGTACCTCGATTTTTTAAACTAAAATCTTAATAATATAAAAAATAATATTATAAAAAATATTAATAAAAGTTAATATATAAATTATAAAAATCTTTATCATAAATATATCTTATTAATATCTTTAAAAAAAAGTGAAAATTTGAGGTAATATACATTTTTCACTTATTTTTTGGTAATTATACCATTTAGTTTTTCTTTTTAGTAATTATATCTTTTTATGGTAGATTTTACCTAAACACCCTTAAAGTAATATTTTTATCTTTTTAAAATTAAAAAAAGATATAGATAAGATTGTTTAGATATAGATAAGATTGTTTATACGATTTGTTTATGTTTTGACAAAAGGAACACGCTACTTCTCCCATCAGTTTTACGTTTTGAAAAAGAAAGACACTTATGTAATACATGTAACTACAATAATTGTAACCAATAGTATTCTACCATATATGATTACATATATGATTACTTATTGTAACTGTACTTGTAATCAATATTGTCACATTAAGTAGGATTAATTTGAAGATATAAAGAGTTTGATGGATGAAGGGAGTGAGATACCTTGAGACATCTCCAGGAAGTATATAGGAAGGGTCAGAACTGCTTCTTGTTATTTGGGTACAATAATTTTAGGTTAATTGTTATCTATGGCAATAGTATGTTACTGAAATCTCTCTACCGAGCCCCAATCGGGGTGGCTCACTGATGGGGAGCAAGGGGGTGTGGGGAGGTCTCGGGTTCGATCCCTATCTCCGCCCCTTTCCTTGGATTAAAACTCAAGGTTTGCCTTGCTCCTTTCCAGTGGGTTGAGCCGGTCGGTGCAAGCCGGTTAATCTGGTGCGTGACTCTTGCCGGATGGGTCACGTACCCGGAGTTTTCCACCAAAGGTGGGTTCCTCGTCATAAAAAAAAATCGGTATCATTTCGTACATGCAGAAATGAAATGGGAATATAGCGCCATTTGTCAATCTCAAGGTCCTTAGCCCTACCTTTCTCTATCTCATTTAGATTTTAGCACTTCGACTTGTTTCGTATAATGCGAAAGTACCCGACCAACCCGCAATCTTTGCTTGTAATATATAATCCAATAAGATGTTGGCTTTTATATTGATATAGCAAAAGTAATTCAACAAAAGATCCAGGGGCATAATCGTCATTTATATGGTAAACCCTAATCGCAAACTCTAACTCTCATTATATATATGATCGATGACTAGGGTTAGAGGAGGCTTCTATCAGCCGACACATTCTGACTTGAGCGTCGGAGGCTGCTCTGGGGAGACAAGCCCCGCCCCGACCTCGTTCTTGGTTGATCTTGCAGGATTGCATCTCGCCGATCCTCCTCAAGATCTATGGTGCAGATTTTACCCATTACATTTGGCGCCATCTGTGGGAATTCGATCCAAAAGCCAGAAGATCGGATCTCTAAATGAAAAAAGCAACGAATTAAGATCGATCGTGGATGAAGTTATATGGAGCGGTGGATCTGCAGGAGTCGCAATAGCCACCGCAGCCACCTCGACATCCTCCGCCGCACCCAATTGATGATGTGAAGGCCGTCCAGAATCGTCGATCGATTCCGGTGTCCCGGAAGGATATCCTCGATCTCCGAAATCCGAATCTGGCCTGCCTTGCAGTTTCGGATCGAGAGGCCGCGCGGATCTGCAGGAGTAGCAGTCGCCACCGCAGCCACCACGGGGTCCTCCGTCAAGCCTCCGTCGCCACCATAGCCACCGACTTTGGCCTCCTCTGTCACTCTCGATGTGACTCCGATTGGATCGGGTTTGGGATCGCACCGGAAGCACGCCCAGATCCAGTACTTACAAACACAACCGCCGAGTCCGACCTCCGCCGTCTCTCTGTGCCACTCCGGTTGGACCTGCTTTGGGGTTGCGCTAGCTATAGCCACCGCTACCAAGCATCCTCGCACCGAAGACGACATGGATGCCCAGTGCGGCACACACAAAGCGCTGATGCGCCGGGCACGCCCACGGAGCCCTTCGCCGCCGTCGAGATCGGGGCCATAGACGGGACGATGGTCGAGGACGCAAATTTGAGATCCAGCGCCGCCGCTCCTCTGTACAAACCCTTTGGAGACGACGATGAATTTGCAAAGTTAGATTAATTACAAAACCAGCCCGGGATTCTTGGAAATTGCAGCTCAATCTTTGCATTTAGGATAATTGCGAAAAAAGGCCCAACTTCCATAAGGCAAGGTATCTCACTTGGAAGTTCAACATACCGTGCCCGGTCGGTCCAGCGTATGAGACCCAAAAGCTAAGTCTTCTCTGCCCTATTTTGAGTAAAAGTTTACTCCTTAGTTAATCATATTGCATGGTTAATTGCATCAGTTATAATTTATTGAAATGCTAATACGCGCAACATTATATCAAAGCCCTAAAAAACAATTACATACTCGCCAATCAAGGCCAATAGAACGCCACTCAAGGCCAAATGATCGCCACTCATGGCCAACAGATCGCCAATCAAGGCCAACAGATCGCCAATCAAGGCCAATAGAACGCCACTCATGGCCAACGAATCGCCACTCATGGCCAACGAATCGCCAATCAAGGTCAATAGAACGCCACTCAAGGCCAAATGATCGCCAATCAAGGCCAACAGATCGCCAATCAAGGCCAATAGAACGCCACTCGCCAATCAAGGCCAATAGAACGTCACTCAAGGCCAAATGATCGCCACTCATGGCCAACGGATCGTCAATCAAGGCCAATAGATCGCCAATCAAGGCCAATAGAACGCCACTCATGGCCAACGGATCGCCACTCATGGCCCACGAATCGCCACTCATGGCCAAAGAGCGCCACTCATGGCCAATGAAAACGTCACTTAAGACCACCTAAAGCTAATTCTAAGCCATAACAACGCCGTTAAGGGCCAGCAAAACTCGAAATCAAGCAATAAGAATTTCATTTAAAGCGAAATGCTCAACCTCAATGAAAACAATCAGCTTTGTCAATCATAAATAAAATTTAAGCAAGAATGTCATCAACTACATTATATCGTGTTGTTCGGTTGAGAATGCTAAAGCTTGCAGGATACAACGAAGACAAGGGGCAAGCATTACTCGTGTTATTCGTCTTCCCTCATCACTAGATCGTGATAAGGAAACCCGAGGGGCAATTGATATAGCAAAAGTAATTCAACAAAAGATCCAGGGGCATAATCGTCATTTATATGGTAAACCCTAATCGCAAACCCTAACTCTCATTATATATATGATCGATGACTAGGGTTAGAGGAGGCTTCTATCAGCCGACACATTCTGACTTGAGCGTCGGAGGCTGCTCTGGGGAGACAAGCCCCGCCCCGACCTCGTTCTTGGTTGATCTTGCAGGATTGCATCTCGCCGATCCTCCTCAAGATCTATGGTGCAGATTTTACCCATTACATATATCTATATGATGCTCCGATAGTTCTAATTATGAATCATGACATAAATTACAAGCATTTCATCAGCCATGACCGACTACGACGTCGACACTTCCCAACCGAGGCCGCCGACAGGAGAAGAGGGCGGACCTCAGTTCCCCATCCCCAAATCCACCCTCGACATGGGAGAACAACCTCCCGTCGAGGAGATCTCCGCCGCCGGCCACCAAAGCCCCCCACCCAGACTACCGACGGACAATGAAAGAGACGAGAGGGGAGGGTTGTACCTTACCTTGGTGGCGGTGGTGGCGAAGAGGCGATTTCTATGGCGCGCCGGCTCTCCTCTCTCTCTTCTTGCGGCCTCCCAGATCTGATTTTTGAAGCGTACATCACAAGGGCAAATTTGGATCTGATATAGAGAAATCCCCCAACAATCTGGTGAATCTTGGGGGGCGAAGATTGTCCCAAAATCTCTCAAAATCTCCATAATCCCCCTATGAGATTGTGTACAATCTCGCTGCCAAACACCGACGCCTTCCGCCAAATCTGTTTTGTCTTTCGATACAATCTCCACAATCCCCCTTGAATCTCCTGCCGAACACAGCCTTAGATTTGCTCCTTGATATTTGGTGCCAACTTGGGACTAAAAATCATGACATCATTTAAATCCTGCACATGTTAGTTTCAAAGCAAATCCAAATCTATTTTGTTAAGCAATTAATAAATATATATCAAGATTACAATAAAAAATCTACGTAACCACTTTTAAATCTAAAATCAATTTAACTACTTTGAACAAATCTTTCCATCCATAAATTTTGAATTCAAAACAAAATCTCAGCTACATTTAAATATTCGATATAAAAAATAAAGCAAATAAATAAGCATATATTAAAAAACAAATCTTTTAAAAAATTGACCTAATTAAAATATATAGCACATATAATTTTGTGAGCCAATAAATATATTATGAGAATAATAAATCAAATAAAACAGTATATATTTGCATAAAATACTACTTTATATCTTTCAACAGTGGCATCGTGTATCATCATCCTCCAGCTTATCCGTATGAAGAACACACTCCTGTAAGCTTGAGTCGGTCCTTCGTACTCTGATCTCCGGCCTACTCTCTTTCTCGCTCTCCCAATCGCTCCTTCAAAAGTGATGTTCAGTAGTTCTGGTGATGCAGACGAACAAGCTCTGCCACTCTGGAGCTATTTCACAGTTCCGCCGGAGACGATTCCAACTTCGTAAACCGAAATTTGCGTTTCCTCCTCTTCCAGCGTTTCGGCGTGCTCTCTCACCTGCTGGGGTTCTACCCCTGGTGTCTCCTCTCCTCTGTCAAAACCCCAATCAAGTCAGTGCCTCTTTCAGTAATGTGATACCTTCAGTTATTGTGCGTGGATTGTTGTCTTTACAAATTACAATTCGCTGTTGATGCTGAGTAGTTTATATATATATATATTCTTGTTTTTTAATTTTTTGGTTGAAATAAGGAAATGCGGGCTGTGGATTCGAGTGATTTGGCTTGTTTGGAAGAACACGAGGATGATGAAAATGGTGACTTCCGCGATCGGGCTTTGGAAACCTGCATTACTAGGGTTTTACCTCAAGCTTTAACACTTGAGCATGGACTTGAAGCTTTGAAAGAGGCGTTTCACGAGCTGAAGCTTAACCCTCCCACTACTACCAGTGGTTTGATTAGATTTGAGGTAAACTTACTGTATGCAGCACTCGTGTTTTTAGTTAAATTGTTTGAATTGATGGCCTAGTTTCTCTTACCCCACTTCTAGTGAACACTTTACTTGTATGGTTAGGAACAGCATTGAACTTCCATGAAATTTGCAGGTTGCTGTCCCGCCCAAATCCAAAGCTTATAGTTGGTTCTATGCTGAACCTGAATCATCTGAAGTCTTTCCTCAGTTTTATATTTCAAAGGAGCCAAATATTACTACTCATCATTCAGTTCATTTAAACAACACTCTCGGGATTTTTGGGATTGGGGCTGCTGTTGACCTTGGGCACCTTTCTTCTGGTAACATTGGGAACTGGAGCTTATTTCGAAGGTATATTTTTATTTCATTGATTCAATGTCTTATGAACGGTTAATGATTTTATGTGTCTTGATTTTATTGTTGATATTGTTATGAAAGATGATGATTCTACTTGGGATTTATAGTTTTATACCTTTAGCGTTGATATTTAATTTTCATTGGTTACCCATATTGATAAGGATTAGTGATATATGATGTCTGTGTGAATCTCTTTTAGCTTACTAAAACTAGAGTTCAATGATATTTGGCTTTGTTCTGCAACAATGTTTCTTCAAGTGTTCTTTTAGAGTTTCCTAGTTTCATGCTCACCTACCTGGTTGTTAAAAATTGTGCTGCATGAGAGGAGATATTTTGTTTTTTTACATCTCGCATCACGAAAACATCTGAAATTTGTGCAAGTAGCATTCTGCAGATACTTGATGGTTGATTTACCCAACATAACAACATATGGTTATATTGGAGCCAATTGTGAATTTGAAGCATCTTTCATGAAGCTTGACAGTGGTTCATTTTACTTTGTCATTCCTCAGGTGAACTAGCATTTGTTGTAGCTCACTTCATTTTTATTGGTTATCATTAAAGATATTTGAAACATAATCTTACCTTAATCTTTACTTTTTAGCATTCGGATCCCACAATTTCCTCACCAAGTGATTATATCCTGCAAATTATTTCCCATGGTTTGATTTTGCTGCACAGATAGAGTTAAATGAATACGAAGGGTTCTCATTGTTAGCGGGAACAATAGTATGGAGTGAAGATTCATTTTGCTCTGTCAAGGAGGCTTTTAGTTCCTATCATATGTCTCTTATCCAGGTCCTCTTACTTACACTATTGTTAATTTTTTTAAAAAATATAAATTCTATATAGAGGTGGCTTATTTTGCATTAAAACTGGTGCTGCTCATTTGATTGATTCTTGAATTACACTTGGTTTCGGATCTACGTGTTTGTTACACTTTTAAGTAAAGCAGTTGCTATTTGGGCAAAAAGGCAAATACAGTTTAATGACCAAACTTGTGTTTCATTGATTTTGGCGCTATTGAATTTAGTGTTTTAGAATGCCTTGCTTGCTCTAGAAAGGAAACCGGTAACCATAGTATATAGCTATACTTTAATGTTATCCTTTCTCCTTACTGTTGCAATTTGCATTTGGTTGAAAATTATTTTCATGATGAATGATGATGGAAGCCTGAAACTGTTTGTAACTCACTGCTCAAACATTCCTTCACTTTTAGGCCTGCAGTCAATTTTCAGCTTCTGCGACATGCCGTAATATCTTCATGAAGTCTATTCTCGGAAAGTTTAATATGATAACGGATGAAATAACACAATTGGTATGCATTAATCTGCAGTTGTTTGTCTTATGTTCAATACTTTCTATACACTAGTAACTCCTATTGAGTGTAACTTTTTCTCTTTCCATAATAGGTATTCTTAGATTCTCTTTCGTTATGCCATAGTAGAAGGAATGTTGTTCGTGTGGAAATGGTATCTCCTTCTTCCTGGTAATGCTTTGATTGGGATTATAGTGCCTATATCTGGCTTGATGCTTTGTCAAACAATTGTTAGCTGTCAAAGTTTGCTCTGTTGTGCAGGCAGATGCTTCAGAATCATGCCATTTCTTCATTAGGCTTTCACCCACTAAATCATTTGCTGCAAATGATGTATGAATCTTATTCTTCCAACATTTCAAGGTTTTCCTTTAATTACTAGCGACATCTTCATTTGGTTATGTAATCTTCATGTGTCTTCTATACTTGGATATGCCATTTACATCACCTGATGGGAGTAAATAATTGTTGTTTGGAATGGTAGGGATAGTTTTTGCTCAAGATTAATTTGTTGTTGATTATACTGGTTAGATGCCACATTGGCAGACATCCAGTGTAGGTTGGAATGTTGTCACCCTTTTCTTTTGTCTTCTCCTTTTTCTTTTATTATTCCTTGTCTAGATTAGGGTTTGGATGGAACACTTTATAGCTTATTTCGAGCCACGTTATTTTTCTTGTTAGACAAAACAGATTGAGAAAACAACTTTCACTCCTGAAGATTCTGCTAACATCAATGCTTTATGGGCTTCTCTTATTGTTGAAGAATGTTTCCGTCTCGGTTTAAAGGTGATATTAGTATTTTTGCTCACATATATGTTTGTCTCGGGTTCACTCTTCTAATTCCGCCTCCATTCTAGTACTTCTGTATAGCTCCAGGATCGCGGTCATCACCCCTTGCAGTTGCTGCGTCTACTCATCCCCATACAGTGTGTGTTTCTTGCTATGATGAGCGTTCTTTAGCATTTCATGCTGTTGGTTATGCAAGAGGATCTGGTATACCCGCTGTAGTCATTACTACATCAGGCACTGCAGTTTCAAATCTTCTCCCTGCGGTGAGTTCTCTCAAAATTTGGACTT
Source organism: Persicaria tinctoria (assembly GCA_037127255.1). Classification (NCBI taxonomy): domain Eukaryota; kingdom Viridiplantae; phylum Streptophyta; class Magnoliopsida; order Caryophyllales; family Polygonaceae; genus Persicaria; species Persicaria tinctoria. The sequence goes on from JBANSL010000009.1 coordinate 67,201,240, forward strand.
CTTGTTGGCTGATTGATTTTTTTTTTTTTTTTTACAAATATTCTTTCAGTTTAATGCTCATCATGGTTGCAATCATGTCTGCTAGTAGTTCATAGGTTTTTATTTTTTTTATTTTAAGGGTTAAATATATTAGAAATAAAGATATTTTTCTGTTGTTATGCATGATGAAGAGGTAAAAAGAAGTCTGAGTGAATTTTTCTGTTGTTAGCTAAATTGTGTCGAGCTTGTTTCCTGAAGTGTATCTCATGCATCTTTTTTAAAAAAAAAAAATTAAATATTGCATTGCATACAGATTTTGATAGCCATTTATTAAATTCCAAATCTAGGTTGTAGAGGCTAGTCAAGATTTTGTACCAATACTTTTGCTTACTGCTGATCGACCCCCGGAGCTCCAAGAGTGTGGAGCTAACCAAGCCATAAACCAGGTTAGAGATGTTCATCTTTTATATGTATGCCAGTATTTGTATTGGGAGAAGGTGTGGAGTTTCCTGTAACTGCAAGTCATTCTCTTTATCTCTCCCCCCCCCCCACCCCCCCTTCCTTTGCCCTGGGGAGCAGTGCTTTATTAGAGACAACTGTTCAGGTGCTCCCGAACAAAACATGGCTTTCTCAAGTTCTATACTGCATCATTATGAACTTATGTTTTAAAATATTTCTTTTTATTGCACTGTAGTTGAATCATTTTGGAGCATATGTGAGGTTCTTCTTCAGCCTCCCAGCACCCACTGATGAAATTAACGCAAGAATGGTTCTCACAACACTGGATTCTGCTGTGTTTCATGCAACTACTTCACCACGTGGCCCTGTTCATATTAACTGCGCTCTCAGGGAACCTCTAGATGGCAGTCCTGGATCCTGGTCACCAAGTTGTTTAGACAAACTAGATGCTTGGATCTTGGGCTCCGATCCCTTTACAAAATATGTTCAAATGCAACCATCTATTTATTGTGATGGTATTGGTAGTTTGATAATCGAGGTTCTGCAAATAATCAAGAATGCAGACTCTGGGCTTGTGTTTGTTGCAGCTTTGAACTCAGAATCTGAGACTTGGGCAGCTCTTATGTTGGCACAACACCTCCAATGGCCAGTTGTGGCAGACATCTTGTCAGGCATGCGTTTAAGACAGTTGATGCTGTCTCATCCTCAATACAAGGACATTATATTTCTAGATCATTTTGATCACTCGCTCTTGTGTAATGATGTTCAAGGATGGGCACAAGCAGATGTAGTTCTTCAGGTAAGCCTTTCCTTGACATCCTTGTCAAACTTTAAACACCAAAAATTTTATGGCTTTCCCTTCACCTAGTTCATCAAGTGGATCTGACATATTAGGTGATGATAAGCATTTAGAATATTAGGCAATAGCGTAATCTCCATCTGCCTTGTGTGATGAAAAGCTGTCCGAGTCTCTGGGTTTTAGTTAGGATGAAATCAGAGTATTGAAAATGATTTTGTTGCTCATCTATAGCCAAAGAAGATTTCGATACTTTAAAACCTTGAATAAAAAATATTATTTGACAGCTCATTTTCTTTTTCCTAAACCCTGACTTCTCATTTTCAGAGACGTTGTATCTTGTATTATGAAGGGAAAGAGGCATCCTAATCCCTACCCCTACTACATATATTAAACTTGATATTCTGAAGATCTTCGTCATATGATTAGCAGAACTTGATCATAGCATTTATTGTGTTATTTAACAGATTGGGAGCAGAATAACAAGCAAACGAACTTCTCAACTGCTAGAGCAATGCTTTCCTTGTTCTTATATCTTAGTTGACAACCATCCTTACCGTCATGACCCTTCGCATATAGTTACTCATAGGATCCAGAGCACTATAGCCCAGTTTGCTGAGTGGCTGTTAAAAAGTTCCTTTCCAGGTCAAATGAGCAGCGAATGGGCTGGTGTTTTACAAAGCTTGGAAATGATGGTGAGTGATTTTTGTCCGCTATTAATCACTGAAGTTGTTTGTTCTCTGCTTTCATTTAGTTTACAATTTGAATATTGATAATTTTCTGCATTGCTATCTATGCATACAAATATGTAGAAATTTTAAATTCTATATTTATTTGGAGGGCGAAGGTTCTAAATCTGGAAAATATTATTGAATTTTATTTAAAAGTTTAAGCAAACTTCAATAAAGATACTTTTAATAAAAAATACTTTGATCATGGAAAATATTTTAAAAAAAATATTTAGATATTTTTTTCATTTTTAGTATATAGCGCAGGTGTTTACAAATGAAAGAAAATAAAACATTTAATTATTAGTATAAAAAATATTAGTAAATTTAAACACTGCTAATTACTTATAAACTTATTTAAATTTTGATTAAAAAGTAGACTATAAAATATTTTTAAAATTTATAACCATTTTTGCGAAGAGAGCAGGCAATCGAGTAGCAAATTCATTGGTTTCCCATGGTCAATCTTTGTTTTATCATTACAGATCAGATCCTTATCTGATTCCTTTCTTTGGTTCCAAACTTTGTGTGAAGACTTTGTTGCATCTTAATGAAATGTGCATGTTGGTTATCAGAAAAAAAAAATTAGAATGGGCTAATTGGGGAATCTAGCTGTCGAACTTGAGTTAAAAGAATCCCCAAAACTTCTTTCACCGGGTGTATCCATTGCACTTATCAAGGAAGAAAACTCTTCATGAATGTCATATCAGCTTATCAATGGGATGCTTTGTTGCTGTTTTGTTTTTTGCCCCCTTTGTCTCTGTTCTACTGACACACACTTATGTTGCAGCATCTTTATGGTTGAATTGGACCTAGATCTTTTGTGACATGATGTGTCAATGCTTCACCTGCTAGAGCCCCCCACTATAATATGACTTTGAGCATTAGGATGGCAATTGTTTGCTTTTCTACCTATGACAAACAATGATAGTTGGTCTTTATTAGAATTATTTTCACACTGTGTCATTCTGTGTTTCCTCTCTGATGCTAATCTGGGCAGAATATTAGCATAGAACTCGTAACATTTTATCCTCTTTTTTTTTTTTTTTTTTTTTTGCAGGTTTCATGGGAGATTTCCTTTCAGATCTCTGCCAAGTGCTCGCTAACTGAACCTTATGTTGCCATTGCAATTTCAGATTTTCTTTCTTCTAAGAATGCTTTGTTTGTTGGTAACAGTATGGTAATCCGTGACATGGACATGTACTGTAATGGTTTAGTAAAATATGTTGGTGAAAAATCAGATTTATTGCCATATCAGTGCATCAAGGTTGCTGGAAATAGGGGAGCTAGTGGAATTGATGGTTTACTTAGCACAGCTACTGGGTTTGCAGTAGGATGTGAGAAAAGGGTAGGTGTTTCAGCGCCCTTAACTTTGCAATAGGCAGGATCTAAACTTTGATAAGTCTTTTCCAGCATATAAATCATAGACAGTTTAGACGCTTTTATATGCAGTAAAGTGTACTAGTCTTTTCTCTGTTGGTTTTGTTGGTGGCAGTTTTTACTTTGACATCTTGGATCCATCTTTTCGCTTCTTGAAAAGGGTAGTTGATACTATATTGTGTATTTGGTCTATTGATAGAGAAAAATGAGATTTTAGGAGATATTGACCTTAGCTGTGACTTTGCTCTGAAGCTGTTGTCACAAATGATATTAGACCTTTCCATTCTTTTACACCTCTATTTTGCAAGAGCTTTGTGTCACTTTCATGTACATAGAATTTATATGTTCTTGATGTTAAAGTGCATCACTGTAAAATAATCCCATTTACAGTGCTGAAAATAGAGCATAATGCTTAAGCCTGCACCTTTGACCTTTTTTAACTTGAATATGTAAATAAGGAGGTTTGCCTCTTCCTCTGGTCCTGTTAAAACTTTGTTATACCTTTCATTCTGTTTGTTTTAGTGTTGAAACCTATTTACTATTTCACTGTTCATATTTGCCAGGTATTTTGTGTTATTGGAGATGTTTCTTTTCTCCATGATACGAATGGATTAGCATTATTGAGTTCCAGGTGAACCCCCCCCCCCCCCCCCCCCCTCTCTCTCTCTCTGTGTATCAGAACTCATGACATTGTACTGATTCTTGAAATATGTCCACTTGTGTCTGTTTCAAGGATGTTCCGGAGACCGATGACTGTAATTGTCATAAACAACCGTGGTGGTGCCATCTTTAGTTTCCTTCCAATTGCAAAGCGCACTGAGCCAAGAATAATGAATGATTTCTTTTATGCCACGCATGCCGTCTCTATAAGGAGCCTTTGTGCGGCACATAGGTAGAAGTTCTGATATATCCTTTTCTCCTGTTTCCTTTTCTTGTGCGTGTATCATTCTTCTGTTCCGACAAGGGAACACAGATTGGGCTGTCTAACCAGTAATGATAATGCATGTGGAAGTAGCATAAAATGGGTCTGTTGTAGGCTTGTAGCATATACAATTAGTTGAGTAATGAGAAACCGCTATAGCTGTATGTTTCTTACTTTTCTAATGAGAATCTGAGCAGGGTAATCGATAATTCCATCATATTTTTACCCCTAAAGTAATGGTCATCAGTCCTTTTCCGTGCTACAATCTAATGATCTTTGTTTCATTAACAATTTACAAACTTTCATTTCACAATATATGAGATGCAGCATCCGACATTTGTCAGTGAGCACCAAAGAGGAGTTTCAAGATGCTTTACTAACTTCTGAACTGTCAGATTTGGATTGTGTAATAGAAGTTGAGAGCTACATTGATAGCAACGCCGAATTTCATAGGTTGTAACAATACTTTTTTGTTGTTTAATTTATCTTTTTTCTTCTGATTACATATTAATTCATGATGTCTTTGTTTTCAGTATTTTGAGAAACTTTGCAAGTCAGGCTGCTTCCCATACTATGAGTGTTCTTTTGAGGTCTGGGGGTCGTCTCTCACTTGGCAAGATTGATAAAATAAAGTACTCGGCTTACAGGCAAGCTTTGAACATTTTTTTTCCTTGGAACATTTGATTACGTTTGTAGAAATTATAGGAAGTTCTCATTAATAGTAGTTAGGATGCACTTAAATGTTTATTTCTTGCTGCAGGTTGCAATTAAGTGCTCCTCCAACTTCAGTTTTTGTTGATGCTGCCTCAGCTGGTTTGCATAAAGAAGGCTTCATATTAGCATTGTCTCTTGACGATGGCAGCACAGGATATGGCGAGGTTTATTAAACAGAATTTGATGAAGAAATCAGCATTTTGCATTTGTAGAAATAAAGTATACATATTCTGATTGATGATGATATTATAACATCTCTACTTTGTGGGTTGCTTGAATTAGGTTGCACCTTTTGAAGCTAAAGAAGAAGACTTGCAGTATTTAGAAGACCAGCTGCAGTTTCTTATTTATGCATTGAAAGGAGCTGTAGTTAGTTATCACTTTTCTCTGCTTAGAGGTTCATTTTCTAGCTGGATCAAGAAAAGCTTAGGCTTTCCGGTAGGAGGTTTTCAGACACCTCTAACTGTTTTAGCTTCCCTGCATCCATCAGTTATATATACTCACCTTATATATTTTTGCAGGTTCACTCGATCTCTGCAAGTATTAGATGTGGACTTGAGATGGCTATATTAAATGCAATAGCTGCAAGGCAGCACTCCAGCTTATTTAGCACCCTCTGCCCCTATAACTACACTGAAAAGAATTTTGTAGAGCACACATCAAGCATTCAGATCTGTGCCCTCATTGATCACAAGGGAACCCCAAAAGAGGTTGCTGATGTTGCTTATAAACTTGTTCAAGAAGGATTTTATACACTAAAACTCAAAGTAAGACTCCGCACTATTTAGCATGTTCTTTAAAAACATGCACCGCCATTTCAAAAGCATTTATGATCCTCTCTCTCCCCCTTCAACCTCACGAAAGGATTACTTATTATGTTCTGCAGGTAGCTCGTAGGGAAGATCCTAGAGAAGATGCTGCAGTTGTTCAGGAAGTAAGACGGATGGTTGGACCGATTGTAAATATCCGTGTTGATGCCAATCGTCAATGGACCTATGACAAGGCAATAGCATTTGGCTCTCAGATAAAAGAATGCAACTTGCAGTATATTGAGGTACGATCTCCGGAGGGGAAAATGCTCTGAAAGATTAACTTGCAGTAATTGATACTTGAACGGCGTTGTTTGCTCTATTATATAACTTGTATATGTTCTGTTGAGGAAGTAGCCTGGGTCATCAACAGATAGAGCATAGTTGTTGTAATGTTGGCAGACCATCTAAACACCAAATGCTGAACTTTACAGGAGCCTGTTCGAAATGAAAATGATATCTTAATGTTTTGTGAAGAAACTGGATTACCTGTGGCACTGGATGAGACAGTAGACAATGTTCAAGGAGACACTCTTGAGAAACTGAGCAGATTCTCTCATCCAGGGATCGTGGCTGTTGTAAGTCAGCAAATTTTATGCTCCCATTATTGTATAGTCTTATTGTACCTGTTTTATTGAGATGAGCTTGGTAATTGGTATGCTAATCAGTCAGTTTACATTATTTTTTTAATGTAAATCCCTCATTCACTGATACTGTATACCTAGACCTTCCAAGTCGGCAATCTCAGTCTAGAAATAGGAAATAATGCAAGAATTTCCTGAGGAAACTTCATCTGACTATTGTTGTTGCTATCATCTTTACCTATCTTGCTTATATATTCCCAGTATAATTTCTTTGGCCCCCATTCTGGCTTAGTTAGTTTTCTGGGTAGTCAATATTAAGGAATCACAAAGGGATGATTTTCTAGTGGATATTTTGGGTATTAGTAGGATATTTCCAATACAGTAGATTGTTTTTATTAGAATTCTTTGGTGCAAAGTTTAGAAGATTTCCTAGGAGAAAATTTTGGAGAAGATTTGGAGCAATGACAATTTTATTCTTGGAATTATGGTATGGTTCCTTGGATACGAGGAGTAGAAACAAAAGCAAGCAAAATTTGTCTCATAAAAGTAATATTTTCTCTTTATGTGGATTAGATGGCAGTGGCCATGGCTGGGACCGGAGTTCCCAGTTCAATGTTTGACCCAAGTCACAGTCCAATGACATGAACCTGAATCTGCTACTCATAACACTTGATTGCTAAACACTTGTCAGACATTAGTGATGTGAGTTGAGTTAATGCTGTTAGAGTCCCAGGTTAGTGCTTGTATTATTTTACTCCTTCCTATTTATAATATTTATCTTTATGTGAGTTTCCAGGAGTAAGTTGAAGGGACTCTATATACTGTCCTATTATAATTATAAATACGTGTCTCTTCCTCGGAATAAAATAAGCCTTTCATCTTCTGTCTTTGTCAACACTTCACCGTTAATCCCCAGTTCCAAAAAATCCCTAGTTAAGGAAGCAATCCCTTTCTGCAAATCAAATGTCTTGGCATTTTAATCCTTAATCTGGCTCTTAAACAACTGGATAGCACTGATGCACTATGACTCCTTTTCAATGCATGTGAGTATTCGTATGGTCAGCCAGTCACATATCGTGTGCCAAATCCTGCTTTTGCCCATGAACAATTGAAGCCTCATGATGGGTAAGTGCTCGCCCTTTGTATCCAAACCTACCCAACCTATCGATGTAAGCAATCATTGCATTGGCATACATAGGCAAAGAAACGTGCTTTGGGCTGTTCAGGGAAAGTAATATAGTATTGTAGTACACTGTTCTGCTTCTATCACCATGAAACCAAATACCAAGTTTCATTCACATGCATTGGGTAATTTGAGTTTCTGATGAAGCCATTATACCACTAATTTACTCTGGTTATCCTGTATCCATATTCCATAATCCATAATCGATAATATGCTCTACTTAGTAGTTAGTACTTTGAAGATTGCTCAATTTATATGAATATCCAATTTCAGGTTATAAAGCCAAGCTTTGTTGGTGGCCTTGAAACTGCTGCATTAATTGCAAGATGGGCTCATTTGCATGGGAAAATGCCAATTGTTAGTGCTGCTTTTGAAAGCAGTCTCAGTTTATCTTGCTATGTTCAGTTTGCACGTTATCTGGAGTTGCAAAATGACGAGGTTTGCAGCATATTGAGTGGCAAAGTGGCTTCTTCAGTAGCACATGGTCTTGGAACTTATAAATGGCTTAAGGAAGATATAACCGTCAATCCTCTCAGAATTTGCCAAAATCTAGTCAGTGGTTATATGGAGGCATCTATAAACAATGCTGATTCTTATTTGCGTAATTTTCAAGTCAACCAGGCTGTTATTCAAAGAAGCTGTTCTGAACAGGAAGTTTGTAGATACCAGTTAAATATAGAGTCCAAGCATTTCTCTTATGCTGTTAATGTACAGGAGGTTGGCGAAGTGACTAACGTAAGCATGATAATTCCTCATACACATTGTTTAACAAATATTATTGCTTGTCAATTTTCAGTAGCACATAGAAAATCAAGCAAATATCTGGATGCTATTGGTTTTTTACATGCATATAATGATTTATCACTGCCAATTTATGTATGCTAGTAAAAGATGATTCATTTAAGAAGTTTTCTATGCAATGCTAATTGGTGAAGCAATAGTGTTGCTCCATATGAAGATATCATCCTTTTGCATGACTGTCACCATTGAACTGTTTCTCATTTTCCTTGATGATAATTTGATAAATTAGTCTTCTTGATGCAGAATAATGTGATCTTAATTAGTTGTTTTCTCAGCATAGGTGTTCACTGGATTTCTGTTATGAAAGCTTTTATAATATTTGAGTTCATAATTGATGCTTGTATCATGTTCTTCTATCGTCTCCCTGATTCTGATTCATCTCAGAGATAGTTTGACAAACTAATCTTCTTGACGCAGAATAATGTACTGCTCTTTATTCATGGGTTTCTGGGCACCGGAACTGATTGGGTGCCCATCATGAAAGTTTTTTCAAAATCTGCTAGATGCATCTCTTTTGATCTTCCAGGCCATGGAAGATCCATGTTTAAACCCCTTGAAAGTCAGGATGCATCTCAAGAGCATAGGTTATCAGTTGAAGACATTGGCAGCTTGTTGAGCAAGTTAATTAGTGAAATTGCTCCAGGAAAAGTCATTCTAGTTGGATATTCTATGGGAGCAAGAATTGCCTTGCACATGGCCTTGAGATTTGGTGCTAAGGTGTGATTGGGAAATTATTATTTGCAATTGCTAATTAGGATAGTATCTAGCAGCTTTCACATGCCTAATATATATATGCTCCAGGTTAGAGGAGCCATGATAATTTCTGGAAGCCCTGGATTGCGGGATGTCTCTGCGAGAAAAGTAAGAGCAGCTAAAGATGATTCCAGAGCTTCAACCCTTGTTTCTCTTGGCTTAAAGTCTTTTGTTGAGTCGTGGTATGCTGGAGATCTGTGGTTTAGGTAACTACTGATTCTTTAACCTTCAAGCACACATTTTGCCACTTGTGATTCCTTAAGTTGCCAGTTTTACTATATAATGGAACAGCTTGAGGGAGCACCCCAAATTTGAGCAATTAGTTGGGAACCGGTTGCAACATCAGGATGTTCAAGGCCTTGCAAAAGCTCTGTCTGGTTTAAGTATTGGAAGACAAACGTAAGTTTGGATTCCCATTAAGCTTTTTTTTTTCTTTCTTTTCTGGCTTTGGATTGTGTTTGCAACATCTAGCCTTTTCTTCACCATAGTAGGAAATATATACACTCCAGTTGTACATGAAATGCTAGGAGCTTCTTCTCTATACAACACCTTGTGTAGTTAAGCTATAAAACTAAAGTAAGCTATAAAACTGACTTTAGTTGTCATCATCCTTTTTTTCATTTGTGATATTGTAGGTCACTGTGGGATGATTTGAAGTACTGTAATATACCATTGATGTTCATACATGGGCAGAAAGATGACAAGTTCCAGAGGATCAATCAGGAGATGTGCTCTGAAATCAGCAAGGGCGTAAGTCGTGACCTTTATGATGTAGTTGAGGTTTCTGATAGCGGTCATGCTGTTCATGTGGAAAATCCTCTTGCTCTTATTAGAGTGATAAGACAGTTCTTGACGAAGATGGGAATAACAAATAACCCAGCATGAAAGGATGAGTGCCGGCCCTGGCCATGTGCGAGTGGGCCGATCCCACATCCTCATTTTAATACGTTTAGCATTTATAAAAATAAAAATACTTTGGAAAGTGATTATAAATAGTGATGGGTGTGTTAGGATGTGTTTGAATTCCATTGCATTTTAATTATAATGCAATTATTTTACCTCGTTTTATGTGAGCGTTTGGTTTTAAAAATAAAAATCTCGTAAAAACTGAGGTAAAATCGTATTTTAACCAAGTAATCACATAAAAAGAGTTAAAATAATTGAATTATAATTAATACATTGTGGAATCCAAAAACACCCTAATTTAAACACCTTAAAAATTGTGTGAACTAAACACCACCTTATCGTTTAATGCATTTGGAATCCAAACACACCCGAAGTTAGAACTCAAAAGCGTGCCCTATTTTTTAGTCTGTCCGGAGTTCAATCCCCAGTAAAATCCTTTTCATATTTTTTCCACCAACTAGTCCTTCCCAATACAGTGCTATTTAATTTGATTTTTTTAAAGGAAAAGATTTGAGATAGCTTTATTGACTGGTAACTCGATAAGTCGATGGATCGATAAACGGACAAACCATCATGATAAAACAACAAAACAATGCAAAATAAACAAAGCTAAGGACTCGAAGCTCAATGCTATTTAATTTTACTGTTTCTCAATGCTACACATGAACATTCACCTGGTTTTGGTGTTGACAAAAAATTTCGCCTGTAAATAGGCCGTTGACATGGAGAACCTTTGTTGACAACCTATTTTCAAGCAAAAAAAAAAATCACGGACACCCGAAGGTGGTAAAACTACAATGTGCTTGACGATATAAAATCGTGCATATAACAAATCGGTGATTTTTACTCCTTTCGTTAATTAGAACATATCGTGCACAATTTAAAGAAATTAACAAATATTTCCACATTATTATAACCATTTATTATTAAATATTTTTACTTAATTGAAAACTACAATTAATAACTCACCCATAAATAATGGTAAGAACAAATATGTAAACACAAATATCTAAAATGGTATATTTTTGTTTAACAAAATTCATGATATTTTTTGTTTAACAAAATTTATGATATTTTTTGTTTAACAAAATTTTCTCTCTAAAATTAGGAGGATATCAAGGTAAGATCCTCCCCGAAATAATGAGAAGGCCTCCATTTGTGGCCACCACGCCATGAGAATGGATAACTAGCTAGAAATGGCCATGGTTTTTCATAATATTGAACGTAATGGGAGGGTGTGTGCAAATCATATTATTGATATCAGAAAGTATCGTATTTAATTCCCTTAGAGTGATTATTTGTTGTTTATTATCTCTAGAAGATAGGAGACGGTAGCTTTTTAAGGATTTGACTATTTGAGGGCTTGTGATTTTGGGATGGTTGGATTTAAGGGATGATAGGATTGATAGGTGTTTTTTTTTTTTGGTCATTGGATGATACTCCGTAGGTTTTTTAATTTAATGTTTTTAGGAGTATTTTTATGTCGTGCAGGAACGAATAAGTTTTGTCTTTCATCAATGGGGAGATTATTGACTCCACCTTAATCAAAGACATTTTATAATTATATATGTTATGTGTTTATTGGTTTGATGAAAGCCAAAACCTATTTTATAAGGTTAGATAAATTTTGGGCCTTACATTTTGGGCTTCTATTTTGGTATAGAACTAATGGCCCAAATCAAGCTCATTTGTTCAAATCAAGCACGTCTGCTTCTATAAGGATTTAATTCAAATATGCTCAAGGAGATCTTCATAGACATAGTATGCAGGTTGTTACAAGATATCGAAGATCTTTAGCTCTTCCGTCCTATCTCGGTGTGAAGAATTTGAACGTTTAAGCTCAAATGGCTCCAATGAAGAAAGGCAGCAGCACAATTATATATAGATCGATGAATAACCGGTGGAAGACAATGAAGCTTACAAACTGATCTCCAATCTACTCAAATCTCTCAACTGTTGGTGTTCTTTGATTTATCTTTAAGTTTTGAGAGGTTTTGTTTAGTGTTATTGTACAAGTCTAAAAGTGTTATACAAAGAGTATACATATACTCAAACGTATTTACTAGACTGTTATTTAACGAGGGTTTGGGTGGACTAGATATAGAAGAGAGGTTGTTCTTTTAGGTTGTATCTACGGAAGTAGGCAAATTTCGTGTTGAACCTCGTTAACATATCATTTGTCCTTTGCTTTACCTTCCGTTAGTTATTTTCTACATATTTACTTTTGTGTTTAAAATTTCGTAAAGTGTCTTAACCAGTTTCTAAAGAACTGTCAAGAGACTCAAGACGTTGAGTTCAATTATAAGACCTTGAAACGCATTTCAAGGCCTTGAGATTGTAAAGCGAAAATATATTTGACATACTCTATTCAATCTAGGCCTGTCCACGGATCACGACCCAACCCATGACCCAACGGGTTTAGCGGGTGGGCGACCCGGCAGGTCTGGGTCAGACGGGTCAAGGGTCATGGCGGGTTACGGGTTCAGATTAGGGTCGGGGATTTTGTGAAATTGACCCGCCAGGTTGACTTGTCGGGCCGAATTTTTTTTTTTTTTTTTAAAGGCTGTTTTAGGGTAATTTTTTTTTAAAAATCGAATCTTTTACAAAATGGGTCGACCTGTTGACCCGACGGGTCGACCCGTGACCCGCCGGATCAATTGATCCGTCGACCCGCCTATCCCACGTGTTCGGATCGTGACTTCCCAACCCGTGACCCGTCGGGTCCGATACATGGACATGCCTAACTCAATGCCTAACTCAACCTCTCTTCTAAAGTATCTTTTATCACAATGTTTTGCCTACTTCGACTCTTCAATGAAGAAAAGAAGATGTTTTTAAAATAAAAACAAAAAAGGTAAAAAAAAATATTACTCCTTCCAATCCATTATGTATGACGTTTAAGACTTATTTTGTTGATCCAATATGTAGGACGTTTTGTACTTTTCATGAACCATCTATTAATATTACTAATTCTGCTAGCATTTTGCTGACGTGTCACGCCCACAATTAAAGTTCAATTTTTTATTCAAATGAGATTTTCTTATTGGTCAATATTATTATGGAAACTTTAAAATATTTGTTTCATATTTTAAATATGATTTGAATCCATTTTTTTTTTTCCGGTTATATTGCCGTAAATATTGAGACATGTTTCCATTTTTTTTTCTTCCGATTGCAATATATCTATTATATATCTATCTATTATCTATTATCTATCTATCTATCTATTAATATTACTAATTCTGCTAGCATTTTGCTGACGTGTCACGCCCACAATTAAAGTTGAATTTTTTATTCAAATGAGATTTTTCTTATCGGTCAATATTATTATGGAAACTTTAAAATATTTGTTTCCTATTTTAAATATGATTTGAATCCATTTCTTTTTTTTTAGTTTCGGTTATATTGCCGTAAATATTGAGACATGTTTCCATTTTTTTTTTCCGATTGCAATATATCTATTAATCTATCTATCTATTAATATTACTAATTCTGCTAGCATTTTGCTGACGTGTCACGCCCACAATTAAAGTTCAATTTTTTATTCAAATGGGATTTTCTTACTGGTCAATATTATTATGGAAACTTTAAAATATTTGTTTCCTATTTTAAATATGATTTGAATCCATTCCTTTTTTTTTATTAATATTGAGACATGTTTCCATTTTTTTTTTCGATTGCAATATATCTATTAATCTATTAATATTAGTATATTACTAATTCGTCTAGGATTTTGCTGACGTGTCACGCCCACAATTAAAGTTCAATTTTTTATTTAAATGAGATTTTCTTATTGGTCAATATTATTATGGAAACTTTAAAATATTTGTTTCCTATTTTAAATATGATTTGTTTTCTCTATCTTTCTAACCATCTTTCTCATGAAAATAATCAATAAGTTATGTACATCTACATATTTAACTTCAAAATTATTCACACAATCATGTGCTTATGATTTTTTAATATTTGTACGGGAACTTATATTTTACTTTTTTAGATCTATGCTAATGATAATAATTATATATTTATTTCAAATTATATTAGATGGTGTGTTTGAGTATTATTACTACTTTACCTTATTAAATCATTTTCAAAATTTGTATCGTATCTCTTTCCAACTAATTTATAAATTATATATAAAAAAATTTATACATATTTTTGTTGTAAACACGTATATATATATCAATATAGTATTATATAGATATATAAAATGATGTTCAAATTAAATTGGATCAAACTCCCGTGCCTTGAAGGCACGGGTATTACACTAGTTAATTCCTAATTCTTTGCACTAGTATTAATTGTTGTTCATTACTACTTGAGATTGTATGACGTTTTGAACGTTTTGGAGTATTTATCCATTATCTCAACTAATTTTCATTAATTGAAAGACTCTTTATATCCTCTATTGAAGAAAATTGTTTTTTTTTTCCTCCAATATCATTTCCCTGCACTACTCCAACTGCCTTTTTCTATTTAATGCCAATTAATATTTGGCTGATATGAGAGAAATTAATTGATATCTAACCTCTTCTTAATTCCTTTCTTAATTCCTGTGTAATTGTGTAAAACGTCATACATAGTGGATCAAAATGGCTAGCTTACGAGTTACAAAGTTACAATGGTATTGGTACCGGCCGCCGTCCGGACTCAACCATCTTTTTTTTTTTTTTTTGACAAAGACCCACCTCTTTGTATGATTGTATCTGTGTGCTCTTGTGGAAGAAAATAAACAATTCTTTACTCGATCGAAAAATTAAAAAAATAAAAAATAAAAAATAAAAGCTCATGTTGTCTGATTCTGATGTAGAGGAGGAGAAGATGGAGAGAAAGTCATCTGAAAGTGAGAGGGTGGAGAATCTTTAATCCTCCCCCCTCCCCCCTCACCACACTTTCTTTGAGCTCATACTCATAGACCAGGACTCCAGGAGTATCTCTGCTTGTTCCTTTGAATTTTTTTGTTCGCCCTCTCACATGCTCCATATCATTTCCCTTCTTGGAATGGAATCTTACGAAGTTAGTCCCTTTTTACTTCTTCTCCTTGATCTTCTTAGCAATTTTGTGTTTCAGCAACTGGATTTGTGTTATTTCTCTGATTTCTCATTTTCTTTCTTTGGTTGTTTTTTTTTTGCTTGGGTTTTTTGGGCTCTAATTTGGTGGATCCTGACATCATTCACACTATAAAATTCATCATGGGTTTGGAGATTGGGGAAGGTTTTATTAATTGTGCAAATTTGTTGTTGTGCAGCAATTATTGTGGATGGAGATGTGGAAAGAAGGGACAAAAAATGAAAAGGAAAAAGAATGGTAAACACATTGCTGATGTTCATGGGTTTCTGACTTCATATTTGATGTTGATCTGTCCATGGACCATGGCAAACCTGAAATTTATTCATTTAGAATGTCAGATTACACAAAATGTTTATTCTTATAAACTGTGCTCTTTGCAAACTTCCCTTGTTTTCTTTCATACCCTATTCATTTCTTGATTGCTGTTTTCTAATTGCAGTTCCTGGAGGATTCCTTTTGGTGTTGAATCCTTTTAATTGTGTTTTGAGGGATCAAAGTTTTGAAGCTTTGATTAAGCACATAAATATCATCTTTCATTTACATGTGCTTTTATGAACAAGTAGTTTCTGCTATCTTCTGATTGGGTAAACAGAAATATGGATGATGGTGGCCTTACACCCAGTTCACCTATCTTTGGGGACATTGATATTGATTTCATTGACCAACTTCTCGACGAGGGTTGCTGGCTACAAACTGCTGATGGGTCCAAATTTCTTCAGTCACCATCTTCCACCTCAGGTGCTTTAGACAATAGCTCTTCCAATTTGGATAGGCCTCCACAGCCAGATGCAAGTCACCAAGAGCTCAAAAGATGGGATTTAACATCTTGTATTGATTTAGAGGCCGAAAAGGATCCGGGTCCTCAATCCCATGACCAAACTAGGATTCAATCAGCTAAATCTGAAGCTATAATCCCCCAAGTTAATCTCCTATGGGATGGCAGTGAACAGAACAGGATTTGGATTGCTCCCAAGGCTGATGCAGGCTCCTCTTTGTCTGTGAGGGACCGGTTGATGATGGCGGTTCGGCATTTCCAGTCATTATCCATGGAAAGCGGTTTACTAATTCAGATTTGGGTGCCTGTGAGGAGAGGGATTAAGAATTTTCTCACCACAGTTGAGCAGCCATACTCCTATGATCCTAACTGTGCTCCTCTGGTAAATTACAGAAATGTTTCGGAGGGTTATCAGTTCTCTGCAGATAAGGATTCAACGGCGGGTCTTGGCTTACCTGGCCGTGTCTTCTTGGGAAAAGTACCAGAGTGGAGTCCAGATGTTCGGTTGTTTGGGCAGGATGAGTACCCGCGTGTCAACTACGCGCTAATGTGTGATGTCCGCGGGTCTGTTGCTCTTCCTGTGTTTGAGAGAGGGAGTGGGGATTGCTTAGGTGTGGTTGAGATAGTCACCACGATGCAGAAGATTAATTACCGGCCTGAAGTTGAATCCGTTTGCAAAGCTCTAGAGGTCTCTTCTTCCCACCTTTGAAAGATGGAATTAAGTCTTATTGAATGTTAAACTGTGTTGAATTAAGTCTTTCATGATGATTCCACCAAAATGAGGGAACAAAGCATGCCAATCAATTGTTTTATATATACTTGAACAGATAATGTCTTATATGTACTATGTACTCCAGCTTTAAGCGAAGAAACATAGATTGAATTACATTGTTAGGTGCCAAGTCGGTAGTTTCTTGCTGAACTTAGGATATAAGAAACAAAAGAAAATCATTTTTGAGCTATTTTTTTACTTTCATGATTCCATCCGGTAAATCAAGACCTATTACTGTCGCCTATTCTGATGATATATTGCTTCCATTATACGCTAAAATATTGTTATCCTAGCTTGTTGTGGATATTCGCGTTCAAATATTGATGTTAATATTGTTGGATTTCTGTTCATTTCAGGCTGTTAATCTTCGAAGTTCTGAATTCATTAGCCCTTTTCTGGAAAAGGTAAAATTACAGCACTAACCCAGTTCAGACAGCACTGTTCTCCTAATATCTTGTATGGTTTGTATCTGATGTGCAGTTCCTATTTATTAGGGTGAAGCTGATATTTATGACATTGAATTGACTGAGATTCTGCGTGTCATAAAAGCTGTATGTGATAAGCACAGTCTGCCTCTTGGTCAAACTTGGGCTCCTTGCAGCCAACATAGGAAAGGTGGGTGCTGGCATTTGGACAAGAACACTAGTTGTATATCTACTGTCGACTCTGCTTGCTACGTGCCTGATCAAAGAGTCTCTGGCTTTCATGAAGCATGCTGTGAGCAACATCTTTTCCAAGACCAAGGCACTGTCGGTAAGACTTTTATGACGAACCAGCCTTGCTATGCAGCTGACGTCACAGAATACAGCAAGGGCGAGTATCCACTTGCCCATTATGCTAAGATGTTTGGACTTCGTGGGGCCATTGCAATGCATCTTCGATGCTTATATGGTGCATGGAAAAGCTGTGTGCTTGAATTCTTCTTGCCAATAGATTGCCATGATCCTGGTTTGACTTTTCATTTTGAAGTTATGGAATCTTTGAGAATGGAGGTTCAAGGTTGCCATAGTTTGTCCTTTATTGATGAGAAACTTGGTGGTGAAGATGATGAAAGGGCGGAGACTCCATCTTCTGGAAAGCCAACCCAAGAGAACAAGTCTTCAATTCCCAAGTTATCGAAAGCGCAGAAGGGAAAAAGTGTTGCTTTGCCATTCAAGTTTGGCAAGGATGAGCTGATAGAAGAGTTTAACCTACCAACTCATGGGAGTAACAATGAGGCAGAGTCGTGCAAGGGGAAGACATTTCTCGGCCGTGGGAAAACTAATCAAGAATTTGGAAGCATGGGCACCTTTGAAGATTCAGATGGTTCATTAGGAGATGAGTGTTCATTGGGGAACAGAAAAAAAGGTGAAAAGAAGAAGGCAAAGGCTCAGAAATCTATCAGCTTGCAAGTCCTTAGGCAACACTTTTCTGGGAGTCTCAAAGATGCAGCCAAAAGCATTGGTGGTAAGCCTCTGATCATTTGCATTGTTGCAGCTTGAATGTTCAGTTTAATTCCTAGCTGATCCACAAATTACGATTCTCTATTTGGAAAATGATATGGCATCATTCGAAAACAGTTTTGATAAACATAATTGTATGCTTTTTGAACAGAAACCAGAAGCTTACAATCTTACATGTAGTGAAAAAAAAAACCTCTAGCATGAATCATATATGGTATACTCGTCAATCATTAATTCCTCATGGCATGACTCTGCAACTTTCCTTCTGTACACAATTTTGCGGATTATTCTAGGAACACCTGAACCATTTTAGATTGCTTTTGTAATGATTACATTTTGTTTCCCTTGATTTCAACTGGAGGTATCTGTGGTATGCTCTGAGACTAATTTTGCTCTGCCATATTTAATTGCCTGAATCACTCACTCAGAACCGGTGTGTTTTGCAGTATGCCCGACTACCCTTAAACGGATATGCAGACACCATGGGATCACACGTTGGCCGTCCAGAAAGATCAAGAAGGTCGACCATTCTTTGAGGAAATTACAACACGTGATTGACTCTGTCCAAGGGGCTCAAGGCTCCATTCAACTGTCCTCTTTCTACTCAAACTTCCCTGAACTAAATAGCCAAAAAGCCAGAAAGGTCAATGATCAATCTGAACAGCTAGCTACTGTACCTGAAAATACCAACATCTCCTCTGGAGGCACCACTTCCAACTCTACTTCCTCCAGCCAGACATCATCATCGAGCCATTCCATTGCGGCTGGAGCAAAGACTTCTCTACCAGTTGCTAATGCATCTGGAGTGGGAGATCCTTCTATGACAGTACATGATCCGGCAGGCAATATTAAGAGGGCAAGAAGCGAAGCACAGTTACATGTCTTGGATCAAAAGACATCCACTGTTTTGGAAAGATCTCACAGCAACAAATCCCTTCGGAAGAACCCGTTAGTGGAGAATCTCCCTCCTTTGCCAAGAGAGGGTAGAAACTTGGCTCTAAGAGACGGGTTGGCTTACAAAGTAAAAGCAACGTTTGGAGAGGAGAAGATCCGCCTGTCCCTCGCACCAAACATGGGTTTTGGAGATTTGCAAGGAGAGATCGCTGCTCGGTTCAGTATAGGAGATGTCAGTAGGATGCAGATCAAGTACTTGGATGATGACAAAGAATGGGTCCTCTTAACATGTGACGATGATCTTGAAGAGTGTGTCGACATTCACAGATCATTCCGGGGCCATAAAATTAGGCTCTTAGTCCATCAAGCTACTCCAAGCCTGGTAAGTTCATTTGGTAGCCATGGGAAATCCTAACATTTTATGCTGACATTTCTTTTCATGGAACTAGTATTATAGAAACCGCATGTTTAGATTGTTTAATCTTTGAAATCTGGGTTTATGACTGTCGCCTGTACACAGTAGCTTTTTGGAGGTAGCTGGAAATTGGTAGGGGGCTTTTAAATTCTCAGTAAACAGATGGAATGAATAGGTCTTTCTTTGTAACTTTATTGTTCTTGTGGTTACTGTATATGTACAAAATAACACTTAGCTTTAGGTTGTATGGAAAACTTTTTGGATAAAGTTAGTGTATTTGTTTGTGAGGCATTTTTTTGGGGGGTCTGGATGAACTGTTTTTGAGGTATTCAGCTGACATACTTTAGAGTCATATACACATTTTGAAGTTGCAAGGCTCTTTCTGGGCCTGTCGCTCTCATTAAGATTCGAAGAAGAAAAGCTCTTGGAAGGAACCAACTGAAGCCTTAAAACACCAGAAATGTGAGCCGTTGAGCACAAGCACCGATGCCATCCTGAGGCGATCTATCAACTCAATCGAAGAGAACAAATAGACCGACCAGAGACGACAATGAAATCAGTCCAAACCTGAGAGGGATTGGAACGGCAAGATAGAAATCAGTCCAAACCTTAAGAGGGATTGGAACGGCAAGATGGAGAAAATGTGTCTACATGGTTTTACCGTATCTGACATAACCCTTGTTTGAAAGCTCTTCAGTCACTTAGGCAACTGCCAATAGGCAGATCTTTTAGCTTAATTTGAACCAATTTTGCCTCCCAGCCCATTATAAATGTCAAGAACAATTAAATTTTGTTTTTTAGAAAGCATAAAAGGGAGAAACCAGTTACCAACTCAACACAATTACACCTAAAACTGCATTTTCTGGTCTGTGCAATCAATGGAGATAAACTTCCCCATAGGAGAGACAAATGCAGTCAGTTAGAGCTCCAAAGAAGGCATTTTCACTTTACATTTGGATACTTTATTGTTTTGATGTCAATAAGGACACATGAGTTTTTCATTCAATCCATATAATTTCCAAGTATCAGAATACACAGACGGACTTGTAAGACAATACTTGGAGCAATTGGAAGAAGCATGGGCACAGTTCGTTGAGCTTAAACCATTCCCTGTAGAAAAGACCTTGAACTGTACCTGTGATCCAAAATAAGCCACACGCATGATAATTGACAATTAAAGAGAGTAGATCAAGAAAATATTTGAAATATATGACTATGGCGAGGATTGATGGTTTACCTTGTATACGTGCTTGAGGCATGTTGCAAAGTAAATCCCGAGACATTGGGCACTGTGATATGCTCTTCCATGATTAAGTCGAGACTCTATGTGTATACATGTTTCAGCTCGCTTTCTTGGATAAAATGGCAACAAGATCATCTCGGGCCTTATCAAGTGCACTTGGTAAATTCTCAGGCTTCTTCCCACCTGCTTGTGCGAAATTGGGCCTGCCACCTCCACCTCCGCCACACAGCTTAGCTACTGGGCCGATGAACTTTCCTGCCTGAACTCCAAGGTTGACAACTCCGGGGGTGAATGCGGCAACTAAACTGACCTTTCCTTCGCTTGGAGAGGAGCCCAAGACCACGGCTGCAGGGTCCTGTAGGGTGTCGATAAGATGCTCTGCAGCACTCTTGAGAGAGTCAGCATCAATGTCATCCATCGACTCAACTATAACCCTGAAATCATATAACCAGGGGAAGAAATAATATTCTTGCACATCAAAATTTGACGTAAATCTGAGGGTCTGGGGCAAGAAGTTCACCAATCTTTAAAAAGATGCAACTGTCAAGTAAAATTGCAAAAATGAGCCAAACATACCTGATGTTTCCTACATCAAAAGCCTTGCTGGTGAGAGATGATGCTTTATATACTGCAACCTGGGCACGTGCAGCAGAAACCTCGTTTCTGGCTGACCGTAACTCTTCTATTAGCGTTTCAACCCTGGATGTAACTTCCTCCGCTTTTACCTTCATTACAGGAAGTGCATAGACATCAGAAACTAGAATCAATAGAAGTATAGAACTCGAGGAAGAAATGTCAAGCAAAAAGAATTGAAGTACTCATTATGCGTCAAAATTTAAGGACCAGACACAAAAAATCACTAAAAGATGTTCAAGTGATCAGCTAGTTGTAGCCATTTGATGAACTGGATTTCAATCATCAAGTTCCTCGAACTAAGATGTTCAAGGAATCGCCAAGCCAAATGAGGAAAAGCTCTTGCAAAATGACGATCAAGACATAAGCAAAACATAACACAAATTCCAGTGGAAGTAAAACATGAAACACGTGAATTTCAGAAAAACAGTAAACATAACAATGTCAGGAAAACATAACATAAATTCCAGCAAAAGTAACGCCCTAACATCATAAAGCATGATTGTATATATAGAACATGGGCATTATGAGTCCATAACAATATCAGGAAACTAACAAGAAAAAAAATGTGCAGGAAAATCAGGAAATGCCAAGTTTCTAATGCCACTATCAACATGTATCAAAATTCAGCGGCCATGGTTGCATGAGAAAATTCCAATGCACATGGAATAACTGATGCATCTTTACCTTAAGGATGGAACAGAGATTTTTCATATAGGTATCCCGGGTTGTAACATATTCAACGAAAGCGTCACCAGCAACAGCTTCAATACGTCTAATCCCAGAAGCAACAGCTTGCTCAGAAATAATCTTGAAGCCTCTTATTTCAGATGTGTTCCTCACATGGGTGCCACCACACAATTCCATGGATACACCAGGAACCTCTACTACTCGAACCTGAAATAAAAAGCAGATGAAATGACAAAATCAAACATTTTTAAGAGAATGACGTGTTATTACCATCAAACAGTCAATAGTACTAGCAATGGAATGCTATTTTCTCGGTCCAAATTATTTCTATACTATGCGCGTTTCAAATTACATTTCTCAAAGTTCTTCCAATTTTATCACAAATATTACAAGAACTGCCAGGTCACAAAAAAAAAAAAAAACTTACAAACTACTCTTAAATCATATTGAAGCTTAAATTCACTATGGTCAATGTGAAAAGACAGGTTGCAAAAAGATTGCCGCGATAGAACGGGAAAGACTCGCATTAATTAAGAAGCAATCCAAGCCGACTCTAGAAAATTTATGCATGTGAACTCATTTAATGTTCAGTTACCATAAAAAAGAAAACAAATCTTATCTTTTCATCACCTGTTCCCCATATTTCTCTCCGAACATTGCAATAGCACCAGCTGTTTTTGCATCATCTAGTGCCATTACTTTAGTTTGAAGCAGTGTAGAATCCCCAATCCATCCATTGATAAGCCCTTCAATTTCAAGGATCTCATTGTCTGAAAGTGGTCTGTGGAAGTTGAAATCAAATCTAAGACGGTCAAATGCCACCAAGGAACCAGCTTGTGATGTTTCCTGGCCAATAACCATCTTAAGAGCAGCTTGCAGCAGATGTGTAGCAGTATGATTAGCCTGAGACAAAATAAATTTGCTTCAGGAAGAGGCAAGTATCAAAATAGATGCAAAAGGTTAGATGTGATGATGAATAGAACAGTATGTCCACACTGTATACAAATTTTGTTACAAGTCAATCTTATAAACTGAATAAAACTGAGACATGGAAATTCTGAATAAACATTAGTATGCTTTATATATAAAAATAGATGTCCATCTAATTAATGGAATAAAAATCTCAATTAAGCATTTACCTTAGCCCTCTGTCGAAGTCTGGGATCCACTTCAGCTTCAACTATTTGGCCAACCTTCATTACTCCCTCTTTGATAGTGCCCTTATGAACAAATATATTACCAGAAATTTTTTGGACATCTTTTATCTCCACAATCCCATTCTGTTGTCTTTCAGGATTTTGGATGTACATAAACCCATTGTCTCCAATTTGACCACCAGATTCGGCATAAAACGGAGTTCTGTCCAACAGGATTTCTACCTCGTTTCCTTCTTCAATCTGTTTGACAGAGTTTCCATTTTCTAGCAGGCCTTTTACCACTGCTATAGCAGAAAGTGTCTCATAACCTAGGAATTCAGTATCATGAACCTTTTCAGCAAGATCTGCTCCATTTCCAACTTCAAGTTTGACGGCATTATGTGCAGCCTGGGACTGGCGCCTTTGGTTCTCCATCTCAATATTGAAACTATCCATATCTACTCCAACTCCACGTTCGTCAGCCACTTCAATAGTTATCTCAACAGGAAATCCGTACGTGTCGTATAAGAGGAAAGCATCTTTCCCTGATAAAATAGGCAATGATCCCTTCTCTTTGCCACTTGACAATGCATCAATGAGCATTATATCAAGAAGTTTTTCTCCTCTTTCCAGTGTCTGGACAAACCGCAATTCTTCTCTTCTTAATTCCTCAAGAATACGTCCTGATCTACCCTTCACATCTGGATCAATCTCACTGCTTATTTCTATAACTGTTTCTGCAACTTCTGGTAAGAAGGCTCCATCAAGGTTACCTTTACCATCACCCTTTATACCAAGCAACCTCCCCGTACGAACTGCCCTTCTAATCAATCGACGAACCACATAGCCCCTCCCAATATTTGAAGGGAAAACTCCATCTGATATAAGAAAAACAATGGCACGCATATGATCTCCAATGATCTGCCCGGAGAAAAGAAAAGAAAAGGAAAGGAAAGAAAAGGAAGGCTTAGGCGATTGATGAAAAATGCTCAAATAAGAAGATTAGAAGACATGCGAGAAATATCCCCATACTTTGAGTTTCATCTTTGTGGAATCATCAGCAATAGGATAAGAAATATTTGCTAACTCTGAAGCCTTCTCAATGATAGGATAAATCAAGTCAGTTTCATAATTGTTTGGAACCTGCATGGATAAAGGATTCAAGGATAAAGAATATGCACCGTAAAAGGCAAACATTAAATTATGAAATCACGATACACCTATTACTCCTCCAGTGCAGCAAATATGTTTACAATTGTATCAACATTTCAGTCTGAGTACCTTTTGAAGGATTCGAGCCATCCTTTCAAGGCCCAGACCAGTATCAATATTCTGTTGCTTTAAAGGCTCCAGCTTTCCATCCTCTTTTCTGTTGTATTGCATGAAGACCAAATTGTAGAATTCAATGAACCTAGTATCATCTCCTAGATCCTGCATGTCAAATGAGTAAATGAAACAATAGTTATGAATAAAAGAGCAAAAATTTGCACACAGCAAGAGTGTACTACTTCAAAACAACATCACCTAGAAATATACTTGCATACACATACAACATCTGAATAACCTCTCTCAGGATGGAAGTCGTAGTAAATTTCAGAGCAAGGACCACATGGACCAGTCACTCCACTGCTCCAAAAGTTGTCTTCTTCACCCATCCTCTTAATACGCTCCACAGGAACACCAACCTGATACAAAAACATGTCAAGAAATGTTGATACATTGCTAAGGTGGCATGTATTTCTTTTTTAAGGCACATGAGTAAGCTAATTATGTAATAATGAGTAAGCTAATTATGTAATAATTTTAACATCGATTTCACACGAGAAGACAAAAAAGAGAAAATTGTACTTTATTACCTACGTGAATTAAACATTAATTTCATACAAACACTTGCTTCTCCTCCTCTTCCACAAGCTTACCTCATCACGCCATATTGCAAAAGCTTCACTGTCATCTTCATAAACACTAATCCATAATTTATCAGCAGGAAGACCATATCTGTATGAAAATAATGCGACATAAGCATCACTCTGATAGCAATTAAAAGAGAGAACGTGTGATATTGTAGCATAGCTACCTTCAGGAGTATGATTTATATCACTTCTATCATAATTCATTGAGAAATATGCATACTCAGTATTCTAGGAGAGATTATGGATATTCTGAGGGTGTGATATGCCAATTCAATTAGTTATGATTTACAGATACTATTTATTCTCTCAAATACTCATTAAAGGGTATATAGGAGGGGTGAAATGGTGTTAGATCATTAAAAAAAAGGGTTAAAGAGTCAATCTTTAAGTTAAAGAAGTGAATTTTTTTTTTAAAAAAAAAAGGAAGCTTAGCCAATATAATGAGATCTTCCCTCCTTATTTGCTCCAGTAAAACATGTCTGATCCAGAAAAGAAATGATGAGCATCCTTCATGTAAATAATAGACCCTCTAGATGTTTTCAAGAAAGACATCTTCATTCCTAAACAGATCAGTAAGTTGTTTCCTTATGGACAAATGTCAAGGTATACCAAATGCTATTGGTCTATATTTTATACATACTCTACTGTTGAAAGCTCCCATGCCCATTTAATTGCTTCTTTTTTGAAGTAGTCTCCGAAACTGAAGTTTCCAAGCATTTCAAAAAAGGTCTGATGTCGACTTGTTCGACCAACATTCTCAATGTCATTAGTACGTATGCATCTCTGTGCAGTTGTAGCTCGTGGTGCTTCCCTGGGAACCTAACAACACGAGGCATTGATGTAAAGGGAAAAAATATGTTAAGAATGTAAAGCCAATTTAATCTATGATTCCAGTGAGAAGATAGGCCTCGTAAATAAATCTATCTGAACTGAAAGCCCTTATTAACATGGTTACAACCATGCAAGAGAACAAAATGCAAATCACACATTTATTCAGATGAGGGTCAATATGAGACAAAATTATTTAATTCTGTTACAAGTCTTGTGTCAGAGCACTGAAGAGCAATAGAGCTATAAAATAGAGGCACAGAAATAATTTCTTATGATTAATATTAATATAAATAGTATCTAAAAGATCTTCAAAACAAATAATTTACCCAAGGATAGGGGTCAAATGTAAAACGGGGTTTATCTTCATATGGGAAATCCAAACGTCTCATTTCTCCACCAGAAGTGTATCAAAGAATCCAGAAACTTGCAAGCTATAAATTTTTTGCTAGATTCTAAGATCATCTCTGAAATGGAGAGCGGCATTTTGTTGGCAAGACAATAGTAACAGTAAGTTCAAATTGAAGCCTCATACAAGAAACAAGTGATGAATACCTTCCCAAGGAAAATTGGCTTGAACTGAAGCATCCCTGCGATTGTGAGAAGAACAGTTGGATCATCTGGAACAAGGGATGCACTAGGGAGCACCTTATGCCCACGAGAAGCATAGAAATCAATAAATCTACGCCTAATAGAATCTCCGCTTATGGGGATATCCTTGGGATCTGCTTGCAGCAATTCCTCAGCCAAAGGTTGTGCAGATGCTGAAAAGCTACATCCTAAGTTCAATGTTCTCTAAATAGACTAATGAACAAAAAAATAAGAAAGCCTGTACTATGTAAACATACAATTAATGAGATGAACCTGAAATCCTTCTGATTGCAATGCCTGATTTTTGTTTTGGCATGAAACTGAACTTACAGGGACATACCACAAGTGCCCTCATCATTAAGCTCCAATTAGACATAGAACCTGTTAAGAAGATACAGTAGTCTCATTAAGCAACAAAGGCCATGCACCAAATAGCAAGATTGAAACTGAATGATCATACAACTACAACACCACATAATCAACAGCTCGTGGAGATGGAGACACTCAGAATGGAACAGGAATACACATTATCAAATAAGAAATGCCAAATCAGATTTGTGAAAAAAAAACATTTGGACGCCATATTTTGCATCATCACTTGTGGCAGTTTCGAAAAATTCCAACTGAGACGAATGAACTTACAGTGTAACTAAGACTATTGAGATAGGGATACAAATTGGGAAAATGTACAATTAGCATACATTCTCTTCCCGCCAAATTACTCTCACCAGCAAACCCCTACTATCTACAATTCCGCATTCCAAATTGGCAAATGTGTCAAAATAATATTCAAGTTTTGCCTAAATATCAACTTCAAAGACTGATTAATCACAGAACTCGAACCAATTTTTAGGTAGTGGGAAACAAACCGAACATCACAGATTCTCAGTAAGCAAAGCAGTTAGTTGAAAACTGAAATTGAACTCAAATTTGTAGCCTTAGACCGAAAAGAAAACCACAAGAACGGTGAGAGCAGAGCCCAATCAAGAGCTGTGACGAAGAGGATGATGACGATACCGTGAACCGTGGACGCAGGGTTGGAGAAGCGAGTAGAAGCGAAGCACGGTTGCGTAGTTGAGAGTAAGATTGAAGAAGAACGGATATAGCCATGGCTCGCCATGGCTGGAGCCTGGAGTTATCGATATCTCCACTGAACGGGGAAAGGAAAATGGTGGGAAGGTTTGTGAAGAGCGTAGTTTGATTTACAGACGCAGGTTATAGTGAAACAAAGATAAGGCTTGGTGTGGCTGTCTTGACCACATATCTGCCACTTGTTAATCTTAACTGCTAAACTCGAGTTACAATCCCATCATTTGGGTCTGGGTCTGGGTCTGGGTCTGGGTTGGGGTCGAGTTCAGGTTCGAACGTGGGTCACTAATATCACCTGGGTCCTCGATTTTGGTCATTTTTTAGATTGACTTGTGACTTTGGTGCTCAAATTCGGTGGACGTTTTACTCTGATGTGATTATTGAAAGATGTAAATGAGATCAAAAATGTCTCACATCAACAGTTGAACATAAACAAGCCCTAGTATAGTGATTACTTTGTCGACTCAAAAGCCTGCATCTTTCTTTGACTCTATTCTTGTGTCGGAATTTGGACTCATTTGATAGGATTTTTGAGTCATTTTGACGGATTGTTGGCCTATTCAAATCAGAAACGTACAAACATTATTGAGTTCACATGCCAAACAGTAGCATAAAGAAAAATAAAAGAGAAAAAGATAAAGGCGGCAGGAATTCTTCACGTGATGACTTAATGGCTTCCAAGTCACCATCATCATTATCTTGCACTAAATCTAGAGTATTATCAATCTCTAGATCTTGATCATTGTCTAAATCGAGATCAAGCATTAGACCTTCGGTGTATTCTCGATCTCATGCAATCAACATATCAATCACCTTCTCATGACCTTCCTTGTCTAAAAAGTGACCGACTTCTAATATTTGTGCTAAATAGAGCTCAATGGACTCGGACCTGTCTATTGCCTGCTGCATCAATGGCTTGAGTTGTGGGGTTATGATGAAGGTTGTGTTTTCAACTTTGAATATTTCATAGTCAGCGTGTCTATACTTGATGATGTAAAAATAGATGTAGAAGAATCCTTTTGCTCTTGCTACCCATTGATGTCTTGCATATTGATCTGGCTTTCCACTACTGCATCACTTACGTACTAGTATTCTTCAGTAAATAACATGAAGATCAAGTAATGTGGTAACCGGGTTTTCCCCTGGTTGACATCCATACAAGCATTGATAACTCGACATCCATTTATCTCCTCTATTTTTTTTGAACTTTGCTGCTCTGGAAAGCTCTCCTTCTGGAATTTAGTGAAGTATTTATACATAACGCTATGCTCTTCTTCCTTTGGCCATCATTGTTTGTATTTATAGAGTTCATTACACATTCCATATTTCCATGCTTTTAAGTAATATGCATCTTCGTGTGGCACGATTGGTAATGCAATTCCTCCTATCCTGGCTTGGTTGTTTGTACAAAAGTTGTTATACCATTCGGTTAACATTGTTGGAGTTCCTCGAACCCTCAGGGTTACTGTCCAATAGAAATGTCTAAAATCTCTCATCCTCCACCTTCTATCGATATCCTCATGAAATTCATCAGGTAGCTGAAGAACTTTTATTATTATTTCCATAGTTAAGAATCGTTCAACCATTCAGTGTCTCGTTTGTAAGAGTCCACGACGGAATTTGCTTTGGGTAAATATTCCAAAATCAACGAAAATGTAAAAACTTGGAGGAGAAACTCATCCTTGGTACTCTCTTATATCGCTTAAGAGATCAAGATCCCATGGGTTGGTTGCCCGTTGGGGATCTTCCCACCGAATCTGATTTCTTTGGTCCATCAGCTAGTTCTCGAGTTAGGCTATCTGCTAGATAATTTTTTGATCCTTGCACATGTTCGACAGTAAGGTGAATTGGTTAAAGGCTAATTGCCAACACATAAGTCTCCCATGCGCTTTCATATTATCAAGATTATTATTTATCAAACCCAGTATCCCTTTACAATCTGTTATGACTCTAAAAGGTTTAGGACCTTAGGGGCTAAGAAAACTATAAACTTCTGGATTCCACGATAGATCGCATGAATCTCCTTTTTCTTGACAGTGTAATTATATTCAGATTTGTTGAAACTGTCACTGTTGTACCTGCAAAGCTTATTATCCTTCTTTAGTTTGAAAACAACTCCCCAATGATAATCGCTAACATCTGTTTCGAGAACTAACTCATTATCTTCATTAGGTAAAGTCAATATTGGAAGTTTTTCACATATTCTTTTTAACTCTTGGACTATTTAACTTGTAGAGGTTTTCTCAGCTTGGCTAGGTCTTTCATAAAATCATAAGCATAAGTAAGACATCCTATAAATCTTTCTAGTTGTTTTCTATCCTTAATTTCATCACGAAATTTTTCTACCTTTTCTAGGATATGTTCTAGCTTGCAAGACAATTTAACCTGCTTTAATCTTTGTCCTAGGAACTCAATTTTAGGTTCGGCATAGATGCATTTCTTTTGTCATAGAATGATTCCATGGTCAATACATTTTTTAATTATAGTTTTCAAGTCATGCTTATGTTGCTCCATGGTTTTAGAGAAGATTAAGATATCACCAATGTAAACAAGGACATCAATGTTTAAATTCTTTCAAAACATTATCCATTATTCTCTGAAACATTTGTGGTGCATTTTTCAAACCATATGACATGACTACCCATTAATAGTGTCCTTGGGGAGCACTAAATGCAGTAAGTGAAATACTTTCTTCGTCCATCTTTACATGTCAGTAACCACATTTACATTCCATTTTAGAGAACCAACTGGCTCCCTGTAATTACTCCATCCGTAACGAAATAATTGGTTTTTTGGCCACTTTTTCATGTAAAAAAATATTTGTCCCTTTGAACAACATTAATCACAAAAATTTCAAATTTTATCAATTCATCTCATTAATTATATTTGATTTCCAAGATAATCTATTAATGCTCCAACTTCCTATACTATTCTTTTTTTTTTCATTGGTCCATTTTTTCCACATTATTTATTTTCTAAAATTTTAACTATTCTTCTTTCTATTTTTAGCTTTCTTAAAAAGTGTGAAATTGGTCAAAATGCCAATTATTCTGTTACGGAGGGAGTATAGAATAAGACTGTTTTATTAAGGATATAATATCCATCAAAAACAGTATTATCATTAAGCTTTTTATAGTTGATGTTAAAGACCATCATGTCTAGGTGTTGAGTACATGAAGTCTTTGAAAGTTATTTCAGTTAACATATCATGAGAAGGTTGGTTA
The DNA here is from genome assembly GCA_037127255.1 of Persicaria tinctoria. Taxonomy (NCBI): domain Eukaryota; kingdom Viridiplantae; phylum Streptophyta; class Magnoliopsida; order Caryophyllales; family Polygonaceae; genus Persicaria; species Persicaria tinctoria. The sequence goes on from JBANSL010000009.1 coordinate 67,231,969, forward strand.
GTAGCCCAGAGTGTAGAAATTAAACATTGGACTCCTCCTATCATGATAGGTACATCAGAAGCTAATTCTGAATGAACCATGATACTATCATAAGCTATTCTGACTTGAATTGGTCTACGAGATTTCTGCCAAATAAATTCAGGAAATAATGCCTTCTTACTAAAGCATACAGAATATTCGTTATCTACAAAGGCACATAATTCATAATTATTAAACCCTTATAAGCAAATACTTACTGGGATATAAATGTTATTGGGGTTGGTAATTCTATCATTTTTCTTTAGTGATCCTCTGCTGACATATTCAAGGCTTTCTTCTACTCTCATATTGTCTTTATAGAGATATCTGAGGTCTATTACCTCTATTCTCATACCTATCTCATATTAAAAAAAAAATGGGTATGTGAGAGGTTCATTGAGGTTCTTAGCTCTTGCATCATCTTCATAGATAGGTTCACTAATGGTTTTAGTTTGATACTAGTGTAATACCCGTGCCTTGAAGGCACGGGAGCTTGATCCATTTTAATTTGAACATCATTTTATATATCTATATAATACTATATTAACACATATATACGTGTTTACAACAAAAGTATGTATAAAATATTTTTTTATAATTTATAAATTAGTTGAAAAGAGATACGTACGATACAAATTTTGAAAATGATTTAATAAGGTAAAGTAGTAATAACACTCAAACACACCACCTAATATAATTTGAAATAAATGTATAATTATTATCATTATCATAGATCTAAAAAGTAAAATATAAGCTCCCGTACAAATATTAAAAAATCATAAGCACATGATTGTGTGAATAATTTTGAAGTTATGTAGATATACATAACTTATTCATTATTTTCATGAGAAAGATGGTTAGAAAGAGAGAGAAATAAATAGTGAAAATAAAGGTAAGATGGTAAAAAAAAGATACTTAAAGGTAGAAAAGTGATCTAAGAAGCCTCATCCAAGATGTAAAATAAGCATTAGTAATGCTTGTGATGTGAGTCTTAAAATATTATTGATTTTTCGATAGTCATTTAAGATGTCTAAAATAATTAAATTGTAAAAAAACACTTTTTTGGCTCTAATTGATTTTTATAATTAATTTTTGAAATCGAATATTTACAAATTGATTATTACATGTTCGTTGTATGTAGACATTGTGGGGAATATTACAATCGGTTAAATATGATAAATCAACAATTTCAATATCCAAGAATAAAATCAGCCAAGACTTGACGAATGTTCAATGTACGTAGACGATTAAAATAGATCACAAATTGACATACAACATATCAAATTAAATTAGATTTTAGTATAAAAATAGGAAACAAATATTTTAAAGTTTTCATAATAATATTGACCAATAAGAAAATTCCATTTGAATAAAAAATTCAACTTTAATTGTGGGCGTGACACGTCGGCAAAATGCTAGCAGAATTAGTAATATTAATAGATAGATAGATAATAGATAGATAGATAGATAGATAGATAATAGATAGATATATAATAGATATATTGCAATCGGAAAAAAAAATGGAAACATGTCTTAATATTTACGGCAATATAACCGAAAATAAAAAAAAAGAAATGGATTCAAATCATATTTAAAATAGGAAACAAATATTTTAAAGTTTCCATAATAATATTGACCAATAAGAAAATCTCATTTGAATAAAAAATTCAACTTTAATTATGGGTGTGACACGTCAGCAAAATGCTAGCAGAATTAGTAATATTAATAGATCCTTTTATCTTCCATTTTGGATCGGAACTAGATGATCTTTCTTGACTTTCTCTAACTTTTAGGAATATTGGAGGATTCAATGGTATTGAACTAGATTTCCTAAAAGGACAAGAACCCAGATCTAGACTATGTTTGGCTGGTTCTCTTATAATTTTATTTTCTAACCTCTTGTTTAATGCTGCTATCATGCTTCCTATGTCTTCATCTACCACAAATGATTTATCTTTCCTGCTTGTATTAGTTCCCTAATTCATCGGGGTAATGCTAAGATTAGGATTGAACCAAAAACTAGTATTTCTGGATAGACTTGGACATCTAGAAAGATTTACTGGTAGTTTAACATTCTTATAGATTTTACCTTCTTCATCTATGGTTAAGACCTTATCGTTGTAGTGGTTGTAGAATTTTCAAATGCATTTACCCAAATGGTTTTGAGCTTTATTTGATCAGGTCTTAACTTAATTAAAAGGTACAACCTCTTTACTAGGACCTGCAACTTCGTGTTTCTCAACTTCTACTATATGACACTTTCGTGGAAGCTAGATTTATAGTATTTTCCAATTTATAAACTATCTTCCATTTTAGCTGTAAAGGACAAGTTCCCTTGTACATACTGATACCTTCTGTTAACAGTTTTATAGCCAAGAATTTAGATGCATAATTTTCTTCTAGACTAACATAATAGTTAGGTCTATAGATCCAAGAAGCTGCTCATTGACTCAAATTACAGACTATTCCACTAATATACTATTGATCACTAAACTTTTTATGTCTAATTTCACAAACAAAATTAATGCATTGCACATCTTTTCCATAGTCTTGTAATGGAGTTATAATTATTTGGATGCCACATATAGAGATATATTTAATTTTTTTTTATCTTTGTTATGTTTTTTAATATTTTCTCAATTAATCAAGTTTACTTCAGTTGCTTGATTTTCATTGTTCTTGACAGTTACATCTTCAGACATTTCTTCACAAACATACTTATCATATTTAGAGAATAATGAGTTTTTAACAAACTATTCCTTAGCAGTGATCGGAAAATCAACCCCTGATCTAATCATGTCTTCCACTTGTTCCTCGTCAATAGAGGTTTCAGCTTGTTGAAGTTGCTAAGGTGGTCATTTCATACTCATAATAGAACTCACTAGGAGCTTCTCCTTCCATCATTTCATTAATCTCCTCACCTTCTATTGACTCATTGTTAGACTCTATATCTTCTTCAAGCTTTTCTTCTATTATCTCTACTATCCCTTTGTTATTTCTTAGGGCTAGATCTATTGCTTCATCTTCTGACGGTTCGATGTAATCCAAACTACATACCTAGGGCTTATGCGCTAATATATTGTTCTTCTTGTTTTTGCATTCATTAGCATAATTGCCATATTCTCCACATGCCCAACATTTGCGCGCAATTTTTCTTTTTTCTCAAGACATAACGAGGCTTTCTGAAAAAACCTTCTATTTTTTAGAATGTTTTTTTTATAATACTATCTCCGTTTCAAAATACTTGTCATTTTACTTTTTGACACGTTTTTCGTTTTTAAGAAGCTAAAAACTCTATAAAATATTAATTTTTTCACAATTTTTTTTCATAATTTTATAGACAATTGTATTAAGTATGAAATTATTTTTTAAAATGAATAAAATCATTGATATTTTATATAGTTTTTACCGTTCTTAAAAAACGTGTCAAAAGTAAAATGACAAGTATTTTGAGACGAAGAGAGTATTTCTTATAGTATTTTCACCTCTTTGTTTGTTGAAACTTTTCTTCTTATAGTTTCTTTTTCCTTGATAATCTCTGTTGTTACATCCCCACTATGTTGGCGCTTCCCAACAAGTTAAGAATTATTTTTTCATTCTTTGGGTACTTCTCACATCTCGACTTCCATTTTACTTTTTTTTTTTATTAACTCTCGATATTATTCGCTTATTTGTTCATTAATTGGGGTAGGAAGTTTATCAAAGAACATTTGTAAATAAGTGTCATTTTCCCCTATCTTATAATAATACCTCTCAAATTCCGTTATGTAGTTATCAACATATTTCATGTTACAGATTTCGAGATTGTTCAATGTCCTTTGCCATTTTAAAGCTTCATTATCTTCGTCTTCTTTTTCTCTAATGAATTCATCTTCTATTAATTCACATATTAATGTGAACATATTCACTGGACTTGCCAAAATCTCAAGCTCTTGTTTTACTTCATCACCAATAGCTCCATACCAGTCGACAATACATCCATAGAAACTATGTTCTATATAATTAAGGAATTGAGAAGAGTTTCATCCTATATTCATGTTTAATACACTCATCATGCTTTTCTTCCAGAATTCTATGATCTCACGCATATTCCTTACACCATCTAGGCTTAATTTATAACATGTTTTACTTATGAGTTCTATATTAATTTCTATTTGATTTGGCCTATGGTTTGGCATAATGCTTACTCCAAATCTCTCTTTCTTTTCTAGAAACTCTTTTGGCTTTAGCCTAGGTATGTGATTAATGGTTGAACCATGTTCTTAGCGTCTGTAATTTCTTCTAGCTTCGTTATGTTCTACTGGTTCATTTTCCCTCAGCCTTCTTTGTCTTAATATTTCATCTAACCTTTGTTGGACTTTAGATAATGAAATGTTTTCCATGTCTTTTAGATTTATTAATCCCATTTGCTGATATACAACTTCTTCATCTGAGTTCTTTTCAGACTCATCATCCCTCATAACTTCTTGGTTCATGATGTTAGTTTCAATGGTTTTGAGTTTTTGTAATTTCAGCTTCCATTCCGATCATCCAACTTAGTGTTAAATCTCTTTATTTGTCGAAATGGATGTTGATTCATTTTTAAGGACTTGATTTTTGTCCTGATTTTCTTCTTCAACAATCGCTTTTTTATTTATATTGTTATCTAATCTGGTAGGTAACTTCTTTTTGAATTTTTTAAATGGATAACTGTATTTAATAGGATCTCCTTTCTTAATTTCACCAACTGATTTTAGGCTTATCTAATGGCTAATTTCGTTGATGGCTTTTAGATTTGTTTAGTGATGCACTTCACCTGTTTCTTTTACAATCTTAAAGATCTTATTGCTAATCTCAAGATACAACTGTTCTAATTTACAAACTTCAAGTTTTAGATCTATAAGTTGGTCTGAAATGACATTTAAAATTGCTCCAAAATGCAGATCATTTATATCTAAATGTAGAGCATGAGGATAAGTCTTATAAGGACAATTAGTAGATACCTCCAGATTGACTTATAGGTAAATACATATTATTTTTAATTAACTTGGCTCTGATACCAAATTACAGGATCACACTAAAAACACAGGATCACACTAAAAACATAAAAGTATTAAATAATATTAAAGAGGAAATTAGAAAGACAATAATACAAACTAAGGATATAACTTAAACTTATTAAAAGGTAGAGTTTATTTTTATAATTTTTTGGTCTTTAATGGAAAAGTTTACAATTATACAAAAGTGAATAGTTGATTTTGGCTATTTTACAAAATACTTTCAAAGATTGACTATTTTAAGAATTAGTTTGGGTTTTTTTGGTCAAACTTGCAATTTGTTCCTTAGCTGGTAAGGATGATATGTAATGATCAATAAGTCACGAGTTCGAATCCCCCTGCCCATCATTTTAGAGGATTTTTGAGTTATCTTGACGGATTGTTGCTTCTATCTACTACTGGTAGCAGAATTTTATCCTTGGTTTATTTTCGGGTCTCTCTTGCAGCTCTCATATGCATTGATGGAGGTATTTTTTAATTCCCTTTATTTTCAACCAAAATGTTAACAAATTAGACGGGTGAGTTTGGCGAAAAAATAAAAACCTCACGAGTGGCAAATAAAAGGATCATTTGGCAAAAAAAAAAAAAAAAAAGAAAAGAAAAAAAAGGGTCATTTGACAAAAAAAAAAAAATGAAAATCCTAGGAGCATTTAGTAAAATATGTCAAATTTTCATACATCAAACAAATTAGTCTTAACCTCATGGATATTTGGTGAAAATCCCCCCCAAAAAAAGAATTCCTACAAAGCTAAATTTGGTAGGAGGATCACATATTCACATGATCTTGTTGAGCCTAAAATTGACCGACAATTTATGCTATATATTAGCTCATTCACTTGGGGGTTGAAATTTCAAGTTACAACTTGCTTCTTATCATTGAGACTCTTTTATATATATCTAAGGTTTTGCTATAAATTCTCATCCATTTCATTATAAATTTTAGGAAATTAAATTTTTCTAAAAAAAGGCAGAATTCTTCTTGGAATTGGAATTGGGAATTCAAGCCATTGGATTCCCAAACTAGCTCTAAATAAAGGCAACAAACCAAACTATGTCTTTAATTCAATTTTTTTTTTTTAGTAGTTGTTAACCAAACTAGCTCTAAATTGTTAAAATCTTTTCTTTTTTTTTCTTTTTCCCGTGGGAAGCTCTAAATTGTAGATCACACGCTCTTGTTGAGCCTGAAATTGTCCGGCAATTTATGCTACATATTAGCCCTTTGTTACCATAAAATCATCTTAGATGTGTTCATCATGAAATAGGCATCCTTACTCCTTAGGTAGGTGTTCAACAGTCCAAGTCAGAAATGGCATACAGATGCAAGAGGTTGCATATGGGATATGAACCACATCGTTTTGGTATTTATAACTTGTTCATAACATTGTGCAGTTTCACTGAGATGATCATCTAAACTGGGTTTGGTTTAATTTCAGGGTGTGCAGCAGCTACTATGATGATGATGATGGTGATGGCTACAGCTGACCAACAGCACGAGTTAGAGCTGTGCACCCAAGTCTTGCAGGAGTTCCTTCCCTGTATCATGTATCTCTCAGGCCGTACCGACAATGCTCAGCCACCGGCTGCTTGCTGTTCCGGTATCAACACCCTCAATCGCCTCGTTGGCTACCACAAATATGGCCCCGAAAGGCTTTGCCAATGCATAGAGGACTTCACCGACGTCATCAAGATAGGAATGGACGCTACTAGGATTGCAAATCTTCCTGCCAAATGTCATCTGCACTTGAGCTTCCCCATTTCTGTTTCCTTGGACTGCTCTAGGTACTCTCTTACAACTGCACTGTATTGGTTTCCTTCGCGTATGTTTACTTGTTAACTTGTCGAACCCTTTTCTGCAGGGTTACATGATCATGTTACCACAAGAATCTTAGAATTTCCTACATTGATTCCTCTACTTGCCACTGCTTTTCCGAGTTCCAAGTGAGCTACATCAAGCAGATCGCGTATGTTGCCATTAGTTTTGTGCTTCCTCTATTCCTGCACAAATCTACTTGTGATTCTGAGAAAAGATTTAGGGATAAATTATAATGTATTGGACACACATTTATCATTGTAGGGTTGGTCTCTGATGGACAAGTCATATAGGAAACAAGACCATGTGAAGATAAAGACTGATTAGCTTGTATGTTGGTGGGTATATATATGTTACATTTGTGTTAGACCACAAATATGTCTAAATCATTTTGCAAGAGAACAAGCATACCAAGCTGAAACTCGTAACTGGACCGCCACATTGAATACAATGCACATGGGTATGCTTCTGAATCGCAAAGGCTCCCGGCCTATAAGAGCTCATTCTGTTTTCCTCATTCCATCACATTCCAGCAGCTTCTTCACTTCTTGAGATCTTAAGCAACAAATCCCTTTTTCTCTTATACAAACACCTTCATCTTCTAATAAATAAGATGATCAGTACCAAGAAGCTCATCAAGATGGCAAGGAAATGGCAAAAGCTAGCTGCTGCTAGCAGAAAAAGGATCAGCAGCAGCAGCAGCAGATCACAAGTGGCTGACAAGGGACACTTTGTGGTGTACACATCTGATGAGAGACGCTTTGCGCTGCCCTTGACGTTTCTTCAATCGGAAATCTTCCAACAACTCCTTATAATGGCGGAGGATGAGTTTGGATTGGCTAGTGATGGACCTATAACCTTGCCATGTGACTCCATGTTCATGGAGTATGTTATCTCCATCGCTCAAAGGAGAGTGGCTACGGAGCTAGTGGAGGCGCTGTTGCTCTCTTTATCTGATTGTCATTCGTCTTTTACAGCAATGTCTTCAGGACATCTAAATCATGTTCCTGTAAGATGCTGCTAGATGATTAGGAGATCAGCTCATCTTCTTGTAAATTATTTTACGCAAGTAGTTAGACATTTCTAATGGAAACAATTCTTTCTATTCAAAGCTTTGTTGTTATCGGTTTCATTGGCTCCTCATACATTATAAACTTCTCATCAACAAGTTGAACATTCTCCTTATAAGTTATAACCAATAAGCCTGATCACATTGGAGTGTCAGCTGTTTGATGGTTGTCAAAGACTTTGTCCACGAGTTATGTTTCTTTAGGGATTATAGATTAACCAAGCCAAACCATCATTCCAACTGTAAACATTTTCAAGCTTTGATGACTCATTATGATTACTCAAATCTTTGTAATTAAAACTATTCAGGCCATAGTTTTTCAGCAACTTCGGACATATATTGGCAAGGAATTGAGGAAATGAAGTTTCTGAATTAGTTTTTTTTTTAAAGAAAAAAAAAATCCAAATGTAGACATGTTCTGATGATCAAAAGAAAGCTAAAGGAGCATGAAGCATACCCCAATAGAGAAGGCAATGGCCTAAGCCAATCAAGTGGCCGCAGCCAAGCTCAAAAAATAAGTTCCTAAATAAGTTTAATCTTGTGAACATCATGTAGGAATTAAAAATAGTGTTATTCTTATACTGTTGGTAAGTTTTTACAGAACTCCAAGATTTCATCGCCTTTTGGTTCTTTTGAGTTAAATCACTGGCATAGTTACAGAGATATGTAACAGAGTTGCTGTAGAAAAATCTATCTTGTATTTCTTATAATGTATATTATGTTAAGAATTGGTGTAAATGAGCACGCTTTCCATTCAAGAGTAGAAGGAAATATATAGAGCGTACAATGATAATGGAGAAGGTGGAGAGAGATTTACTCTAACCACATTTGACTAATTCCTAAATAATACTCCCTCCGTCTTAAAATACATGTCTTTTTAGGACGGAACACGGGAATTAAGGAGTAGGTTAAGTGTAATGATTAGACGTAAAAAGTAGGGTAAGTGTAATGATTAGACTTTGATAATAGAATATTTGTTTATTTTTAAAAAAAATTGTGAGGGGAAGAGTAGTGGTGATGTAAAAATTAGGGTAATGATTAGATGTAAAAGTAGGTTAGGGGTAATGATTAAATCTAAAAAGACATGTATTTTTGACAAAATTTTAGGGGCTTAAAAGACATGTATTTTGAGACGGAGGGAGTATAATAGAAAATAATTAATCTAATTAAATCCTAATAATAATAATATATTATTTTCCTAATATATTACACCTACGGGATAAACTTCTGTTCAAATCTACAAATAAGCAAGAGATCAAAAAAAAAAGAAAAAGGAAGCATTTAAAGAATGTTTTCCTCAAAACTACATATAGGAAATTGGTAATTTTTATGTTCTTCAACAAGTAGGGAAGATGATGAGCAATGACTTGTAGTTAGACCTTATTGGAAACTGGTAATTTTTATGTTCTTCAACATGGAGAGTGGAAAAGCTCAAGGTCAATCTTATTGGAAACTGGATTTTATTCTTGCAGTACTACAACATATTAAGCAGAGGACAATAGAATTAATGCATAAATTGTCAATTTGTCATCCTCTATTTCTCAAATGTATGTTACGAAGTACATCTTAAGTCCTAACAATGGCTCAAATCTACTAATGCAAAAAGAAAAAAATATCTTCACAAGATGCTTGGAGGCACTTGCTGATGTACTGCAAGCTTGCTCCTCAGTAGTTTTAGGAAAGGATATCCTCTTCCTCTTAGGTGGCTGTCTTTTTCAGAAGCTTATGGGTCTAAGAAATAAGCAAAGCCATGTGATGTGATCGATTCAATCTAATCCAAATGGAACTCTCTGTAGAGCCCAGTTTCTTCAGCAGTTATCACATGGGTTTCATTCCTGCCAATGACCAGAACCACTGAAAGATATACCTCGATCAGTAAAGCACCTCTGTCCTCAGTGGCCTTTAGCAAATTATGTACATTGTACCTTACCTTTTTTCACTCACTTTAGTGAAGAACAGTTAAAAATCATTGAATACAAGTCACATGAGTTTGTTCCCGAATTAACCAACATATGCAAAGAAAGGAAATTTCCTCGCTGAAGACTATATAAGAGCACTGAAACTTGTATTCTCATGAACCAACATATGATCACAAACATCCCTCGTGATCAAAATAGTACATTGAAGTTGAAAAGAAAAAATCCAAGAAATTAATCTTTAGTTGATATGATCACAAACATCCCACATGAGCTTTTTCAAGTGAAGTTGCTTTTCTTTGCAGAAGCCAATGCCATAGATAGTCCTTATATATCCAAGAGCTTTGGCCCTTTTCTTGTGTGGGTCTGCGAAAGAAGCAAAATCATTTGATTGGTTTAATACCAAAGGGGCCGTTTCGTGTTGCTTCTTGTTACCTACCTACCAAGTGGAGCACCCAAGTTGGTCAGTGACAACTACGGAGGTACCTTCAATTGAAACCCTGAATGTCATTTCGAATATCCGAATGGCTAAGGCTCTTGATCAAGTATCACATGGATTTGCCTGCAGAATTAATACATTAATACATCTGACTAATTCTGCAAGGCTGGATTACTTGCACTTATCTGCCAAGATGGACAACAACATATCTTCCTGTCGGACTTTAGTTCTGTTCTGTAGAATCAATTGGCTAAAGCCACACAATGTGTTTGGATTGAATGCCTTCACTACTGACTCAGCAGCTCACATGGATTTCTTCCTTGCCTTTCAATCATATTATATAAGTGCACTTCAACTCTTTCAATTCTCACAAATCAACTCAATCAGCTCTTCTATTTTTACAAATACTCGATCAGAAATATCCTCTTATCATCAACATTATCCTCTCATCATGATCAGCACCAAGAAGCTAATCAAGATGGCCAGAAAGTGGCAAAGGTTGGCGGCAGCAAGCAGGAAAAGGCTCACTTTGTACAGAAGCAGAAGCTCCAACATAGCACCAGTAGCCGAGAAGGGCCACTTTGTCATCTACACAGCTGACGAGAAACGCTTTGCACTTCCTTTGGCATATCTTGAATCCGAGATTTTTGGGGAACTCCTAAGGATGGCAGAGGAGGAGTTTGGAATGAGTAGCAGTGGGCCTATCACCTTGGCATGCGACTCAGTTTTCGTGGAGTATGCTATCTCTATGATTCAACAATGTATCTCCAGGGAGCTAGTTGAAGCAGTGATCCTTTCTTTTTCGGATTGTCACTTCTCGTTAAAATCATCTTCTTCTATGTATTCACATTCTAATCAATTGCCTATAAGCTGCTGCTAGTGAAAAAATAGGACTGATATCTTGTAAATCATATCATACTTGTAGTTAGACCTTCTAATGGAAAATCTTTTGCATTTTTGCCACATTCGCTTTCCTTTCATGTGCTTCTGAGTTCTGATTTTTAATGGGTTTCAAGATAAGCATGTAAAAAAAATGCCATTCAAATCAATTATCTGAGCTTGAGCATATTATAAGCCTCCAAGAGATATCAGAAACCCAAATGTTCCCCTTCCCCAGACAAAGTAATTCAAATTTGACCTTAAGCACATCTGTAAATTGATTTGCACTTGAAAATGTAACTTAGTCCACATCTGTGCATGCCAGGTTACATTTCACACAGAAAGAAAATAAAAAAGTACTTGCAAAGTTATCTTAACAAAGCAAGATCAGCATGGGCAGAAACTGTTAAAAATTTAAAATGGTCGACTAATCAGAGCTTGAAACCATCATTTTTTACAATCTGAAGATATGTTGAGTCATGTAATTAAACATCATATAGAGAAACATATAAATACACCCACCTGTTATGTTATCATGTTGCTTATCATTTATTCCATTCTGATAAGTGCCGTAGTTACTGATTATGTCAAAGAAGACCTATCAAACTTTTCAATACTCTTTTAGTTCAAAAAGACCTATCAAAAAAGAATAAGTGCCGTAGTTACTGATTATGTCAGCAGAGAACAACATAGTTACTGTAGAAATTGTTATCTTCTATTTCTCAATGGGTGTTATGAATACATCTAAAGACAAAAAAAGGCACAAAAATTCTTCAAAAGATACACAGAGGAACTTGGTAATTTTTTTGTTGCTGAACATGTAGGGATGATGATAAGCAATGACTTTGAGCCATGGATATGAGCAAAGCCTTCTGCAGCTCTTCACTTGCATGCCTTTGGATAAGAGAGAGAGCATATTCAACAAAGCTTGCATCCCATGGAAGCGTAATAGGGCCATCCCTTGGCATACCGAATTGTTCCACAGCCACGTCTAGGAGCTCTACGAGAATGCTGCTCTTGAGACACGTAAGAGGAACCATGAATCGCGTTTCATCTGCAGAGTACACAACAAAGTGACCCTTGTCGGTCCTTGCTGATGTGCTGCAAACCTCCTCATCTGAAACCTTAGGAAAGGATATCCTCTTCCTATTTAGCATGGCCACCCTTTCGCACTTCTTGGCGAGCTTGATCAAGGTTTTTGAGCTGACCATGTTCGGGTATCTGGCTGACTTGGACAATGAAGTTTATCTTGTTAGACGAAATGGAGCTTTAAGCAATAAGCTTTTTCAAGTGAAGTTGCTTGTCTTTGCAGAAGCTAACGCGATAGATTATCCTTATATATCCAAGAGCTTTGGCCCTTTTCTCGCGTGGGTCTAAGAAAGAAGCAAAGCCATGTGATTGGTTTAATGTCAAAGGGGCCGTTTTGGGTTGCATCTTGTTACCTACCTACCAAATGGACCACCCAAATTTGTCAGTGATAATTAAGGAGGTACCTTCAATTAAAACTATAAATGTCATTTCGAATACCCAAATGCCATAGGCTCTTGGCAGCAATAGAAGGTCATTCTTCATTAAGTACCACATGGATTTGCCTCCCATCAAAACCAGCAAAGATGGACACCTCAATCGATGGCTATCTGGATGTCACTACAATGATCATAAATTACACCCAAGGGACCTAACTAATTTGGCTAGGATGGATTACTTGAACTTATCTACAAGAACAAGAGCAACATACCTTCCTGTCGAACTTAAGTTCGCATCTCTTGGAACAATTGAGGGACATCACACAGTTTTGTGTCCTCGCAAAATTGGATTATTGGTTGGATTCAGTAATGATGACTTGTATGGTGTTGTGAGCATTCAGCTATATAAGAGCGTTAGATCTCTTCTATTCTCTCACAAATCAGCACAATGACCTCTCTCATTTCCATTATCCGAAACATCCTCACGTTGTCAAGATTTTTCCAAGAAACAAGATGATCAGCACAGAAGCAGGAAAAGGCTTGCCTTGCACAGAAGCAGCAGCTCTGACAAAGCACCAGTAGCCGAGAAGGGCCACTTTGTCACCTACACAGCTGGTGAGAATCGGTTTGCTCTTCCTCTGGCATATCTTGAATCCGAGATTTTAAAGGAGCTCTTAGGATGGCAGATGAGGAGCATTGGCTGGTGCTTCAGGTCTAATATTTCCAATCTCAGATAATGAAGGAGAGGATGCAGTAGTAGCAGTAGCAGTAATAACAATAAGTAAGAGAGTTAGATTCTAGCCTGGAGGACCCGGCTTGATCCGGGGGAAGGGGTGAAAGAGGGACATACCTGTGTAATACGGTTAGGACAAGAATTATCTTGAGAAAGGGTCGCCTGGGTGTTGGCTTGAGTGTTAGCTTGATCAGAAATGCCTTCAGTACCCGCTTCTGAAGGTGTGTAGTTGACCTGAGATGGGTTTGCGGTTGCTTCGTTCCGCTCTGAGCTTGCTGCAGTTCATCCTGTAGGTTCTTACCCTCAGGTAGTGTCATCTTGGTCCCTAATTCCACATTTGGGACCGAAGCTATGGGGCTAGGGGTGAGTGTTATTGCTCGACGTCCATGGGGTTAGGGAGTATCATTTTCCATGTTACCAGGGAGGAAAAACAGGCGAGAGAAAAACAGAGAAGTTAGGGTTTGGGAGGGGGCTGCGAAATGGGGGTTTCTGAAATTCTATAAATTCCAGTAGGCTTTTATGGATTGGAGATCGGGATGATAAGACAGGCTAGTGGAGAAGGTTTTGTGAGTGGAAAATGGTGGGAGGAAGACGGAAAAAGAGGAAATAGAAAATTTGTCAGGTTAGGGTTCGAGGCTGGTTTGACTGGGATTTGGGGTTTTCTTCAATACTGTAAATTGGCACTTCCTTCTATGGACTTAGGTTCTTCAAGCTATCAGAATCCTTTTCCTGGTGTCAATTTTACAATACCGACTTGGGAGATGAGCGGAAAAGATGTATTTTTGAGATGCACTGTGAGCCTGGTTGTCGTCGTCAACCTTGAAATTGTCCGGTAGACAAGTTCCAATTCAGTCTTTGATTCTATGAGTACAGCTTTCTTTGATGAGGTATATTTTGAATCCAAGCTCAGAAACAGGATTCCGACACCAGAGGTTCGGAAAATTGTTTTGCAGTCAGCTTGTCAGAACTCTGCTAACGGTCGAAAATTTAAAATTTTCGACCGTTGAATAGTACGTCTCTTATCTGGGCTGGGTTCTATCCTGTTGCTATTGAGGTTGTGACCGGTTGATTCCTGGTGTCTTTAGCTCTGGCAAAGCGGTGGCACCGCCGCCGGAGTTGCGCTACCTCCTTTAGGGCTTGTTTGGTAGGGGTATATAGATATAGGATATGGGTATAGGATGCTCTATATCTATATCACTTGTTTGGTATATCTGAACAAATTAGTATATAGATATCAATCCTATATCTCTATATACTGATTGTAGGGTTTTTTTAGTTTTGGATATCTGGAAAAAATTGGGGATATAGAAAACGCTTTTCATACAAGCTCCTCAATTGAAAGAGAGCCGAGCAAAAGAACCTCCCATCTCCATTGAAAGGGTTCTTCTTCTCCTCCATTGAAGAGCTTTCTTCCTCCATTGGACAGCAAACGAGCGAAATTGGGGGATGTAGTGTTTGGTGGTAGTCTCGTTTTTTTGAATATGCTATTATCCCCTACTCCATTGAAGGGATTCTTCTTCTCCTCCATTGGACAACAAACGAGCAAAATTGGGGTTTATTGGGTTTGCTGGTAGTGATTTTCGAATCTGATATTATCACTTCTTCTACTGTTCAAAACGAGCAAAATTGGGGTTATGGGGTTTATATTGTGTGTTGGTGTGATTTTGTTCAAAAGCAGAATTATGAATTTTTTTTTTTTTTTCTGAGTTGCTATTGGTTTCTTATGCGTTAAAAATATCTTCATCCAATTTTTGGTTCATTAGCTAAGCAATTTGTCTTTTTTTCTTATAAAAAAAATGGCCCATACTCTATATGATATCTATATACCCTTTCCAAACAAGGATATAAGATATTAGATATCAATCTCATACCCATAGCCAATACCCATATCTTGATATCTATATCTCATACCCATACCCTATATCCTATATCTATATACCCTTTCCAAACGGCCCTAAATTCCTTTCAACCCCTTAATAGTTGCACAGAAAACCACCTGAACTTAGATCTTCCTTGTACAAATAGTAACTGATGTAATGAAACTCATTCAGAAGCAAAAGGGGGATTGAATGCCAGTTGGTGGAAACAATAACTCTATGTCAGGAAGCGTGTGAGGTGTCGGAAGAAAGGTGGCAGATGAGAATATGTCGGGTTTGAGAAGGCAAATGAATGGGAAACACAATGAAATGGAGGGCAATATATATCAGCTACCTGTGTGTATGAAGTTCATTGGAGACTACGATGGTGGTTGGGAAGGCGCTCGGCTGGGCAATAGAGGAGGCAAGGAAGGAAGCCTACATATATATATATTGGTTTGCTCGATGGTAATTAATTTATCCATTATGCATGAGATAGGAACTTTACCTTTTACTTCCACTACAACTCTGCACAATGTATTTACACGGCCTTGGACTGCTCTAGGTACTCTCTTATAACTTCACTTCTTTTGACCGACTTAGTTCATTTGTCAAACACTTTTTTGCAGAGTTACATGATCATGTTGTCAACCTCCACAGATACAAACAGATATTGAAGCTCTCATTAAGCTAGTAATCTCATCTTTTTTTTTTGGGTCTTTTGAAAGGTTACTACATTCTCCTTAGCTTGGTTTTCATATGATATGAAGCTGAATTTTGCCATCATGTTCCTCTTCTTCCTATGAACGTACGTACACATACCATATGAATATTAGAATTTCCTACACTGATTCCTCTACTTGTCACGACACCGCCTTCCAAGTTCCAAGTGAGTTAATCATGCAGAATGTGTATCTGGCCATTAGTTTTGTGCTTCTTGTATTCCTGCATAAATCTACTTTTATCCTGTATTAATTGGTTTGATTTGATTCTATCTGTAAGCAGGAGGATATATATATATATACAACAACTAGCTATGATGTACCCTTAGGTCACAAAAATTGATAGGCAAGTATGACGTCTTATTATACATTTGTTTTCCTCCACTACTACAAAAATAGCATTTTATCATGGATATTTCATAGTACATAATATCATGGATATTATAATGGGCAAACATTGGGGACGCTCATAGGGTTGGTTTCTGAAGGACTATTCATATAGGAAGCAAGACCATGTGAAAATAGAGACTGATTAGCCTGTATATATTGGTGGGTATATATATGTCTAAATCATTTTGCAAGAGAGCAAGCATGCCAGGCTGAACCCCATAAGTGGACCGCTACATTGAATAATACGCACATGGGTATGCTTCTGAATCACAAAGGGTAAAGAAGAGAGTTTTGCCCTGGTCTATAACTATATAAGAGCTCGTTCTGTTTTCCTCATTCCATCACACTCCAGCTTCTTCACTTCTTGAGATCTTAAGCAACAAATCCCTTTTTCTCTTATACAGACACCTTCATCTTCTAATAAATAAGATGATCAGTACCAAGAAGCTCATCAAGATGGCAAGGAAATGGCAAAAGCTAGCTGCTGCTAGCAGAAAAAGGATCAGCAGCAGCAGCAGGTCACAAGTGGCCGACAAGGGACACTTCGTGGTGTACACATCTGATGAGAGACGCTTTGCGCTGCCCTTGACGTTTCTTCAATCTGAAATCTTCCAACAACTCCTTGTAATGGCGGAGGATGAGTTTGGATTGGCTAGTGATGGACCTATAACCTTGCCATGTGACTCCATGTTCATGGAGTATGTTATCTCCATTGCTCAAAGGAGTGTGGCTACGGAGCTAGTGGAGGCGCTGCTGCTCTCTTTATCTGATTGTCATTCGTCTTTTACAGCAGTGTCTTCAGGATATCTAAATCATGTTCCTGTAAGATGCTGCTAGCAGATTAAAAGATCAGCTCATCTTTTTGTAAATTATTTTACACAAGTAGTTAGACATTTCTAATGGAAACAATTCTTTCTATTCAAAGCTTCTTGTTATCGGTTTCAATGACTCCTAACTTTATAATAGAACAACATATATGATTGAAAACCACTTAAAGTCATTGATCTTTTAAGGCATGTTCCGATTGAGCTCCTCATACATTATAAAATTCTTATCAACACAAATGAGTTCCTGTGTAATTGGCTCCTTTTAGCCAATAATAAGTATATCAGACATACCCAGCTGTAAAGACGACCCCACATCCTTCTGGTATCACATGCCTTTGCTAAACCATCACTCCAATTGTAAACAAGGAAATGAAGTTCCTGAATTTTTTTTTTTTTTTTTTTTTTTTTGCAGGCCATAGTTTTTCAGAAACTTAGTCTTAGGACATATTCATAAGCAAATGAAGTTCCTGAATTAGATTTTTTTTATAGAAAAAAAAAATCCGAATATAGATATGTATTGAAGATCAAAAGAAAGCTCAAGGAGCACGAAGCATACCCTGATGAGAAGACATGGCCTGAGCCAGTCAAGTGGCCGTAGCCAAGCTCAAAAAATTAGTTCCTAAATGAGTTTAATCTTGTAAACATCATGTAGGAATTATAAAGTTTTATTCTTATAATGTTGGCAAGTTTTTATGGAACTCCAAGATTTCATCGCTTTTTGATTCTTTTGAGTTAAATCACTGGCATAGTTACAGAGATATGTAACAGAGTTGTTGTAGAAAAATCTATCTTGTATTGCTTATAATGTATATTACACCTACAAGCTAAACTTCTGTTCACATCTACATACAGGCAAGAGAAAAAAAAAATGAAGCAATTCAAGAATTTTTTTCTCAAAAACTACATAGAGGAAATTGAATATTTTGATGTTCTTCAACAAGTAGTGAAGATGATGAGCAATGACTTCGAGTCATGGATATGAGCAAAGCCTTCTGCAGCTCTTCACTTGCATGCCTTTGGATAAGAGAGAGAGCATACTCTACAAAGCTTGCATCCCATGGAAGCGTAATAGGGCCATCCCTTGGCATACCGAATTGCTCCACAGCCACGTCTAGGAGCTCTACGAGAATGCTGCTCTTGAGATATGTAAGTGGAACCATGAACCGCCTTTCATCTGCAGAGTACACAACAAAGTGACCCTTGTCGGTCCTTGATGATGTGCTGCAAGCCTCCTCGTTTGAAACCTTAGGAAAGGATATCATCTTCCTCTTTAGCATCGCCAGCCTTTGCCACTTCTTGGCGAGCTTGATCAAGGTTTTTGAGCTGATCATGTTGGGGTGTCTGGCTATCTTGGAAGCGGAGTTTTAATTGATTTGACTTGTTAAAGGTAGCGGAGTTTTGAGCACTAAGCCTTTTTCAATGGAAGTTATGTGTTTGCAGAAAGACAATGGGATACAATCCATTATATACCCAGAGTATGGAGAGAATTCATTAGCCACATCTTTGTTTTTTCACCACAAGTGTGCATTGTATATTGAGAATCCGAGCAAAGTTATTAGCCACACTTTTACTGTTGTTCTCTTTTGTGGGTTCAAGAAAGAAGCAATCCCATGTGATTGATTCAATCTAATCCATGAAGTTACTTTGATTATCCAAATGGAACTCTCTGTAGAGCCCAGTTTCTTCAGCAGTCAAGCACCTCTGTCCTCAGTGGCCTTTTTTCACTCACTTTAGTGAAGAACAGTTAAAAATCATTGAATACAAGTCACATGCGTTTGTTCCCAAATTAACCAACATATGCTAAGAAAGGAAAGTTCCTCGGTGAAGACTGTATAAGAGCACTGAAACTTGTATTCTCATGAATCAACGCATGATCACAAACATACCTAATGATCAAAACAATACACTGAAGTTAAAAAGTAAAAATTCAAGAAATTAATCTTTAGTTGATTTGTACGTAAACAGATTAACTTAGTCTATGGATATATTTTTTCACTTTTCTTTAAATAAAAATTCATAAAGAGTATATGGATAGGTTAAAAATATTATTTTCACTTTATTATATTTGTTTTTTTGTATAACTTTAAAAAACCTGTCAAACACATCAGGAAACTATAAACACAATGCACAGTTTTGCCAGAAGTGTTTTCTTCAACTTTGTAAAGATTCATGGAAGAGAGATTGAAAAGCAATGCAAATTTACCATCTCTCAATACCCATTCCCATAAGCAATGTTTCTCTGATTACTCCTCAGTCCTCATCATTGAGATACATCATTTTTTTTATTTTTTTTGCAACCTTTTACATATGCCAGAAAATGAATGTCTGATATGTTGAATCATGTTAGTACTGGACTACTGGTCATTTGTTTTTTATTCTTATAAGTTTTGCACATTCTCAAATTTTCATATTCTTTTGGTTACCTATAAAAAAAAATCAGCAGTTGAATGTGTGGTGTAGGACAAAATAGATATATACTGTGTAAAGTTTCATCATCTATTTCTCAGTGTATATTACAACTATAGCCTAAAAATTGGCTCAAATCTAATGATAATGAAAGAAAAAAGAGAAAAAAAATATCATTAAAAGATACATAAAGGAACTTGGTTGGTTTTGTGTTCATGAACAAGTAGTGAAGATGATAAGCAATGACATCGAGCCATTGACACGACTAAAGCATTCTGCAGCTCATCACTGGCATGCCTTTGGATAAGAGAAAGAGCATACTCCACAAAGTTTGCGTCCCACAGAAGCATAATAGGGCCATTCATTGGCATATCAAACTGCTCAACTGCCTCATCTAGGAGCTCTACGAGAAGGCCACTCTTGAGGTAAGAAAGAGGAACCAGAAAACGCATTTCATCTGCAGAGTACAAGACAAAGTGACCCTTCTCCGTCCTTGCTGATGTGCTGCAAGCCTCCTCGTCGTTGTTAGGAAAAGATATCCGCTTCAAGTGAAGTTGCTTGTCTTTGCAGAAGCCAGTGCCATAGATTGTCCTTATATATCCAAGAGCATTGGCCCTTTTCTTGTGTGGGTCTGTGAAAGAAGCAAAACCATGTGATTGGTTTAATTCCAAAGGGGCCGTTTTGTGTTGCTTCTTGTTACCTACCTACCAAGTGGAGCACCCAAGTTGGTCAGTGACAACTACGGAGGTACCTTCAATTGACACCCTGAATGTCATTTCGAATATCCGAATGGCTAAGGCTCTTGACTCTGCAAGGCGGGATTACGTACACTTACCTACCAAGATGGACAACAACATATCTTCCTGTCGGACTTGAGTTCTGTTCTGTAGAATCAATTGGCTAAAACCACACAATGTGTTTGTATTGAATGCCTTCACTACTGACTCAACAACTCACATGGATTTGTTCCTTGCCTTTCAACCATATTATATATATATATATATATATAAGTGCACTTCAGCTCTTTCTAATCTCACAAATCAACAGAATCAGCTCTTCCATTGCAAAATACTTGATCAGAAATATCCTCTCATCATCAAGATTATCCTCTCACCATGATCAGCACCAAGAAGCTAATCAAGATGGCCAGAAAGTGGCAAAGGTTGGCGGCAGCAAGCAGGAAAAGGCTCGCTTTGTACAGAAGCAGAAGCTTCAACTTAGCACCAGTAGCCGAGAAGGGCCACTTTGTCATCTACACAGCTGACGAGAAACGCTTTGCATTTCCTTTGGCATATCTTGAATCCGAGATTTTTGGGGAACTCCTAAGGATGTCAGAGGAGGAGTTCGGAATGACTAGCAGTGGGCCTATCACCTTGGCATGCGACTCAGTTTTCCTGGAGTATGTTATCTCTATGATTCAACAATGTGTCTCCAGGGAGCTAGTTGAAGCTGTGATCCTTTCTTTATCGGATTGTCACTGCTTGTTAAAATCATCTTCTTCCATGTATTCACATCCTAACCAATTGCCTATAAGCTGCTGTTAGTGGAAAAAGAGTACTGATATTTTGTAAATTATACAATTGTAGTTAGATCTTCTAATGAAAAATCTTTTACATTTTTTCCATATTCTCTTTCCTTTCACATGCTTCTTAATTTTTATGGGTTTCTGAATGAGCATATTATAAGCCTCCAAGGGATATCCGAAACTCAAATGCTCCCTCCAAGGGATCTGCACTTGAAAAATTAACTTATTCCATGGGCAGAAAAGAAAAGAAACTGTTAAAATTTGACCTTAAGTACATGCTAGGTTACAGTTCACACAGAAAAGAAAAAAGTACTTGCAAAGTTCACTTAACAAAGCAAGTTCACCATGGGCAGAAACTGCTAAAATGGTCTACTCATCAAAGGTTAAATCACAGGCGAAGATTTCATTGCCTTCACCTATACAGATTCATCCATTTAAACCATCATTTTTTACAATCTGAAGATATGTTGAGTCATGTAATTAAACATCATGTAGAGATATATATAAACACACCCACCTGTTAATCTGTTATGTTATCATGTTGCTTATCCTTATTCCATTCTTATAAGTCCCGTAGTTACTGATTAGATCAAAGAAGACCTATCAAACTTTTCCTCATTCTTTTAGATCCAAAAAACCTATCAGAGAAGAATAAGGGCCATAGTTACTGAATATGTTAGCAGAGGACAACATAGTTACTGCAGAAACTGTTATCTTCTATTTCTCAGTGTATGCTATGAATACATCCTAATAAAAAGAAAAATAGCACAAAAAATCTTCAAAAGATACACAGAGGAACTTGGTAGTTTTTTTGTTCCTGAACAAGTAGGGACGTTGATAAGCAATGACTCTGAGCCATGGATATGAGCAAAGCCTTCTGCAGCTCTTCACTTGCATGCCTTTGGATAAGAGAGAGAGCATACTCCACAAAGTTTGCGTCCCATGGAAGTGTAATAGGGCCATCCCTTGGCATACCGAATTTTTCCACAGCCATGTCTAGGAGCTCTACGAGAATGCTGCTCTTGAGATACGTAAGTGGAACCATGAAACGCCTTTCATCAGCAGAGTACACAACAAAGTGACCCTTGTCGGTCCTTACTGATGTGCTGCAAGCCTCCTCATCTGAACCCTTAGGAAAGGATATCCTCTTCCTCTTTAGCATCGCCAACCTTTGCCACTTCTTGGCTAGCTTGATCAAGGTTTTTGAGCTGATCATGTTGGGATATCTGGCTATATTTGAGAATGGGTTTTAACTAAAGGAAATGGAGCTCTGAGAAATCAATTTTTCAATGGAAGTTATCGTTTGTCTTTGCAGAAGCCTATGGGAGTCAGTGCCTTATATATTGATTGATGAGCTAAGAGAAGTTATAAGCTCACTTGTGTGGGTACAAGAAATAAACAAAGCCATGTGATCGGTTCAATGCCAAAGGGGCCTGCTAAGTCTACATTTTGTTTCCTACCTACCTAACTAAAACCATGAATTTATCAAAATGGCGATCCCTGTAGACCCCCGTTTCTTCAATGGGACGGTATCACATGGGTTGCATCTTGTTGTTACCTACCTACCAAATGGATCACCAAAGTTTTTCAGTGATAACTAAGGAGGTACCTTCAATTAAAACTATAAATGTCATTTCGAATGCCCAAATATCATAGGTGTACTACATCAATCATAAATTACACCTAACTAATTTGCCGAGGATGGATTACTTGAACTTATCTACACATATCTTCCTGTCGAACTTAAGTTCTCATCTCTTGGAACAATTGAGGGACACCACACAGTTTTGTCTCCTCGCAAACTGGATTATTGGTTGGATTCAGTAATGATATAGCTTGTATGGTGTTGTGAGCATTCAGCTATTTATAAGAGCACTAGAATCCTTCTATTCTCTCACAAATCAACACATTCACCTCTCCCATTTCCATTATCCGAAACATCATCACGATTTTTCCAAGAAACAAAATGATCAGCACCAGGAAGCTAATCAAGATGGCGAGGAAGTGGCAAAGGTTGGCAAAAGCAAGCAGGAAAAGGCTTGCATTGCACAGAAGCAGCAGCTCCAACAAAGCACCAGTAGCCGAGAAGGGCCACTTTGTCATCTACACAGCTGATGAGAAACGGTTTGAACTCCCTTTGGCCTTTCTTGGGTCTGAGATTTTCGGGGAGCTCCTAAGGATGGCAGAAGAGGAGTTCGGGTTGGCTAGCAGTGGACCTGTTACCTTGGCTTGTGACTCAATTTTCTTGGAGTATGCCATCTCTAGGATTCAACAACGCGTCCCTAGAGAGCTAGTTGCAGCAGTCATCCTTTCTTTATTGGATGGTCAATCTTCCCAGTCATCATCATCATCTTCTATGCATTTGTGTCCCGAACAGTTAGCCATAAGCTGCTGCTAACTTGATAGAAGAGCGAAGTCTCTTGTTGTAAATACTATCATACTTGTAGTCAGACCCCCCAATTGAAATCTTACACAATTTTACCAAATTAGATTCTGTTCCATCTGTATTTAAAAGTTCTAATACATATATTTCAGGAAAAATAGCAAAAAACTATACACAAAAAGTGCATGACAGTATCTTTCAATAAATCAAATTGAATGCAAGGGGAAAAAATTGTACAAGTCTCATTTGTGTTTTTGGTTTCGAAATCTAGAATTCTGTTTCTGAACGAGAATCGTAATTGGCTTTATCAGATAAGTTTGCTAAAACTATAAATGCTTGGAATGCTAGATCTTTATCTTATGCAGGAAAGATTGAACTTATCAGATCAGTCCTTTAAGGAATTGAAGCATTTTGGTTTGTTATTATTCCTTTTCCCTCTACTGTTATTAAAAGAATCAATTCCTTCTGTATAAAAAATTCAAAAGATGCATGGAGGTACTTGGTAGCTCTCGCGTCCCATGGAAGCATAACAGGGCCATCCCTTAGCATACCAAACTGCTCAACGTCCACATCTAGGAACTCTAAAGCCAAGTGATCAGAGGAACCATTAACCACCTTTCATCTACAGGGTAGACTACAAAGTGACCCCTTTTCGGTCCCTGCTGATGTTCTGCATGCTTGCTCCTCAGTAGTTTTAGGAAAGGATATCCTCATCCTCTTTAGTTGGCTGTCATTTTTTTTTTTTTTTTTGCAAGCTTAGTTGTTTTTTCGTCTTTACAGAAGCTTATGGGATCCAGTACCTTGTATATTGAGAATCTGAGAGAAGTTATTTGCCACAGTCTTACTGTTGTTCTCTTTTTGGGTCTAAGAAAGAAGCAAAGCCACGTGATTATCCGAATGGAACTCTCTGTAGAGCCCAGTCAAGGACCTTTTTTCACTCAATTTAGTGAAGAACAGTTAAAAATCATTGAATACAAGTCACATGAGTTTGTTCCTGAATTAACCAACATATGCAAAGAAAGGAAAGTTCCTCGCTGAAGACTATAAGAGCACTGAAACTTAGTCCCTCATGATCAAAATAATACATTGAAGTTAAAAAGAAAAAATTCAAGAAATTAATCTTTAGTTGATTTGTACTTAAAAATTCAAGAAAAAAGTGGCAGTTGAATGTGTGGCGTTGGACAAAATAGATACTGCACAAAGTTTCATCTTTTATTTCTCAACGTATGTTGCAACTGCAGCCTAAAAATTGTCTCAAATCTAATGATAAAGAAGGAAAAAAAGAGAAAAAAAATTGGTTTAATGCCAAAGAGGCCGTTTGTGTTGTTTCTTGTTACCTACCTACCAAGTGAAGCACCCAAGTTGGTCAGTGTTGGGTTTCCCTCCTATATGGGGGAAGAGTCCAATGGACTATTTACCATGTGGTTTTTACCATGTGAAGTTTTACCCTCCTCCTTTATAAAAGGGGATGTCTTTCCATTTGGGAAAGTAAGAGAGAGAAAAACAAAGAGTGAGAAAGGGAGAAAAGAGAGAGCTTTGGAGGGATTTTCGTATGCAACCATTCAGCCAACTTTGAAGTGCCCCGATCGACGACCAAACGACCTCCGATTGGGACGATTTTCTGGTATGTTGTTCACCTCATCATAGGCTTCATTTTGTACGGTTGGATAGTCGTTTTGAGCCTCCAATCTCATATTCCTTTGTTAGTGTCATCTCTTGGGTTTTGTTGATTTCCACCAAATTGGGTGATGAAATGTGGAGATTTGGCCAAGCTTGTTGATGCTTGATGATATTGTATGCCTCTAGCTTTGTCTAGGGAAGATTGTACCCACTTGTTATTGTTGATAGTGGAAGTTTCTGTCTCCCGTGGTTTTTTCCCCGTTTTGGGGTTTCCACGTAAATCTGGTGTTCTTTGTGCTTGGTTATTTTATCTTCTGTTTGTGTCTGATTGTTGGTTTGGGTTGCTTGAGTTTGGCTCTCTGGTTTACAGTTCTTGTCCATCCCGATTCGTGTGTGTTAAAAGGGTTTGTCTGACGTCCCTTGCTTCCCGGCACAACAGACTGGTATCAGAGCATTTGGTTTAGGATGGAGGAAAAGGACAGTTTTCAGGGAATGATTGTGTTGAATTCAGGCAACTACTCAGATTGGAAGATAAAGATGGAAGATCTTTTGTATGTGAAAGATTTGTATGAGCCGATTGTGCACAAAGAGATTCCAACGGGTGTCGTTGATGTTGAATGGAAGATTCTGAATCGAAAAGCGGTAGCTACGATCAGACAATTTGTTGATGTGAGTGTGCTCCAGCATATTGCCAATGATACGAATGCTTATGAGTTATGGTATAAGCTTGAGGGGATGTATGAGAGGAAGAACGTTCTCAACAAGGCGTCATTGATGAGAAAGCTTGTGAAGTTGGAGTACAAAGATGGTGAGAGCATTGTTGTGCATTTGGGCACATTTCAGGGATTTGTGAATCAGTTAGCTTCTGCGAAAATGTCGTTAGATGATGAGTTGCAGGCTCTACTACTTCTCTCCTCATTGCCGGATAGTTGGGGCACACTTGTCGTGTCACTTAGTAATTCCGCTCCGGAAGGCAAGCTGACTATGGAATGTGTGAAAGCTAGTCTTTTGAACGAAGAGACTAGAAGGAAGGAGATGGGTGTCTCCTCACAGTCAGAGGCTAATGTGACGCAGGGTTCTGGTAACAACAGAGGAAGGAGTAAGCAACGACAGCAGCAGAACAGAGACAAGTCCAAAGGGAGATCGAAGTCTAGAAGCAAGTACATTTGCTATTATTGTGAGAAGCCGGGTCACATTCAAAAGTATTGCCGAAAGTTCAAGAGGGACAAAGACAAAGAACCTGAGAAGTCGGAGACGTCGAGAAATCAAGAAGATAAAGACACTGCTGCTTTTACAATCAGTGATGAAATTGTGGAGTTGTTTGTGGCGGTTGATGAAGGTTCCTTGAATCTTGCAAGTGATGAGTGCACTTGGATTGTTGATTCAGCTGCTTCATATCACATTACTCCACACAAGGAGTACTTCTCGTCTTACACTTGTGGAGATTTTGGCCGTGTGAGGATGGGAAATGATGGCGTGTCCAATGTTGTTGGTATGGGCACAGTTTGTTTGTTGACATCCACTGGTTGCAGTTTGATTTTGAGAAATGTTCGCCATGTTCCTGATATCAGATTGAATTTGATATCTTCTGGGATACTTGATGATGATGGGTATGCTCAAAATGCACAAGGCGGTGTCTGGAAGTGCTCCAAGGGAAACTTGATTGTAGCCCGGGCAAAGAAGCAAAATACCATGTATGTGATGCAAGCCAAGATTTGCAGAGAAGAAGCAAATGTGATTGATGATGGTGCCGGAGAGCTATGGCACAAGCGGCTTGGACACATGAGCGAGAGGGGTTTGCAAATGCTTGCCAAGAAAGACATTCTCCCGGATATGCAAGGTATTTCTCTCAAACCTTGTGTTGATTGCCTAGCTGGAAAGCAACATCGAGTAGCATTTCATACTCGACCTCCATCTAGAAGAAAGCATGCATTAGATCTTGTTCATACTGATGTGTGCTCTATGGATTGCAAGTCACTTGGTGGTGCACAATATTTTGTCACTTTTATTGATGACTATTCTAGAAAATTGTGGGCTTTTGTGTTGAAAAGCAAAGATCAGGTTCTGACAGTTTTCAAGGAGTTCCAAGCCAGAGTTGAACGAGAGACTGGTTTGAAGTTGAAGTGTGTCAGATCAGATAATGGTGGAGAGTACAGGGGTCCGTTTGAGCAGTATTGCAAGAGTCAGGGCATCAGGCTTGAGAAAACAGTTCCGAAGACGCCACAACTGAATGGGCTTGCAGAGAGGATGAACAGAACCATAGCAGAAAGAGTCAGAAGTATGTTGTCGACTGCAAAGCTGCCAAAGTCCTATTGGGCGGAGGCAATGTTGACTGCTGTGTATCTCATCAACCGCTCGCCTTCAGTTCCTCTTGATGGTGATGTTCCACAAAGGGTTTGGACTGGAAGAGATGTTTCGTTCCAGCATTTGAGAGTCTTTGGATGCCTAGCATATGTTCATGTTGCTAGAGATCAGAGATCCAAGCTTGATAGCAAGACAAAGCCATGCATCTTCCTAGGGTACTCAGAGGATGAATTTGGGTACAGATTGTGGGATCTTACAGACAAGAAAGTGGTCAGAAGCAGAGATGTTGTGTTCATGGAAGACAAGACTATTGATGACTGGAAGCTCCAGCGACCGTCGTCTTCCTCTCCTGCTCCAGTCACATTTGATCCCGTTTTTCCTCAAGTTGTGCAGAGAAGTTCAGTTCAGAATCAGCAGGAAGATGAGAATGATGATGGTGATGTTGATCCACCAGAAGTTCCACAACCTCAACAAGAGGAGCCCCCTATCCAACCTGAAGTTGAGTTGAGAAGATCCACCAGAGAGAGACAGACTTCCTCCCGATACTCAACCAACGATTATGTGTTGTTGACCGATTCAGGAGAGCCTGAATGCTATGAGGAAGCTATGTCAGATGTGCATCAGAAAGAGTGGTACAATGCCATGCAGGATGAGATGAGTTCCTTGCATGAGAACCACACCTATGACTTGGTGAAATTGCCTAAGGGCAAGAAAGCTCTCAAGAACAAATGGGTTTTTCGTTTGAAGTCTGGAGAAGATGGTACACCTCCCAGGTTCAAAGCCAGAGTTGTGGTGAAGGGTTTTGAGCAGAAAAATGGTGTAGATTTCGATGAGATTTTCTCTCCAGTTGTGAAGATGTCATCCATCCGGGTTGTTCTAGGCATGGCTGCTAGCATGAACCTAGAGGTCGAGCAGCTTGATGTGAAAACCGCCTTCCTTCATGGTGATTTGGAAGAAGAAATCTACATGGAGCAACCTGAAGGTTTTGAAGTCAAGGGAAAAGAGAAGATGGTTTGTCGTCTCAGAAAGAGCTTGTATGGTTTGAAACAAGCACCTCAGCAATGGTACAAGAAGTTCGAGTCTTTTATGATCGACCACAAATTCCACAAGACACATGCCGACCACTGCGTGTTTGTGAAGAATTACGCCGAAGGTGACTTTCTGATTCTCTTGCTTTATGTGGATGATATGCTTATTGTTGGTCGGGATACCAACAAGATTGCTAGTTTGAAAACTGCGTTGAAGAAGTCCTTTGCTATGAAGGACCTTGGCCCTGCAAGAAATATTTTGGGTATGCAGATTACCCGTGACAGAAAGAATCAGAAGCTGTGGATATCACAAGAAAGATACATTGAGAAGGTGCTGCAAAGATTCAACATGGACAAGGCTAAACCCGTGAGTTCTCCACTTGCAGTGAACATGAAGCTGAGTTCTGATCAGTGTCCTACAAGTGAGAAAGAGAAACAGGAGATGAAGAAGGTGCCTTATGCTTCAGCCGTTGGTAGTCTGATGTATGCCATGGTTTGCACTAGGCCAGACATCGCCTATGGAGTTGGGGTTATCAGCAGGTTCATGAGTAATCCTGGAAAGGAGCATTGGGCTGCAGTGAAATGGATTCTCAAGTATCTCAGAGGCACTTCGAGAGTGTGTTTGTGCTTTGGTCCTGGAAAACCTATGCTTGATGGTTTTACAGATGCAGACATGTCAGGTGATATTGACACGAGCCGATCCACATCTGGATATCTGATTACATTCGCAGGGGGAGCAGTCTCATGGCAATCGAGACTGCAGAAGTGTGTTGCTTTGTCAACGACAGAAGCAGAGTATATGGCTGCAGTTGAAGCTGGTAAGGAGTTGATATGGATGAGAGACTTCCTAGAGGAGTTGGGAGTGGAGCAAGCTAGATACCCACTCTATTGTGACAATCAGAGTGCCATCCACCTTGCCAAGAATGCCGCCTACCATTCTCGAACCAAGCACATCCGAAGAAGGTATCATTGGCTTCGAGAAAGAGTAGAAGATGAAGATTTTGAGCTCATGAAGATCCACACAAATGACAACGGATCAGATATGCTGACAAAGACTTTGTCAAAGGAGAAGCTCATCAAGTGCCGCTCAAAGGCGGGCTTGCTCGAGCCCCCCATATAGGATTGATGGGGAGCTATGTTGGGTTTCCCTCCTATATGGGGGAAGAGTCCAATGGACTATTTACCATGTGGTTTTTACCATGTGAAGTTTTACCCTCCTCCTTTATAAAAGAGGATGTCTTTCCATTTGGGAAAGTAAGAGAGAGAAAAACAAAGAGTGAGAAAGGGAGAAAAGAGAGAGCTTTGGAGGGATTTTCGTATGCAACCATTCAGCCAACTTTGAAGTGCCCCGATCGACGACCAAACGACCTCCGATTGGGACGATTTTCTGGTATGTTGTTCACCTCATCATAGGCTTCATTTTGTACGGTTGGATAGTCGTTTTGAGCCTCCAATCTCATATTCCTTTGTTAGTGTCATCTCTTGGGTTTTGTTGATTTCCACCAAATTGGGTGATGAAATGTGGAGATTTGGCCAAACTTGTTGATGCTTGATGATATTGTATGCCTCTAGCTTTGTCTAGGGAAGATTGTACCCACTTGTTATTGTTGATAGTGGAAGTTTCTGTCTCCCGTGGTTTTTTCCCCGTTTTGGGGTTTCCACGTAAATCTGGTGTTCTTTGTGCTTGGTTATTTTATCTTCTGTTTGTGTCTGATTGTTGGTTTGGGTTGCTTGAGTTTGGCTCTCTGGTTTACAGTTCTTGTCCATCCCGATTCGTGTGTGTTAAAAGGGTTTGTCTGACGTCCCTTGCTTCCCGGCACAACAGTCAGTGATAACTACGAAGGTACCTTCAATTAAAACCTTGAATGTCATATCGAATATTCGAAGTGGAGCCTTTATCATCAAGTATCCCATGGATTTGCCTGGCCATTGGTCTGTTCCTGCAGAATTAATACATCCATCTGACTAATTTTGCAAGGCTGGATTACTTACACTTATCTATCAAGATGGACAGCAACATATCTTCCTGTCGGACTTGAGTTCCGTTCTGTAGAATCAATTGGCTAAAACCACACAATGTGTTTGTATTGAATGCCTTCACTACTGACTCAACAACTCACATGGATTTGTTCCTCGCCTTTCAATCATATTATATATATATATATATATAGTGTATGGATCATTTGTTCACAAGCCTTACGGTGTACCTTGTTCACAAATATTATTCAGTGAAATATGGAACATTATTCAGTGAATTTTGAAGCATTATTCGGTGAAATGTGAGTATTGTTTAGGGGGATGTGAAACATTATTTGGTGAAATTTGAAGCATTATTAGTATAAATTGTAAGAATTGTTTAGGGAATTGAGATTGGTTTTATTTGAAATAAATGAATAAAAAAACTAAACATTATTCGGTAGAATGTTACAAATTATTCAGTGGAATTGGAACGTTTTCATCTAAACTGAACGAAAAATGAAAACAGAACAGTATTCGGTAGAATGTTTCACATTTCACCGAATAATGCTTCACATTTTACCGAATAATGTTTCACATTTCACTGAATAATATTTTGTGAACAAGGTACACCGTAAGGAGTGTGTACACCCCAACCACACCCTATATATATATATATATATATATAAGTGCACTTCAACTCTTTCCATTCTCACAAATCAACACAATCAGCTCTTCCATTTTTACAAATACTCGATCAGAAATATCCTCTCATCCTCAAGATTATCCTCTCATCATGATCAGCACCAAAAAGCTAATCAAGATGGCCAGAAAGTGGCAAAGGTTGGCGGCAGCAAGCAGGAAAAGGCTCGCTTTGTACAGAAGCAGAAGCTCCAACATAGCCCCAGTAGCCGAGAAGGGCCACTTTGTCATCTACACAGCTGATGAGAAACGGTTTGAACTCCCTTTGGCCTTTCTTGGGTCTGAGATTTTCGGGGAGCTCCTAAGGATGGCAGAGGAGGAGTTCGGACTGGCTAGCAGTGGACCTATTACCTTGGCATGTGACTCAATTTTCTTGGAGTATGCCATCTCTATGGTTCAACAACGCGTCCCTAGAGAGCTAGTTGCAGCAGTCATCCTTTCTTTATTGGATGGTCAATCTTCCCGGTCATCAACATCATCATTTTCTATGCATTTGTGTCCCGAAATATTACCTATAAGCTGCTGCTAACTTGAAAGAAGAGCGGCATCTCTTGTTGTAAATAGTATCATACTTGTAGTCAGATCCCCTAATTGAAATCTTACACAATTTTACCAAATTGGATTCTGTTCCATCTGTTTTTAAAAGTTCTTATACACATATTTCAGGAAAAAGAGCGAAAAACTATATACAAAAAGTGCATGACAGTATCTTTCAATAAATCAAAATGGAGTGGTGCAAGGTCATCTGAGACAATAAAGCCACTCCAAAACACTCTTTCAAAGCATCACTTGTGATTCTGAGAAAAGATTTAGGGATAAATTATAATATATTGGACAAGCATTTATCAATGTAGGGTTGGTTTCTGAAGGATCAGTCATATAGGAAGCAAGACCATGTGAAAATAAAGACTGATTAGCCTCTGATTAAAAAGCAAATGACTCGCCTCTGATTAAAAAGGTGTTAGACATAAAAAATCAGTTACTAACATTTGCAGGTTCAAGAGAGCAAGCTATCCTACTCCTAAGTTCTTGGTGTCAGGGAGGAAAGTACAGAATAGACGCTGCATATGACCATTTCAGAAGAAAGATGCCTAAACCTCCATGGGTCTCGGTGGTATGGGACTCTAACATCATCCCTAAACATGCCTTCATCTTATGGCTGGCTGCAAGAAGGAGGCTGGCCACGAAAGACAAAATCAAAACAAGGGAAGTTGACCTTACTTGCAAACTCTGTAATCAAGTTCCTGAAACTCTTGAACATATTTTTTTTGCTTGTAATTTCTCTTCACAAATTTGGTCACAGGTTAAATCATGGCTAGGCATTTGGAGGGAGATGAATACCTTACAAGGAGCACTAAAGTGGATGAAAAAGGAGGCAAAAGGAAGGAGCTGGATATCAAAGGCAAAAAGAATAGGACTCGGAGCAACGGTTTACCACATTTGGAAAACAAGGAACGAGCAGATTTTTGAGATCATTACTAAGAGGCCGGATGAGATTGTGCACCTCATAAAGCTTCATGTGTACAAAGCGCTGAGCTACACACACTCCCTTCTTTTCAACTCAGCCATCACCCTTCAAGAGGGTCTGATAAAGGAAGATTTCAATGGCATAAGCCAACAAGAGCATGAAGGCAATGCAGGCACAAGTTTTTGAAGGAAACCTGCGTTTTAGATGCAATGCAGCAGCATCATAGACTCGTGATTTACATGTCTAGGCAACCTTTTGTATCTTGTTGCCTAATATGAAAGGAGTGTAAGACTGTTTTTTGCTTTAGGGCTATTGGACTATATCAAGGCATGTAGAACATGGAAATGGGGTGCTCAGTGTAATGTGATATGGCCTCCTTGATGGCATAGCCGAAGGGGAAGGTATATTATGCTACACTCGAGGTGTGTGTCCGACTTCTGATGGCCGTGGCTTGAAGAGATAGGATCCACACAAGGACTTAGTCCTAAACACCCCTATTGTCACTTTAGGATGTGAGCCTTACTCACTACAGGGCTAACTTAGGAATCTACTAATTAGGCCTATGGTCCAAACTCAGCTTGTAAATATTTTCTTCCCATTTTAATATATTTACCTTTAAAATCAAAAAAAAAAAAAGACTGATTAGCCTGTATGTTGGTGGGTATATATATGTTACATTTGTGTTAAACCACAAATATATGTCTAAATCATTTCGCAAGAGAACAAGCATGCCAAGCTGAAGCTCGTAACTGGACCGCAACATTGAATAATACGCACATGGGTATGCTTCTGAATCGCAAAGGGTAAAGAAGAGAGTTTTGTCCCGGTCTATAACTATATAAGAGCTCGTTCCGTTTTCCTCATTCCATCACACTCCAGCTTCTTCACTTCTTGAAATCCTAAGCAACAAAAATCCTTTTTTTCCCTTATACAAACCCCTTTATCTTCTAATAAATAAAATGATCAGTACCATGAAGCTCATCAAGATGGCAAGGAAATGGCAAAAGCTAGCTGCTGCTAGCAGAAAAAGGATCAACAGCAGCAGCAGATCACAAGTGGCCGACAAGGGACACTTCGTGGTGTACACATCTGATGAGAGACGCTTTGCGCTGCCCTTGGTGTTTCTTCAATCTCAAATCTTCCAACAACTCCTTATAATGGCGGAGGATGAGTTTGGATTGGCTTGTGACGGACCTATAACCTTGCCATGTGACTCCATGTTCATGGAGTATGTTATCTCCATCGCTCAAAGGAGTGTGGCTACGGAGTTAGTGGAAGCGCTGCTGCTCTCTTTATCTGATTGTCATTCGTCTTTTACAGCAGTGTCTTCAGGACATCTAAATCATGTTCTTGTAAGATGCTGCTAGCAGATTAAAAGATCAGCTCATCTTTTTGTAAATTATTTTACACAAGTAGTTAGACATTTCTAATGGAAACAATTCTTTCTATTCAAAGCTTCTTGTTATCGGTTTCAATGACTCCTAACTTTATAATAGAACAACATATATGATTGAAAACCACTGAAAGTCATTGATCTTCTAAGGCATGTTCCGATTGAGCTCATCATACATTATAAAATTCTTATCAACACAAATGAGTTCCTATTCAATTGGCTCCTTTTAGCCAATAATAAGTATATCAGACATACCCAGCTGTAAGGACGACCCCACATCCTTCTGATTTGGAAGGCAAGAAATGAGAAGGCCTTCGATGAATCAAGCAAGAGTGCTGAACAGATCGTCCACCTTATCAAACAGCACGTGTACAAGGTTCTCTCACATGAATTCTCTCTTCACTTCACATCTTCAACAAGGCTACAAGATGGACGTACTGGACCTTGCTGCCACCCCTACATTTCAAAACTGAAGTCAGAGATCAGCCACTCCTAGAAGGCTTGAAATATTGTCCTTAATCATGTAACTTTTTGCTCGTCTAAACTTTCATAGCCTCATCATCCTCTTGGCTTATTAGGCCCTGGATGAAAATTCTGTACTCATGGACTTGGATGGTGTAGTAGGAGTATGGATTTGGTGTGCTAAGGATGTGTTTGTGTAAATCTCTTGATGGCCGAGCCGAAGGCAGATTTATACTTACACATTCTTAGGGGTAGGTCCGACTTCTGATAGCCGTGGCTTGAAGAGACAGGAGTTACCCCGAGCTTCGGGCTCAACACACCCATAGATTGGAGCAAGCTCAAATTGCTTCATGATTTTGGTAGGCATGGACGAGTAATACCTCCACTCGTCCCTCACTTTTGTACCATGTAAATACTTTAATTTCCTTGCAATATATTAACCCTTAAAATCAAAAAAAGGAAATGACGTTCCTAAATTTTTTTTTGGCAGGCCATAGTTTTTCAGCAACTTAGTCTTAGTAGGACATATATTCAAAAGCAAATGAAGTTCCTGAATTAGATTTTTTTTTTATAGAAAAAAAATCCAAATATAGATATGTATTGAAGATCAAAAGAAAGCTAAAGGAGCATGAAGCATACCCCGATAGGAAGACAATGGCCTGCACCAATCAAATGGCTGTAGCCAAGCACAAAAAATAAGTTTCTAATAAATTTAATCTTGTAAACATCATATAGGGAATAAAATAGTGTTATGCCACCAGTATATGCTAGTGAAAATTTCTTTTTCATTCTTATAATGTTGGCATGTTTTCTTTCAACTCCAATATTTCCCGGCTTTTTCGGTTCTTTTGAGTTGATTAATCGGCATAGTTACATAGATAGTAAGTAGTAACAGAGTTGCTGTTGAAAATTCCATCTTATATTTCTTAATATATGTAACAACTACAGGCAAAACTTTTGTTCAAATCTACAAATAAGCAAGAGTTCAAAAAAAAAAGCAATTAAAGAATGTTTTCCTCAAAAACTACATAGAGGAAACTGGTAATTTTTATGTTCTTCAACAAGTAGTGAAGATGACGAACAATGACTTCGAGCCATGGATATGAGCAAAGCCTTCTGCAGCTCTTCACTTGCATGCCTTTGGATAAGAGAGAGGGCATACTCCACAAAGTTTGCATCCCATGGAAGCGTAATAGGGCCATCCCTTGGCATGCCGTATTGTTCAACAGCCACGTCTAGGAGCTCTATGAGAATGATGCTCTTGAGATACTCAAGTGGAACCATGAACCGCCTTTCATCTGCAGAGTACACAACAAAATGACCCTTGTCGGTCCTTGCTGACGTGCTGCAAGCCTCCTCATCTGAAACCTTAGGAAAGGATATCCTCTTCCTCTTTAGCATGGCCATCATTTGCCACTTCTTGGCGAGTTTGATCAAGGTTTTTGAGCTGACCATGTTGGGGTTTCTGGCTATCTTGGAAGTGGAGTTTTAACTGATTTAACTTGTTAAAGGTAGCGGAGTTTTGAGTTTCAATGGGAGTTATGTGTTTGCAAAAAGGCGATGGGATACAATGCCTTATATAGATTCAGAGATGGAGAGAATTCATTAGCCACATCTTTGTTTTTCACCACAACTGTGGGTCTACGGAGGAAGCAAAAGCATGTGATTTTATCAGTGCCAAAGGGGCCTGTTCAGTTTCATCTTGTTCCCTGCCTACCAGATGGAGCACTTACGTTGGTCAGTGACAAGTTGTCAAACAGTATAAGGAGGACATAGCTATCCTCAAAAGACCCTACTTTCTTCATCAAGTATCACATGGCCTCAAAGCATGTCATCCATTATTATGGCCCTAGCTAACTGATTCGGTAAAGATGGATTACTCATTTTATAAGAAGGACAGCCATATATCTTCTTGTCGGACATAAGTTATGTTTTGGGCAATCAGTTGGCTTAAACCACTCAATGTGTCTGTATTCAATGCCTTCAGCTTGATTGAGAAACTTGAACAACCATGCCAAACTTCATTTCTGATTCAACAACTCACATGGGCTTGTTCCAGAATTAACAATCACATATGTGATTGTGCGGTGCTGAAAATTATATAAATGCAGTTCAACTCTTTCTATTCTTACAAATCAACACACTCAGATCCTTCATTTTCAACCACTTGATCCAAAACATCCTCCATCAAGATTAATCACAATCCAGTACTTACAAACATTTTCTAAGAAACAAGATGATCAGCACCAGGAAGCTAATCAAGATGGCCAGGAAGTGGCAAAGGCTGGCGGTGGCAAGCAGGAAAAGACTTTCCTTGCACAGAAGCAGTAGTTCCGACATTGCACCAGTAGCCGAGAAGGGCCACTTTGTCATCTACACAGCTGACGAGAAACGGTTTGCACTTCCCTTGGCATATCTCGAATCCCAGATTTTTGGGCAACTCCTAAGGATGGCGGAGGAGGAGTTCGGATTGGCTAGCAGTGGACCGATCACCTTGGCATGTGACTCGGTTTTCTTGGAGTATGTGATCTGTATGATTCAACAATGTGTCTCTAGAGAGCTAGTTGAAGCAGTGATCCTTTCTATCTCGGATCATCAATGCTCATCAAAATTATCTCCTTCTGTGTGTCTACATCAACAATTACCTATAAGCTGTTGCTAATGATGAAATGGGACTGATATCTTGTAAACTAGATGATACTTTTAGTTAGACCTTCTAATGGAAAATCTTTCATAATTTTGCCGAATCTGCTTTCCTTTCATGTGCTTCTAGAACTTATTTCATGGGCTAGACTGTTTGGCCTAAAAACATATAAGGATTTTTCGCACCATATGCTTGAAAACTCGTGTGCCCATTTGCTTGAACATGAACATTATTCTTAAATCGTGAAAGGAATCCTTGTCTGCTAATGGACAGTGGAAAAGCTCAAGGTTAATTAAATATGTTATAGGAAACTGGATTGTATTCTTGTAGTCCACTGAGATCTTAACTTCTAGAATATGTGCTGTAGTTACTGATTATTGATATAAGCAGAGGACAATAGAACTAATGCATAAATTGTCATCCTCTATTTCTCAAATGTATGTTACAGAGTACATCCTAAGCTCTAACAATGGCTCAAATCTACTAATGAAAAAAGGGAAAAAAATGTTCAAAAGATGCTTGGAGGTACTTGCTGATGTGCTGCATGCTTGCTCCTCAGTAGGAAAAAATGTACTGTTTTTTTGCTGTCTTTTTAAGAAGCTTATGAGATCCAGTGCGGCAGTGCCTTGTAATTGTATATTGAGAATCTAAGCGAAGTTCTTAGCCTCTTCCATAGTCTTACTGTTGTTCTCTTTTGTGGGTCCAAGAAAGAAGCAATCCCATGTGATTGATTCAATCTAATCCATGAATTTACTTTGATTATCCAAATGGAACTCTCTGTAGAGCCCAGTTTCTTCAGCAGTCAAGCACCTCAGTCAAGCCACCAAAAGATACCTCAGTCACGTCAAGCACTCTGTCCTCGGTGGCCTTTTTTCACTCATCACTTTAGTGAAGAACAGTTAAAAATCATTGAATACAAGTCACATGAGTTTGTTCCCGTATTAACCAACATATGCAAAGAAAGGAAATTTCCTCGCTGAAGACTATATAACAACACTGAGACTTGTATTCTCATGAATCAGCTTATGATCACAAACATCCCTCATGATCAAAATAATACATTGAAGTTAAAAAGTAAAAATAAGAAATTAATCTGTAGGTGATTTGCACTTAAAAAATTAACTTAGTCCATGGATATTTTGTTTCACTTTTCTTTAAATAATACTCCGTAGTAATTTACAAGGAGTATATGGTTATTGAAGAAATGTTTTCTTCAACTTTCCAAAGATTCAAGGAAGAGAGAGTGAAAAGCAATGCAAATTTACCATCTCTCAATACCCATTCCCATAAGCAATGTTTCTCTGATTACTCCTCATCATACTTGAGATACTGTGTACAGTTTTGTACATTCTCCAATTTTCATATGCCAGAAAATGAATGTCTGATAGATACTGTGTATAGTTTTGTACATTCTCCAATTTTCATATTCTTTTGGTTACCTATAAAAGAAACTTCTGCAGTTGAATGTGTGGCGTAGCACAAAATAGATACTGTGTAAAGTTTTATAATCTATTTCTACTCAATATATGTATATTACCACTACCGCCTAAAAATTGCCTCAAATGTAATGATAAAGAAGGGAAAAAGAGAGAAAAAAATGTCATTAAAAGATACATAAAGGAGCTTGGTAGTTTTTGTGTTCATGAACAAGTAGTGATGATGATAAGCAGTGACATCAAGCCATGGACACGACTAAAGCATTCTGTAGCTCATCACTGGCATGCCTTTGGATAAGAGAAAGAGCATACTCCACAAAGTTTGCTTCCCACGGAAGCACAATAGGGCCATCCCTTGGCATATCAAACTGCTCAACTGCCTCATCTAGGAGCTCTACCAGAAGGCCACTCTTGAGGTAAGAAAGAGGAACCAGAAAACGCATTTCATCTGCAGAGTACAAGACAAAGTGACCCTTCTCCGTCCTTGCTGATGTTCTGCAAGCCTCCTCGTCGTTGTTAGGAAAAGATATCCGCTTCCTTTTTAGCATGGCTAGCCTTTAATTTGCCACTTCTTGGCGATCTTGATTAAGGTTTTTGAGCTGATCATGTTTGGGTTTCTGGCTGAATTTGACAATGAAGTTTAAATTGTGAAAGGAAATGAGGAGCTTTAAGCAATAAGCTTTTTCAAGTGAAGTTGCTTGTCTTTGCAGAAGCCAGTGCCATAGATTGTCCTTATATATCCAAGAGCTTTGGCCCTTTTCTTGTGTGGGTCTGCGAAAGAAGAAAAACCATGTGATTGGTTTAATTCCAAAGGGGCCGTTTCGTATTGCTTCTTGTTACCTACCTACCAAGAGGAGCACCCAAGTTGGTCAGTGACAACTACGGAGGTACCTTCAATTGAAACCCTGAATGTCATTTCGAATATCTGAATGGCTAAGGCTCTTGATGAAGTATCACATGGATTTGCCTGCAGAATTAATACATCTGACTAATTCTGCAAGGCTGGATTACACACTTACCTACCAACATGGACAACAACATATCTTCCTGTCGGACTTGAGTTCTGTTCTGTAGAATCAATTGGCTAAAACCACACAATGTGTTTGTATTGAATGCCTTCACTACTGACTCAACAACTCACATGGATTTGTTCCTCGCCTTTCAACCATATTATATATAAGTGCACTTCAACTCTTTCTATTCTCACAAATCAACACAATCTGCTCTTCCATTGCAAAATACTTGATCAGAAATATCCTCTCGTCATCAAGATTATCCTCTCACCATGATCAGCACCAAGAAGCTAATCAAGATGGCCAGAAGGTGGCAAAGGTTGGCGGCAGCAAGCAGGAAAAGGCTCACTTTGTACAGAAGCAGAAGCTCCAACATAGCACCAGTAGCCGAGAAGGGCCACTTTGTCATCTACTCAGCTGATGAGAAACGGTTTGCACTTCCTTTGGCATATCTTGAATCCGAGATTTTTGAGGAACTCCTAAGGATGGCAGAGGAAGAGTTCGGGATGAGTAGCAGTGGGCCTATCACCTTGGCATGCGACTCAGTTTTCGTGGAGTATGCTATCTCTATGATTCAACAATGTGTCTCCAGGGAGCTAGTTGAAGCAGTGATTCTTTCTTTATCGGATTGTCACTGCTTGTTAAAATCATCTTCTTCCATGTATTCACATCCTAACCAATTGCCTATAAGCTGCTGCTAGTGGAAAAAGAGGACTGATATCTTGTAAATTATACAGTACTTGTAGTTAGATCTTCTAATGAAAAATCTTTCACATTTTTTCCATATTCTCTTTCCTTTCACATGCTTCTTTATTTTTAATGGGTTTCAGGATCTAAATGATTAAAAAAATATTCCATTCAAACCAATTATCTCAGAATGAGGATATCAGAAACTCAAATGCTCCCCAGACCAAGTAATTCCAATTTGAGCACATCTGTACATTGATTTGCACTTCAAAAATTAACTTAGTCCATGGGCAGAAAAGAAAAGAAACTGTTAAAACTTGACCTTAAGTACATGCCAGGTTACAGTTCACACAGAAAAGAAAAAAGTACTTGCAAAGTTGACTTAATAAAGCAACTTCACCATGGGCAGAAACTGCTAAAATGGTCAACTCATCAAAGGTTGAATCATAGGTGAAGATTTCATTGCCTTCACCCAGATTCATCCATTTAAACCATCATTTTTTACAATCTGAAGATATGTTGAGTCATGTAATTAAACATCATATAGAGAAATATATAAAAACACCCACCTGTTATGTTATCATGTTGCTTATCCTTATTCCATTCTTATAAGTCCCGTAGTTACTGATTAGATCAAAGAAGACCTATCAAACTTTTCATTATTCTTTTAGATCAAAAAGATCTATCAAAGAAGAATAAGGGCTGTAGTTACTGATTATATGTCAGCAGAGGACAACATAGTTACTGCAGAAATTGTTATCTTCTATTTCTCAATGTATGCTATGAATACATCCTAATGATCACCAAAAAAATAAAAAAATAACACAACAAATCTTCAAAAGATACATAGAGGAACTTGGTAGTTTTTTTGTTCCTGAACAAGTAGGGACGATGATAAGCAATGACTCTGAGCCATGGATATGAGCAAAGCCTTCTGCAGCTCTTCACTTGCATGCCTTTGGATAAGAGAGAGAGCATACTCCACAAAGTTTGCGTCCCATGGAAGTGTAATAGGGCCATCCCTTGGCATACCGAATTGTTCCACAGCCACGTCTAGGAGCTCTACAAGAATGCTGCTCTTGAGATACGTGAGTGGAACCATGAACCGCGTTTCATCTGCAGAGTACACAACAAAGTGACCCTTGTCGGTCCTTGCTGACGTGCTGCAAGCCTCCTCATCTGAAACTTTAGGAAAGGATATCCTCTTCCTCTTTAGCATTGCCAGCCTTTGCCACTTCTTGGCGAGCTTGATCAAGGTTTTTGAGTTGATCATGTTGGGGTTTCTGGCTATATTTGAGAAGGGGTTTTAACTAAAGGAAATGGAGCTCTGAGAAATCAAATTTTCAATGGAAGTTATCGTTTGTCTTTGCAGAAGCCTATGGGAGTCAGTGCCTTATATATTGACTGATGAGCTAAGAGAAGTTATTAGCTCACTTGTGTGGGTACAAGGAAGAAGCAAAGCCATGTGATTGGTTCAATGCCAAAGGGGCCTGCTAAGTCTATATTTTGTTTCCTACCTACCTAACTCAAACCATGAATTATCTAAATGGCGATCCCTGTAGACCCCCGTTTTTCAAATGAACGGTATCACATGGGTTGCATCTTGTTATTACCTACCTACCAAATGGATCACCAAAGTTTGACAGTGATAACTAAGGAGGTACCTTCAATTAAAACTATAAATGTCATTTCGAATACCCAAATACCATAGGCTCTTGGCAGCAATAGAAGGCCATTCTTCATTAAGTACCATATGGACACCTCAATGAGCACCTCTCATTCTAAGAGAGAAAATAAACAGCTAAAAAAATTCATTAATAAAAACATCCAGCGTGGTATGTCTATATCATATACACAAACGATGTGCAATTATTGATTTCCTTTGCTTGGAAGGGGCGAGTATGGAACAAGAACATGTGAAAACGAAACTCAACGATGGGTATCTGGATCATAGGTGTACTACATTAATCATAAATTACACCTAACTAATTTGGCGAGGATGGATTACTTGAACTTATCTAGACATATCTTCCTGTCGAACTTAAGTTCTCATCTCTTGGAACAATTGAGGGACACCACACAGTTTTGTCTCCTCGTAAACAGGATTATTGGTTGGATTCAGTAATGATAGCTTGTATGGTGTTGTGAGCATTCAGCTATATATAAGAGCAATAGAACTCTTCTATTCTCTCACAGTTCAGCACATTCACCTCTCCCATTTCTATAAAATCCGAAACATCCTCACATTGTCAAGATTTTTCCAAGAAACAAGATGATCAGCACCAGGAAGCTAATCAAGATGGCGAGGAAGTGGCAAAGGTTGGCAACAGCAAGCAGGAAAAGGCTTGTCTTGCACAGAAGCAGCAGCTCCAACAAAGCACCAGTAGCTGAGAAGGGCCACTTTGTCATCTACACAGCTGATGAGAAACGGTTTGAGCTCCCCTTGGCCTTTCTTGGGTCTGAAATTTTCGGGGAGCTCCTAAGGATGGCAGAAGAGGAGTTCGGGTTGGCTAGCAGTGGACCTGTTACCTTGGTT
Organism: Persicaria tinctoria; assembly: GCA_037127255.1. NCBI lineage: Eukaryota > Viridiplantae > Streptophyta > Magnoliopsida > Caryophyllales > Polygonaceae > Persicaria > Persicaria tinctoria. The sequence goes on from JBANSL010000009.1 coordinate 67,274,693, forward strand.
TGTGACTCAATTTTCTTGGAGTATGCCATCTCTAGGATTCAACAACGCGTCCCTAGAGAGCTAGTTGCAGCAGTCATCCTTTCTTTATTGGATGGTCAATCTTCCCAGTCATCACCATCAACTTCTATGCATTTGTGTCCCGAACAGTTGGCCATAAGCTGCTGCTAACTTGAAAGAAGAGCGAAGTCTCTTGTTGTAAATACTATCATACTTGTAGTCAGACCCCCTAATTGAAATCTTACACAATTTTACCAAATTGGATTCTGTTCCATCTTATTTTAAAAGTTTTTATTATAGATATACTTCAGGAAAAATAGCAAAAAACTATATGCAAAAAGTGCATATGACAGTATCTTTCAATAAATCAAATTGAATGCAAGGGGAAAAAACTGTACAAGTCTCATTTGTGTTTTTGGTTTCGGAATCTAGAATTCTGATTCTGAACGAGAATCGTAATTGGCTTTATCAGATAAGTTTGCTAAAACTATAAATGCTTGGAATGCTAAATCTTTATCTTATGCAGGAAAGATTGAACTTATCAGATCAGTTCTTCAAGGAATTGAAGCATTTTGGTTTGCTATTATTCCTTTTCCCTCTATTGTTATTAAAAGAATCAATTCCTTCTGTATAAAAAATTCAAAAGATGCATGGAGGTACTTGGTAGCTCTCGCGTCCCGTGGAAGCATAACAGGGCCATCCCTTAGCATACCAAACTGCTCAACGTCCACATTTAGGAACTCTCAAGCCAAGTGATCAGAGGAACCGTTGTTAACCACCTTCATCTACAGGGTAGACGACAAAGTGACCCCTTTTCGGTCCCTGCTGATGTGCTGCATGCTTGCTCCTCAGTAGTTTTAGGAAAGGATATCCTCATCCTCTTTTGTCTTTAGTTGGCTGTCTTTTTTTTTTTTTTTTTTTTTGCAAGCTTAGTTGTTTTTTCATCTTTACAGAAGCTTAAGGGATCCAGTAGTCCAGTACCTTGTATATTGAGAATCTGAGAGAAGTTATTAGCCACAGTCTTACTGTTGTTCTCTTTTTTGGTCTAAGAAAGAAGCAAAGCCACGTGATTATCCAAATGAAACTCTCTGTAGAGCCCAGTTTCATCAGCAGTTATCACATGGGTTTCCTTCCTGCCAATGACCGAAACCACTGAAAGATATACCTCAATCAAGCACCTTTTTTCACTCACTTTAGTGAAGAACAGTTAAAAACATTGAATACAAGTCACATGAGTTTGTTCCTGAATTAACCAACATATGCAAATGAAGGAAAGTTCCTCGCTGAAGACTAGAAGAGAACTGAAACTTAGTCCCTCGTGATCAAAATAATACATTGAAGTTAAAAAGAAAAAATTCAAGAAATTAATCTTTAGTTGATTTGCACTTACAGATTCAAGAGGCGTAGGACAAAATAGATACTGCACAAAGTTTCATCTTTTATTTCTCAATGTATGTTGCAACTACAGCCTAAAAATTGGCTCAAATCTAATGATATAAAGAAGGAAAAAAAGAGAAAAAAAAAATTGGTTTAATGCCAAAGGGGCCGTTTCGTGTTGTTTCTTGTTACCTACCTACCAAGTGGAGCACCCAAGTTGGTCAGTGACAACTACGAAGGTACCTTCAATTAAAACCTTGAATGTCATATTGAATATCCGAAGTGGAGCCTTTATCATCAAGTATCCCATGGAGTTGCCTGGCCATTGGTCTGTCCCTGCAGAATTAATACATCCATCTGACTAATTTTGCAAGGCTGGATTACTTGCACTTATCTACCAAGATGGACAGCAACATATCTTCTTGTCGGACTTGAGTTCTGTTCTGTAGAATCAATTGGCTAAAACCACACAATGTGTTTGTATTGAATGCCTTCACTACTGACTCAACAGCTCACATGGATTTGTTCCTCGCCTTTCAATCATATTATATATACAAGTGCACTTCAACTCTTTCTATTCTCACAAATCAACACAAACAGCTCTTCCATTGCCAAATACTTGATCAGAAATATCCTCTCACCATGATCAGCACCAACAAGCTAATCAAGATGGCCAGAAAGTGGCAAAAGTTGGCTGCAGCAAGCAGGAAAAGGCTCGCTTTGTACAGAAGCAGAAGCTCCAACATAGCACCAGTAGCCGAGAAGGGCCACTTTGTCATCTACACAGCTGATGAGAAACGATTTGAACTCCCTTTGGCCTTTCTTGGGTCTGAGATTTTCGGGCAACTCCTAAGGATGGCAGAGGAGGAGTTCGGATTGGTTAGCAGTGGACCTATTACCTTGGCGTGTGACTCAGTTTTCATGGAGTATGCCATCTCTATGGTTCAACAACGCGTCCCTAGAGAGCTAGTCGCAGCAGTCATCCTTTCTTTATCAGATTGTCACTTCTCGTTAAAATCATCTTCTTCTATGGATTCACAACCTAACCAATTGCCTATAAGCTGCTGCTAGTGGAAAAAAAGGACTGATATCTTGTAAATTATACAATACTTGTAGTTAGATCTTCTAATGAAAAATCTTTCACATTTTTTCCATATTCTCTTTCCTTTCACATGCTTCTTTATTTTTAATGGGTTTCAAGATATAAATGATTAAAAAAATGCCATTAAAACCAATTATCTCAGAATGAGGATTTCAGAAACTCAAAGTAATGCTCCCCAGACCAAGTAATTCCAATTTGAGCACATCCTTACATTGATTTGCACTTCAAAAATTAACTTAGACCATGGGAGAAAAGGAAAAAAAAAACTGTTAAAACTTGACCTTAAGTACATGCCAGGTTACAGTTCACACAGAAAAGAAAAAAGTACTTGCAAAGTTAACTTAACAAAGCAAGTTCACCATGGGCAGAAACTGCTAAAATGGTCTACTCATCAAAGGTTGAATCATAGGTGAAGATTTCATTGCCTTCACCCAGATTCATCCATTTAAACCATTATTTTTAACAATCTGAAGATATGCTGAGCCATGTAATTATACATTATATAGAGAAATATATAAACACACCCAGCTGTTATGTTATCATGTTACTTATCCTTATTCCATTCTTATAAGTCCTGTAGTTACGGATTAGGTCAGAGAAGACCTATCAAACTTTTCATTATTCTTTTAGATCAAAAAGATCTATCAAAGAAGAATAAGGGCTGTAGTTACTGATTATATGTCAGCAGAGGACAACATAGTTACTGCAGAAATTGTTATCTTTTTTTGATTTTAAAGGTAAATATATTGCTGGAAATTTAAATATGTACAAAAAGAGTGTAGTGACGGTCATTAGGCTACAACCAAGGCTAGCTCAATTGTGGCCGTAAAGGTGAGTAAGGCTCACTTCCTAATCTTAGCCATGAGGGTGTGGGACAATGTCCTTGTGTGGATCCTATCTCTTCAAGCCGTGGCTATCAGAAGTCGGACACACACCTCAAAAGTGTTAACATGGGACCTCCCCTTCGGCTCGGCCATCAAGGAGGTTCCATCCTAACACTTTGAGCACCCTAAATCCATATGTAAGCCTCATAATCTCCAAACATTGACAACATGAACACGAACCTACTAGACTTTAAGTCCTAAAGTAATAGTGTGGCAACAAGGGACAAAAGGTTGCCAACACACATTCGTTATGCTCCAAACGGTGTGTTGCAGGTAGTATGCACTTGCTGATCCATACCCAGCATCTTTCAAAAAGGGGCTGTTGTGTACGCCATTCTACTCAGTGCATTGTCTCTCCAGTGATATCGTCACTGAGCAGGCCATCCTGTAGCAGAGGTGCAGCGTTAAAGTGCAGGGAGAACCGTTGATTTAGCACCTTGTATACATGGATTTTGATGAGGTGTATAACTTCATCCATGCTCTTAGTAGTTTCCTCAAAAATCTTCTCATTCCTGGCCTTCCAGATATAGTAGACGGTAGCAGCTAGGCCCACTCTTTTCACTTTGGATTGCCAGCTTCTTCCTCTTGCTTCTTTTTTCATCCACTTGAGAGCTCCCGACAATGTGGTCATCCCCCTCCAGATTCCTAGCCACTGTTTTACCTGAGACCATATGTGGGAAGAGAAATTACAACCAAAGAATATATGTTCATGTGTTTCGGTTACATGGTTACAAAATGTGCAGTTTAAGTCAACTTCCCTAGCTTTAATCTTATCTTTTGTGGCCAATCTTCTTCTTGCTGCTAACCATAAGATGAATGAGTGCTTTGGTATGATAGTTGTGTCCCACACCACCGGACACCATGGAGGCTTCATTGCTTTTCTCCTGAAAAAGTTATAGGCAGCACTAATTCTATATTTCCCCCCTTGACACCACTAATTCTATATTTCCCCCCTTGACACCACAATTAGTGCAAGGCAGCACTAATTGTTATCTTCTATTTCTCAATGTATGCTATGAATACATCCTAATAAAAAGAAAAATATCACAAAAAATCTTCAAAAGATACACAGAGGAACTTGGTAGTTTTTTTGTCCCTGAACAAGTAGGGACGGTGATAAGCAATGACTTTGAGCCATGGATATGAGCAAAGCCTTCTGCAGCTCTTCACTTGCATGCCTTTGGATAAGAGAGAGAGCATACTCCACAAAGTTTGAATCCCATGGAAGCGTAATTGGGCCATCCCTTAGCATACCGAATTGCTCCACAGCCACGTCTAGGAGCTCTACAAGAATGCTGCTCTTGAGATATGTGAGTGGAACCATGAATCGCGTTTCATCTGCAGACTACACAACAAAGTGACCCTTGTCGGTCTTTGCTGATGTGCTGCAAGCCTCTTCATCTGAAACTTTAGGAAAGGATATCCTCTTCCTCTTTAGCATGGCCAGCCTTTGCCACTTCTTGGCAAGCTTGATCAAGGTTTTTGAGCTGATCATGTTGGGGTTTCTGGCTATATTTGAGAAAAGGTTTTAACTAAAGGAAATGGAGCTCTGAGAAATCAATTTTTCAATGGAAGTTATCGTTTGTCTTTGCAGAAGCCTATGGGAGTCAGTGCCTTATATATTGACTGATGAGCTAAGAGAAGTTATTAGCTCACTTGTGTGGGTACAAGGAAGAAGCAAAGCCATGTGATCGGTTCAATGCCAAAGGGGCCTTCTAAGTCTACATTTTGTTTCCTACCTACCGAACTAAAACCATGAATTTATCTAAATGGCGATCCCTGTAGATCCCCGTTTCTTCAATGTTCAATGGGACGGTATCACATGGGTTGCATCTTGTTGTTACCTACCTACCATATGGATCACCAAAGTTTGTCAGTGATAACTAAGGAGGTACCTTCAATTAAAACTATAAATGTCATTTCGAATGCCCAAATATCATAGGTGTACTACATCAATCATAAATTACACCTAACTAATTTGCCGAGGATGGATTACTTGAACTTATCTACACATATCTTCCTGTCGAACTTAAGTTCTCATCTCTTGGAACAATTGAGGGACACCACACAGTTTTGTCTCCTCGCAAACTGGATTATTGGTTGGATTCAGTAATGATAGCTTGTATGGTGTTGTGAGCATTCAGCTATTTATAAGAGCACTAGAATCCTTCTATTCTCTCACAAATCAACACATTCACCTCTCCCATTTCCATTATCCAAAACATCCTCACGATTTTTCCAAGAAACAAGATGATCAGCAGCAGGAAGCTAATCAAGATGGCGAGGAAGTGGCAAAGGTTGGCAAAAGCAAGCAGGAAAAGGCTTGCCTTGCACAGAAGCAGCAGCTCCGACAAAGCACCAGTAGCCGAGAAGGGCCACTTTGTCATCTACACAGCTGATGAGAAACGGTTTGAACTCCCTTTGGCCTTTCTTGGGTCTGAGATTTTCGGGGATCTCCTAAGAATGGCAGAGGAGGAGTTCGGACTGGCTAGCAGTGGACCAATTACCTTGGCATGTGACTCAATTTTCTTGGAGTATGCCATCTCTTTGGTTCAACAGCGCGTCCCTAGAGAGCTAGTCGCAGCAGTCATTCTTTCTTTATTGGATGGTCAATCTTCCCAGTCATCATCATCAACTTCTATGCATTTGTGTCCTGAACAGTTAGCCATAAGCTGCTGCTAACTTGAAAGAAGAGCCATGTCTCTTGTTGTAAATAGTATCATACTTGTAGTCAGATCCCCTAATTGAAATCTTACACAATTTTACCAAATTGGATTTTGTTCCATCTGTTTTTAAAATTTTTTATAGATATATTTCAGGAGAAATAGCGAAAAATATATACAAAAAGTGCATACAGGGAGATAGACAACTCTTGCCCTCTCTGTAACTTAGCACCTGAATCAAACTCACGCCTATTTTTCTCATGCCCTTACACCTCTACAGTTTGGTTACAAATCAGAAATTGGCTAGGCATGAAGAGAGCTATGACCACTCTAGACAGTGCAGTCAAATGGACAAAAAAGGAGAGAAAAGGCACAACATGGAAATGCAAAGCTAGAAGAATGGCCTTGACAGTAACCATATACTACCTTTGGATCAACAGAAATAAGAAGCAATTTGAAAATAAAATGAAGACAACAGATCAAGGGGTATGTCTATATCCTATACTACCTTTAAAAATCTCATTCCTATCTCTAAAATTACCCAAATTAAACAGGGTTTCATGATCCGCATTATTTATGTTTTATTCTAGTTACATATTCATAATATTGATTATTTTTTGAAAAAAAATAGCGTTTAATTTTACAAATAATTTTTTATGATAATTTTCCGCCCTCTCAACCAACAGTTTCATGATCCGCCACTGAATGTGTTACACGTACATCAGAATGTTTATGACCAAACCTTCCTTAATTTTGATGGATATCATCCAAAAGCGCAGTCTTACACAGACGAGGAGATAGTTATAACTATCTTAACCCAAGATGCTTAGGTTGCAATTTGTAAATTCTTTTGATCGATGAACGTTTTGTTCAATTTTAAACTAGAAGTTTCAAGTTGTTTTGATCGATGAACGTTTTGTTTACTTTTGAACAAGAATTTTTGATGTGTTTTAAATCCGAGATTCGAAAATGATCTGAAAAATTTAGGATCTAGAGCTAAGTTAAAGACGACCAAATGAGTCTGTATAAAGTCACACGAGCACCACATAGATCCTACACGGATTTGTCATTCAGATTTAATATATATTTTATAATTATATATATATATATAGAATATGGATCAAATGTTAACAGCTCTTACGGTGTTAAATGTTAACAAATCAGTATTTGGCAAAATTTATCAAATATTCATCACAGTCACTCAATTATTCATCAAAGCTTTTCGACAACATTTAAGAGATTCATTTCAATTAATAATTATTGCCAATTAAAAAAAAATTATCACCCAAAAAACTCAAACTCTTGCGCGTGTATCCATCCTCAATCCCGTAATTGTGTTATTGTGATGAATATTTCTTAAATGTTGCCGAATATTGATGAATATTTGGGAAATCGTGAATAATTTAGTGACTGTGATGAATATTTGATTAATTTTAACAAAAGCTTTGATGAATAATTGAGTGACTGTGATGAATATTTCATAAATTTTACCGAATATTGATTTGTTAACATTTAACACCGTAAGAGTTGTTAACACATGACTCAACCTCTATATATATATATATATATTGTAAGGAAATAATTCGAAGCGATAGTTAGGAATTAGTATCGAGTCCTTTGTCTCATGAGTGCATCCTTTCGAACGAGGTCTAAAAAACCTAATTTGTATATATTTTATATTTGTAGTAGGTTTGGAATAGTGTTGGTTTGTGTAAATATAATATCTTTTATACTTAAAATATTTACATAATATTATTATAATAATATTTATATATTTAATGATAATATTATTATATAGTTTAATTGAACATATTTATATTATAATTTAATTTGAATAATATTTTAATATTCTTAAAAAGTCTTTACAAAAACTTGAGTTTTTGACGGTTGAGTTGAACCGAAGACATGACAAATCCGGTTTGACTTAACATGAAACAACTTAGATCAAACTAATCCGAAAATCGATTTAATTACTTGAGATCCAAATACTCAAATCAGACCCGACTGAGCGGATAGACGGGTGTGGCTTGTATATTTTTTTTTATTAGGAAAGCAATTCGAGGGTTAGAGACAACGTAAAATAAAAAGAAATGTGCTTGTATTTGTTGGTCCAATATGTTGAATTATTTATTATTGAGTGAGGCTAGCGACAAGATCCCGAAACGACTATTGAAAAGATTATCTTTGTATAATTTCACAACTACCCTTACTGCCTTACATCACTTTTCGAACTCCTCCATCTCCTTCCTACCGTTTCCGCCTCTTCCTCTTCTTCTTACTCATCGCACTCATACATCTGCTTTCCAGGCGACCCCGCCTTCGGTCGTTCGTCCAGAGGATCCGTCGACAAATTGCTCAACTTCATCGGCGGCAATCCTTCGTTCATGTGCTCCAGATTTGTTGTGTTTCCATCGGCGACACGCCTCGGCCATCAGCGACAAGGGTTTGAAGTCGCCTTGGCCAGAAACGACGAGGGTTTAAAGTCGCCTCGGCCAGCAAAGATGAGGCTTTTGAGTCGCCTCGGCCATCAGCGATGAGGCTATGTAGTTGCCTCGGCCATCATCGATGAGGCTTTGCAGTTGCCTCGGCCATCAGCGATGAGGCTTGCTCTTCCGCGTCTTCGTTCTCGAGGTCTTGCCTCGGTAAATCGACGGCGCCGTCGTCGTCTTCTAGCAGCAGAAATGCGGAATCGGCGTCGTCCGGAAGAAGATCGGTGAGGCTCTACCTGCTGAGCGTGATCGTTGGCAAAGATTCCCACCCCTGTGGCCACAAATTTCTGTACGAATGCAGCGATTCGAAGTCAGTTCGATCGATCATATCTAAATTGACGAAGTTTCTGAATGTTGAGAGATCAAATCGTGGTATTTGCGGGATAAGGAGAACGAATTAGGCGACAATAACGACAGGGAGATGATCGAAGGTGGCGAAGGGGATGGAGATGACGCTGGAGAACATTGAGGCGGTAAGAGGAAGGTATGGATATGACGAGGAGTTGCCGGTGTACTGATACGGCGAGGATATGCACAACCCCAATTGAGTTTGAAAACCCCAAATCGAAAACAACTAGCAATTGATTCCTTCATATGCTTTTTCAGATTTGTTCGGCTTATTGTGAGGTTTGAGATGCTTATGTGTTCAATCAGAGAATGAATCGAGAGCTCTTGCCAAAAACGAAAAAGACTCAATTTCATTGAAAATGTTTGTCAATAGTCATTTTAGAATCTTGTCTAAAGCTCTTATGTTTATTATTTCATTTAAATATTAATAAAAAAAATTCTTATTTAATTAAGAAATATACGAGTTAACGATGGGTGATAATATTTGCACCCATAAAATTTAGGGGGGTTTTGCAAAATGGTCACGAAATTGGACCTAATTTGCGAAATAGCCGCGTTTTGGGACAAATTAGGGAAATAGACGCAATATAAACCCCCTTCCATTTGTTTCACGTGACTTTCTCTCTCCTCAGCCCTCTCCTATCCGCACGCGCTCAGATCCGCGCCTTCCTCGGAGATTCGAGAGCGACCGATCGATAGAGCGGAGCAAGAAGCAATTGGACGGATCTATGGCTTCGGATCTATGGCGCGGAGCGAGATCTGAAGAGGAGGCCGAGATCTATGGTTTCGGCGCCGGAGCGAGGTCGAGCGAGGCCTGGAGATTTGAGATCTGCGGCCTGTAGGTTTCAGATCCGGTTGCGGCGGAGCGAGGGAGCAAGGATTCGACCTGAAGGCGGCGAGCGAGGCCGAGCGAGATCGAGCGAGGCGGCGTGAGTGAGCAATTGCTCAGATCCGGCTGGAGATCGGCGCGGAGGCGGCGAGGCGCAGGCCGAGTGATGTCGAGCGAGATTGCTCAAGCGCCGAAGAGCAGAGGCCGAGCGAAGCTGAGCGACGAGGCGCGATTCAGATCTGGCCTGAAGGCCGAGCTTGCGAGGCCGAGCGAGATCCGAGCGAGGTCGAGCGAGCCGGAGGCCGGCGGCGGTGGCGTCGAGCGCGACTCTACTGGTTCCTCTTCGCTGAAATCTGAGGAAGGAGAAAGAATTTTGACTAAATTACAAAAATCACCCTACAAATATGAGAAATTAAAAAAATTATCTATATTTTATTATGTGATCCATAATCTATATTTTTATTTTTATTTTTGCACAACAAAATGTTATATTTGCACAACATACGATTATATTTGCACAATTTACGGTTTATATTTGCACGACAAAATGTTAAAAAAAATAAAAAATAAAACTAGACTTGCTTCAATTTATTCTGAATCGTTTACAATTTATTGAGAAAGTATGAAATTATATTGAGATAAAATAAGATCATGTTGAGAATAAATTCACAAGTCCCGATTGTCGTGCAACTCTTAAAACAAAGTCGTGCAATTCTTACAACAGAGTCGTGCAACTCTTACAACAGAGTCGTGCAACTCTTGCAACAGAGTCGTGCAACTCTTACAACAGAGTCGTGCAACTCTTACAACAGAGTCGTGCAACTCTTACAACATAGTCGTGCAACACTTAAAACAAGAGTCGTGCAACTCTTAAAACAGAGTCGTGAAACTCTTAAAACAGAGGCGTGCAACTCTTAAAACAAAGGCGTGCAACTCTTAAAACAGAGTCGTGCAACTCTTACACCAAAGTCGTGCAACTCTTAAAATAATGATAAATATAATGAAAAGTGTTTCTTGGAGGTGCTGACACAAATAAAATACAGTTGTGAAAATCTAAACTAAAGTTGGGCAACTCTAAACTAAAGTTGTGCAACTCTAAAATACAATTGTGCAACCCTAAAAAATGTGCTGACATGAAGAAAAAAAAACCGATGACACGAAAAAAATACATACCGCAGTACAAAGTTATTACTTAGGAAGATGACTCGATTGTAACTAATATCAGTGTCAGCACTAATTGTAACTAATCTCAGTGTCAACACTAATTGTAACTAATATCAGTGTCAACACTAATTGTACCTAGTATCAGTGTCAGCACTAATTGTAACTAATATCAGTGTCCGCACTAATTGTAACTAATATCAGTGTCAGCACTAATTTTCACCACTAGTTGTGCAAAAATAAAGTATTGATGAGCAAAAATAAGAGCATGTTGTTATGAAAAAATTCACGAGTCTCAATTGTTATGCAAAAATAACCTATAGTTGAGCAAAAATAAGATGACGTTGAGCAAAATTTCACCAATCCCCCATGTTGTGCAATTATTGTCTATTGATGAGCAAAAATAAAATCATGTTGTGCAATAATTTATTGAGAAAGTATGAAATTATATTGAGAGAAAATAAAATCATAGTGAGAACAAAATCACAAGTCTCGATTGTTGTGCAAAAATAACCTATTGTTGAGCAAAAATAAGATGATGTTGTACAATAATTTATTGAGAAAGTATTAAATTATATTGAGAGAAAATAAAATCATGGTGTGAACAATTTCTCAAGTCTCTATTGTTGTGCAAAAAATAACCTATTGTTGAGCAAAAATAACATGACGTTGAGCAAAATTTCACCAATCCCCGATGTTGTGCAATTTTACTCTATTGATGAGCAAAAATAAAACCGTGTTGTGCAATAATCTATTAAAAAGTATAAAATTATATTTACAAAAAATAAGATTATATGGAGACACAATTTCACAAATCTCGATTGTTGTGCAAAAATAAAGAATTGTTGAGCAAAAATAACAACATGTTGTGCAAAAATATTTCATTTATTATTAGGTTGGTTTATTTTATGATGATAAAAACTATAAAACAATATCAATTTTTTAATTAATTTTTTTGTATATAATTTCATGCTTATCAGCAATAAGTATGAAATCCTATAAAAAAAGTTTATATTATATAGTAGATTTTAGTTTCATGTAGAGCAAAATTTCACCAATCCCCCATGTTGTGCAATTTTACTCTATTGATGAGCAAAAATAAGACCGTGTTGTGCAATAATCTATTAAAAAGTATAAAATTATATTTACAAAAAGTAATATCATGTTGAGACACAATTTCATAAGTCTCGAACGTTGTGCAAAAATAAAGTATTGATGAGCAAAAATAAGATCATGTTGAGCAAAATTTCTACCAATCCTTCATGTTGTGTAAAAATAAGATCATGTTGAGCAAATTTCTTCGATTTGTTGACGTTTTTGAGTAGATTCTGAAGTATACAATCGAATATAGTAATCAGTGCAATGGAATCATAGAAAATTTGCGCCGAAGGCGCAAATTTTCTTCGATTTTGTAAGTGTTTGAGTCGATTTTGAAGTCTCAAGGTGTTTGTGTTTATGTTTCTTTGTCAAATTTGAAATTGAGCATACATGTGACAGATTTTGCTTCCGACTGATCGATTTGGTTTGTGATGGCTACAATTGCTGAATGAAATCTGAAATTTTGTCCTTGTTTTATGTTTTGCACATAACCTGTTTGATGAAATGCCCCAATAGGCCGAGTGATTTCGATCGATTGATAAGGAACTCGAATATTGCTTCCGACTGTTTTTACTTATCAATCGAGGAGTTTATGCTGACGATTTTGCTATTCCTACGAGGAGTTTATGCTGACGATTTTGCCATTCCTGGTTCAAGGGCTTGTTCCTTGAGGAGCATCGAGATTTTCGACTTTGGGGGTTTTACTATCAATTTGTGCTTATGTTTGTAACTGTGAACACTCTGTACATTGTTTGCTTCCCAGTTTCATCTGTATTCTATATCTATAATTATATTCATAGTTGTTTCAATTTTCAAGCTGTGTGCAGCAGAATGTGTCTTGTTTAAAGAAATGGAGGTTTCATTTCATGATATATATTGCTGAAATACTCTCTAACATATTTGCATATTATATATAACCCGAGGAATGAACAAGCTGCAATAAATCTTGACATGCAATTATCAGTCAAAATATGACTTAATAGAATTGTCATTCTGGAGATTCAACAAACAAAGCTTGAAGGGTAAATCAAATTTGAAGAATTAACACAAATTCTCTTAGTTTCGACAGAACCTACTGTTTGGAAACTGGCCACAAAATCACCTAGCAGTCTGTGTTTGTGCCTGTGATTGCTCGATGACTTGGCTGACTAGTTTGTATGTGCGCCCGGATAATGCCTTAGCATGGTCTATGAGCTGTTCATAACTGCAAATGAGGAACACAAATGCATGATTTTGTTAGATAATGGTATACTAGTAATGTAAAAAAGTTTTTTTTTAAACATAAATCAGATCACTTACACATTCGTTTTCCAAGGAATGGGTCATTCAGAATCACCTGAAGAATGAATTCACAAAGAACAGTTGAGAGACCTTGAACTTGAATTGAAAGAAATGCTGATAAAAATTAAACTATCCAAGTCATGACTGCAAATACTATTGATTAAGTCCACGCTTTATTGGTAGTTTAGAGAAATCTTACCTCTTCACATTCTTTCATCATCTTTTGTGTTCCATCAAAATCGTAATTAACATAATCATCCCAAGAACCCTATATCCGCTTTACTTCACTATTTAGCCTATCATTGAGCATCCTTAATTCACTATTTTGACGATCACAGGCATCTTTTTGTTCATGAAGATTGTTCTTCAGCTCCTTGATATAACTGTCCTTGTTTGACAGAGATGACTCCAGCTCCTGTTTGCAAAACCAACAATAATCATCCCAAGAACCCTATAAAGACAGGTTGAACGCCAATGGAAATAAGAAACCTGAACAATAGTCCCAGTAGACGCTACATACCCTTTCTCATGGTTCTCTTGCTTCAACTTGTTTATTGCATTCCTTAACTCATCTCTTTCCCCAGTAACAGAAGACAGTTGCAATGTGTATAATATGCATCATTACAAATAAACCACTTTTAGAAAGGTCATGATACAAGAGCATCAAGGATAGTGACAAGTTTCAGCAATGTGGCAGCTCATTTGTTGAGTCTCCCCTATCATACACTGTCAAACTACAGAGCAAGAGAAAGCATATAGACCAGAGATTGCAAGAGCCAGTTCTAATAAAAATGTTGTTTCAAGGTCCATTAACAATACAACCAAGTTCTTCTGAATTTAAAGGTGATATATACCAAGACTGCAACTCAACGAACAGAACTGTAAAATAGATTAAAAAGGAAAAAGAAAAAGAAAGCTAGAGGTGTGGTCACTCGTTAAAAACTGATTCAGTAAAGTAACCTCAGAAATATGTATATGGAAGAAAATCCAACAGTATATTTCACGAAAGGACGGGATAAAGGGTACGTTTGGTGCAAGGTACCTGTGTCATATAAAGTGTCCGTAAAAGCACGTTATTAACCTCAGTCCCTTATTAGGCTATAAAAGTTGCAGTAAGACAAAAAGTGTGTTTAGAAAGAACCCTAAGATTTCTTATTTTCTAAACACTGACCAATTTCAGCTGAACTCCTAGTATGAGAAATTAGAAAAATGTTGCTACCACACAAACCCCAGTTCAATTGAATCTATGAAGCACCCATTTATTTTATCCAAACTCCAATCAAGACAATGCAACAACTGATAGTGTGTGATCGGGAAACACACAATCTTAGGGAACCAACAGGTCACCACTGAGCCACCAGTAGGGATGAATCCCCAAAACTGGCCACTAGAGAGCCTTGCTCAACTAGCCTAAGGCAAAAGCCTGTTACAATAATCAGTCATGGATAAGGAGGAGACACAGTTCCTTATTTATATCAATCATGGTTGCGATCTCAGCATATATCATTGCTTCAAGATGGGGACATATATAACCAAGTTTAACTATAAGCAACATTATTTAAAAAAGAGAATGCAAGGCCTAAAAGGACAGGATGGTGCACACCATTGCTTCAAGATGTTGAACTTCTGATTTCAGTGACTCCACACTCTCCCCGGTAAATGCAGCCTCTGTTTCAATTTTTCGCTTTTCATGCTCTCCTTCTTCTAGGGCTATCTCCATCTGTTTCAATTTTTCGTTAATTTGTTTTCAAGTTCACTCTTCTGGAACAAGCACTAGAAGAAAACATTGTATGGCAGCACAAGTTAGCTCAGAGGTGATGAATTTCTAATGCATTAATTGGAGCATAAGAATTACAAGGTAAGAGTTCGTTAAAAGATACACATGGAGCTGAGAAAAGTAAGCATATAATACTTTAATAAAAAAAAAACTGAAGAAAAATAAATATCCTAAAACGAGGGCCAGTGACCATTTAAAGCCAATTAGCTTGAGGCAATTTTTTTTTAAAAACATGAGTACATATAGATATCAGACGTTTCCCTTGCACACCATATTTCTGCTAGGTTATCAGGTGCCAAGAACTAAGGTCAAACATGAAACATTGAAGACTTCAGAAACAACCATGTATGAACATTCACATTCCAGTAAAGTGCATGGAACTAAACAATTTAAAGAGAAGTGAAAAATATACTGGTTTAACTTGAATGGATTGCATATTTTCAGCATAAAATACAACCTCTCAATCACAATCAGGCAGCAGCCGCAAATTCTAACATAATTCAATCATTCATGAACATCCAATGGATAATAAAAAAGGATATGTGAATATGGAGAGAGATCAGATTCCTTTGGCTTCACATTCATTCTATCAAGGGTCATTTTCTGAAACACCATGTTTAGTTAGTGCAAAAGGCTACAACTTCTGACTTAAAATTTGTTAATAGCTTATCTTGACAAAATTTGGGGACTTTAGTAGCTCTAACTAGTGCAAAGGAATGCATTTCACTAAGCACTATCAAATCCAAGCAATGAGCAATCAAAGCACAAACAAGATCACCAAGGAATACATTTCATTAAGAAAAAAAGCACAAACTAGATCACGAAAAACACAATAATGCTCGAGTTGTGCAACCCTAGGCTCGAGTTGTGCAACCCTAGGCCCGAGTTGTGCAACCCTACACATTCATGTATAATAGGAACTCAATAACACATAAGTAAACGGCAGATAACTAGATACAAGTCACCATAAGTCACTATGTTCAACAACACAAATCCAACAGTAAACTCATTCATCTATAATAGACCAACTTATCCATAAACTGCATTACCTGTTTTCAAAAAAGACCGAACAATTTATCCATAAATTGCAATCCACCTTCACCAAAAAGAGTACAAAGGAGAACAAGTCACCTGGTTACTGCTGCATTCATCTATAACCTGCACAAGATGATCAATTACAACTATGAATAAGAATGGCAGAGATTCCAAAATTGAAATTATAATTGACCAACTTAGATCTACAATTCATCTTATAGATAAAGGACCACATAAATGGTGAAAATTCATGAAAGCTAGTAGATTCAACTGTGAAACCCTAGAAGCAGCTGAGATTCCACAAACCGCATCTCAATCCATACAAATGAACAAAAAAATCAACAAATTTGCTCAAATTCAGAAGCAAGGCAACTAAAATCTAGGAAAATCATAAACTCACAAAAACACCGTACCTTATCTTATGCTCGATCGCCGGAGACGGAGACGAAGCGGGGAGGAGGTGGAGAGGAGGAGCGATGCAGTGACGGAGACGAGGCGAGGGGGAAGTGCGAGTCACCGGAGAACAGGAAGAGGATAGGCGGAGCAAATCGCCGGCGGCTGCAAGGATTCGAGCGGCTAGGGTTCAAGCGAGGGCAAGGGGGAAAGTAGCAACGAGCAAGGGCGATGAGGACTGGAGACCGGCAGCGAGCGAGTGAGGGCGGCTGCGAGCGAGTGGAGGTCCGGCGAATAGGAGGAAGATGGAGGTCCGACGACTCGCCGCCATCGGAGCCGGATCCGGCGTCGAGAGAGAGAAAACAGATCGAGAGCGAGAGGGCGAGAGGATTTGGGAGAGAGGAAAAAAGTGTCCGTACAACCGAGAATAAGATTATATAGAGGCCATTTTGCAAATTTGTCCAAACCCGCGTCTATTTTGCAAATTCGTCCAATTAATGTGCCTATTTCGCAAATTTTTTCTAAAATTTATTATATACATCACAGTTGCGTCTAATGAGATATGCGGTGTAGATAGTAAAATTTTGTGGTGTAAAAATCAGACTCGAAATGGATCTAAATCTAGGATTTTCCTGAATTCCCATCGCCCTCATTCAATTTTAGGTAGTCCATCGATTCGATCGATCAACTTGTGTGTTCGCAAAATCAATGTCGCCGCCGAAGAAGAAATTCACCCCCTTTAAGGCAATAGATGAAGATCTGTGCTATGAGATCTTCCAGAGATTACCGATCAAAACCCTATGCCGATTCCGATGCGTCTGCAAGCGGTTCAACTCTCTCATCTCATCCCCCTCTTCATCGATGTTCATTACTCCTTGGTGGGTGAAAGCTTACCCGGGAGACCTCATCGAGCTCAGGTTTCCCGTCCCCGGCCTAAACGATGTTGTTGCAGGAGGATGGTCATGTATGAAATAAATATGAAATATAGTTCAGATTGACTTCCCTGTCTCAGCAAATAATACAAGACTTCCTCCCGTTGTAGTAAGAGAAAAGTCAGGATCGAATCCACGAGGAAGCACGTCAGCAGTTCTCAGGTAGCTATCAGATTCTCACAGACACAGCAGAAAAGCACAGAAACACAGAAGCAGAAAAGACAAATAACCCGGCAAGGGCAACTGAAATAAAAGCAAGAACAAATTAAGACAGAAATAAAAGCAAAGCAAAGGACAAGAGTAAAGACAGAAAGTAACTCGAGGACACAGAAGCTAGTCGATCTCGACAAGCTGTCCTCTAGGTCGACAAAAGTAAGTCGACAGCAACAATTCAGAAACAGAAAACAAAGCAACTCGACAAAACAAGCCAACTCGATCTCGACCAAATGCTCCTCGAGATCGACAAGACAGGTAAACACAGAAACTGGAATCGACGAAAGACAGAACAAAATCAACTCGACACAGACAAAACCCAACTCGATCTCGACCAAATGCTCCTCGAGATCGACGAGAACAGTAAAAGACAGAAACTTAAATTTGCAGAATTCGAACTAAAACGCAGATTTCGACAGAAATAAATCAATATAATAAAAGACCTCCAAAGCCAGGGTTTCAACACCGCAACGATAACCATGCAAAACAACACATAAAGGCATAAAAGATCATGCTTTCCATCAAATAACTTTCGTCATTAACAAATAGGCATATAGAGGCTTTCGCATAAACCCTAATTGTTACTAACTCTTTTCACATAATTAATCCAAGTTGCATTAAGATCACTTTCGCTTCAATAACACAAACAAGGATCACCTTCAACTCTCGCAAAAGAATCATGCTTATAGGGATAGAAGATGAATCGCACAAAAGATCTGACCTTTATCGCATCATCTCACATGGCCACCGTCGGGCTCACCCCAGCCCCAGAAGTGGGTGGACTACTCACGCCTCATCGCAATCGCAGATATTGAATTGATGAAAGAAACTTGCATAAAACTAAATTCAAAGCCTTTTACAATCCTGGCAATCAACTTTCGCTGTAAGCCAAAACCCTAAAAACCTTAGAACTCCTAAACTTCTCTGTGGAACTACTTACTTCTCTTTGAAATTGAATCTAACTGAAATTGAATGAATGAAAATCAGCCCCCTAGGGCTTTATTTATAGCCTTCATTCCCTAGCTATTCTAGGAAAGAAGATATCTATCTATATCGAAATTTCTATCTAAATTGCTAAAAGATAAATAAATTGTTTAATGGAATTAAATCCATAAGGAAAAGATAAAACTAATTATGGTAGGTATGTCTTCATGTTGATAGATTCCGCCTTCCATGGATAGATTTGATAGATCGGATAGATCCCAGCAACTCTCGGATTCCTTCATGGCCAAGACATCCAAATTCTACTCGGACAAGCCAAGTCGAGAAGCTTCTGGAATCTGGGTCTAGTCGACCTCGACAAGGTCTCCTCGACCTCGAGTTGGGTGGCTCGGCTTGGCTCGACTCTGCTCGATGTGGCTCGGACTCTGGCTCACTGGTGCTCGTCGACCTCGAGTTGGCCTCGTCGATCTCGAGTAAGGCTGGTCATCGACATGGTCTCCTCGGGTTGGTGTGTTCGACTGGCTCGGACATGCTCGGACATGTCTCAAGGTCTTCGTCGATCTCGACAAGAGTTCATCGAGATCGAGTTGGGTCTTCTTCCGCTTCCGCGAGCTGGCTCTTCCGCTGGCAGCGGATAGCTTCGTCCGCGGCAGCGAGTCTCCTGGTCGTCCTCGGGTGGATCTCCTCAGCAAGCTCGGCTCTTCTCCTTGTCGACTCCGGACATGGGGACTGGGCTTCGTCGACCTCGACCAGGGCTTGTCGAGGTCGAGTAGGGTCCGGAGTCTGGGTGTCTGGCTTGCTCGATCAGGGTGTGCTCGACCAAGGCTGCTCGGCCATGGCTTGTCTAGGTCGAGTAGGGTTACTCGATGTCGACTAGACTTGGCTCTGCGATTTGTTCCGCTGTTTTGACCTTGGACTTCTGTAGTGGTTTTCCGAGCTTTTCCGACCTTCTGTAGAATTGCTGTAAATGCCTCGATTTCTGCAATTTAAACAGAAACTGGTGTAGATTCCATAATTTTGGCAAATAAGCATAAACTATATAGATTCTGTACTATCTTAACCTAAACGCATGAAATGTATACAGAAATCGATATAAAAGTTACTGTAAAACATGGCAAATTCCGCTCACAACAAACACCCCATACTTAAGCTTGCTTGTCCTCAAGCAATACTTTCAATTGTCATTCAGGGGAAGAAATCAAAACTCTCAACATCTTAGATTCATTGCCATATGACCCTGCAATCAATTACCATCCTCGAAAAGGTACTAGTGTCTCAAATCCATGCCTGTGCAAATATATCAAAGCAACATCTACTCACAAAAGGAGGGTTATGCAAAAACAATATAAGTGACAAAGCATTGATAATCAAGAAGACTTTAATTTAAGCTCATGAAGGAGTAGATTGGTAAAAAGGCTAAAGGTGGGCAATTTTTGGCAATGTGGTGCTTTTGATCCGGGGAAATGGATCACTTTCAAACTTTGAGTTTCATTCCACATTCTTTCTTTCTTTGATTCATCACCTTTCATATTGCTTTTTTCAATAATAATGCTTTTACCTCTCTGACCTTAGCACTGCCTTCTCGCGAGTCGCAAACATGGGTGTCATGAATGGCCCCGGATACTTAGTGCTTTGGACTCCTCACAGTGTGTCCCATCTCTCCAAACTATTATCTTAGATAGCAGGGTCAATCTACCTTTATCTCCTGAGGTGATTGGATTTTCTTTCACTCATTAAATTTTCCATATATTTCATACAATTTCCTTCCAAACTCCAAATATGATAATAACAACACAAACACCATATGACATCTCCATAATGTAACATCATTCTCAACATAATCCCCGGATAGGGTAAAGAATGGCAATATTTAGATCATGTGGAGCAATATATGAAATAAGGCATATTATGGCTTTTGTGTAATGCATAAGCATAGGTAAGGCTAGGATATAAACAATATGAGCATTATATGGAAATATAAAGTCCTCCATCATCTTATCATGCAACATGTCAAAAGCAATTTCAAATTTTTACCTCCTTTCATGGTTTTCAAGAAATAATGCACTTCATTGTGACTTCCCTTTACTAGGCAATTTCATGCTATATCTCTAATGAATCCAATTTTGCATCGTCGAGTTCAATAAAGCTTCCATGACGTTATTCAAAAAATTTCAATAGGGGTCATTTTTCAAGATTTTTGGAAAACATGCATATAAGCACATAAATAAATAATGCATTCCAAAATAGCCATGTAGCAATTCCAAGAAATAATGCACACATAATGTACAAATAATGTCAAATATGGCAATTATGCGTAATGTAAGCCCTTCCCCCACCCCATACTTAAACATTACAGTGTCCTCACTGTATAAAAAAACAATGTAAAGGGTAAAGAAAGAAACTCACAAGACATGTGTGCAGAGCTGCAAAATTTCGAATGGAGCACCTCTTAGTCCGAGTAAGCTTTGGTTCTATCCATTGACCTGAAAAAGTAGAAGACATATACCCATAATAGAAAAACCAAAAGCAAAGTCTCAAATGTCTAAAAAAGTCTATGTACATGCTCTAGATTTTATAGTCGCTAGGCCGACTTTCATTAATGCTCAAGGTGGCATCTGCATGGCCCATGTAGCTTGGGCCTCAAATAAGACTCCATTCTTGTCCATCAGCTGTAATCCTCCAGAATGGATCTTGTTCACCACGAACGGTCCCATCCGCTTCTTGTTGAATTTGTTGGGAAACCAATGATCCTTTGATTTAGAGACATAGAGCTTGTCTCCAACTTCATACTCCTTAGGCTCATCATTGGAAATCCTGCACAATCGCACATACCAAGGCAGACCTCTCCCATGTATAGATAAATCTTTGATGGAAATAGGAGAAGAAAGATCCATACCTTGACTTACCTTTGCGGAAACGGAATCGGGCACCACGGTGTTTGGTCGATCTCGACTAGGGCTCCTCGAGATCGACGAGACTGCAGGCTCTGGTGGTGTCCTGGTCGAAGAGGCAGAAGTCGACGAAGAAGTCTGGTCGACCTCGACAAGCCTACTCGAGGTCGAGTAGGGCTCTGGCTCTGGTGGCTTGCTCCTCGAGAAAACAGGGTCTGGTGGCGCCGCCTGGTGGTCGACCTCGACAAGCCTACTCGAGGTCGAGTAGGGCTTTGGAGTCACCATCGTCGAGGAAGGTGCCGTCGAGGAAGATGGCTCTCGTGGTGCCGAGTGCTGGTCGACCTCGACAAGCCTTGTCGAGATCGACGAGGGTTGTCCGTCTGGTTGATGCGGCGTCGAGGAAGCAGGATCTGGGCTCCTCGATCGGTGGTCGAGATCGACGAGGGTGTGGTCGACCTCGAGTAGACTCGGCTTGTCTAGTTCGCTGCTTGACGAAGCCGGCTTCGGTGGAGTCTCCTTGGTCTGGTCGAGATCGACTAGGGTTTGGTCGATCTTGACCCCATACTTAGTCCTTGTGTTCTCTTTGAGGATTGCCATGATCTCCTCCACCTGGGCCTCCATGTCCCTCTTTTCTAGCTCCTTGGGGGTCATATTCCTGACCTTGGGTTCCCCGCAGGTGATGTAGCCAGCTGAGATAGATTTGACCTCTTCCATCGGACCCGTATGCCTTTCAGTTTTGTTGAAGGAATACTCAATTACTTCATCGCTGATGTTGAAGGTGAGCACTCCTTTCCGTACGCTTATGTTGGCATCCACAGTCGCCAAGAATGGTCTTCCTAGAATAATTGGACAAGCAGGATCTTCTTGCATATCAACAATTAAGAAATCAGCAGGAACGAAGAATTTACCTACTTGTACTGGTACATTTTCCACCATGCCTGTTGGAATGACCACTGTGTTATTGGCCATGTATAGTCTAGCATCCACAGGTTCTAAGGCACCTATCTTAATCTTGGACCAAATCGTTAAAGGCATAATACTAACACTAGCTCCAAGATCACATAAAGTATTAATTTTGTAAGGACCAAATCCAATAGTTATAGCAAACTTACCTGGATCCGGCCTCTTCTCCAATATGTCCAGATGGCTGCACTCCTCTGTGATTTCTGCCATCGATCGCTTTTTGCTCAGAATCTCCTTTAGGAACTTGACATAGGACGGCATTTCATTAAGAGCTTCTGTGAAGGGGATGGTGACGTTGAGCTTCTGAAGCATCTTGATGAAGCGCTGAAACTTTTTCTCCACTGGGTCCTTTAGAGATTTTGTGGGGAAAGGCAGCTTCTTTTTCTGAGTCGGAGCCAGAACAGACGTCGGAGTTGCTGCTGATTTCTCGACCAAGGGCTCCTCGACATCGACAAGGGTCTTGTCGAGATCGACTGGATTGGGCCCAGGCAAGTTGCTGTTCGGCGCAGACGAAGATTCTGGCAATTTCTCCTCGAGGTCGACGAGAGTCTTGTCGAGGTCGAGTACGGCTTTGTCAAGATCGACTACGGACTTGTCGAGGTCGACTTGCTGTTCCTCGTTGTTCTGCTGCTTCCCAACCTCTGGCTCTTGCAGTTGATGGCCGCTTCTGAGTTTTACATCAGCGACGTGTCCAGTCTTTCCCTTAGGATTTGGTTCTGAAGATCCAGGGAGTGCTCCTGATTGTCCGGGGATTCCCGCCGCTAGCTGACCAATCTGTGTATCAACTGTTTTCCGCCAGATATCAATTTCCCCAAGCCTAGAGTTGACACCTTGCATTTGAGTATAGACGGAGTTGAAAGATTGCCTAGTTTCTGAGTGGTTCCTCCGTATCTCCTCTAGGACCAGCTGTATATCATCCTTTTTCTGTTCCCTTTCTGGATGTCCTGGAGCTTTGTAGGGCGGGGGATTCCTAGGGACACCTTGGTTCCACTGTGGTTGCTGAAACCTTTGGTCCCCCATGTAGCGATTGGGTCCCCCTACGTAAGCTGCATCCTCATGGTGCTCTGCCATCCTGACTTGTTCTGTGTGTGGGCACTCAGGAGTGGTGTGCCTTTGCGATCCGCATTCAATACAAGGCTGGTTGACAGAGAGATATTTGACTTGCTTGATGAGCTTCCTATTCTGATCTCTGTAGTATTGCTCCCTGACATCTGGATCAATCTCCTTTGATGGCTCATAGAGTGGCATGGATGGTGCTGGCCTGGCGTATGGGTTCTCTTCATAAGTTGTAGTAGACCCATACTTGTTGTCGTAGGTAGTGAGCTTCTCCAGCACTCCCCATGCGTCACTGGGCGGCATTGTCAGATACTCATAGCGAGTATAATTGTTGATTCTGTCCTTAGTGACTTGATCAAGAGAGTTGAAGAAGATCTCCTGAATGATGTAGGGTGGCTGTCCATGAGTAGGGCAAGATCGCAACAGTTCCTTGTAGCGCTCTCATGCCCTTGCCAGCGGTTCCCCTTTCTGCTGTTTAAAGGCGGTGATTTTCTGGCGGAGATGTGCTGTTTTGGCAGGTGGGAAGAATTTGTTCAGAAACTCTTGCTCTACTTGGGCCCAGGTTGTGAGCGATTTTGCTTTCAGCCCTTCCAGCCATTTCAGTGCAGGTCCAGCGAGCGACCAACTGAAAGATTTCATCTTGACATATTCCAGAGTTGTACCTTCTGCAAGAGTACGGCACATATCATGAAAGTTAGTAATATGTTCAAGAGGACACTCATTAAATCTGCCGTAAAAGGCATTATTTTTAAGCTCTATAAGAAATTGAGTGCGAATTTCAAAAGAGTTTTCAGGGATTAGAATCGCCGATTCAGGCACGACGAGAGTTGGGTACATGTAGTCCTCTGCCGTGGTTGGATACTGGGCAAGCTCAGCTTGTGCTTGTTCCCTTGCTGCTCTCTCAGCGGCGATAGCAGCATCTTTAGCGTTGATAGCGGCATCCCTTGCGGCTAGTTCCCTGGTAAGCCTAGCGATCAGCTGTTCCTGTGTTTCAGCGGCCGACATGATCCTTTTGAGTTTGGAGTGGATGTGTAGGTAGCGTTCCGGTTCGTCTAAGCTGTCAAACTCAGGTGTTTGACCAGAACGACGCATACACCTGCAATCTAACTCAAAGAGACAGTGAGAACTGACTACCTAAGGCGCGATTGATTGCTTCCCCGGCAACGGCGCCAATTTGTTGTTGCAGGAGGATGGTCAAGTATGAAATAAATATGAAATATAGTTCAGATTGACTTCCCTGTCTCAGCAAATAATACAAGACTTCCTCCCGTTGTAGTAAGAGAAAAGTCAGGACCGAATCCACGAGGAAGCACGTCAGCAGTTCTCAGGTAGCTATCAGATTCTCACAGACACAGCAGAAAAGCACAGAAACACAGAAGCAGAAAAGACAAATAACCCGGCAAGGGCAACTGAAATAAAAGCAAGAACAAATTAAGACAGAAATAAAAGCAAAGCAAAGGACAAGAGTAAAGACAGAAAGTAACTCGAGGACACAGAAGCTAGTCGATCTCGACAAGCTGTCCTCTAGGTCGACAAAAGTAAGTCGACAGCAACAATTCAGAAACAGAAAACAAAGCAACTCGACAAAACAAGCCAACTCGATCTCGACCAAATGCTCCTCGAGATCGACAAGACAGGTAAACACAGAAACTGGAATCGACGAAAGACAGAACAAAATCAACTCGACACAGACAAAACCCAACTCGATCTCGACCAAATGCTCCTCGAGATCGACGAGAACAGTAAAAGACAGAAACTTAAATTTGCAGAATTCGAACTAAAACGCAGATTTTGACAGAAATAAATCAATATAATAAAAGACCTCCAAAGCCAGGGTTTCAACACCGCAACGATAACCATGCAAAACAACACATAAAGGCATAAAAGATCATGTTTTCCATCAAATAACTTTCGTCATTAACAAATAGGCATATAGAGGCTTTCACATAAACCCTAATTGTTACTAACCCTTTTCACATAATTAATCCAAGTTGCATTAAGATCACTTTCGCTTCAATAACACAAACAAGGATCACCTTCAACTCTCGCAAAAGAATCATGCTTATAGGGATAGAAGATGAATCGCACAAAAGATCTGACCTTTATCGCATCATCTCACATGGCCACCGTCGGGCTCACCCCAGCCCCAGAAGTGGGTGGACTACTCACGCCTCATCGCAATCGCAGACATTGAATTGATGAAAGAAACTTGCATAAAACTAAATTCAAAGCCTTTTACAATCCTGGCAATCAACTTTCGCTGTAAGCCAAAACCCTAAAAACCTTAGAACTCCTAAACTTCTCTGTGGAACTACTTACTTCTCTCTGAAATTGAATCTAACTGAAATTGAATGAATGAAAATCAGCCCCCTAGGGCTTTATTTATAGCCTTCATTCCCTAGCTATTCTAGGAAAGAAGATATCTATCTATATCTAAATTTCTATCTAAATTGCTAAAAGATAAATAAATTGTTTAATGGAATTAAATCCATAAGGAAAAGATAAAACTAATTATGGTAGGTATGTCTTCATGTTGATAGATTCCGCCTTCCATGGATAGATTTGATAGATCGGATAGATCCCAGCAACTCTCGGATTCCTTCATGTCCAAGACATCCAAATTCTACTCGGACAAGCCAAGTCGAGAAGCTTCTGGAATCTGGGTCTAGTCGACCTCGACAAGGTCTCCTCGATCTCGAGTTGGGTGGCTCGGCTTGGCTCGACTCTGCTCGATGTGGCTCGGACTCTTGCTCACTGGTGTGTTCGACTGGCTCGGACATGCTCGGAAATGTCTCAAGGTCTTCGTCGATCTTGACAAGAGTTCGTCGAGATCGAGTTGGGTCTTCTTCCGCTTCCGCGAGCTGGATCTTCCGCTGGCAGCGGATAGCTTCGTCTGCGGCAGCGGATCCTCCTTTCCGCGGCAGCGAGTCTCCTGGTCGTCCTCGGGTGGATCTCCTCAGCAAGCTCGGCTCTTCTCCTTGTCGACTCCGGACATGGGGACTGGGCTTCGTCGACCTCGACCAGGGCTTGTCGAGGTCGAGTAGGGTCCGAAGTCTGGGTGTCTGGCTTGCTCGATCAGGGTGTGCTCGACCAAGGCTGCTCGGCCATGGCTTGTCTAGGTCGAGTAGGGTTACTCGATGTCGACTAGACTTGGCTCTGCGATTTGTTCCGCTGTTTTGACCTTGGACTTCTGTAGTAGTTTTCCGAGCTTTTCCGACCTTCTGTAGAATTGCTGTAAATGCCTCGATTTCTGCAATTTAAACAGAAACTGGTGTAGATTCCATAATTTTGGCAAATAAGCATAAACTATATAGATTCTGTACTATCTTAACCTAAATGCATGAAATGTATACAGAAATCGATATAAAAGTTACTGTAAAACATGGCAAATTCCGCTCACAACAAACGACGTCGTCGAGCAATCCAGGAAACCGCTCTATTTTCCATTCCGGGCCGATCGGGAGGATGGCATAAAAAGGGTCACTTTTATTGGTGTCATACTGTCATCCCTGGCGTAGTCTGCTTTTCCTACAACTCGTCTTCCTCGTCTCCCTCCGTCATTCTTTGGAACCCGACGATTCACAAGTATGTCATCCTCCCTTGCCTTAGGTTGTATGCCAACCAACGCTATCTTCTAGGCTTTGGTTACGACACTAGTGGGAAAGATTTCAAGGTAGTCTTGATTCGGGTCCCGCAATGGATGATTAAGGTGTACTCAAATCGACAAGGTTGTTGGAGTAGACCTCGCGGTTTTAAGCTCGATGAACCTTGGCCTAGTGCTGATGGTATTCAAGTATCTCGGGGTTTCAATGGCAATGTTTCACCTTGTTTCGTAAATGGAACTATTCATTGGGGGGCTATCGATATTAAGCGTGGCCGAAGTGATGTGGAATCCAACAATTTCATGTTGATGTTTGATTGCGAGAGCCAAGAGTTTAGAAGAATGTCCCTCCCTGCAAAACTCAGAAGCTCTTCGGAGTGGCCAATGTATGTAAAGCTTTTCGAGTATGCGGGCATGCTTGCAGCATTGGTGGACAGGGTCATATGGGTGATGGAGGAGCATGGTGTCGCTACCTCATGGAAGAAGCTATATATGATTTCAAGTGTTGATGGTATTTTTATATATGATCCTTCATTCGAGAGGTTCGCTCCTTATGGCCCTAGCAACACTTGTAACATGATAATTAAAGGCCGTATTTGCGACATCTCTAGAGAAATATTGAGTGAACATGTTTACGACGAAACCATGCTTTTGATGGATCATTCAAAAGCTCAGTCTTACACGAACCTGCAGGAGATAGACATCCCTTCGAAATTGCGTTGAGACTTTTGATGGCTCCCTAAGTTCTTAATTTAAGCTTATTATTATTTATTTATTGCGTTTAGACTTTTTTTTTATCCTTTCGAAATTGTTGTCATCCGTGGATGAGAATATGTTAATAGGATGTGTTGATGTTTGACTACGAGCCAGGGTGAAGAGTATATAGAAGAATCGACATCCCTCTAGAACTCGGTTAGGGCTATATGGGCAGAGGAACTAGGAGCTTTTTGAGTATGCATGCATGCTTATAGCTAGCATTTGTGGAAGGGGGTGTGGCTACCTCATGGAAGAAGCTATTTATATATGTTTTCATGTTATGATTGTATAGTTAACTGAGTTTTCGGCACACCTGAAAATTTTCAGATATGAAGAATGTCACATTCATGTGAGAAAATACTGCACGGGTAGTTTAGCAACAAAACCAATAGCTAAATAGCCTATGTGGGATTCGAACCCACGTCTTGATGTCTAAACACATCGCTCTATCAATTGACCTAATAGGGGCTTAGGAAGATGAAATCAAAGGGTGGAATTACACAACTCCAAAACATGAGTAATATAAAGCATACCCTAAAATGAGAGAGAGAGAGAGAGAGAAAGAAAGTATGACAAGTAGCAACGAACTCACAACATCAGACATTCTAAAAAGTATAACAAGTATGACAAAACCACTGCATCTGTATAATGCTATTGGTTTCAAGTACTAAGCAAATATACGAGTGTATGACAAATTCATTACAACAAAAGACCTTTTATGTAGGCATCATCTACAAAATAGTTATCATTGTTTTATATTGAGTAATATAAAGCCATACACAATCGCCACCAGGGCCAGTGTATTTGTGGTACATAGAACTTGAATGTCACCATTGAGGAAGAGATCGACCCTCAATAAGATTGTGATCCTTTGTGGAAAGGCTACCATTATGATAACCAACTATAGAAAGATGAAAATCCTATTCAGAACTCCTACACAGATTGTTCTAAAGAAACATATACACTATTTTCTTATCAAGTTACTGGGCAATAAAAAGGTCACACCTCCATAAAGGATGTATGACTGCATTTGCCTGTCAGTGTCACTACATGAAAATGAGGCTTCTGTCGGTCTTTCCACTACTACAATTAGGACCTATTGTAACACTATTTTGCAGCGGCTAGTATATTGAAGCGGTTTGTGTGACGGTTTATTCTACTGTGGCGGTTTTCATACCTTTTGTGGCGGTTTGAGCCCGCTACAAAAACCCTTAATTGTTGTAGTGTTCATGTCGCTCTTTTATTTTGTTAAATGGATTCGAATGCGTGACCTCCATCTTATGTAATTTGGATCTGTTTCATACCTTAATAAGTTAATACGTGTAAGTATTTGAAAAAAAATAAAATGAAAATAAGTGCATAGGAATGGAGGGTGCAACATATGAGAACACACCTGCAGATAATGAAATACCAAGGGAAAAATCATCTTCAATCAGTCTACAGAATGGAAGAAGAAGACAATGACTCTTCTTAATTAGTTCTTGATTTCCAGAAAATTCCAATGCAGTGGCACAGTGCAATAGAAAGTGTTACCATTGACCATGTTCGGGTTTCTGGCTGATGAGTTGGACAATGAAGTTTATCTTGTTAAAGGAAATAGAGCTTTAAGCAATATGCATTTTCAAGTGAAGTTGCTTGTCTTTGCAGAAGCTAACGCGATATATTATCCTTATATATCCAAGAGCTTTGGCCCTTTTCTTGTGTAGGTCTAAGAAAGAAGCAAAGCCATGTGATTGGTTTAATGTCGAAGGGGCCGTTTTGGGTTGCATCTTGTTGCCTATCTACCAAACCAAATGGAGCACCCAATTTTGTTAGTGATAACTA
This sequence comes from Persicaria tinctoria, assembly GCA_037127255.1. Taxonomy (NCBI): domain Eukaryota; kingdom Viridiplantae; phylum Streptophyta; class Magnoliopsida; order Caryophyllales; family Polygonaceae; genus Persicaria; species Persicaria tinctoria. Next base: position 67,304,305 of record JBANSL010000009.1, read on the forward strand.
CAAATTAAGACTATAAATGTCATTTACGGATACCCAAATGCCATAGGCCCTTGACAGCAATAGATGGTCATTCTTCATTAAGTACCATATGGATTTGCCTCCCATCAAAACCAGCAAAGATGGACACCTCAATCCAGTACCTCTCATTCTAAGAGAACAAAATAATAATGTTAAAACACAGATTTCGGATCTAAACCCTAGAACAGATATAATGAAGAGCTAAGCACAGAAATACGAAAGCGAGAGAGGACACAGAGATTGTTTACGCAGTTCGGTTACTGATAATGCACATTTCTAATGGACATTATAGGATAATTTAGTTGCATTTACATTGTAGAATATGCATGTTTTAGTGTTAATTTAGATAAAACTCTTTTTGTGGAAAAGTTCGGAATCTACGCTATTTCGGTTGAATTGTGCAGAATCGTAGATCCGACATGGTGGAAAGCAAGGGAAAGCTGTTAAACATGGCCAAGTGAAGTCAAGAAATCAAGCTAAGAAGAGAAAGAAAGGAGAAGAGAAAGAAAGAGGGAAGAACAATGAAGAATCGAGCTTCTGGGCATCAGTCGCTGCCAGCGAATGATCAGTCGCTGCCAGCGAGTGGAACCAGAATCCGAGGAGGAGCCAGCGAGAGAGAGCCCGCGGGAAGAGAGAGCCAGCGAGAGGAGGAGCCAGCGAGAGAGGAAGGGCAAGCGAGTCCGCTGCTAGCGACTGATTCCGCTGCAACGAGACGTCCGCTGCCGCGGAAAATTCCGCTGCTAGCGAAAATCATCAGGGGGACGAAGCTTCGGCCACTCGCGGCTGCGGAAGGGAGAACTCGTCCCAGCAAGTTTGAGATCTCGCGGCAGCGGAAGTCCCAGCTCGCGGCAGCGAGTTCAGTGTCTCGCGGAAGCGGAAGGAAGGACTCGAAGAGGATGAAAAAATTCTAAGGCATGGAAAAGTCGCTGCCAGCGAGTGTGCCAGCGAGTTGGTAGCGGAAATCCAACAGGAGCTCAATCAAGGCCATTCGCTGCCAGCGGAAATTTCTCGCTGCCAGCGGAATCCGACGCTGAATTAATTTAGGAAAGTTCTATCTTTGATCTAGTTTGTTTAGGAAATTTCTATCTTTTATCTATCTTTTATCTACCTTTTATGGAAGACATTAGGCTTATAAATAGGATGTTCTAGGGTTAGTTTAATTAAGTTTTCAATTGGAGCAATCACCATAGAAGAGAAGAGAGCTTAGGTAAGCCATGAGCGGCTAATTTTCCTAGTGTTTCGCCTACGTTTTCGGAGACTTGGTTGGTGAATTGTGAGTTTTTAATTCAAGTTATCTTTCCTCTATTATAATTCCTTCAACTTCCTTGTGCTTATTATTATGTTATTGATGTTATCTTGCTTGGCCGACTTGATAATATTGATTTCGTGCTAAGATTTAATGCTTTCGTATTTGCGTTATTTCTATAGTAGCATGCATAGGATTGTGGATTCCGTGTTTAAAGCATGATTATGTAGGAAGTTGACATATATCTTAAACATCGATTTACCGTGTTTAATTGGTGTTATTTATGTGCTCAAGTTCTTGGGATGTTGTGCTATCTCTTTGTTAAATCTTAACCGTGTTATGATTGCATTGAGGTGTAAGGGATTAATTGGACTCGTAGGACTTTTAATCCATATAAACCAAGACGAGAGGAATTTGTAGGAAAGTTAATAGCTTGAAAAGAATTCGATGATCGATAAGCCAACCAATGTCAAAGAATTCGTGGGTGGAACCGTTCTCTACTCTTGATTTTACAACAAAATTCCATCTTTACTTTACTTTACTTGTTCTTATTTAAAAGTCACATCTTTTTCCACTTTTGTTACTTGTTGGTGATCAAATTGCATTGTGAAATCTTAAATCTCCCGAGGATTCGACCCCTTTCTTGCCAATTATACTAATTTGTGAGAGTGGGAACTATTTGATTGGGAATCAACGATTTTCATCCCGTCAAGTTTTTGGCGCCGTTGCCGGGGAGATTTAATTCGATTTCTTTGTGTAGTTTAATCATCAACTTTTTGTGTGGATCACTCGCATGGTCCACACCCGTTCTACTAATTCCAATCTCTTACCTTTTGATCCAGAAATTGAAAGAACGACTTCTAGGTTGCGAAGAGAGCACTCATCCAACCCGGAAAACAAAGAAGAGATGGACGACAACAACAACAATCAACCACCGCCAAACGACGGCAATGTGATCGTGGTTCCACAACGACGCACTTTGAAGGAGCTAAAGGAGCCAAATTTACAAACACAACCATTGGCTATTAGGCTCCCAACAATCCCGGAGGGCACCAAGTTTGAATTCGAGTCACCATGGGTCCATCTTTTGCCAATGTTCCATGGCATGAGTGGAGAGGACCCAAACAAGCACCTTGCGGAGTTTCACGGAATATGCGATCGTTTGAGACCTCAAGGCATCACGGAGGATCAAATGATGCTAAGGGCCTTCCCATTCACTTTGAAGGATGCGGCCAACGATTGGCTCTATTATTTACCCACGGAGAGCATTACTACATGGATGGAGATGAAAAAGGCCTTCTTGCGCAAATACTTCCCCGCCACTAGACACAATATTTTGAAGAAGGAGATATCAAGCATTGAGCAATCGGCCACGGAGACTCTCTACGAATATGTGGAGAGATTCAAGAAGCTAAAAGCTAGTTGTCCCTATCATGGCTTTTCGGAGGACGATTTGGTCCTATATCTTTATGAGGGGCTACTCGATCACGATCGTGGAATGGTTAACTCGGCTAGTGGAGGGAACATCCTAAACAAAACACCGGAGGAAGCTATGGAGATATTTGAGGAGCTTGCTAATGCTTCTCAACAATATCGAAGGTCTCATGGAGCTAGAGGAGTCTTACACTTGGACTCCCCAACATCAAGCATGCAAAACGAGCTTAAGGAGATTAGAGAGGCTCTAAAGAATCTAACTTTGCAAAGAGGTCAACAACAACAACTCAAAGCATGTGGGTTGTGTGGAGACCCATCCCATCCTATGGATCAATGTCCCGACGTGCAAGATGGAGCCATGGAGGTCAATGTTATGGGAGACTACGGTCCACGCCGCAACTATGGTAATAATCTCTATAATTCTAATTTTCAACAACAAGGTTATGGTGGCCGGTTCAATCAACAACAACAACCTCCCTATCAACAAGGAGGACCCCAATATAGAGCACCCTATGATAATCGTCAAAGGGGGGCTCCTCAAGCTAATCAACAAGGTGAGGATCCATACAAGCTCATTCTAGAAACCCTCAAAGCTCAAACGGAGAAGATGAATGCACAAGAGAAGATGATGGGCCAAATGGCTCAAGCAATTGGAGAACTACAAGCAAAGGATTCGGGCAAGCTACCACCACAAGTGGTGGTCAACCCAAGGGAGAACGTGAGCGCCATCACCCTAAGGAGTGGTAAGGAACTGTTTGTCGCACCTAGGGGTGAGAAAGAAGCCTTAGAAGAGATCATGGAAGAAGGCTACGAAGAAAACAAGGAGGAGACAAGTTCTGTGCAAATTCCGCTGACAGCGAAACCAGACTCGCCGGCAGCGAATGGAGTGAAGGCATCTGCTGAACCAGGTACGATCCCAGTCGCTGCCAGCGGAATCCCACTCGCTGCCAACGAACCTGACTCGCTACCAGCGAAACACGACTCGCTGCCAGCGGATTCTGCCCAGAAAACTGACGTCCCCACATCCGGACACGCTGTTGCCGATTCCAAACCTCCTCTTGACGATTTTAAGCCGGTGGCACCCTTTCCGGAGGCTTTGAGGAATCCAAGGAGGCCGGAGAGCGACACCGAACTCTTCGAAACATTCGCCAAGTGTGAGGTAAACATCCCCCTACTCAACCTAGTTAAAGCTATTCCTCGTTATGCAAAGTTTTTAAAGGAATTATGCACGGTCAAGAGGAATCGAAAGTTGAAGGGGAAGCAAAAAGTTCAAGTAAGTGAACATGTCTCCGCTATGTTAGAAAGGCGTATGCCCGAAAAGTGTAGCGATCCGGGTATGTTTACTATTCCTTGCACAATTGGAGATGCTAAATTTAATCATGCCTTGCTAGATTTAGGAGCATCCATCAATGTTATCTCATACTCCCTCTATAAATCGCTTGGTCTTGGTGCTTTGCAAGAAACAAGAGTTGTGATCCAATTGGCAAATCGTTCTCAAATCTATCCTAGGGGGTTTGTAGAAGATGTTTTAGTTATGGTGGACAAGCTAATCTTTCCCGCAGATTTCTTTGTTTTGGACATGGAGCATGGAGTAGCGGAGGCACCTATCCTCTTGGGTAGACCCTTCCTAAGGACCGCCCGAACAAAGATCGATGTCTATGCCGGTTCACTCACTATGGAGTTCGATGGCGAAAAGGTAGAGTATTGCATATTTGATGCAATGAAGTATCCTCATGATGAACACTCTTTATTTGCTATTGATACTATTGAACCTTGTGTGGAAGATGTTTTTGAGCTTAATGGGAAAGATGAATTGCAAGTAGCTTTACAAACCCCTCTAGATGAGCTTAAACTTGAATATTCTATTTCACCTTACTTGCATGAAGTTTTGGGAGCATTAGAGGCACAACATACTCACCAAAGAAATGATGCCTTAACACTAACCCTCCCAAGCGAGAGGCTTTTACCTTCTATTGTTCAGGCACCCGTGATAGAGCTTAAACCATTGCCGGATCACCTCAAGTATGCCTTCTTGGGTGATGGAGATACCTTGTCGGTCATCATATCAAATAAGCTCACTCTTGAGCAAGAGGAGAGGTTGATAGCGGTGCTTAAGGAACACAAGACGGCCCTTGGATGGACAATTGCGGACATCAAAGGAATAAGCCCAACCATGTGCATGCATCGCATACTTTTGGAGGAAGGAGCCAAACCATCAAGACAACCCCAAAGGAGACTCAACCCACCAATGATGGAGGTGGTCAAGAAGGAAGTTCTAAAGCTACTACAAGCCGGTATGATCTATCCTATCTCCGATAGTAAATGGGTTAGTCCTACGCAGGTTGTTCCAAAGAAAGGAGGCATCACGGTCGTAGAGAACAAAGAAGGAGAGCTAGTGCCCACGCGAGTCCAAACCGGATGGAGAGTTTGCATCGACTATCGTAAATTGAACGCAGAGACTCGCAAGGACCACTTCCCTCTCCCATTTATTGACCAAATGGTGGAGCGCCTCGCCGGAAGAGCTTACTATTGTTTCTTGGATGGCTACTCGGGCTACTTTCAAATTGCCATCGCACCGGAGGACCAAGAGAAAACAACATTCACATGTCCTTTTGGCACTTTTGCATATCGCCGAATGCCTTTTGGACTATGCAATGCTCCGGGCACATTCCAAAGGTGTATGGTAAGTATTTTCTCCGAGTATATTGAAAAGTTCATTGAAGTTTTTATGGATGACTTTACCGTTCATGGCGATGACTTCAACTCTTGCTTAGACCATTTGGCATTGGTTTTAAAAAGATGTGTTGAAACAAATTTGGTTTTGAATTCCGAAAAATGTCACTTTATGGTTGAGCAAGGGATTGTTTTAGGTCACATTGTCTCCCGAAAGGGAATTGAGGTTGACAAGGCAAAGATTGACATCATTCAATCTTTGCCTTGCCCTACTAATGTGCGCGAAGTTCGCTCTTTCCTTGGTCATGCAGGATTCTATCGCCGATTCATCAAGGATTTTTCCAAGATCACCGCACCTCTTTGTGAACTCCTCAAGAAGGACACCATATTTGAGTTTGATGAGAAGTGTAAGGAGGCTTTCCACGAGTTGAGAAGTCGTCTTGTCACCCCACCAATCATTCAAGCCCCGGTGTGGACCCTCCCATTCGAGCTAATGTGTGATGCTAGCGACTACACCGTCGAAGCGGTTCTTGGACAAAGGATAGACAAAGCCTACACGTCATCTACTATGCTTCAATGATGCTAAATGGAGCCCAACGGAACTATACAACCACGGAGAAGGAGCTATTGGCCGTGGTGTTCGCCTTGGACAAGTTCCGCGCATACTTGCTAGGCGCAAAGGTAATAATTTACTCCGACCATGCAGCCCTTAGGTACCTCATGAAGAAGAAGGACGCCAAACCAAGGCTTATTCGGTGGATCTTGCTTTTGAGCGAGTTCGACATCGAAATCAAAGACAAGAAGGGCGCGGAAAACTATGTGGCCGATCACCTTAGCCGCATTGTGCACCCAAATAGTGTGGGGGAGAAGCTACAAGCACTTGGAGAATTTCCGGACGAAACTCTACACTTCGTTTCAAGTCGTGCTGAAGACTCGCTGACAACGAACGCTCCTGTAAGCCAGCGGACACCATTCGCTGCCAGCGAACCCAACCCGCTACCAGCGAGTCAAGTCACCAGCGAACCTCTCCAGTCGCCGGCACCAGCTCACATTCTGACTCCATTCGCTGCCAGCGAACCCGACTCGCTGCCAGCGGATTCTGCCCAGAAGGTATGTCCGGACTCCTTTTCTCCTTTGTCTTTGATGGCAGCCAACGTTCCTCGGCCATGGTTCGCGGACATAGTCAATTTTCTTGTCACGAAGGAGTTTCCACCAAACTTTCCCAAGTACAAGAAAGACAAGATTCACCACAACGCCCGATTCTATGTTTGGGACGATCCGTTTCTTTGGAAGCATTGTGCGGATCAAATCATTCGGCGATGCCTTCCGGATAATGAGGTAATGTCCGTCCTTAGCTTTTGTCATTCTTATGCATGTGGAGGACACTTTGGACCAAACAAAACGGCTAAGAAGGTACTTGATTCGGGATTCTATTGGCCCACGATTTTTCGTGATGCATATGCTTTTTGTAAATCTTGTGATCGGTGCCAACGCATGGGGAATATTTCAACTAGGAATGAGATGCCTCAAACTAGGATGATGTTTTGTGAAATTTTTGATGTTTGGGGGATTGATTTCATGGGACCTTTCCCTAGTTCCTTTGGGAATCTTTATATCTTACTTGCGGTGGACTACGTCTCCAAATGGGTGGAGGCGAAGGCCACCAAAATTGACGATTCTAAAGTGGTTTCAGGATTCCTTAAGGACTTGTTCACTAGATTTGGTATTCCACGTGCATTAATTAGTGATCGAGGAACCCACTTTTGCAACAAGACGGTGGCCGCTCTCTTGAAGAAATATCATGTCACACATAGGGTATCCACCGCCTATCACCCTCAAACCAATGGGCAAGCCGAAGTGTCAAATAGAGAGATCAAGAGAATCTTGGAGAAGACGGTTGCACCAAACCGAAAAGATTGGAGCCAACGGCTAGATGATGCTCTTTGGGCCTATCGCACGGCCTACAAAACACCAATAGGTATGTCTCCTTATCGCTTAGTTTATGGAAAATCATGTCATCTTCCAGTAGAACTCCAACACAAGGCCTATTGGGCGGTGAAAGAGTGCAACATGAGAATAGATGAGGTTGGCGAATTCCGCAAGCTCCAAGTTCAAGAATTAGAGGAGATTCGTTGGGATGCATATGACAATGCCATCACTTACAAAGAAAAGACCAAAGCATGGCATGACAAGCACATCTTGAGAAAGGACTTTAAGGTAGGCGACAAGGTACTTCTCTACCAATCTCGCCTTAATCTTTTTCCGGGAAAGATACGCTCAAAATGGAGAGGTCCCTACACCATCATGCACATATATCCACATGGAGCGGTAGAAATCAAGGATGAGGAGAATGCACACGTGTTCAAAGTAAATGGCCACCGGCTAAAACGCTACTATGATGGCTTCTCCGACGAAATCATGGAGGAGATGAACCTCCAAGAGCCTACAAAGGAGACCCATTGAGGGGTCATACCGTCGAGCCTACGACATAAAACAAGGGCGCTTCTCGGGAGGCAACCCGAGGTATGTTTTTGTCTTGCAATTTCAATTTCATAATTATTTAATTAGTTTTATTTTTTTTATTTTATTTATCTAATTAGGCTAGAAATTTCTTTATTTTATTAGATAGATTTCTTTTCGGAGAAGTGTGAAGCTAACCTTGCAGGGTTAAGAGAGGAAGTCGGAAAAAGGAAGCACTGGGCAGTTTTCGCTGGCAGCGAATCCAATTCGCTACCAGCGAGATCGGCCATCAGTGACCCAGGAGAAGCCAGGCAAAACAGCACGACTCGCTGCCAGCGAACCGAACCCGCTGGCAGCGAGTTCCTTCGTCCTTCCCTGACCTCGGACCCCCCATCCGGTTTTTCTAAAAAAAAAAAAAAAAAAAAAGAATAAATTTTTTTTGGAAACTCCATTTACCCCTTTTTACCCACTTACCTTTTAACCACTTTCCTTTTTACCCATTATTCATATTTCACATTTCCCCCACCTTCCATTTTTACCATCTTCTTCTTCCTCCATCTTCTTCCTCCTCTCTACAAAACCCCATTAAATCTCCATTAGAGAACCTCCAAGCTTCCCACCTCCATAGCCACCTCATCATCTCCACCACCCCGAAAACCAATTCCGGCACCGGATTCCGACTCCCGACGAGCCGATCTACGCAACCACACCACGTTTTCCACATTCCGACCACCCATCAACCACCACATAACCACAAAATCACCCAAATCCCTTTTATTCTTCCGCCATTGAGTAGATCGGGTCGAGTTGGGCAACTTTCGTGAAGAAATTTTTGAATTCCGACGTCCGGACAACGACGTCGGAGTTTCGGAAGCTCCGACTCGCTCCCGCGGAACAGTAGCCGCCACCACAGCCGCCACCAGCGAAGCAGCAGCTCTCCCTTGGTCCGAGTCGCTGCCACCGAGCACCAGTCGCTGCCAGCGAGTCGCATCCACTACGAAGCAGCTCCGGAGCTCGTCGGTGTCACCCTGGTCGCCGCCAGCGAGTAGACTCCGCTGCCAGCGAGTCACACCCATATCGCAGCTCCTCCGGCCTGACTCAAGTCGCTGCCAGCGGGACACCACTCGCTGCCAGCGAGAATCCTGCAGTGAGTCGCTTTGTTTGTGAGTTCTCGATCTCCATCCTTTGATTATAATTTTTATGGCTTCTCCACCAATGGTTAGGCCTAGAGGATTGACTAGAGCTCAAAGGACTAGGTGGGATGATCTTGATGCTCGTCGGTATGTTTCGACGAATTTTTTTGATATCCCCACATTGAGATTATTGGGACTTGAGGAGAGTGTGCGGACATTTATGGAGATTGGGGATATTGATGGCTTGGTAGACAAGTGTGTCCGTACTTATCCGGATTTGGTTAGACAGTTTTTGGCTACCTTTGCAATGGCTAGTGAGGATAGTTTTACTTTTCGATTGGGTGGGGCAAATCAAACTATGACTTTTGAAGAATTGAAGAATGTGTTTGGGATCACAGGCAATCCCTCCGCCCGTTGGTCTGAATTGCCTCGTAGCCCCACCCCTCAACAACGATGGTTTGAAGTCACACAAAAGGCCATGACCTCCGGCAATGACTACAATTATAGCATCGTCCACCCTTCCCTTAGACTTTGCCAAAAGGTCCTAAACAACACTTTTTTCGGGCATGCCGAGATCAACAAGGTTTCCAAAGGAAGTTGGGCATGGATGACTTGCTTATTGCCCGAAGCACATGACACCCCGGATTGGGTAGAGCTCTTCTTTTCCGCTTGTGCCGAGGCTACTAAAAAGCATTCAAGGAAGGAAGAGGTGAAGATTGGCTTTGGAGGCTTAATTACTTTGCTTGCTTTGGAGCTCGACATTGATTTGAATGCCTATGTCCCTTGTTCGGACAACTATAGGCTCAATTTGGCTTCGCTAAAGAAGGCTAACATCGTGAGGGAAGGTGATTATGCGGGGAGATTCATGTGGTATGTCGGGGTCAACAAGTCCCACACTTTGGTCCTCCCTCGTCCACTTCCCACCGGTCCATCCCCCGCCGATTTATATATTCCATCCGACGCTCCACCATTTGGCCCACCTCCGAACGCCAACGAAGGAGATGGTAATGAGGAGCCTTATGAAGAACCGACGGAGATGGAGTATGAGCCGGTAATGCAAGTGGAGACATTCCATCCACAAATGTCTTATGGCGGGGGAGCTAGTTCTTCACATGGCGGATACCATGGCGAGTCTTATGATGGATTTCCCTCTCATGGCTATTTTGAGAGTGCCTTCCGTCAAATCACCGAGCGTCAAGATGCCACGGACCGACAAATTGCGGAGAACCATAACATCCTCATGGAGCAACAATGAAAGAATCACGAGGATATCATGGCCCAATTCAACGCTTGGGCACCCTTTGGGTGGCAAACCCAATTTCCACCACCACATTGAGCTCGTGAGTTTCCTTCTCCCTCACCTATTTCAATTGTTTAATTTTTGTTGTCTTTATTTCATTAGGGACAATGAAATATTCAAGTGTGGGGGAGGGGTTTAGTGTACATATTGCATTAGTTAGGTCATATTTAAAATTTTCACATGCATATCATGTTTATTTCTAGCATTTATATTGCATTAGAAAAAGAAAAAAAAATTGAAAAAATTGAAAAACCCAAAAATATCATGCATTGCATTCGTGTATTATTCAAATACCCATCTTGCCTTAATTGTCCTCTATTTTATTTGAGTTTTTGAGCTTGACCTATAAATCCCATAATATGTTTGAATTGGCTAATCTTGTCACCTACTTGTGTAAATTTTCATTGGAGCATGACTTGTTAGTTTAATTGAGCAAGTATGATTCTTATTGGCATCATTGAAATCCAACAAAACTTGTCCTAGTGAGAAATTTTGGCCTTATAAGGGATTTTCATCATATTTATTCCCTTTTGCTTTCATGTGTGATATTATGCTCTCCTTATGCACTTACCTCTTGAGATTGACATTGTTATCTATATTTGAGGCCGAATTTATATGTCTATTGCTTATGAGTTTCAAATGATAGAGGCATGATTTTCTTAGCCATATTTTTATCCATATCCACCCTACATATGTGTCCTTTGCTTGTAGCAAATTTGAGCCTTAGCCTATTCTTTGAAGCTCCACAAAAATTTATCCTAGCCGATGATAAGCCTTACCCTATCCGGGAATTAGGATTAGAGTTGATGAATGATTGATCTAGTTGAGTGGAAAAGAGATTTTGTTGAGAAAGTTACAAGTTTGGATGAGTATGTAATTCTAGTTTTATTCCTCACATTGTGCATTATTGTTTTGGCTCTAAAGAAAAAAAAAATGAATGAAAGAACAAAGAAAAAAAAAAGAGCATGAGTTTGAGCCTTTGATTATGAGTGTGAGAGTTGGAAATAATCTTTGGTTGAGAAATGAATGTTGTTTGTAATTAAAGATGTTGTGAGAGCTTGAGTTTAAGATGATGTTTTTGAGAGAGTGCATGGTTGATGTTTGATTATCTAGGATCTTGATTCCCGGATTTTGAGCACCACATGACCATAAATTCTCCTTGCCCTTGATTCCTTACCAAGCCCCATTACAACCTTGATAAAAGACCTCTTGATGTTTCTTGTGAGTGATGGCATCCGCGGTGGAGAATATGTGATATATGTGTCAATTTCTATGTAGCTCTTTGCATTTTGGATTGAGTCGAGAGATATATTATTAAGCCTAAACACAATGAGAGTGAGAGCAAACACATAATCCCGGTGAGGTTGGATGATATGTGCCTTATTTTGAATCATTCATATACTTGCTAGGATGTTAGCTTTCATGTTCATGGCTCCTCCACTTTGATGTTGCTTTTGACAAGGTTAGTGCTTGAAGATTATATGTGTGGGATGATGGTTTTGCTCTTCTTTATTTTGCATTGCTTGAGGACAAGCAAAAGGTTAAGTGTGGGGGAGTTTGATAATGCACATTTCTAATGGGCATTATAGGATAATTTAGTTGCATTTACATTGTAGAATATGCATGTTTTAGTGTTAATTTAGATAAAACTCTTTTTGTGGAAAAGTTCGGAATCTACGCTATTTCGGTTGAATTGTGCAGAATCGTAGATCCGACATGGTGGAAAGCAAGGGAAAGCTGTTAAACATGGCCAAGTGAAGTCAAGAAATCAAGCTAAGAAGAGAAAGAAAGGAGAAGAGAAAGAAAGAGGGAAGAACAATGAAGAATCGAGCTTCTGGGCATCAGTCGCTGCCAGCGAATGATCAGTCGCTGCCAGCGAGTGGAACCAGAATCCGAGGAGGAGCCAGCGAGAGAGAGCCCGCGGGAAGAGAGAGCCAGCGAGAGGAGGAGCCAGCGAGAGAGGAAGGGCAAGCGAGTCCGCTGCTAGCGACTGATTCCGCTGCAACGAGACGTCCGCTGCCGCGGAAAATTCCGCTGCTAGCGAAAATCATCAGGGGGACGAAGCTTCGGCCACTCGCGGCTGCGGAAGGGAGAACTCGTCCCAGCGAGTTTGAGATCTCGCGGCAGCGGAAGTCCCAGCTCGCGGCAGCGAGTTCAGTGTCTCGCGGAAGCGGAAGGAAGGACTCGAAGAGGATGAAAAAATTCTAAGGCATGGAAAAGTCGCTGCCAGCGAGTGTGCCAGCGAGTTGGTAGCGGAAATCCAACAGGAGCTCAATCAAGGCCATTCGCTGCCAGCGGAAATTTCTCGCTGCCAGCGGAATCCGACGCTGAATTAATTTAGGAAAGTTCTATCTTTGATCTAGTTTGTTTAGGAAATTTCTATCTTTTATCTATCTTTTATCTACCTTTTATGGAAGACATTAGGCTTATAAATAGGATGTTCTAGGGTTAGTTTAATTAAGTTTTCAATTGGAGCAATCACCATAGAAGAGAAGAGAGCTTAGGTAAGCCATGAGCGGCTAATTTTCCTAGTGTTTCGCCTACGTTTTCGAAGACTTGGTTGGTGAATTGTGAGTTTTTAATTCAAGTTATCTTTCCTCTATTATAATTCCTTCAACTTCCTTGTGCTTATTATTATGTTATTGATGTTATCTTGCTTGGCCGACTTGATAATATTGATTTCGTGCTAAGATTTAATGCTTTCGTATTTGCGTTATTTCTATAGTAGCATGCATAGGATTGTGGATTCCGTGTTTAAAGCATGATTATGTAGGAAGTTGACATATATCTTAAACATCGATTTACCGTGTTTAATTGGTGTTATTTATGTGCTCAAGTTCTTGGGATGTTGTGCTATCTCTTTGTTAAATCTTAACCGTGTTATGATTGCATTGAGGTGTAAGGGATTAATTGGACTCGTAGGACTTTTAATCCATATAAACCAAGACGAGAGGAATTTGTAGGAAAGTTAATAGCTTGAAAAGAATTCGATGATCGATAAGCCAACCAATGTCAAAGAATTCGTGGGTGGAACCGTTCTCTACTCTTGATTTTACAACAAAATTCCATCTTTACTTTACTTTACTTGTTCTTATTTAAAAGTCACATCTTTTTCCACTTTTGTTACTTGTTGGTGATCAAATTGCATTGTGAAATCTTAAATCTCCCGAGGATTCGACCCCTTTCTTGCCAATTATACTAATTTGTGAGAGTGGGAACTATTTGATTGGGAATCAACGATTTTCATCCCGTCAGTTACCCTACTCTGCGGAGCCTCAAGAGGGAGATCGAGACTCAAACCCATGAATCCACTAAGTATGATCGAATACAAGACATGGATGCAGATGATAGACAAACGGAAAGAAAACCTAGATCTAGAGGCTCGGGCAAGCAGGTAATCAAGGAGAAACTCGAAGTATAGGAACAGATACTCCCTTTCACTCCATCTGAGAAGACGAAGACGAACTGAAGTTGGTGAAGAGGCCGAGGTTGAGCACCAAGCAGCTACTTCTTCCTATGATGAGCTCGGAATCCTTGGATCACGTCAGGAGCTTGAGAATCAAGCTCGTCGGAGTGTGGAGTAGCGAGCGTCGCCGCGGATCGCCAAGAGCGCCGCTAGGGTTTCCTCTCTCTCTCTCTCTCTTTCTTTCGGAAGCGGAAGCGATGGAATGAGCTCTTAACCCTTTAGGGTTTCCAGAAGGCGAAGCTATATACCCGAGCTCCAACTAAAGGAAACGCTGTGTTTCAGTTAAGCAAGAGCATGGGCTAATAGAGCCGTTGGAGCCTTCAGAAAGCAATTGGGCCGAGAGAAGCGGAGAGTTGGGCCGGAACTACAGGGATGGGCCAGAGTCTTTGAGCTTCAGCTCTAGGACACGAAACCACACCAAGTTAGCTAGTCACCATGGAACCCCTTGGGTCTTAGCCGAGTCTCTTCCACCTAAACCTAGCCTGAGCCACCTTAGATCCGCGTCCTAGTTTTGCCTAGTCATCCAACCATCCAAAGTCCCTAGTACATATGCATCTAGATTACAATTCATGCATAACAATTTGCCCTCCTAATCTAGCCACCATATGTGGTATTCGATCATTTAAATAGTGGAAGTGGGTTCAAGTCTTCGATCCGTCCATCCTTGGCTCGTGTACCTGCATGGTTAGTGAACATCAAGTATGTGAAGAAAGTTCCTGCAATAGTAGAACTTGCTGGAGGGAACTATCTTCGTGCCAAAGTCAGCTGGGTTGAGTTCTCCCTTGATCTTCTTGACGTCCAGTGCTTTGTCTTCGACCCTATGCCTTATGAAATGAAACCTAACATCTATGTGCTTGGTTTTTTCATGATACATGGGGTCCTTGCACAAGTACAAAGCACTCTGGCTATCCATGTTTATAATAGGTACAAACTTCTTTCTGAAAATCTCTCCAAGAATGCCTTTCAACCATATAGCTTCTTTTGCAGCTTCAGTTGCTGCCATGTATTCAGCTTCAGTTGATGATAGGGCAACCACAGATTGTTGTTGAGACTTCCAGGATATGCAGTTGCCTGCCCAGGTGAAGTAGTAGGCAGTGGTGGACTTCCTTGTATCCTTGTTACTAGCATAGTCAGAGTCCACATACCCTTGGAGATCACCAGCAGGTGCATAGTCTGAGTACACAAGGCCAAGATGATTAGAGCCATTTAAGTATTTAAGCAAATATTTCATAGCATTCCAGTGAGGCATTCCAGGATTGGACATGTATCTACTAAGAAAACTAATGGCAAAGTCTAAATCAGGCCTAGTACATAGCATGGCATACATGATTGAACCAACAGCAACATCATAGGGAACATCAGACATAGCCCTTTTTTCATGTTCAGTTTTAGGGCATTGGGCTTTGCTTAGCTCAAGATGCCCTCCTAAGGGTATAGGTGAGGATTTAGAATCAGACATGCTAAATCTTTTGAGAACTTTTTCAATATAGTCAACCTGGGAAAGCATAAGTTTCCTGTTGGGTCTATCCCTGAGGATCATAACCCCTAGAATTCTCTTGGCATGGCCAAGATCCTTCATATCAAAGTGTTTTAGCAGGTTTCTTTTTGTGTCAGAAATGATTCTCATAGATGCACAGACAAGGAGAATGTCATCCACATAAAGCAGGATAAATAATGGAAACTTGGTAGTAACACCTTTGATATATAAGCAGGAATCATATTCACTTCTAATAAAACCAAGAGATCTCATGCAAGAGTCAAATTTTATGTTCCATTGTCTTGGAGACTGTTTAAGACGATAAATAGACTTTTTCAACAGACATACATGATTTGGTTTGTTTTTATCAGTGAATCCCTTAGGTTGTCTCATGAAAATAGTTTCATCCAGATCACCATGAAGAAAGGCAGTCTTAACATCCATTTGTTCAAGTTCCCAATCAAAGACAGTAGCAATAGCAAGAAGTAACCTAAGGGTTTTGTATTTAACAACAGGAGCAAATATGTCATTATAATCTAACCCTTCTCTTTGATTAAACCCTTTTGCTACAAGTCTAGCTTTGTACTTAGGTGGTTCATCAGGTTTTATCCCTTCTTTGACTTTAAAAACCCACTTACAGTCAATAGTTTTAGCATGCTCAGGTTTGGGAACTAAAATCCAAGTGTTGTTAACTTTCATAGACTCAAGTTCTTCAAGCATAGCTTTAAACCATTTCACAGAATCAGTGGATCTCATAGCAGATTCAAAAGTCTCAGGAATAACATTTTTAACAATCTCAGAAACAATGTAAGCAAACTCAACAATATTAATGTCATCTGTATACCTTCTATTAGGAATTCTAGTTCTAGGACTCCTATCTCTAGCAAGTTGATAGTCATGGAGCACAGCATTATCAACAAGATCAGAAGGCACAGATTGAGCAGAAGAGGAAGAAGAGGAAGCATGTTCAGACATAGAAGGCCCAGAAGAAGAAGAACTGGGAGATTCAGATTCAGAGTGAGGGTTTAGTGGTACTCCCTGATTTATGTTTTCTTCATTTTCTTCAGGTTGCAGCTCTTCTTGGTGTTCTCCTCCTAATTGTTGTGTTTGCTGAACTGGGATTGCTGGGTTTGTTGGAGGAGAGTTGTGATGAGTTGGGACATAGCCTATGTCAAACTCATCATCTCCTACTTCAGAGGTGGTGGATGACAGCAAGTGGTCATCTGGAGCAAAGAACTTTGAAGTCTGTTCAGAGTTACCTGTATTCTCATTTCTAGGTGTTAGAACACTCTTAAAATGAAATTCAGATTCATTGAAGGTAACATTTCTGGAGACAATGCCTTTGTATCCTCCAGGTTGAACTAGGAGGATCTTGTAGCCTTTGACTCCTTCTGGATACCCAAGCATTACAACTTTGAGTGCCCTAGGTTGTAGCTTGCCCTGTGAGACTTGAGCATATGCTGTGCAACCAAAGGGTTTCAGGTATGTCAAGCTGGGTTTCTTGCCAATCCACAGCTCTTGTGGAGTTTTGAAGCCAATTGCAGAGGAGGGGGATCTGTTGATCAGGTAGGTTGCAGTGACAACAGCTTCTCCCCAGAGGGTGTGCTTCATGCCTGCTGTGAAGAGAAGGCATCTGGCCTTCTCTAACAGTGTCCTGTTCATCCTCTCAGCTGTACCATTTTGCTGAGGGGTGCCAGGCACTGTGAGTTGCCTTCTGATGCCATTCTCCTTGCAAAACTCATCAAAGGCACTGTTGCAGAACTCAAGTCCATTATCTATTTTGAAGCATAGCAGTTTGTTACCAGTTTGAAGCTCCACTTTAGTTTTTCAGGTTTTGAAAGCCTGAAAAGCTTCATCTTTTGTTTTCAGCAGAGTGAGCCAAACTTTCCTGGAGAAGTGATCAATAAATGATATGAAATATCTCTTCCCACCAATTGTATCCACCTGTGCAGGCCCCCATAAGTCTGAATGAACATACTCAAGAGGCTTGTTGGCTGTGTACAGAGACTTGGGGAATACCTATTTAGTAGCCTTCCCAAAGACACAATTCTCACAGAAAGATAGATCAGTAGGTTTTTCAGATAACAAACCATGCTTATGCAGATAATAAAGACCTTTGTTTCCTATATGACCTAGCCTAAGATGCCACAGCTTAGTCAGATGAGAAGTCATGTGTGCAGAGTTAGCAAGAAGATTGCATTCATTTTCAGGAGTAATAACATGATACAAGCCTTTCTTTCTAATGGTTTTGACAATGCACTTTCCATTCCAGAAAACTCTCTTAATGCCATTACTAGTGTTGATGTCATAATTCATGCAATCAAAGACTGACTCAGACATAAGACTCCTCCTTAACTCAGGCACCCACTTAACATCTTTAAGAGTGATAACATTCCCATCAAACATTTTCAGTGATACATCCCCCGCCCCCTTGATGGCAAGAGAGTGGTGGTCACCAAGTTTGACCACCCCTCTACTACTCTGATCAAGGTTATCAAAGCAAGCTTTGTTTGGGGTGGCATGTATGGTGCAGCCAGAGTCAAGAATCCAGGAGGATGGATCACTATCATCTGAAGTACACATGAAAAGTTCATTAGGATAGTTACCAACATCAGACTCAAGCAAAGAAACAGACATAGAATTCTTGAGTTTATTTTCATCAGCCCTCTTTTTCTTCCTGCAGTCCTTTATCCAGTGTCCAAGGTGACCACAATAATTGCACTTGGAATCCTTGGGTACTTTGGAACTGGATTCAGGATTGGGTGCATTTGAATTTTCATCTTCCTTTTTCTTTTTGTTCTTAGATTTATTGCCCTTAGGTTTGTTTGTTTTGGCAAACATAACCTCAGATTTCTCAGAGGTGTCAGACTTGACACCATGCTTGGATTTGAACACTTTGAGCATCTCATTCTTCTCAGAGATAGTCTCCACTATACGTTCCTTAGTGAGAGGCTCTCTTGAGAACTGAATGACATCCTTAAAATGATCAAACTGTGAGGGCAATGAATTTAACAACAAAATGGCTTGATGAGAATCCTTAATGCTATCATCACATCTCTCTAGCTCTTGTGTCATTTTTAAAAACTTGTCCAGATTATCATTTAATGTAATAGATGTGTCCATTTTAAAAGTGAAGAGCCTACAGAGTAGAGAGATGCGACTGGGCAGGGATTTAACAAGAAATAAGTCCTCCAGGGCTAACCAAAGGGCCCTGGGGTCATCTACCTTGACTACCTGTCTGGCCACATCATCTGTGAGCCTGAGCATGATCTCGGCATGTGCTTGTTCAGAAACTTCCGGAGGGACTGGTGGTACTACAGGTGGGGTTTGTTGTACTGAAGGGTCTCCCTGTGGTGTGGAGGGTGGAGTAGCTGGTGTGACAGCTCTCCAGCATTTTTCTTTGATCAGAATGGCTTTCATCTTGACCTGCCACATGGCAAAGTCTATCTTGCCATCAAATGGCTTGATTTTGACATAGGAATCTGCCATGGTACCTAAGACAGGAAGAAAAACAGGGTTAGTTTGTTCAACTGAAGGCTTTAATCAACAGATAAGCTAACAGATAAGATAAACTAACATATAAGCACAGAGAAAACGTTTTTGAAAAACAGATATAGGTTTTGAAAAAACGGTGTGGTACGTCGGACGGGAGAGGAACAGCGCCTGGCCGGTGGACACTATATGCGGCCTGCCCAATGTCCACGCCCCCAGATCTATTTCCCTCGTCTACAGAGACGAGACAAAGGAAGAAAAGGGACAATCAAGCTCTGATACCACTTTGTTAAAACACAGATTTCGGATCTAAACCCTAGAACAGATATAATGAAGAGCTAAGCACAGAAATACGAAAGCGAGAGAGGACACAGAGATTGTTTACGCAGTTCGGTTACCCTACTCTGCGGAGCCTCGAGAGGGAGATCGAGACTCAAACCCATGAATCCACTAAGTATGATCGAATACAAGACATGGATGCAGATGATAGACAAACGGAAAGAAAACCTAGATCTAGAGGCTCAGGCAAGCAGGTAATCAAGGAGAAACTCGAAGTATAGGAACAGATACTCCCTTTCACTCCATCTGAGAAGACGAAGACGAACTGAAGTTGGTGAAGAGGCCGAGGTTGAGCACCAAGCAGCTACTTCTTCCTATGATGAGCTCGGAATCCTTGGATCACATCAGGAGCTTGAGAATCAAGCTCGTCGGAGTGTGGAGCAGTGAGCGTCGCCGCGGATCGCCAAGAGCGCCGCTAGGGTTTCCTCTCTCTCTCTCTCTCTTTCTTTCGGAAGCGGAAGCGATGGAATGAGCTCTTAACCCTTTAGGGTTTCCAGAAGGCGAAGCTATATACCCGAGCTCCAACTAAAGGAAACGCTGCGTTTCAGTTAAGCAAAAACATGGGCTAATAGAGCCGTTGGAGCCTTCAGAAAGCAATTGGGCCGAGAGAAGCGGAGAGTTGGGCCGGAGCTACAGGGATGGGCCAGAGTCTTTGAGCTTCAGCTCTAGGACACGAAACCACACCAAGTTAGCTAGTCACCATGGAGCCCCTTGGGTCTTAGCCGAGTCTCTTCCACCTGAACCTAGCCTGAGCCACCTTAGATCCGAGTCCTAGTTTTGCCTAGTCATCCAACCATCCAAAGTCCCTAGTACATATGCATCTAGATTACAATTCAGGCATAACAAATAATAATAATAATAAACTACAAAAAACCATTGATAAAAACATCAAGCACCTCCTCTGCTATGTGATATGTCGTTATCCTATGTATAAACAATATGCACTTATTGATTTTCTTTGCTGGGAAGAGGCAAGTGTGAAGCAAGAACATGTGAAAACGAAACTCAACGATGGCTATCTGGATGGTAGGTGTACTACATTAATCACAAATTACACCTAACTAATTTGGCTAGGATGGATTACTTGAACTTATCTAGACATATCTTCCTGTCGAACTTGAGTTCTCATCTCTTGGAACAATTGAGGGACACCACACAGTTTTGTCTCCTCGCAAACTGGATTATTGGTTGGATTCAGTAATGATAGCTTGTATGGTGTTGTGAGCATTCAACTATATATAAGAGCACTAGATCTCTTCTATTTTCTCACAAATCAACACATTCACCTCTCCCATTTCCTATTAAATCCGAAACATCCTCACATTGTCAAGATTTTTCCAAGAAACAAGATGATCAGCACCAGGAAGCTAATTAAGATGGCGAGGAAGTGGCAAAGGTTGGCAAAAGCAAGCAGGAAAAGGCTTGCCTTGCACAGAAGCAGCAGCTCCAACAAAGCA
Organism: Persicaria tinctoria; assembly: GCA_037127255.1. NCBI lineage: Eukaryota > Viridiplantae > Streptophyta > Magnoliopsida > Caryophyllales > Polygonaceae > Persicaria > Persicaria tinctoria. The sequence continues at coordinate 67,324,800 of JBANSL010000009.1, forward strand.
CCAGTAGCCGAGAAGGGCCACTTTGTCATCTACACAGCTGATGAGAAACGGTTTGAACTCCCTTTGGCCTTTCTTGGGTCTGAGATTTTCGGGGAACTCCTAAGGATGGCAGAAGAGGAGTTCGGACTGGCTAGCAGTGGACCTATTACCTTGGCTTGTGACTCAATTTTCTTGGAGTATGCCATCTCTTTGGTTCAACAACGCGTCCCTAGAGAGCTAGTTGCAGCAGTCATCCTTTCTTTATTGGATGGTCAATCTTCCCAGTCATCATCATCATCTTCTATGCATTTGTGTCCCCAACAGTTAGCCATAAGCTGCTGCTAACTTGAAAGAAGAGTGAAGTCTCTTGTTGTAAATAGTATCATACTTGTAGTCAGACCCCCTAATTGAAATCTTACACAATTTTACCAAATTGGATTTTGTTCCACCTGTTTTTAAAAGTTTTTATAGATATATTTCAGGAGAAATAGTGAAAAACTATATACACAAAGTGCATGATAGGATCATTCAATAGATCAAATTGACCGCAAGGAAAAAAAATTGTATATAAAATTCTGATTCTGAAGAAGAATCATAATTCTAGCTTTATTAATTAGTAGAAATATATCTTAGCAGAAACTACCAAAAGTACTTCATTCTCTTTGCTCTGCAATATGGCAAGTAAACTACAAATCAGTCTGAAGTGATTGTTACATAATATGCTACCCGCGACGAGAATGATGATGTCCGATTAAACTACAAATCAGTCTGGATATCCATCCATGGAAAATATAACTAGCAAGAGAAAGGATACAAGACAAGTAAAAAAAAAAAGGGAAACATGACATGATTGGTAAAACTTAAAAGATTTAACAAGCAAGTTAATACAAACTCAAGCAAGGGTTTGATTCATCTTAGCAGGCTTGCAAAGTTCACTTAACAAGCAAGTTCACCATGGACACAAACTGTTAAAATGGTCAACTCATTGGAGGTTGAATATATCATAGGTGAAGATTTTATCACCTTCACCTCAACAGATTGATCCATTTAAACCATCATTTTTCACAATCTGAAGATATGTTGAGTCATGCGCAATTGAACATCATATAGACAAATCTATAAATACACCTACCTGTATATGTTATCATGTTGCTTATCCTTTATTCCATTCTTATAATGTTTGCATCTTCTCCAACTCAGTTTAGTAATCTTCAAACTTTTCATTATTCTTTTAGTTCAAAAAAGAATAAGTTACTGATTACGTCAGTAGAGGACAACATAGTTACTTCAGAAACTGTTATCTTCTATTTCTCAATATATGTTATGAATACATCCTAATAACTAAAAAAAATAGCACAAAAAATCTTCAAAAGATACACAGAGGAACTTGGTAATTTTTCTGTTCCTGAACAAGTAGGGACGATGATAAGCAATGACTCTGAGCCATGGATATGATCAAAGCCTTCTGCAGCTCTTCACTTGGATGCCTTTGGATAAGAGAGAGAGCATACTCCACAAAGTTTGCGTCCCATGGAAGTGTAATAGGGCCATCCCTTGGCATACCGAATTGTTCCACAGCCACGTCTAGGAGCTCTACAAGAATGCCGCTCTTGAGATACGTGAGTGGAACCATGAATCGCGTTTCATCTGCAGAGTACACAGCAAAGTGACCCTTGTCTGTCCTTGATGATGTGCTACAAGCCTCCTCATCTGAAACCTTAGGAAAGGATATCCTCTTCCTCTTTAGCATGGCTACCCTTTGCCACTTCTTGGCAAGCTTGATCAAGGTTTTTGAGCTGATCATGTTGGGTTTTCTGGCTGTATTTGAGAATGGGTTTTAACTAAAGGAAATGGAGCTTTGAGAAAGCAAATTATCAGCGGAAGCTATTGTTTGTGTATGCAGAAGCCTATGAGAATCATTGCCTTATATATTGATTGAGGATCTAAGAGAAGTTAATTAGCTCACTTGTGTGGGTCTAAGGAAGAAGCAAAGCCATGTGATTGATTCAATGCCAAAGGGGCAATCCATGTAGACCCCAGTTTCTTCAACGGGCCAGTATCACATGGGTTTGCTTCTATCATTGGTGACCTTTAACAAGAAGGATGGATTACTTGTGCCTATTTTAACAAGAAGGATATCCATATATCCTTGTGAAACTCTGCTATGGTAGATTGGTAGTGGTTCTTGTCTCTGCAGGAGCCAGTGGAATAGATTCTTTTGTGGGTCTGAGAAACAAGCAAACCATGTGAATATGTTGATCGGATCAATGCAAAAGGTGTCGTTTCACTTTCAGGGTGCTTATTGTTACCTACCCACCAATTTGAGCACCCTAGTTGGTATATGATAAGATGTTCACCTCAGTTTAGCACCTCTCAATCTTCCATCCAAAATAATAAAACCAAAAAAGCAAGCACCTCTAGTGTAAGTTGACACTTGCTCCATTTGCAAAGACAAACAGAGGACCATCCGCGACCTCATTTGCTTTTTCTAGGCATACTGCATGGAAATTAATGCTAGCCCATTGGTCAGTCCTTGCAGAACTAACACCTAACTAACTTTGCAAGGCTGGATTGCTTGCACTTACCTACCAATAAGGAAGCAGATCTTCCTGTCGGACTTAAGTTCTCTTCTGTAGGGTGATTTAGCTAAAACCACACAATGTGTTTGGATTGAATGCCTTGGGGTTGATTGTGAAACTCAAACAACCATACCAAACTTAATTACTTACTCAACAACTCACATGGCTTTGTTTGTTCCTCAACTTACAATCATCTACTAATAAATGATCACCTTGTGCTGTAAATTATATAAGTGCACTCAAACTCTCTAGCTCTATTCAAACAAATCAATAAACTCCTCCATTCCCAACTTTCAGAAATATACATCCTCTAATCGCAAATATTTTCAAAGAAACAAGATGATCAGCACCAAGAAGCTAATCAAGATGGCCAAGAAGTGGCAAAGGTTGGCAGTAGCAAGCAGGAAAAAGCTTGGCTTGAGTCAAAGCAGCAGTTCCGACAGGGCACTAGTGGCCGAGAAGGGCCACTTTGTCATATACACAGCTGACGAGAAACGCTTTGCACTTCCCTTGGCCTATCTTGAATCCAAGATTTTCTTGGAACTCCTAAGGATGGCAGAAGAGGAGTTCGGATTGGATAGCAGTGGACCTATCACCTTAGCATGTGACTCGGTTTTCGTGGAGTATGTCATCTCTATGATTCAACAATGCGTCTCTAGAGAGATACCTGAAGCAGTCATCCTTTCTTTCTCGAATTGTCATTTCTCATCAAAATCGTCTTCTTCTATGTATTTACAACCTATAAGTTGTTGCTGATGAAAAAAGATGACAGATTTCTTGTAAATTATACAGAGTATGATACTTGTAGTTAGACAATCTAATGGAAAATCTTTCATAATTTTACCAAATTCCTTCTTGTGTTACTGTGGAAAAATGTGCAAGGACGAAGTGCTCCTCATGTGAAAACCATGAAATCTAGCCTAGTCTATACAATCCATTACCAATTGGAGTTAGGTTGTAACCTGGCTTCTAGAATATTTTATGGATTTCAAGATCAAGAGTGAAAAAAAGAAAGCCATACAAATCAAACTCCTTATCTAAGTTTATTGAAGTCGTCAAAATTTGATGCCCATGAGCAGCATTTGAGTTTCTCAAATTTAACTACTTCGACTTTAGGATCACTTGTTCAATTGATTCACATAATGAATGCCATTTTGGAGTGATGGTCCCATATGACTGATGCCAGTTTATATTTCAGACGAGTAAGGGGGCAAAGTAAAATGCCAGGTTTACAGAATGAAGCAAATTCACCGTCTGCAGAAACTGTTAAGATGGTGCACTCATCAAAGGTTGAATTGTATGTGAACTTTTAATGATCCCTTCAAGCCATCATGTTTTGAAGCTTTGAATTTAATATTTATCCATCAGTGTTTGCAAAACATTTGGTGTCTCATCTAGTTAAACATCATACAGACTTATGAAACTAACTATACAATACCCACCTGTGGAAGTTAGTGTGGAGTATGTGCTGTAGACACTGGTTAAGCATAGGACAACAGAAGTACTGAAGAAACTGTAATCTTTCATTTCTGAAGTATGCTACAAATAAATCCTAATCAATGGCTCAAATCTAACAATGAAAAAATAAAAAGGTAAAAATAGATTTCAAACGATACATAGAGGAACTTGGTAGTTTTTTTGTTCCTGAACAAGTAGGGACGATGATAAGCAATGACTCTGAGCCATGGATATGAGCAAAGCCTTCTGGATCTCATCACCTATATGCTTTTGGATAAGAGAGAGAGCATACTCCACAAAGTTTGAATCCCATGGTAGCATAATAGGGCCATCCCTTGGCATACCGAATTGTTCCACAGCCACATCTAGGAGCTCTATGAGAATGCTGCTCTTGAGATACGTAAGAGGAACCATGAACCGCCTTTCATCTGCAGAGTACACAACAAAGTGACCCTTGTCGGTCCTTGCTGATGTGCTGCAAGCCTCCTCATCTGAAACCTTAGGAAAGGATATCCTCTTCCTCTTTAGCATGGCCACCTTTTCGCACTTCTTGGCGAGCTTGATCAAGGTTTTTGAGCTGACCATGTTCTGTTTGTGGCTGACTTGGTCAATGAAGTTTATCTTGTTAAAGGAAATGGAGCTTTAAGCAATATGCTTTTTCAAGTGAAGATGCTTTGTCTTTGCAGAAGCTAACACGATAGATTATCCTTATATATTCAAGAGCTTTGGCCCTTTTCTTGTGTGGGTCTAAGAAAGAAGCATAACCATGTGATTGGTTTAATGTCGAAGGGGCCGTTTTGGGTTGCATCTTGTTGCCTACCTACCAAACCAAATGGAGCACCCAATTTTGTCAGTGATAACTACAAATTAAGAGTATAAATGTCATTTCCGGATACCCAAATGCCATAGGCCCTTGACAGCAATAGAAGGTCATTCTTCATTAAGTACCATATGGATTTGCCTCCCATCAAAACCAGCAAAGATGGACACCTCAATCCAGTACCTCTCATTCTAAGAGAACAAAATAATAATAATAAAAAACTACAAAAAACCATTGATAAAAACATCAAGCACCTCCTCTGGTATGTGATATGTCTTTATCCTATATATAAACAACATGCACTTATTGATTTTCTTTTGGAAGAGGCATGTATGAAGCAAGAACATGTGAAAACGAAACTCAACGATGGCTATCTGGATGGTAGGTGTACTACATTAATCATAAATTACACCTAACTAACTTGGCGAGGATGGATTAATACTTGAACTTATCTACAAGAATAAGAGCAACATATCTTCCTGTCGAACTTAAGTTCTTATCTCTTGGAACAATTGAGGGACACCACACAGTTTTGTCTCCTCACAAACTGGATTATTGGTTGGCTTCAGTAATGATAGCTTGTATGGTGCTGTGAGCATTCAGCTATATATAAGAGCACTAGAACTCTTCTATTCTCACACAAATCAACACATTCACCTCTCCCATTACTGTTATCTGAAACATCCTCACAATTTTTCCAAGAAACAAGATGATCAGCACCAGGAAGCTAATCAAGATGGCGAGGAAGTGGCAAAGGTTGGCAACAGCAAGCAGGAAAAGGCTTGCCTTGCACAGAAGCAGCAGCTCCAACAAAGCAACAGTAGCCGAGAAGGGCCACTTTGTCATCTACACAGCTGATGAGAAACGATTTGAACTCCCTTTGGCCTTTCTTGAGTCTGAGATTTTCGGGCAACTCCTAAGGATGGCAGAGGAGGAGTTCGGATTGGTTAGCAGTGGACCTATTACCTTGGCGTGTGACTCAGTTTTCATGGAGTATGCCATCTCTATGGTTCAACAACGCGTCCCTAGAGAGCTAGTTGCAGCAGTCATTCTTTCTTTATTGGATGGTCAATCTTCCCAGTCACCATCATCATCTTCTATGCATTTGTGTCCCGAACAGTTAGCCATAAGCTGCTGCTAAGTTGAACAAAGAGCGACGTCTCTTGTTGTAAATAGTATCATACTTGTATATAGTCAGATCCCCTAATTGAAATCTTAACAGAAACTACAAAAGTACTTCATTCTCTTTGCTTGGGATGTTTCATGGGATAAAATTACACTAATCATTAAGTGATTGTTACATTATCTGCTAACCACGACGATAATGATGATGTCCGAGTAAACTACAAATCGGTCCATCCATGGAAAATATAACTAGCTAGAGAAAGGATACAAGACAGGAAAAATAAAGGGAAACATAACATGATTGGTAAAACTTAAAAGAGTCTTATTAGTTTGCAGATAACACAAGCTCAAGCAGCAAGGGGTTGATTCATCTTAGCAGGCTTTCTCATGCTCCAAGCATCCAACGTCTCAACGGTCACTTCGGATGTTCCGTTGTTAAAGGCATACAAGTGAGCTCTATTGAACACCGCCTTCGTTGGATACACCCTTGAGGTTATACACGTCTTCCCTTTCGCTCCAAAGCTTTCCACCACCGAATGGTCAATCTACACCACGAAAAGAGTAGACGAGTTACACATATGCTGAATTTCAAGAAATTATAGTTTATGACAACAGGTATATACCAAGCTTCTAAGAGAGAGCTTTCGGTCCTTTAGATCGACATCTACGAAACCTGCAAAAGAGGGCTTGTACATCTTCGGGTCCGACATCAAAGAAGATCTGCAAATTTAAATCAATTGGTTAATTATTACAAAAATGTTGCAACTAGCAAAGCTTATGGAGGTTGAAATGACTCAAACCTTGATGCATCGGAGCACATGAGGACGACGTGCTTGCCATTGTGACCCTTAAAGACCCTGAAGAAAACAGGGGTGTACTCTTCGAGGTCCGGTGTAGCCAATGTCAGGAGCCCAAACGGCCCAACTCCGCCTTCAACGGTGGAGCCCTTGCGCGCGCACAAGTCCTGCGCGTTGGCCCCCCACCTCTGGTCAAGCTCCTCTGCCGCATCCAAGCTCTTAGGCAACGTAAACACCACCTCAACATCAGCTTGAGCTGCTGTTATCCCCTTGACTTCCATCACATGTCCTTTCCGGAGCTTGTGGTTTCTCAGCTTCACATGGTTGTGCCTTAGAGCTTCGACTTCTTGAATAGGCCATTGCAGCAACTGCTTCCCGCTCGGATCAAGCTTCACACTCCTTGGAATCGCCTAACAAAACATACAATCATCATGACATAATAATTAATTTAGTCAACTTGACTTGATAAATCTGTATGTAAAGGTAGCAATTCGGTTGTTCGAGTCGGTTCAAGTAAACCCATTCGGGTTCGGCCATATACCGGGTCGGGTCATATATCAAGTATACATGTATGTTCGGTCGGGTTCGGATCGGGTAAGTTCAAGGCAAATGGATTTCGGGTTGGGTCAGGGTCACACTATATAAGTTTTATTATTTGATTTATGGTTGAAAATGTTTATAAAATTTTAAAATATTATGAAAATTACTCTTATTTATTTATATTTTCAATAAGAGTAATTTACATAATGTTTTAAACATTTATAAATATAAATTAAGATAATAATTCTAGGATTTATTGATTATTATTGTTAAAAATAAATACAATGATCCCTAAAATATAATTGGACCCTTAAATTCAAAATTTGAATATATTTACAATCAAATTTGATTTTAAAAATATTAAAATATAATATATTTAATGATAAAGTAACGAAAATAGTTGAATGGGTGGTGAGTTGTAAACAAATACTACCATTTAAAGGGTGGTTTTATGTAATTTTGCCTATTATAAAATGATGCTTATTTTGTTTGACCTAAGTATTGACTATTAAACTTCATTTATTTAGTATATTAGGATACTAGAGGTCTCATTATATGTAATTCATGCTATTCGAGTATTTAAAAATAAGAAAATTAATATGATAAAAAAAAAGGAAAGAAAATTAAAGTAATTATACTCCGTATAAAGAAATGTTGGGTCTTGTTCGGGTCAAGAACAAGTTGGGTATGAGTCGGATTGGGTTTGTCTATGTTCGTGTTCATTCGATATCAAGTCAAAATTGGTCGGGCTCGGGATTGGGTCGGGTTGTGCATGACACTAGATTTTGGGATTTCGGTCGGGTCGGATCAGATTTTTTCAGCTTTATCTATATGTACGTAGGAATGTATATGTATCAGTACCTGAATACCAGCCCACCCTTTTTGCACATCCGTGATGGTGGCGTCCGATTCGTTAGCCCAACCCCACAAGATCCTCCGATTCTTCCTATCGTCGAAAAACGATTTCGAAGCATAGAAATTTCCATAATCATACCGCAAGCCGTTCCAGCCATCGAGCGAGGGGTCATCGGGATAATACTTGTCGATACTCTCCTCGTAGGTGCCAACCGTATAGTACTCATAGCGAGTCTCATCAAGGCTAACCTTGAGCACATACTTGGTGTCGGAGCCGGAAGAAACCGTGTAGAAGTCGGGGCACTCCCACATGCCGGTGTTGGGGGCGGAGTGGAGCGGGTGCTTGGCCTTGAGCCAGGTCCGGAAGAAGTCCTTGCTCCGGTAGAGGAAAGCCATACCCCTCCGGCCCCGCCTGCCGCCGACGAGCATCTTCCAGTGGCCGCGGCTGTACCAGGCGGTGGTGGGGTCGCGGAAGGCGCTGGTGTTCATGTCGGAGCTGGGGATGACCAGCGGGTTGTAGTCGGGCTTGGTCCATTCCCGGAGGAAGGGGTCGGAGCGGTTGGCGGGGAGGGCGATGTTCTGGACCTGGTTGTTCTGAGGGTCGAGGCCGGTGTAGAGGATGGCGGGGCCGTAGCCGGGGAGGATAGTGGCGGAGCCGGACCAGCAACCGCCGATGTCGAAGGGCTTGGAGGGGGAGATGGCGGGGTCAACTGACTCCCAGTTGATGAGGTCCTTGGAAACCGAGTGGGCCCACACAATGTTGCCCCAAACAGATCCCTTGGGGTTGTATTGGTAGAACAGATGATATATCCCCTTATAGTACATTGGCCCTGCAATTCAAATAATCCGATTTAAGTACATTGGCCCTGCAATTCACCTTGTACATATTGACATTTTGAAGTTGGTAGACATTTTTGGTACTGACACTGACTGTCAAAGTGTGTAAAAATTTACATGTATATATGTTGACTTGTGAAAGCGGTGTGACCAATTTCAGTTAAAAAAACCTCTATTGATAGGATGTAATTATTGATATATTACAGTAATTGAGAATGTAATTATTAATATATAAAAAACGTACCGTTTGGATCTGAAGATGTACGTTTCAAACAAGTCATTGGTAGGAAGTCCATATAGGCGTCATTGAGATGAAGGGTAAGACAGATGGAGAAACATGTAGAGTACAGTATTAGCTAACTAGAAGAGGAAAACCAATATATATAATAATATAGCAAAACCAAAAATAAAATAAAATAAAATAAAATTGTAATTTTTTAGTGTGAAAATTAAAAGAAACAATATATACACATTAATTATTGTGTGACTATGTTCTAAGAAAGTGTGAGACATATAGTATTGTTCAACATAAATTCCTTAATTAACTCTCCTGATAAAATGAATTAATAAGCCCATATCCATAACAGAAAATAACAGAAAAAATATAAGTATTTGCAAATTGAAAACCCTAATTTTAAAAAATAAATGAAGGAAAGAAGTTCGAGGATGATCGGAGGATGCGAATTGAATTAATTACCGTTGATCCAGTGTTTGGGGGGTTGGAAGTGGAAGGCGGTTCTATGGAGGTTATTGACGGGGGTAACGGCTTGAATGGAGTCGTAGTCGGAGTGTGTCCGGTGCGACGCCTCCGCCACTCCATCGGAGTTGATGCTGATCATCACCACCAAACTTACTAACAGTATTACAAAAGGCTTTGAAAACGCCATGTTTTACGAATATGCAAGTGTAGTGGTTTGATTCTCAATTACCAACCTCCAGGGATAACACAGATTTTGGATGGGTTTGAGATTTGCAATATGAGGGCTTGTATTTATAGGGCATCTAGGTAGTCCGGTGCTCCCGTTTTTTTAATTCCAAAATAAATACATCGTTATATATTTATCCTTTTGTTCTCTCTAAATTATTTAATTAATTTCAAGATTAGTTGGTTAGTTATTATCGATATCATTCCCAAAGGAACTTATCTACGTCCTCATTAGTAGAACATTTTTCAGGGTGCGTTTTGCGTACCTTGAATTGATAAATAGAGAGCGGTTATTCCGGGGTTCGAACCAGGAACCTATGAGTACTATCCACAAATCCTTTCTAGTGGCGTTATGCGTACCGTTGATACAAATTATACATAACGCTTTTTTTTTTTTAATATGGCTTATTAATTGCTTGATTCGCTTATTTCATTATTATTTTATTTAGGAAAAATAATAAAAAACTATATATTATGAATCAATATTAATACCAACTTTCAAAATCTATTTTATTTATTTTTTTAGTGTGGAGTATATCTTAAAATATTTTTTTTTTTATAATTTTTCTAACTTCAGTTTAATTCTATCCATAGTCCATAATAATTGTTTTTTAAAAATATATATTGCATGAGATATGAAAACTTCATAAAGTTAAAATAATAATTTTTTCACTTTCACATCTCATTTCCGTCAATCGATCATATCTTTATCCTTTCGATTTGAATCAACAATGAATTCATCTCAAATATCATCATCATCATCTTATTTCAAGAAACTATTAAGATTTCTAATTCTATATTTGATTCATTTGAACAAAAGCAACTCAATATTTATTTTCGATGTATAATTTTGATGAATCTATAATAAAAAAAGATGCATGTCATTTCTAAAAACATTATTTATGCAATGATAATTCAAATAGAAAAAAAATTATAGTCATATCGAATAACTCTTGGATATCTTTACAATACTAGAACTTTTATTTTGAATTAAAATCATAATTATGTAATATATTTAGATTTATAATTGTATTATTTATAGATTTATATAAATATTAAACAGTGAAAAATAAATAAATAATCACATTTGGCCTATCAAAAGGAGAAGCAAAAAATTTGGCCTTTCATTTGGAAATAGGTCAAAACAAAAATGTCAAATTGAGTTTTGACCTAATAATGACAGTAAAATTAGGCCAAAACTCAATTTTTACCCTATGGTGGGAGATGATGGCCTAAGAAGGTATTTAAAAAAAAAAAAAACTCATCTCAAAGGTCATGGGATAGCCTCAATACTAGAGTGAGTGAGCAAGAACTGGAAAAGCAACCATCTAACATCTACTATTCTACCCAACTTATTGAAAGCTTATTAGCCTTATTCTCAAGAGAGAATATATTGAAAGTAATTTACACAAGCAAATTTAGTTTCTAGGGCAAGAAATTAGTTAAGATGTGGGCTGGAAAATAGCTTATCCCATGTTGGTTATGTACAAGCCACAAAATGTGTTCTCAAAATTGTTCTCCTCTCCTGTCCCTCCAATCCCTTTTCCTCACAATTCCGAATAGAAAAAATAAAAAGAGTTTTTACGAGAGGAGACATGGGAAAGGAACGTAACTGAGGACAGAGGATTTCCACTCCACAAAATGAAGTCATTTAAGGGTAAGGTGAAGTCCAACCCTTTATTAACTAGTAATTAAAATAATATAAAAATGTGTGTAAACATGTAAGACACATGATTGTCTTCCATTATAAAAGTCCATCAAATCACCTAATAAAGAGAAGGGTTTATATACACCAACGTATCTAATCTTCTAAACTATGTGGGATGCAATTTTTAGTGGTCATGACGATTTCGGGTATTTGCACGGTTTTTGCCGATTACTTGGCAAGTTTCAACCGATTGATCACTTTTGTGGCCATGCTCTCTTGTTGGTGAAATTTTGCACTTCTCCAATACTTTTTATTATTTTGCACCAATTTAGTAGTTTGTAATTATACATAAACCTATTTTTTCTTCCCATGTTTCTCTTATCGATCTAGTGCTAATGAATCGAGGTGGGTTTCATGACATGACCCATCTTTAGCTTAGCCATCATTTTTTATTGAAAAAAGTTAGTTAGGTTAAAGAATGTCTCAAGGTAAAGTAGTTAGTACTTGGTAGTGGTTTCAACACATGAAAATTTCCTAAACTACCAAGTTAGCTAAGCTATAGCTCCTCGACTATATTTTGATTTATGTAAATTTATACTCTAACCACTAAAAAAGTAGGCGTACACACAATATTGTGATCTAGGTATGTAGTGCTTGAGATCGGGAAGTGTTGTTTGGCATGACAGTATATAGTTATATTGTAACGAGAATGATAAACAGACAAAGAACGACACAGAGATTTACATATGGCTCGGCAAAACTGTGTTACCTACGTTCACGGGCAGAGAACCGGTTTTGTATTAAAGGAGACAAAACATATTAGAGACCAATGCCGGTGCGTCGCCAATCAACAATGATTCAAGGCATATTAACAATTTATATATATAATACGTACGTGTTTGCGGATGAAGTAGCGTTTTGTCACAACTATAATTGAACATAATGCAAACATACTAAGGGTGCGTTTGACAAAATAGTAGCTGAAGCTGTTGGGTAGCTGAAGTACGTTGTTGGATTATTTGTGTTAAATATAGGTTAATAAGCTAGTATAGTGTTTGGTAAACCTAGCTATTAGGATAGCTATTGAAAACTTGTGAATAAAAAACCAAAAGCTTCGAAAAGCTCGGGTGAATAGCTGTTGAAAAACTTAGATTTCAAAAGCTAATTAAAATAAAATCTTATATTTATTTCATTTAAAACTACATAATATCAAAACCATAAGCTCCGAAAAGCTCGTGGTTTAGCCAAACGCACTTATATTATACATTAACAAGGAACTAATTGATCATAGAAAAGTATAGCAAGGGACTAAGCCATGGGGAAAATTAATGGAGTTCAAGACAATGCATATGTTTGTTAAAATTAAAGGGTATGTGAATGTTGTTTCCCTCAATAAACCAAACATGCATTTGCAACATATATCCCCCTCTCTCCTTCACTCCCCTTAAAACTGATATATAGCCTAAAATCTTTGCTATTCAAGTTCAATGGATCTCCATAAACTGCACAAAGGCTACACTTTCTTTCATCCACTAGTAAAAAGTCAAAATTAACACAATGGGTACTTGATCAATAAATCCAACTGAAATTTTACTTGAAGTGAGGTTAAACTCTTGATGAATATGTTTAGGCTGATATTATCAATTTTAGGTAGCATATTCTCAAGTAAGGTTAACGTAAATTCAGTGCCTAACTTTCCTATAAGCGACGGGTTTAGGTCGACTACAAAATACCAAACTTACCTAAATGTATTATGTAGTTTTATGCAAGACATAGATCTACCTTGTGAAAAAAGTGACTATACCATGTTCTTCATCCAAAGAAAATCAACTGCCTTAAGACAAGTCATTGAGTTACATGTCAAACACAAACACCAAAGATAAGTATGTTTACAACATATATTTCTTTCTACAAACTTTTGTTTACACTTCTCTATTCGTGTATATCGCCCCTTGTAGATATTTTCTATCCTTGCTGGGTTTATGCGTCCTAAGCTTTTCGTTCAATGTAGCTTTCAATTTCATACTATGCTGCTGATCATGTTCTAAGGTTGGCTTAGCTTCTTGCTCGAAAACACAAACCATTAGTGAAGCCAAATATGCGAAAGCAAGATTCTAAGGCAAAAGAAAATTCCACATTGGAAGTGGTTGCTCAGAAAGTCTATGCAAGTTGCAAATGCCCCAATGCATCTAAGCACTAAAGTTCCAAGTTGTAAATATTGTGCAGTGCAACTATATATGTGTGTGTCATAAACAACTTTTACCGTATCCGAATGAACTAGTAATTTCAACTCTAGGGATTTTAGAAGATCTCTTCTGGTATATATTAATGCAGTACACGTACTATTGCAGGGAAAATTTCCTCTTTGCCTTTCATTGCTCTTTAGCAACTTGCTACAATGTCACAGAGTATGCGTCTTCGTCTTCGTCTTCATCTTCCAGAAATGCAGACTTTTGAGTGCCTTCCAGGTAGTATTTCTACTGAGCTGTACACAGAATACATTGCGAAAGACACCGGGTTAAGTTCATTTTCCGGTTTTGTTCAGGACTTCCTCCAGGAAGTGCTGTAAGAACTTTTGAAAATGCCATGCTTTTCAGAGTAAAAGGTAAGCACATGAGGCTTAGTTGTGTAGATTTCTACTTCAGTAAATCTATTAGTGAAGTCACTATCCCCACAAGAGCATTTCAGCCATTCACCATAAGAGTATATAGTCTACTTTTTATGCCACCACTTGAACAACCACTCATGGCCTGTGTCAATTTTAGTTCTTCTGCCTAACACATATGTATGAGTTCAGTTTTTACAGTAAACAAGAGATGAAAAGAAGAATCTACTTTGAGAACAATAATGCAACTAATAATCATGTATTTGTAAAAGGAGAAGCTGCTGGCCTATTGTCAATTGGGTAAATTACACAATACACCTCTTAAATTATAATCATTTTCACAAAACTACCCATAAATGAAAAAAAATATACAAAACCAACCAATCAATTAACATAGTATATAGCTTTTCTCTAAAAAAAACGCCTAGGGCAGTAATCGTCATTGAGTATGAGCTTTGTCGGTCGGGGTTTTGATGATTTGGGCATGTTCAAAGGAGAGATCCAAATGCGCCAGTCCGAAGGTGAGATCGATTCTCTAGCTATCCAGAGAGTTAGACATTGCAGAGGGCGAATAAAGAAAACATGAAGGGAAGTGATTAGATAGGGCTTTGTCCTTGTGGATCTAGCAAAAGACATGACGTAAAAGACATTCGGGTACGGCGGTGGAAGAGTGCAATCCGAGTTGAGGAGGGTTAGTTTGGACGGTGAAGGATGGTCGGGGATCGTATATATCCTTTTCGTTTTCATTATAATTTTAGCTTTTAGTGAGATACATCTGACCCCTTGCTTCAGTTTTTTGGTTAAAAGGAGAGACGAAGCTTTCCGCGTATCTTGGCGCGTTTTTATTAATATATAAAATGGGCTAAATAGTTAGCATACAAATGATAGCTCGACCTCTAACATCATTTTGCAAGAAAAGTAATTAAAGCACCCTCTGACGGGTCAAACAATACAGCAATTCCAATGTCATAAGAGAAAGCTAAACTAGCAAGGTAATCCGCTAAGCAGTTGGCTTCGTGCTAAGCACCCTCTGAGGGTTAGTTTGGATATCCCAGTTTCTTTTCAAAAAGCCTTGGCACTTACTCACCAGGCTGGGCGACGAATGACATCGTGGCATCTGTTTCCCGGCCTAGTAGTGAAACTACAGTGTGAGAGTCTTTTTCCAGAACTACACGTCTGTAGCCCCCTTCCAAGCCATTTGGAGCTCTTACTTCATTGCGGGATACTTTGGGACTTTTTTTAAAAATTATTTTTAGTATTTATTTTTGTTGGTCCGTGTCTATGTGCTTGTCTATTTTCTATTTTCTATTTTCTATGGTGGTACTTGGGTCATTTGAAAATACATTATATATAAATACAGTCTGATAAATGGTGTGTAACTTGACTCGTTAAACCTACTCCATGGTGGTACAATCGTAGTTTGCAGCAATCGTGAAAGGATGAAAAACATGAAGTAGCTATTTTTGCGGGCCCAGTGGCAGGGGTCTTCCTCGAGCTTGAAAAGGATCTTCAAATTGTCGAAGAGAGCTATTATGCAATCCAGCAAAAATGATCTAGTCAATAGTCATTTTGTTATCTTGCCAATAACCAATTCGTTATCTTGTCAATAGCCCTCACTTTTTTTATTTATGAATATTTAGGTTTTTTTTTTAGTTTCTCTAATTTAAGAATAAGTTTTGTGTTATTTACCCTTGTCAATTGAGTGGAGATGTTCTTCCTTGTGCTAGTGGTAAGAGTGAGGTGCTTCCTTGTGTCTCACTATCATGAGGTCAAGGGTTCAAATCCCACTATGAGCAATTTGTGCTTGAGTGGGTACTCATGTCTTGGTTTACCTTGGCATGAGTTAGCCTGTCTTGCGGCTTGTCGCTTGGCTTACCCGGCTCGAGTGCTTTGCAGGCTAGTGCTCGGCCCGTGGAGGACTAGTCGATAACCTCGGAACCTCCACGTCATTAAAAAAAAAAAAAAAAAATTTGAGTGGAGATGTTCTTTATTTTTTTACCTTCACCAAGAATTAGGCAGCATATTCTTGTAGCCGTAGGTAAGATATTGATTCCTTCATCGAAGAAACTTTATTCTACCCTACATCATAGTTTTTTGGGAAATTCCATAGGGTAATGACGAGTTATTTCAAACTCAATGTGGTTGCTAATATTTTTGGATTTTCCACGTGCTAATTCTTAACTTCGATATTTTTTTTCATTTGGTAACCTCAACTCCTCAAGCACTAAAGCATGTCAAATTTTTTCTTATATTTGGCTTGATGACAACTTTTTTTTTACTGAAAGTTGATCATCGAT
Source organism: Persicaria tinctoria (assembly GCA_037127255.1). Taxonomy (NCBI): domain Eukaryota; kingdom Viridiplantae; phylum Streptophyta; class Magnoliopsida; order Caryophyllales; family Polygonaceae; genus Persicaria; species Persicaria tinctoria. The sequence continues at coordinate 67,341,265 of JBANSL010000009.1, forward strand.
GATTACTAATTCACTATTATTAATAGTCGTCTTCCTGACTAATCTAGGATTGGTTGTGGTTTAATTATCATCTATATAACTACTTAATTTCGTATACTTTCCGCTGACGTAGCATGCTCTCTTTATTTCACTCCCTTCTAACCAATCACATTCTTTTCTTCTTTTTTTTTAATTTGCTTTCAATTTTCTTCCCCTTCTCCTTAATTGGGAAAGAACGCTTTGTTAGGGTTCAGTTCTCCTCCGCCGACTTCGATCGTGTCATCCTTCGCACCTCATGCATTCGTCTTCCTCCTCCGTTGAAGATATCCTGCTTCAGAACTCCGTCTTCTTCCTTCACCGAGATTAGACCGCCTCCCGTCACCATCTTCCTCCTTCCTCCTCCGCCGATGTTCTACCAGAGGTTCGTTCCTCTTCCTCCGTCGGCTTCGATATTGGGTCGAATTCACTGTAAAGGCTCGGATTTCCTCCCACTCTTTTTCTCAATCCTTCGACGATTTTCCCTTCTACAAAGCGAGGATTTCGCCGACGAGATCAAGGATAAAGGATCCCGCCTATGCCGTCGATCGCTTCATCTGATGCCGTCGATTGCTTCAACCACTTTCAGTTTCATCCTTTTCCTCGAATGTCGTCTGATTCACACTCCTATAGATTTTTCAAATCCCGCTGCCTCCGGATTGCTTCAACTGTGGCCTAGAAATTAGGTATATTGCTAATTTCTCTATCTTCCTTTCCCTTTAATGTTCAGTCGAATAAGTTATCGCTTACGGTTTCATCATTTCCTCTAATGTCTTCTGATGTTCATTCGAATAGGTTAATTTCTTTTTCTTTGGTTCGATCTTGAATTTTTTAGGGTTTCACATTCTATTTGCTTCCAGTTTCGCTTTGATTGAGTATCGGTGTTTGAGTTTTTGTTTTGATAGTGTTGACAGTTGCGGAGATTGTTGCTTCCGCCTACGATGTCAACCCCAAGATACCATGGATCCTGTCGAGTCTTCAGAGTTTAGTGATTTAGCTATTGATCGGTTTGCTGATCACGAGCCCCAGTTTGGGTAAGTTTCTTCCCCAATCCTGATTTCTAGGTTTTTTTAGTTTAGTGAATCTTGATAAATTTGGGGATTTTTAGCTTGAATTTAGAATTCAATCGTGGGGAATTTATGCCTAGCATGATAATTCAGTGACTATTTTGCTTGAATTTTAGAATTTATATGCGAATTTGAGGAGAGAAATCAATTTTTGCTTTGAGGTTTATAATGTCGGAGAACATACGAAAAATAAAACCTTTTACGGAACTCATGCTTGAATGCTGAAGATTTTTTTACTGATAGGCTTTCATGCATTTTATTGTTCAAATTAGAATGGTATGTTGCTTGAATACAATAGTCTGGATTTTTTACTGATATGCTTTCATGCATTTTATTGTTCAAATTATAATGGTATGTTGCTTGAATACAATCCTGGGTATCAAGCAGGGTTAATGATAGTGTCAGTCAATACACAATTTTCATTAATACTTGCTGATTGGAGCAATGTATATATCCAGATATCCAATGTGCATAGAAGCTAAGAAGGCTTGATGTGCCTCTTAGCAAGCCAACTAGCTGCTATGATCTCTTGGTTGTCCCATACCCTGTGGCATAGCTATATTTGATGAATCAAAATATATGAGATGTATGTGACTGTATTGCGGCTTTTTTATGTGCAAATTATGTATGAGTTCTGAAAGCATAATATAACTATTACTTACCACTTCTGATCAGTTTCATTGATTCTTTTCCATCGCAACCGCGCCATGGCGCGGGTATTACACTAGTTTACATATAATAACATAATCTCAATCTTTGATTATTATGTGGGGAAAAAAAACATCAAAGTAGGGTACGGGGTACCATGAGGAAAAATCAAGAACGGTGAAAAAAGATCGATCATAGTTCGCTATTTAAATTCTAATTAGCTAGGATTCGTTATGTGCATTCAAAACCACCAACATCCTAAAGTGTCAAGTGAGTTATAAGCAAACTAACAAAATATTATATTCGACTATGCAAAAGAAGAGTTATCCCACTTGACATTGATTTTTTCACCTTGCCACGTCACGCTTGCTTATGTCCTCCGACGCTTTCGACGAAGGAACTCTCCTTGGGATGGGTACCTGCTTGTCTCCATTATTTTGCTCCTGACGGACCCAAATGACATGCTCTCCTCTATTAGCATTTCCCCCTCCTCCATGTCCACGCCAGCAGCTTTACCTTTCATAATCTCTGGAGCAACGATTGTCGGTTCTGTCCAGGTTTTCTGATTTATCTTGCCAATTGTGTGAATTTCCGTGTCAGTTGAATTGTTGTCTTTTCCATCCAAATGGTTATCCATGTCATACTCCAAATTGAGATCAAGATGCGATGTAGACCCATCGACGCCCATATAAACCCAACCCTCTATTTCCATCACGGCATTTGTGATGTCTCTATCTGGTGATTTGGTGCGTTGTGACAAATTCACAACCATCTAGCGACTTCCATTTTCGCTTCCACTTTCTTTGACCAAAGCGTACAAAGGAAAAGGCCATACCTCATCTCCACCCCTTGAGTTCCAGTACTTGAAAGCATCTCAATCACATTAATCATCCACTTGAATCGGATACAGTGTTCTAAAAATCGCGCCTAGGCGCCGCCTAGGCACTAGGCGGGACGGGACCTAGGAATTTTTAAGCCTAGGCGGACCTCTAGGCGAAAATTCGTCCAGGAACCGCCTAGGCACCGCCTGGTCCCGCCTAGACGCCGCCTGGGCCCGACTGGTCCCGCCTAGGCGCCGCCTGGGCCTGCCTAGGCACCGCCTAGTCCAACGATTATTCAATTTGAGCTTCTAAGAATATGATTAGTTGACTTAGGGTTTTTTTATCCCCCGTGTCGGGATGCATTTTCTTTCCAGTCGAACTTATAGTTTTGGATTTTAGGATGTTTAGAATTGTTAGTCAGACATGTACTTTTGCATTTATTTACTTTAGTGTTAGTTAACTACTACAAATTTGGGTTTATGAGTGATATTATGGATTATTATTACATTATATGAATTATTGACAAGTGTTATTCGTCAAAATATAAGGAAATAATCAAGTTTGTTCTAAGTCCGCCTAGGCGCCGCCTAGGCGCTAGGCGGCCACCCGCCGCCTAGCGGCCGCCTAACGCCTTTTAGAACATTGATCGGATAACATCATTCCTTCTTCGTATCAAGTAGGTATTTCAACTCCAACTCGTACCAACTCGGGTCTACCGAGAGCTTCTCCATTATCTTGCTTCTAATGGACTCAAACGGCATGCTCTCCTCTATGAGCATTGCCTTGTCGGAATTTCGATCTTCATACACCCATCCCCCTCCTCCGTGTTCCCACCGACCATTGCAAAAGAGAGTAAGTAAGACCATCCCTTTCTCCCCTGCAAAAGAAAGAGATTAAGATGGTCTTCTCAGTGTCTGTTGAAGGTAAGGAGAGGACGGGAAGAATCCATATCTGTAAATTGAAAACAAAGAGATTAAGATGTTCTCCTCTTTGATGTATATTGTACGCAATTTCCACGTGTATCCCTGCGCACGTCTATATATATTTTGTTGATAACTAGGATTTCCCTTTAGCTGGCTAGTAACTAAATTTATGGGTTTTTTTCTTCGAACTTTACTTGTTTTTCCTCCATTTTTCCACGTGTATCCGCAATTGTTTTCCCTCCATTTTACATGGGCGGGAATTTTAATTGGTTTGAGCTCTCTTTGCATTTAATGCATGTGATGTCGCATGCTCAATTGACATTAAATGTGTCATCTCTGCCCTCTCTCTCCACTACAATTTCTTATTTTTTTTCTTCTGTCAAGTGAAACCCATCCCTCTCTCCAAATTCAACACTTGCCCCCCCCCCCCTTTTCAGATATATGTCATCGATCTCAACCCTCTCTCCCCATAAATCATTGCATCTTCTTTTTATAAAAAAAAAAAAAAAAAATTGGCCAAGTGACCTCCTACGGGGTGGGCATAATTTGCAAAAATAACATTTTGTCACCCCCTTGCAATTTCTACACCCCATGGACATTTTTGCAAAGCTGATTTGTTTTTTGTATATCTACGATGATATTTGGTACAGAGTATTATTTTGAATCATTTATCCTTTAAAAAATGATATTTATTTATTATTCTAAAAAATACGTTAGCCATACAACCCAGATGGCCCTTCTTTTCTTTTCTTTTTTTCCTCCAAGAGCGCAATATGTTCACTAATCACTATTCCGCATACATTTGTAGAATAATAAAAAAATATATGAATTTTTTTTAAAATTTTTTATTTTCTCCACGTAGGCGTTTAGTAATACACATTATTTTAAATGTATAAAACATATATTACACATCAACTTTTTATAGAGTTTTTTTATAAGTGTGAAATGATTTATTTAAATAATATTTTTTTGATATTTTGTAGAGTTTTTTACTTTTCAAAAACATGTTAAAAATTCAAAAATTAATTAATACCGATTGAATGGAGTAAAATAATAATAAAAATAAGGGGTATAATTTACTTTTCACACACTTTAATATTCAATTAAGGGGTATAATTTACTTTTCACACACTTTCAATTAAGGGGCAAAATTGTGATTATATTTTGGCTATATCAGGAGTTAGATTGGCCCGATGGAGGTGCATCAAGAGTACTCACTGGAACATCTACTCCGCGATGTGTCTTGGTGTGATTATATTCTATGAGGCTAAGCACCTCCATCGGGCCAATCTAACTCCTGATATAGCCAAAATATAATCACATCAGTATCCTTTTCCTCTTTAGCATGGCCAGCCTTTGCCACTTCTCGGCGAGTTTGATTAAGGCTTTCGAGCTAATCATGTTTGGGTTTCTGGTTGGAACAATCAGGTTGAAAATGTTGCATCAAAGATTGTTAGTAATCTGCGGAATTCAGATTAATCTCACTGCAGAAAGGAAATATCAAATGTAACCCATAAAAATGCCAATAGATTAGCTCTATGGCTCATAAGCACATAGCATTTCATTTCAAATTCTTGAACAAGTGTTGAGGGGTATCTCATTACACAATCAAACAATAAATCTTATGTACTCTTTTAACATTCTGGACACTAACTGCCATAGCTGAACCCTGTTTTTCGTGTGAGGGCACTGGTTTGCCAAGCGAGCGCTGATAAGAGCGGAAATGTCTACTGGTAAACGCATGAACCTGCTATGTTTACTGGTTTCCCAAGCCCGGTGCTGTCCAGAGTGACAGGGCATCGGATTCTTCTATAGAATTTGGACGTCACGAGCTTCCCCAATATGTAAGCCCTTGATCTTACCGTAAACGTCAAATTCAATCCTACATGAACTCTTTCTTTGTATACACGATCACCCATCCTCGCATCAGAAAGCGATGCTATTCCTCCATAGAGGGGGACCTGATATCCTCTCACAACAGAGGTCACATAGCGGTCACTTTTTCTTGTTTGATAGAACTTCCTTATCTGCATAAATTCGTTAGGATAGATTGAGAATCAGTCCTCAGACAGAAATGTAGATACTTGTGTGCAGCTTATCTAAAAAATGGCTCAGTATCTGATCATAATTTTTCCCTAAATATCAACATACGTCAATGAAGTAATAGTCCAATGCTTTAGTGCAACGTCGTAGGAGAAATGATGAGAACAATATGAAAATGTCAACATGAACCACTCCGGAACCAAAAGCCAAATATGCCTCTGCTAAGTAATAATGTTTTCAAGAAGGAAAAAAATAAGTTCCTAAAGCATAAGCGCAGTCAAATGCTAATGCATTTTAGTGTTTTGACTCTCCGAGTTATCAGCAGAAGGTGACTCTTTCAGACCCTATGATGGTATGCTTCATGTATTAGTCCGTATTGATATCTATGAAGCATCTTTTAACCTGAAGGAAGGAGCTCACATCCAGTACTACAGATAACATCACAAGAAATACAGGCAGTTGTATAATAACTTAGGCATATGTTGTGCATCAGCACATAATCTGTTCTCATTTTTTTCTGTCTAAATCATTTCACCCAAAATATCAATTGCAAGGTATTGGTTTGTTTAGGCAGTTCATCGTATATATTGTTCAATTTTCAAGTATAAGGCTAACAAAATAACACACTTGATATTTTCTGTTACAAAAACAAGCTTGTATTTATATATTAGAGTAATGCTCCCTTTATGACCATAGAAAAAGTTGTTATCCAGTTTCAAAATTCTGGAGAAACTCTATTAACCACCGCAAACATAAGAAAATGAAGATGATAAAGAGCTATCTGCAAAGTATGAATTCTTGATAAGGTATGGGCTAGCTGCAGCATTTTATTAAGAGAGATGATTGGACGAGTGTTGCCTTCCCCACAACAAACGGCAATAAGGAAATTGACAACACCACAAGGGCAGACAGAGCAAAAAGAAGTCCCTATAAAAATTAGGTACAAGGTCCACAAGTGCTTGCAGGGTACACAGAGCAACTCACATTCAACGCCTTCCTTCAACCATTACTTAAGGTCATTAGCTATGTCTATTGCATTATTATGTTTGGTGATACAAGAACTTTACAAAGAAACCCTATTAGACTGCCCTAAAGTCGAGGTCACATGATGGAGTCTTTATTATGTTGCAGCAAGGCTGCTACTTTTCAAGTTGACTGCGCTTTCACAAACCTTTTGTGATAATAATACGCCACGATTTCACCACAATCTACACACGCGGTTAGTTCAAATACTTATGTCCCGCTTCCTGTAGTTCTATTAGTCCTCATCTACATCTACCCTGACACTTACTTAATACACAACCATCGGTCTTCTTCCACCAAAATGACGACTAACGAGTCAGTATCAAAATGAATCTACATAGAATGGAATACCTTCCATTTTTCGCTCAAATTCAACAATCACGTGAACTTTGAATAGAGTGTTTTGGATCCTATAAAGAATGGAGAATACTACCAATACTAGGAGATGTAACAAAACTAGCAATAGCAAGTACCTGGCCAGAGGCAACCTGTAGGTTGTAGTAGTAGAGCTCGAGTGGGGTTGAGGTGACGTGGACCCCAAAGAAAGTGCCGCGATTCCTGTAGTAAATCCGGACCGTTGAATTGAGTGAGAGCATATCCGTTGGGACCCCCGAGTGGTCCATCCCTGCTTGCACTGTGAAGTCCTTGAACACCACCCTCTACCCAAACAACATTCATCATGAATAATGTTCCATTCAAAAATATAATTAATCATTTGATGTTCCAGTATAGGACAAGTATAAAACAATCTCTTAACCTAAGCAACCAAAACCTCTCCCATCATCCACATTGTGCACCCCAACAAATCAGTCAAACAGGTACTTCACCATTTTCAACAAATTTATACAGTATTATTCAGTGGCTTTAAGCTAAATAACTGCATTCAGGATAGCAACTTGCAAGCAATTGCTAATTGGATGAATCTAATTTTTGAAAATTTGAATTTATTTATTTATTTGATGGAGTACTTTTCTTGTAGAAATTAGGTGAAATGTTACAGTTAAAAAATGGCGAGTCGGCTCAGTGAGTCAAAAGAGGCGAGTGAAGTGGATTTACCTTGACGAGGACATGGGGCGAAAACGACTTGCTGGCGCCCCACAGAATCAAGGAGAAAACGGAGAACAAGAGAACGAAGCAGACAAGGAAGAAGGCCACATAAAACCTCGCGGAGTGGGGGCCGCCGCGGAGGCCGGAGTCGTCATCGTCGGCGTCGGCGTCGTCGTCGCCGTGGAGCAAGCCGCGGGCGTGGACGCGCTTCCAGGAGAGGGGGAGGGGGGCGGAGGAGCGGTGGGGGTGGGATTTGGTGAGGGGGGCGGAGAAGCGGGAGGTGGAGGACTCGCGGGAGTGGTGGATGGGGGAGCAGTGGTAGTGGTGGGCGACGGGAGACCCCATGGGGCTGGATCCGTAGGACATCTTCTCGACGTCAGGGTGGGAGGGGCTCTGCACGTAGTAGAGGGGACGCCGGGGAGACCTAGGTGGCGTCGAGGCCTCCACGCTCGTGACCTCCGAGTCCGATTTGTGATGCATTGTGCCGAACTCCGGCGACGGCGGAAGAAATGGGAGACTGCAGTGCAGATTGAAGGGGAGGGGAGGGGAGGGTTTTGGGTGTTGCGGGCAGTAAATGAGCTCTTATTTGTTTTGGGGGAAAATTAAATGAAATGAAAACGGAATTTATGGAAAAAGGGTTTCGGGGGATGTCGTTTTCCACGGTTTCCTAGGAGAAACCCAGACTGCGTGCACTCCTTTCTACAGTTTTCCCGCTTTTTCTCTTTTCTTTTACAGTACGTATTTTTTTCCCTTCGGAGCAGATGGTATTAACTATTGAGGAGCGTTTGGGCCTCAATAACCCAATCTATACAAGGAGTTAAAATTGAAAAATTGGATAAAATAAAGATTAAAGATTATGAAATATTATAAACACCGTATACGACGAAAATGAGTTTATTTGTAAAGGTTAGTTTATTTAGTTGTTATTAGGGGTATTGTGATAATTTCAAATCAAATAAACATCGAACAAACTAGTTGCTTTAGCTTTTTTTTTAAAAACTTGATTTTTTTAACTACAAACTCACAAAATGGGTACCACATACACATGTTAAATATAAACCTCCTAATTTTACTACTTTTTTACCTACTAAAAATGCATTCATACATACCCAATAATAAAACCAGCGCAATCATAGGTGGCTTTACGAGATGGCTCGAATCCACGTATCACAATCTGAAGCATGCCACATCATTTTTCACTTCCTACCTTTTATATATGGACAAAAAAAAAATTAAGTGGTTAATTAGTTATACCATGTCACCCGACTTAGTCACTCACCCCACAAACTCTGGTAACCATCCCACTAACCCTCCTCCCCCATATCAAGCAATTTATTTAATTAATAAAAAATAGGTAAAACTAATTCAAATAACCCAAACTTTGGTTGGGTATGCAGGTAGCACCATAAACTTTATAAAGCGACAAAAATAAACCAAACTCTTACTACTTTGTGCTTATATCATCACCAATGTCTTTTTTAAAACAAAAAATAACACCTAACTTTTATAGTTTTGAAATAGAACCTAAACAATATTAAACTGGGTTTTTTAATCAAAATTACACAAAAGGTAAAAAAAATTAAATGAAAAATAATTTTTTTTGACTTAAGATAGTTGAAAAAAATATCGCTAATTTACGTCATATTTAAAAAAAACCAAAATTTGGTTTGAACAAATGATATTAGTTAGAATTATATTTGTAAAATATTTCTCAAATGAATTATTTTAATTTATTATTTAATTAAGAGAGAATGGCACATACTAACCCAAAAACCTGAAAATGTTGCAAGGTTAACTCGATCCGGAAAAAAATTGCAGATCCGGTTACCTGTGCACCCGGTAGCCCGTTGCAAAGGAGAGAAAGGGAAGAGAGAAGGAAGGGGATCGGAGATGGTGGAGGCATCTCTCTCGAGGCGAGGTGCAGGCGACTAGAAGGGGATCGGAGGCGGGCGAGAAAGGAGGGAGAAGGACCTCTCGGCCGTCAGTGCCAACCCTAATGCCCTTCCTCCCTCACGCAGCTCATTCCTCTCTCTTTCTTCAGGCGATTTCGAGCCTCACCTGGGAGAATCTCCACAAATTGGCTTCGATTCCGCGATTCCAGGTACAATCCTTCACCCTTCTTCTTCTCTGCTCTATCTTCCAAGCCTGTATTCACTGGATTGGTGTTCAAATGACCGTTAGAGCCAAGATTTGGACTTTTTACGGTTAGGGTTTCAGGTTGGGGCCGAAATTCAGATTGGATTTGCTTGTTATGCTTGCAAATTGTTTGAATCCTCAGTTTATAGGACAAGATTAGTAATTAGCAGTGTGTTAATGTTGTTTATTTGGTTCTGTAGAAGTGGAGTAAGGGAAAGCAAAAGAAGAGAAATTCTTGGATCTCAGGGACAAACGTGTCCAGTAGACAACCGAATGGTGTCCAGTAGGAAACCATAGGGTGGACAGTTAATATTTACTATTGGCATGTGCGTAACAAACAGGGTAAATGTTTCTTTGTGATCTATTGAAAGGATTGCAAGGGAACAGGTAGATGAGCCATAATGACTTGGATATTGAATTTTTCTCTCTTGGCTGAATTAATTTTGGGAAAGATCACCTTGCACAGGTGGACAACAATTGACTTTTTGATGTGGAATATTGCAAGGGAATAGGTGGACAACAATTGCATTTTTTTTTTAGAAAGATCACATTGCACAAGATTGAATCATTTAGGCATGTTTTAACATAAATATTCTTCGCATGCAGCCTATTAGCTCAGTGGAAGAGCATTGTGGTCATACACAAAGATGTGGGTTCAATTCCCACATATGCTTATTATTCATTAATCAACGCCGACTATCAACTTATGTTTAGAACAAGTCAAGCTTGCTACATCACCAAATTATAGGCAGTTTCATATCAAAATAAATCAAAAGTCAAGACACTTCATCTTCCATGTGTGTTGAATTCATCATAAGATGGGTTTTTAACATGATAGGTAATAGGTTTGACAGGTCACCTACGTCAATTCACATGACAGTCACATGTTATCCTTATGTCGATATCATTAGAAAGAAGTTGAAAGCCTACTTCTTTTGCAAGCAAACTTAATTTGGCTTGCTTCTTTTGTTCAAGCAGGTGTGTCAAAATTTCATGCAAAGAATGGCCTAATAATGCCGAAGAGGTTTGACATGTCATAAGATGTGTTTTTAACATGACGGGCAATAGGTTTGACATGTCACGTACGTTACTTCACATGACAGTCAGAGGATGAATTTGAAACCAAGTTAATCTGGCCTATGTGGGATGATCATTTTTATGTGAGCTTGTACCAAAGCTATGCAGGATTTCCTTTGACAAGTTCATGTCATGTATGCAGAATTTGAATGACATGTTAATGTAAGTTCATGTCATGTATGTAGATTTCCTTTGACATGTTAATAACAACTCAATAATTCAATATTCAGATGGCTTATGTGGGATTCGAACCCACATCTTTGTATCAAAGCACATTGCTCTACCGATTGAGCTAATAGGCCAAAACACTAAATCTTTGACAATATGCCATGAAAGAAGTGATTGAGAGAAATCACTTTACTTACTTATTAGCTAGTGTAATCAGCTTAAATACTGAAGTTTGGGAATATAAATTCAGCAAGTTCTCACTAACTATAAATATAAAAATAAATTCAGCAAGTTCCCACTAACTAGAAATTGAAGTAATTTCAATTGTTAACATCAAAAGTATCAAGCATTTGTTCAAATCTCCATACACAAAAATACTACAAAGCATGTTTCTTATTAATGGAGTCACCAAGAAATATCATTAATGCATGCCAAGTTGCCACAATTTCTTAGGAGAGAATGCATTATTTGGGAAGAATTGGAGTACTCCATATGAGGTATTGTTTCAGAATCTCCTACTCCTGACATTGACCCTTCTCCAACCAATCCCAACTCTTCATCATCATCTTTCTCTTTACTGACTCCTACCCTTGACATTATCTCCTGCCCCACTAGAAAATCCCACGGACAAACTCAACCCCCTATTTGGCAACATCACTTACTACATGACACCTACACCAATCAACATGTCACCTGTTTATTCAGATATGACAGACAGCAAACCCCAACCCTAACCGAATGGGAAATTTCAAACCAAACCATTTCAATTCCGAAATTCGAAATTTCAGTCTCTAGCCCTAAACTAAAAATTCCAATTTAAAGGCTTGGAAGATAGAGCAGAGAAGAAGAAGGGTGAAGGATTGTACCTGAAATCGCAGAATCGAAGCCGATTGTGGAGATTATCCTCGACGAGGCTCGAAATCGCCTGAAGAAAGAGAGAGTGGAAGGACCTGCGTGAGGGAGGAAGGGCATGACGCTTGGTACCCGAGCCCCCGACCCCCTTCCTTCTCCCTTCTTGTGGTTGCCTCAACCATGGCACCCGAGCTCGTCGAATGAGGCGTCTTCTTCCACCTCCGGCCCCGTCGAGCCCGAAGGAGACGAATGGGAGGAAGAAGGACCAAGATGACTGCGCTCAAGCCCTCCCGTCAAGCCCGGAGGCCTGTCGCCTAGAGCCGCGAACCTCGCCTCCGACGAAGGCGTCTTCCCTGCTTCATCGAACCCCTCATCCTTCCCTTCCTCTCTCATTGTTGAACGCTTTTCTCTCTCCAACCGGCTGCAGCCCGTGAGAAACCAGGTAAAGGGGGGTTACTTTGCAATTTTTTTTTTGGGGGGGGGTTAACCCCCGCAATCCAGCCGGGTATTTAGGTTAGTTTTGCAAATACCCCTTTAATTAATAATAATAATAATAATAATAATAATAATAATAATAATAATAATAATAATAATAATAATAATAATAAATTAACAAAAATACAACAAATTAAAAATATAAGGAGTATTTCAGTTGAGAATATTTCTAACTTATATAATTTGTTCTAACCAAATTATGGGTTTTTGAAATATGAAATAAAATTGCGATTTTTTTCCAATTATCTTAAGCATAAAATTTTATTTTTTATTTTAAAAAATGTATATTTTGTGTAATTATGATTAAAAACTTTGTTTAATATTTGTTAGGTCCTATTTGAAAAATATAAAAAGTTATATCATTTGAGAATTATTTAAAGGTAATATACATAAAAAAAAAGTTATATTTTGTGTAATTTTTATTTAAAAATTCATTTGAGAAATATTTTACAAAAATATTTCTAACTTATATAATTTTTTCAAACCAAATATCGGGTTTTTAAAATATGACATAAATTAGCGATATTCTTTTCAATTATCTTAAGTCAAAATTTTATTTTTCATTTGAAAAAAAAATACCTTTTGTGTTACTTCAATTAAAAAAAACCTAGTTTAAGTATTGTTTTAGATTTTATTTCAAAACTATAAAAGATAGGTGTTATTTTTTATTTAAAAAAATATATTGGTGCCAGGTGGTGATATAAGCACATAATGGTAAAAGTTTGGGTTATTTTTGTTATTTTATAAAGTTCGTGGTGCTACCTGCTCACCCCATCAAAGTTTGGGTTATTTGAATTAGTTTTACCTAAAAAATAAAATAAATGATATAATTAAGGAATAAAACCATATGATATATTTTTTTTCTATAATTTATTTTCATAATATTATAAATAAATAAAGATTTAGAAATTTATAAAAGCCTCAATATTAGAATTTGATTATGAACCTTCCTATTATATTTATAATCAATGGAGTTTATGATTAACCTGTTTTTTTTTTATAAAAGCCTCAATATTATAATTACCCCACTTGTGTTTTAACTCAGATGAGCAAAATATTTGAATTGCCATTTCCCCTGTCTTTGCCTTGGAGAGGTAGCGAACAGGCGGAACAGCTGCTCGGCCCCTGTTATAATTTGAGAGTTATGTTCATTTGTCCACTCCATAGTTATCTTTTTTTTCTTCAAAAATGTTCTTATTGCGATGATATATTTTCACTTTATAAAAATGTACAGAAATACTCCTATTACATACAGTATTTAGTAGTATTTCTTTTACAACGATATTTAACCGTTCTATGTCATTTAGAACATTTACAAGGTCTCTGCCAATCACTTGGGTTATATATATGGAAAAAAAAGGGTTAAAAACGATTGAGGCGTTTTTTGGATAAATTTAAATACAAAGAATAGAATATCCAAATCCGTTGTAGTCTAGGAAATGGAGTCGTCCTGAAAGCACCAGCTCGATCCCAATCAGTCCTGACTCTAGACTTCACGCCTCCAATTAAGCAGAAGACCTCCTAGTGTGAATAAGCCCTTACACCGCGCGTGCAAAAATGCCACAAGATATAGTCAACCGGAATTTGAACAAGCCCTTACAAGAATTACTCAAGCCCTTTCAGGATTTAGTTCAAGCCCTTATGAGCGGAATTTCATAATACCTTTTCGGGAAACGATTTCGGGATATGGTGTCATCTATAATAATATATAAAAATTTATTTATTAATTTGGCCAAACCCTTTCATGATTTATTTATTTATTTGTTTATTTATTTATAATTAGTATATTATGTGGACTGCCTTCGGGCCCAAGGACACACGCCTTGGGCCCAAAACACCATATCCGAACCAAAAACTGACGGCCACGGGCAAGGATCCAAGGGTTGACGGAAAAGGAAGTGTCAGATTCGAACTAAAAACTCCCAACACGAAGAGAGAGGAGAAGGAGGAGTAGAGATGTGGCGGAGGATGGTGCGAAGCCCTGAAGGAGGAGGCCGGAATCAACGATGGCAGTGCCGAGTGAGCCAGATCCACACCACCCAGATCGGAAACAAAACATACTCTAAGGAGGGAGGAAGAGGAGGAGGTGGGGCCGGGGCGGGAGGATGGAAAGCAAAGAGGATCCAAAGGGAGAAGGCCAGAAACACCTCCGACAAGCACCACCCTAGATTAGGGGAAGGAGGATGAACCAGATCCAAGAAAAAAGACAGTTGTAGAGGAAGGTGCAGTGGTTCCGAGGATGGAAGCGAAACCGACGGAGCCAAGGAGTACCAAATGGGGATGAGAAGGGCCCAGCGGTGGTCGAAAACGCTCAACGAGGGTAGATGCTCAAAAGGATTCGAGATTATGATGAACGGGGAGTTGTAGACGGAGGTTCGACGAAGGAGGAGGACCTTCTTGTTTAGAGGTGCGATGCCCCAATGCGTTCTTTTTCTCAAAAAACAAAGGGGGGTTTAGGCCCCGTGGCCAAATTCATTGCTTGTAGCAGTTTAAAGATGTTAAAAGTCAAAACATAGCCGTTGTAACTATATATTTAAATTTTATACCCTATTCAATTGTAGTTTATGGTGGAATCCTACCAAAATACACATACTATTAAGATAACATCAAATCTTTTATTTTAATCAAATTGTTTATCTCATATCTTTTGTGTATATCCTATCCTAGGAGATCCTTAATCTCAAAGCATTGTAACCATATATATACCTACATTGTAAATCAATGAAATCAAGCTTTTCTCACAAATCTATATTCTCTATATAGTATCAGCCTAACCTTATCCTCTTCCGCACCTAACCCTAGCCGCTTCTTTACGAGTCACCATGCCGACTGACTCTTCCTCCTCTTCAACATCGAACCCCGCCAACAAAACCGACAACCTTAACCCCTTCAGGCCCTCGTCGGTCTCTCTTCTCCCATCATTAGCCTCCCCAATTTCACCATCAAGCTCGAAAGAACCAATTACACTATTTGACGTCAAACCGTCAAATCCGCCCTTGAAGCCTATGAACTCGACTCTTTCCTTACATCGAATTCCGCTCCTTCCACACACCTCCCGCCGTCGACTCCATCTGATGATGATTCCCCCGCTCATTCGGTCGACAATCCCGCCTTTGCCATTTGGAAGTGAAAGGATCGTCTCGTCTTGTTATGGATTCGATCAACTCTCTCCGCTCCTCTCCTTACACATGTAGCTAGAGCTTCCACCGCCTCTGCTGTCTGGGCCACCCTGGAGCGGATGTTTCATGCCTAGACGAAGGCTCGCGAGATGCATCTGAAGGAACAAATGCAGTCCTTTGTCAAAGGCAATCTCTCTATCATTGAGTATTTTGAGAAAAAGCGCTTCTTTTGCTGATTCCCTTGCCGAGTGCAACCATATTGTACCCAATGATGACTTTGTTGCATGTGTCCTCCATGGATTGGATGCCTCCTACAACGCTTTCATAACCTCCTTTCATATGCAGCTCGAACCAATCACCTCCGACGATCTCTTCGGTCTTCTTCTACAAGAGGAGGATCGTTGGAGTCAAGGCCTCTAGACACTGCAGGACCAACAACCCTCCGCCAACACTGCGAGCAAGGCGGCTCTTGCAATCAGCGGTCTTCAAATCGCAATCGCGAGTCTCATGCAGTCGCTGACTCGCTGCCCTCAGATAGGGCTGTTATATGAGCTGAACAGCTCAGACTCGGCTCGGGATCGGCTCGGAAAAAGCTCGACTCGAGCTCATTCACTAACCTAACCAAGCCGAGCCTGAATATGATTTTAAGCTCGGGTGAAAGCTCGGCTCATTCGATTTAGGCTCAAATAGCTCGAATTCTATGAAATTTCTAAAATTTTCTTTAAGTTAATATGTTATGACCAAGTAAAACGACTTAGAGCTCGAAAAAAGCTCGGCTCGAGCTCGTTCATTTACTAAAACAAGCCGAGCTTGAACAAAAAAGAAAGCTCGTTTAAAAATTGGGCTCGTCTCGGCTCGAGCTCGTTTAACAAATGAACAAGCTTGAAAATGTCAAATTCTGCTCGTTCGGCTCGAATAACCCCCTACCCTCAGATCGCCCTCGCGTCCCCTACCAGATCTACAAGCGTACTAATCACGAGGTCCTGTACTGATTCCAGCGTCTCAATGTCTCAGACTTCCTTCCCATGTATCGCCGCCGGCCCTCGCAGCACCAGGGAATGGGATCGGGTGGCTTCCGTGACGCCTCTGGCTCCAGCAGGTCCTACCCTCAACAGTGCAATGACTACAATGTCATGGTTCCTCCGTGGTCATTGTCGATCCCGCTTGGTATGTTGATTCCGGAGCCACCAATCACATCATCAATGACTTTGGCAACATGTATGTGAGTGCCAATTACTCTAGCAATGACGGTCTTCAGGTTGGCAACGGTATGTCCCTTCCTATTGCGAAATTGGGAAAATCTATTTTACCTGCGCAGAATCGAATTCTGCAATTGCATAATGTCTTGTTTGTGCCTCAAATCACCAAACATTTGCTTAGTGTCTCCCAACTAACCCGTGACAATGATGTCTACATGCTATTTTATCGCCCGCGTTATCTTGTGAAGGATTCGCAGGGTCGGACGCTCCTAAAAGGAATCGTTGAGAATAGTCTTTATCGCCTCGGTGTCCCTCAGCCGCCGTCCCCGCCTTCATCCTCCCCTCCTCGCGTCTTCCTCGGCGAACGAACCTGTCTACAGACTTGGCATCACCGCCTTGGACACCCTCATGAGTCCTCGCTTCGTCGTTTAATTTCTAGGTTTAAATTACATGTCTCTTCAAACAATTTGCATTCCATTTGTGAGTCTTGTCAATTAGCAAAGAGTCATCGATTACCATTACAAAACTCTCATCAGTCCAGTTTATCCCCTTTTGAGTTAGTTTATTCAGACGTTTTGGGGTCCGGCCCCTATTACTTCTATTAATTCAAATCTTTATTTCTTAATATTTGTTGATGATTGTACCAAGTTTGTGTGGGTATATTTCTTATCTCAGAAATCTCAGGTTCTTCCCACATTTCAATTGTTCCAAAAGATGGTCGAAACCCAATTCTCAACCAAAATCAAACGTGTGCAATCTGATTTGGGGTGGTGAATATCGAAATGTTTCCACTTATTTACAAACACAGGGCATTCTGCACCGGGTCTTTTGTCCTCACACTCAATCTCAGAATGGTGCAGCCGAACGGCGTCATCGCACCATCGTTGAAAAAGGTTTAGCTCTTCTCGCTCACGCTAAGATGCCTACTTGTCATTGGGAGCATGTCTTTCAAACTTCCGTCTACCTTTATAATCGCAACCTTACCTCTATTCTCCACAACAAATCACCTTATGAAAGTCTATATGGAAAGGGTCCTGACTATGGGTTTCTCAAGTCCTTTGGATGTCTGTGCTACCCGTTTATTTGACCCTACAACATCAACAAGCTCGAATTTCGGTCCATTCCTTGTGTCTTTGTCGGCTACCACTCCAAACACAAAGCATACATGTGCTTTCATGTCCCAACTCATCGTCTCTATATCGCTCGTCATGTCATCTTCGATGAGTCTATGTTCCCATATCCATCTCATTCGTCGCTTTCCCTCACTGAGCATGCCTCCACGGTCTCCAGAACACCCCTTTCTATCCTCCAGCAGGCAACATCCATTCTCCATGAGTCTCCTACGGTCAATCCAATCTCTCCGCCTCACCACCGGCATCACCAGCACCACTCTCAGCATCTCCTGGAGCTTCTGACTCGGCATCCCAAGGTATGACTCCCACATCTACTCCCTCACCATCCCCCTCGGCACTTTCGGATTCACCTCCGCCACCTCCCCCTCCTCCCCCTCAGCAGAGCACCAGATAGCGACAACCATCAGTCCTTCTCAACGACTTTGTGTGTGATAAACCCAAAGCACTCAACACCACAAAACACCCACTCCCACCCTCAACCGACCCTTATCCTGAACCAAAAACCTTTAGTTAAAGCATCCAAATTCCCCGAATGGCAAAATGCAATTCGGGTTGAATATGATGCTCTCGTTCGTAATAGGACTTGAGACATTGTCCCGCGTCTTCCTAAGACTAACATTGTTGGATGTAAATAGGTATACAGGATTAAGCGTCATGCAGATGGATCCATTGAGCGCCACAAAGCTCGCCTTGTTGCCAAAGGCTTCAATCAGGAGGAAGAAGTGGACTATTTTGACACTTTCAGCACAGTGATCAATCCGGCCACTATTCATGTCATTCTTTGTCTCGCCATCACTCAGAAATGGCCTCTTCGCTAGGTATACATCAACAATGCATTTCTAAACGGTGATCTTTCTGAACAAATCTTTATGGATCAGCCACTTGGCTTTGTCTATCGCACTCGGCCTATCCATGTCTGCCGCCTTCGGAAGGCCTTGTATGGTCTCAAACAGGCACCTCGGGCTTGGTTCAACAAGTTCAAGCTCTTTCTCTTGCAGAATTAATTTTCAGCATGCAAGTCTGACTCCTCACTCTTTATTTGTCGAGCTAGTGACTTCACCTTATTGGTCCTTGTTTATGTTCACGATCTCATCATCACAAGATCCTCCCCGTTAGCAATTGATCAGTTTGTTCGTCCCTTGAATGGTGCGTTCTCCCTCCGTGATTTAGGGGCTCTGCACTATTTTCTTGGCATTGAACTCCTTCCTCAAGATGGATCTATTTTGTTGACTCAGCAGAAGTACATTTGGGACTTGCTTCACCGTAGCAAGATGACAAACGCCCACCCTATTGCGTCTCTGGCCGAACCTGGCTCTCGGTTGATCCAAACCAGCGACCCTGTCACCGATCCTCATTTGTATAGGAGCATTGTTGGTTCCCTTCAGTACGTCACTATCACTCGTCCGGAGATAGCTTATGCTGCCAATAGGGTATGTCAGTTTATGCACAACCTCACTGAGATTCATTGGTCGGCTTTCAAGTGTATCTTGCGCTATCTGAAAGGTACTTTATCTCATGGATTACGACTTCGTTCGGTGACTGATACTCGTTTGGTTGCCTTCACGAATGCTGGCTGGGCCTCTGACATGGATGATTGTCGTTCCCAACATGGCTTCGCCATTTATTATGGAGGTAATCTTGTCAGCTAGTCTTCTCGAAAGCAAAAGGTAGTTGCTCGCTCTAGCACTGAAGCTGAGTATCGGGCTATCGCCGACCTTCACCGTTGCTGAACTTCTTTGGCTTTGTCAAGTACTTCTGGCTGAGCTTCAGGCTCCAGTAGCGGGATCTCCCATTGTCCTGAGCGACAACCTCAGTGCAACTTATATGTCCGCTAATCCCATATTGCATCAATGGTCCAAGCACAATCGCATTGATTACTTCTTCGTCCGTGAGAAGGTGGAGGCTAGGGACCTTGTTGTTTGTCACATTCGGTCTCTAGACCAAACCGCGGACATCTTCACCAAGGCCCTTGGCAGTGGCCGGTTCATCACTCTTTTATTTGGATCAAGTTGTTTATCTCATATCTTTTTGTGTATATCCTATCCTAGGAAATCCTTAATCTCCAAACATTGTAACCTTATATATACGGATATACCTACATTGTAAATTAATGAAATCAAGCTTTTCTCACAAATCTATATTCTCTGTACACACAAGCATATCATATGAGAAATATTATGTTTTTGTAAGCCATACAAATATACAATTGCTCTAAAAAATATATTATTTCCCATCACACCCAAAAATGACCTAATCATCTATCACACTTCCATATATACTATGGCCTCGTACGTATTCAAACACTAGAAAGTACATTGAAGTTTTTACACGCAAAAAAAAAAAAAAAAAAAGCCAAAATATAACTACAACAATGAACATGCTATTTATATTAAAAAATAAAAGAGACCATTATCGATCATTGATCGGAGATTCTGTGCGAGAAGTGGAAGCCGAAGGATCAGAAGAAGAGCTGTAATGGAACTCTATCTGCAACCTCTTATGCAATTTGAATACGTTGACCGTCCCCTTCTCCTCTTCCTCCTTAAGCTCTCTAACTGCTATTGCCGCTAGAAACCTCTTTATATACTCCCTGCAACAGTCTTTCCCTTTACATATTATCACGTCCTCGTCCTCCTCGACGCTCTTTTCATTTCCTTGCCTATCCTTCTCCACTTTCCCATACATGACACTCGAATCGTCGAACTCTAGAATGTAAGCTCGATCGCAGCCCTCGTAGAGCCGCTCCCCAAGCGAGTCCACGATGTAGCATGCTTCCGGCCCCACCTTCAACACGAAGAAATGATCGTTCCAACTCACTATGTAGACACCCGGCAAGGGATTGGTCTCGTTCATCTCCTTCCATATGTCGTCGAAGGATTTGGCCTCCGCCAAGTACTTGAACTTATCTGGGGAGAAGAAGCCTACATGTGACCTTTCTCGCAAGACAGTCAGTGGCCTTAGCTCTGCCTTAAGAACTGTGTCGAGGTCTAAGTGGCTGTCTGGGAACTCAGCCCTCCTAGACTCGTCCTGGCAAAGCCTTCTCCACTCCGACGAGCCCTCTGCAATGAGCTGGTTGAAGACAAGCCTCGTTGGCATGAAGGCTGCAGCTGTGTTCGCCGGCTGGAGCCAGTGGGCGAACATGGCCACAATGGCCGCGCATGCGCTCTCTCCAGCAGCCTTCTCGCTGCGCTGGTCGTAAGTTGCAAAGAAGACCTTGGCTTTGAGCTTTGCTCTTCCATCTCTACTCTTCAGCTCCTTCACTTCCCACCTGCCATTGTCAGTGTCACTTGTGCTAGCTCTGGTTGCCTCTGATTCACCTCCCTTCTTTAGAATTTATGCAAAAACAAGAAATCAAAGATCAATTCATGTTTCCTTTATTATGATCTTTACTAAAGTCCATTTAGCTTAGCACATAAGTCGAGTGAGGTTCTATCATATAACTAAATCCATCAATTCCATCCTATAACCTTATAAAACATTATATACTAAAGCTTGTTTGTTCATATTATCGATGTGAGATTCTCTAGTCTCTTCAAAATCTCAACAATCTTGCTACTTAATTTGTCTCCTTTTGCTTCTCACATTATTTATTGAAACTAATCTAAAAAGGAAGATAAAGAAATGTAATTAAAAAAGCCACATACCAAGTGCGAATCAAGGTGATCGGTGATGGTCTTGGATCTCTTGTAGCTAACCCTACTCCCCCGCCGTTTCCATATCCAGAACCCAAAATGCTTGTCCTCTGGGATCTCCAGCGGAGTCATTGAGCCTGAGCCAGACTCCTCAGAGGTGCTAGAGTTATGCGTCGTCATAGCTTGACTATGGTTCTTAGTCCTCTTCTTCTTGCCTTGGGAGAGTCCAAAGCTCTTGGCTCTCATCATGAAGCTGTCCTGGGGCTTGTTTGAGCTCGGAATGAGCTCACCAGAGTCGCACGAGCTTGACCATTCTTGGGAATGGGAGACCTTCATCTCAATAAAGCTTAAAACAATCTGCAAGGTTGTAGCAAAAGGGTGTGAATTGATGAACCTCTGTGTAGCTATTTCGCTTGGGAATCAAGCACCAATCCATCAATGTTTTTCTGCATCGCTTATTTATTTATTTTTATTGAATTGACTAATCTAGCTCCAAATACAACAAGATTAAAAAAAAAAAAATCATCAAATCTTTCTATGAATGCCGCTTGTTTAGAGGGAATTAGATTGAAAATTTTGAATTTTCAATAGTGTTAATCGCGAAAAACCTAAGTAATCTTGTGCCAAAGTTTCAAGCTAATACTTGAAACTCAATTTCTAATTTAACCAAATTCATAAAGTTGTCACTAAATTTCATTCCTAAAATTAACGAAAATAATTTAATTAGGAAAGGAAGAAAATTACGAAAAGAGTGGCTTGGCGAGGAGGTTGACCGTCAAAGTGGTAGGTGACAGGGACGGAATGATGAATCTTATGATCTTCCATTTCAGAGACCATTAAAAGCTCTCCCAAATCCACGGTCCCCTTCCCGATATCTCTCATCTTCTTCTTCTTCGATTCTTCACCCTATAAAAGATCAAGTTTGAGAAATCGATCACTGAAATGAATTGAAATTCAAGAAAGGGGGACTTCGACTTACAAGGAGGAGATGAAATGAGACGTCCCACGACCCGTACGAGATTGTGTCATCCTTTGAAGAAGGGGAGAGGATTGAGAAGTTGCAGGTGTGCTTGAATTCGTCTTCATCGCAAGCGATGACGAGGGGATCCCCGTTTCGGGGAACGGCCACATCCCTCGAAACGTTTCGAAGATGTTGAAACTTGATGGTGGGGAAGGATTTCTTCTTGGTGGGGCCTTTCCATTTGACCTCTACCGCCATTACCTTATTGTTATTAAAGTTGTCTCCTTTTTGAATCTCTTTCTTTTCATCAAACAATTCAGGTTGGGAGAAGTCGAATCCACGGAGACTCATGGATTTTAATTTAACCTGGTACTTCCTCGTCGTTCCCCAAGACGACCATCTCGCCATTCTCGATCCTTTGAAGTGGTAAAAGGTGAATTAAGCTTGGGATCAAGATTGTTGGTGATCGGTATAGGGATGGGTTTTAGAGAGAGATACTTGTATGGTATAATTTGGGGGAAACTCAAAAGGGGATATTTCCTTTAATGGAAATAATTAGAGAATGGAATTGTTGGAGGAGAAATAGCTAGGTTGCTTAAAGAAGGGGATCACGCTTCTGTAATTTGGAAAGAGAGAGATGTGGAGGATTGGATTTGTCTGCTGGCAATGGCAATGGCAAGATAAGAGGTGAGAGATGATTTCAATTTTCAATGGGAAGAGAGGGAGGACGCCGTTTTTGAGTCAATCAGAAGAGAAGAGAGAAGAAATGGGTAAGCAACACGTGGACACGGCATAACGGGGGATATATTCATGTGCGAAATCCGCGTAAAGCAACACGCTGTAGAAGAAATGGGAACACCTACGTCCGACGGTGAACCATCTCAATTCTCAATACTCAAGTGTTTAGGCTAGAGAGAGGGCTTAATTAAGACAAGGTCAACCCTATTTCCCCTTTCTTTATTATTATTGCTGCTCAAGTGTTTGCTAGCAAGTTTTAGTCGGTTTGTGATGAATCGCATAATTTGGTTGGCTTTGGATTTAATAGAATCAAAACTAAAATTATTAGATAAAATATAATCTAGGTAGTTATTCATGAAATATTATTTTATCTTGTAATTCTAGATATAGATAGAATCTCTCCTAATTGGAAAGAGATATGGAAAGTGTACTATATATTGTAACCTATTCGTGATCATGTCAATACATAAGTTTATACATTCGTACATGGTATACAGAGCCTAGGTTTTTTTACACACGTCCTCGGCCTCCCTTCCCACCGCCGCCGCCCTGTCCCCGTCGCTGCCCGTCGCCGCCTTGTCCCGTCCTCTTTGTCCCTCCTTGCCGCCGTCCTCTCTTCTCTGCATTCACCATGTCAACCTCCCAAACCAACAACAACATCATTCTCTCCACCGGTACCTCCACCACCATGCAATTCCTCAACCTTTCCATTAAACTTGACCGCACCAACTACTACTCGTGGCGCAGTGTTATCCTTTCTACCCTTGAAGCCTATGACCTTGATCAATATGTCCTCACAAAACCCATAACCACACCCAAGGCCGGCGATGCTCCCTCTACGGAGTACACCAATTGGCGGAAAGCCGACCGCTTTGTCTTGGTCGGGCTCCGATCCACCCTCTCTGAGAAGTTGCTCTGTTATGTCGCCAAGGCATCTACCTCATATGATGCCTGGACCATGATCTCTACCATGTTTCAGTCTCAAACTCGCGCCCGTCTCATGACTCTGAAAGGTCAACTTCAGAGTTTATCCAAGGGTTCTCTGTCGATGATGGATTACATCGAAAAGAAGCGATCCATTGTCGATGCCCTCGCGGAGTGCGAGTACTTTGTTCAAGATGATGATGTTGTCGCTTCCTTGCTTCATGGCTTGGATTCCTCTTATGGCCCTTTCAAAGCGGCTATCAATGTTCGTGTCGAACCTGTCTCTCCTGATGAACTTGCGGGTCTTCTTCTACATGAGGAGGAGCGTCTTCAGCAAGATTCTACTCCGGATGTCCCCGTCTCCACCGTGGTTCCTCCCCCACCGAGGACGCTACATCACCACCTGTCGCCAACACCGCTTCCACTTCCAGCGGTTCCCAGACTCGTCCTCTCGGGGTCGTGGCCGAGGTGACCGTGGTCGCGGACGTGGCAGAGGCCGGTTCTCATACAACACCACCGATTCCAGCAGCTAGCAGCAGCAGTCTTCCCGTCCAATGTGTCAGATTTGTGATCGTCCTGGCCATCCGGCCAGAAACTCCTTCAATCGCCTTGATGTCACGCGATTTCCGTCCACATATGTTCCCAAATCTGTCAACCATGCCGCCACTGGCTCCTTTGTTTCCGATCCATGCTGGTATGTTGACTCCGGAGCTTCTCATCATGTCACCAACAACATGAGGAACTTGTCCCTTCGTTCCGAATATGCCGGTACTGATCATCTTGCCCTTGGTGACGGTAAAACCGTTCCTATTACTCACACTAGTTCTGCTTCTATTGGTAGCTCTTTAGCTTTGCGTAATGTGCTTGTGGTTTCTCAAATTTCCAAGAATTTATTAAGTGCTACGTCTCTCACAAGAGACAATAAGGTCTTTATTGAGTTGCATAATGATTGTTGTTTGGTTAAGGATTTGCAAGGACGGATGCTGCTGAAGGGAACCGTTGAGGATGGACTTTACCGCTTTTCTCCACAGCCAAGCCCTCCTCGTGTTTATCATGCCTGTCGAACATCCCTCCAGGGTTGGCATAATCGTCTTGCTCATCCCCATGTTGCTGTCCTCAAGAGTCTTGTTTCTAAATTTCAATTACCATTGTCAAATAAACAATTTCCGAATGTCTGTGAGTCTTGTCAGCTCGGAAAGAGTCGTCGTTTACCTGTTTCTACTATTCATAAGTCTAGTTCGTCCTATTTTGATTTGATTTATGCGGATGTTTGGGGTCCTGCGTCTGTTCCCTCTCTTTATGGAAATAAATATTTTGTTCAGTTTGTTGATGATCATAACAAGTTTTGTTGGATATATTTTCTGTCTCAGAAATCACAGGTCTTGCAAACATTCATAACATTTCACAAAATGATCCAAACCCAATTCAACAAAACCATCAAACACCTACAAACTGATGGTGGCGGGGAATTCCTTGCCCTAACCTCTTATTTACAAAGCCATGGCATCCTTCACCGAATATCTTGTCCCCACACTCCTTCTCAAAATGGAGTTGTTGAACGCCGCCATCGCATTGTCCAAGAAAAAGGCCTCTCCCTTCTTGCCCATGTCGGCTTGCCCTTTGAATATTGGGAACATGTCTTTCACACCGTTGTCTACTTATCAAATCGCACCATTACCCCTCTCCTTCAAGATAAATCACCCTTTCAATCTCTCTACAATAAATCACCTAATTATACCCTCCTCAAAACCTTTGGGTGTGTCTGTTACCCATACCTCAAGCCTTACAACTCCACCAAATTGGCCTTCCGTTCCCAACCTTGCATGTTCCTTGGCTAAAACTCCAAATACAAAGGTTATGTTTGTTTGCATCTCCCTACATGCAGATTTTATATCTCAACCCATGCTGTGTTCAATGAGGATAGCTTCCCTTACCGGACCCCTATTCCGTCATCAACCTTCCCCTCGCCGCCCCCTGTTGTCTCCTCGTCCACCTCATCCCGTCTTCTGCAGCTCGTTGCCGGTACCCAGTGTCACACCCGTCTCCCTCCTCCTCGGCGTCAACCACCCTCCCCTCACAGGAAAGTCCCGTCATGGCTACATACTTCTTCCCCTACTGTGTCGCCAGTTCCGAGTCCATCTGTGTCCGAGTCCGTCGCTTCTGTTCCTCAGTCCCCTATAGCGACACCTAGCTCCTCTCCAGGCTCCTCCCTCCCGTACAGTCCATCTTCGGCACCTCTCTCGGCATCGCCTCCCCCCTCTGCAGCGTCTACCCATGAACACCATCCGCTGGGGTTTCTTCGTCATGCTGATGACTCACATCACCCTATGTCAAATCGTGCTCGCACTGGTGATCTCAAACCCCGCGCTTTCAGCACCCGGTATCCCGCTCCTACTTGCTTCCTCACGGAAAAGGAGCCATCTACCTTTGCGTTGGCTGCAAAGTCTCCCCAATGGCTCTATGCTATGCAGTCTGAACTCGATGCTCTCACAAAGAATCAGACTTGGTCTCTTGTGCCTTGTCCTCCTCGGGCTAATGTTGTTGGTGACAAATGGGTCTTCTGCATCAAGCGTAAACCTGACGGCAGTGTTGAAAGGTACAAGGCTCGGCTTGTTGCCATAGGGTTTCACCAGGAAGAGGGTGTAGACTATTTCGACACCTTCAGCCATATGGTTAAGCCGATTTCCATCCGTGTTGTTCTGTGCATCTCTCTGTCTCGAGGTTGGTATCTCCGTCAACTAGACATCAACAATGCCTTTCTCAATGGTAACCTGAATGAAGTTGTGTATATGTCTCAGCCTAAGGGATTTGTTGACCCGCGCTTTCCGACTCATGTCTGCAAGTTGCACAAATCCCTGTATGGTCTTAAAGAGGCTCCCCACGCTTGGTTCAACAAGCTTCGTCACTACTTGCACGTTTGTGGCTTTCAGGCATGTTTTTCAGACACCTCTCTTTTTCATCTTCAACCTGCCACTGCCATTACCTATGTGCTTGTTTATGTTGATGTTATCATCGTCACTGGATCCGATTTTGGCTTCGTCGCACGCTTCATTGCTGCTCTTAATCACCGATTTGCACTTAAGGATATTAGTCGCCTATCTTTCTTCCTTAGTGTGGAGATTACCTATTCAGTGTCGTCTATTCATCGTCTATTCATCTGTCTCAACAGAAGTATATTCACGACTTACTTGAGCGTTGCAACATGCTCGAAGCTCAGCCGATTTCCTCGCCAGCTGATCCGACTGTCACCAAGGTCCCATCGTCACCTGATTTGCCATATGTCGACCCCTCTGCATATCGTCATGTGGTAGGGAGCTTACAGTATGCGCTGATAACCCGACCTGATACCAGCTTTGCTGTCAATCGGGCTTGCCAACACATGCATCACCCGCTCACGTCTCACTGGCAGCATGTCAAGCGCATATTGCGCTACCTCAAAGGCACTCTTGATCATGATCTCACTTTGACATCTTCTCCGCACTCTGATTTGGTTGCCTATTCCGATGTTGGTTGGAACGTTGATCCAATCGATCTTCGTTCTCAGCATGGGTTTGCAGTGTTCTTTGGTGGCAATCTCGTCAGTTGGGCTAGTCGCAAACAAAAGGCTCTCGCTCGCTCTAGTACCGAAGCAGAATACCGAGCCCTCGCCTTCACTACCATCGAATTAGCCTGGCTTTGTCAACTGTTGCGTGAGCTGCGGTTTCCAGTTCCACGTCTGCCAGTTCTTCTCTGTGACAATCTGTCTGCAACATTTCTTACCACTAATCATGCGATCACCAACAAGTCCAAGCATATCCAACTTGACTATCATTATGTCCGTCAACAGGTTGACTCTCGTGATCTTGTGGTCAAGCATATTCCCACTAAGGATCAAGTAGCCGATATATTTACCAAAGCACTCACAAGTCGCTTCTTCACCACTCTTCGTCCCAAGCTTCTGGTTACTTCGCGTCCTTTAGCTTGTAGGGGGGTATTAAATAAAACCTAATCTAGGTAGTTATTCATGAGATATTATTTTATCTTGTAATCCTAGATATAGATAGAATCTCTCCTAATTGCAAAGAGATATGGAAAGTGTACTATATAACTTATTCGTGATCATGTCAATACACAAGTTTCAAAATTTCCTTTCCTATCATCATTTTTTCGGATGCAAATAATGAATTTTGCATCTAAGTAAAGAAAATAATTAATTGATTATTTTTACTATATATTACGGGCAAAAAATCAACTTTCATATATCTACATTTCAAGTGAGCCGAGGTTGAACTATTTTAAACATCACAAATTTGGTGCTCTTGAAAAATACCTCGGATGCCCAATACTCAATGGACGTGCTAACAGAAATACCTAGGGGTGATATACAAGTTCACGAGCTCGAGTATATGGTGTTCAAGCTCGACTCGTTTGTAAACAAGTCGAGCTCGAGATCCATATGAAAACGAGCCTAAGCAGGTGCTCAAGCTAGGCTCGCGAGTTGCAGGGAAGAGTGCTCGAGCTCGCGCTCGTGAGCTCGTTTGCTCTATTACAATTTTCGGGTTAATTTAGCTCGATTTAAGCTCATTTTTATTCAAGCTCATTCAATAATACCCTTTGGCAATCAATAACACATAAGATACACAATATAGTCCAACTTTCATTTTCGTCATTCAATTTTAGTTACAATAAGTCAAATAACCTTTCTAAATTTCAGTAATTAAACTTCAGACTAATTTTAGTGTATACAAATTGAAATCAGATAAGAAATCAAATAACCTAAAATAAAATAATCTAAAGAAATCAAATAACCTAAAGTGGATTGAATCTGTAAGGAGGGATTCAGATCTGAGGACGAGAGGGCGAAAATCAGCCAGAGCGGATTTTTATAGTGGAAGCAAGGGAGGCCGAAAGGAAGCGAAGGTGAGCCACATCTGAGGACGAGCAAGGAAGCGAGCGATGGAGGGCGGCCCAGATATGAGGACGACAAGAGGCGACTAAGATTGGAGGTTGCGAATAAGAGAGGATGAGAGAGTAAGCAAGAGAGGGCGGATGACGGACGATGATTGAGACCTAGATATCAGGAAACGAGCAAGGGCGAAACCTAGATCTGAGAAAGACGACGGGCGACAGGCAATGGGAGTGATATATTACATAGACAATCAATCTCATGATCTTTCAGGGAGGATGACGAGGCACGACAAGGGGCGACGTAGGGTGAACCAAATATGAGGAGGACGATGGGTGGCGACTGAGATTGAAAGGGCGAGCGAGAGGGGATGAGAGAGTAAGCGATAAAGGATGAGAGGGGAAATGAACGAGGAGGTTGTGAGCAGTGCGTAAGGATTTTGAACATATAAAACCACAGGGGTATAATAGTAAATTGACTCATAAAATGAGCGATACGAGCTACTCGTTAAAAGCTCGAGCTCGTGACGAGCTCGAAAGTGAGGTCGAACTCAACGCGTTTTTAAATACGAATGAGCTCGAGCCGAGCTTTTTTCGAGTCAAGTCCGAGTCAAGCTCGAGCTACTCGCCTTGAATATCAGCCCTAGAAATATCTTTAATGAAACTATTGGGGGGGGGGGGGGCTAAAGATCAACTAACTGAGGAAATGGAAGACCAACTCTCTATCTCATCGGGGATGAGCGGTTCTGATCAAAGCGAATCTAGCTACAAAGTCAAACTGTTTGATGTAGAGCTTCATGCTTCCAACTTACATTCACATAGAACTAGATCAAATTAGTAGAAGCTTCATTTGGAATAAAGATCTCAACTACAAACCATTGATCGGGTGGGACAAAATTTGTGAACCAAAGCACCAAGGAGGACTTGGCCTAAACAAAACAAAAGACATGAATAAGGTTCTGCAAATGAAATTCCTTTTAAAGATCCTCGCATAACTATAAAACATCTGTGTCAAATTAATCATGGAAAAATATTTGAAAAAAGCCAACTTATGAGAATATGGAAAAAAAAAGAGAGTAAAAATTACATCTTGATAGTGGTCCAAATTGATGAACATAAAAGAAGAATTATGTAACAGGTTCCTCTGATAAGTGGGGAATGGGAGAACGGTCTAATTCTGGAAAGATAAATGGTTGGTTGTTTGTTCACTTGTTGGAAAGAATCTACCAAACTGTGTCATTATTGAAAATGAGAAAGTAGAAACATATATTACCCGAAACGGAAACTAGAATTTAGAAAAATCAAGGTAAGTTCTTAAGAGAATCGTGATAAAAATATCAAATGTGTACATTCCAAGTTTTCAACTAACAATATTAAAGACTGACTATATTGGAGAACCAGCAAAGGCGGTTGGTTCTCGACGTCAAGTGCACTAGAATGGATTACCAATCGAAATGCCACACAACAAAACGACATGACATGGTTTGGAAAATTGATTGTCACCCAAAAGTGAAAAATTTCATTTGGAAAAACTGCAATGAATGAATTATCAACGAAAATTATACTCTCGCGAAAGGGTGTTTATGTACCTTTGACATGTTCTCTGTGCAATCGGGTGAAGGAAGATGTGATACATTTACTCATCAAATGTGATAGCACATTAGGAGTAAGTAGGAAGATTGATGGGAAGATTGGATAGGAAATAGTGAGAATAGACACAAACAACAAGAGCATGAAACAAGTATTATTAGAAATATTCTCCAAACTTAACAAATACCAAAAAAACTAGATTGGGTATTATGGTGTGGAGCATATGGATAATAAGAAACAAACTCATTCTCGATAATTCGGAACAATAAAAAGTTCAGAGTTGGGAAGGATATGTTAGAAACCAACTAAAACATTATACCCAGGTGATTGAGAACAAAAAGTGCCTATAAACCCCAAGACTAGAGAAAAGGAAAAAATTTAAGATGGAAACCAACTCGAGATGAAAGTTTTAAAATCAACTTTGATGGCTCCAGACTTCCTTCTGGTGAAGCTTCAACAGGCTTCGTCATCCGAACTCAAGTTGGGGAGGTGGTGACTTGTGATGCGCTGCTTTATGGATTTGTCTCTCTGCTCATGGTCAAAGCTCTCGGCCTCCGAGATAGTCTCTTTGCTGCATAATCCCTTCACCTGCATCACATTGAAATTGAAGGCGATAGTCCTGTCATTATCAACTCTGTCAGAGGTGTGTCGAAGTGGGAATGAGTTCCTTGGGAGGCAGAGAATTGTCATTTTTGACCTTCTTTTATTAAGAAATTAGGAAAGAAATTGAATCAACCTTAATTTTTTTTTTTTTGTTGAAGCAAGATAAAGTTTAGGTCGGGTCGGCCGCAACAGAGGCCCTTCCTAGCGCATCCTTCCGGACGAGAACTCGCAGTTCTGGATCATCCTCACAGCAAACGTCGGCAGGGGAGACATGGGCACTACGCGCAAGGTAGTCAGCCACAGCATTCGATTCCCTGAAAATATGACGAATAGCAACATGAGTAAAGGACGAAATATCAGACAGTATATCCGCTTTGTAGCATCTCAATTGACCAGGGGCATTTCCAATCCCCCAGTAGAACTTTTATCACCAATAGATTGTCTCCTTCGATCAGAAGTGTAGAAAGGTTTAGCTCCTTTGCCCGTAACAATCCCATCCTGAGGCCGAGATTTTCGGCATAAATTACCGAGATATTTGTGCAAACAGATCTGCCAGCCGAGACAACTAGACCAGCAGAGTCGCGGATGACAAAACCATAAGACGAGTTACCATTCTGGATCACCGAACCATCAAAATTGAGCTTGTAACTATTCGGTGGTGGTTTGTCCCACCTCCCGGACCGATCCTGAGGCCTGGCTTTCAAAGCACTATCCCTATATGGATGGTAGTGCTGACCTCTACGACAGCTATGTATGGGGATCAATGGTCCAGTCGGATCATCATCTAAAAGCTTTGATTGTTTCCAACAGTGAGTAGTAGTGCTGTGTAACAACAGAATTTCATTAATGGTTACCTTCTTAGTATGATCGAAAACAAGTTGGTTTCTAAAGAACCACATGGCCCACCGAGCTGAGGCTAGAGCGGCAAAGGAGCTAGTCCCAATTGCACATTTAATAGCAGTAAGAGGAAATACATTTCCCATGCCTCCAGCAGAAGTAAGCCTTGGAATATGGATATGTAAAGCTTTAAGTAAAGCAGTAGTCATAGGACAATGAAGGAGAATGTGATCATTCGATTCATTTGTATTGTCACAGAAAGCGCAACCAGCAGGTACAGCGACGTGCGACATCTGTAGTCTGGTTTTAGTCCGGAGACCATCCCTGGAGATTTTCCATTCCATAGAAATTGAATCAACCTTAATGGATAGTCAATTGGTCATTGTAATTTTTAATACAAGGATTTTATTAGGTAAAAATTTACTATTTAGTGACCTATTTTGTTCAATTTTTCCTTATCCTCACTCGAATATTAGATGACCGAATCAAATGTATTCAAAACATTGAAACAAAACTTGTAAATACAAAATTCCACAAATACGGAGAAACAGTACTCAGAAACAGAGACTAGCTAGTAATAGTTTCACCAGTCACAAGGAAGGCCCAATAACTCTTTAGTGGGCCTGGGCCGCCTCATACGCTTTTATCAAATCCGGATCTACATTGTCAATGGGCTCCCAAGTGGGCTCCTCAATATCGGCCCACTGGACCAGGTACTCCTCCCTCCCGTCGTCGCCTACCCGCTTCCCCATCACCCCAAACGCCTCCGCATACTCCAGCCCTGCCTCGAAGTCCGCCACCACGTCCTCCGCCACCAGCGCCGCCTTCACCCACTCGTTCTCCCCGCCGTCTCGCCACCGCACCAGATACTCCACATTATCCCCCTTCCCCCTCCTCTCCAAGACCTCCTCTACCTCCGCGAATTCGTAGATCGCGCCCTCCAAGATCGAAATTATCTTCTCCAGCCCCATTCTCCTCGCGAACTGGATCCTCGGCGTCGCGGCCAGGATCTCCTTGGCGAGCGCCAACGGCGTTTTTCCGCGGTCATCCGGTGCCTCCGGATCGGCGCCGAGGCTGACTAGGCGTTCCGCGGCCTCGGGGCGGACGTAGCCGGCCGCCATGTGGACGGGGGTGAGGCCGCCGGCGGTGTCGCGGCGGTTGACGTCGGCTCCGGATTCTGCCAGGAGGCGGACGCAGGGCTCGGAACCAAGGCCGGAGACGAAGTGGAGGGCGGAGCGGCCGTCGGAATCGACGGTGTCGATGTCCCTGCCAGCTCCGGAGTGGGATCCGGAGGAGGATTGGTCGATGAGGAGGCGGAGGGCGGGCTCGTCAGCCTTCTTGGCGGCGGTCCACCAGGGAGATTCGTACTCGGAGAGGACGTCGGCGGCTATGAAGGAGGAGGGGGCCCAGGTAGGGGGGTGGCCGTCCTTCCACTGGAGGAGGTACTCCATGGAATTGGGGGAGCTGCGGCGACTGCCGATGATGCGGTCGACTTCGCCGTAGGACTCGTCCTCGTTGAAGTCTTCGAAGGCGGAGGCTGCGGCCGGGGGTGGGGATGGGGATTGTTGCTGTTGGTTTTGGACGGCGTGGGTGGAGAGTGTGAGCTTGAGGCGGCGGATGTGGCGGCGCAAAAGCGGAGGAGGAGGAGAGAGGAGTGGGGGTTGAAGGGGGAGTTTGAGACGGGATAGTTGGGGCTTAACGGAGAGAGCGTCCATTATTGAAGAGAAGATTAGAAAACAGAGGAATTCATTTGAAATTGAAGAAGAAGGGGGAGAAGGTGACCTAGGAGGCTAGGATGGATTTCGTGGATAAGAACTCATATCCACTTCCTCTTGCCCTTCCTCTCTCTATTTTCTTTTCTTTACAAAAAAAACAAAAAAAAAAAATACAGGTAAAAAGAGTAATTATGGAAGTTTTGTAGGGGTAAATGACTTTTTAGAGTCTTTAATCCTAATACCAAGCACCCACTTAATTACACAATTTTGTGTAAGTAATGGGATTTGAACCCTTGACCTTAAGCACCCACAAAGTGTAAGTAATGGGATTTGAACCCTTGACCTCTTGCAAGGGTTACTTCTCCCTTACCACTAGGGCAAGAAGTCATTGGTGATTATCTAATACTAGTTGATTTTTATAGGATCAAAGGAAATCTTGACCATTTCTATTTTCTACATGGTGCGCGATCTCCCATTTGAAGTTACCTCTTTCTTTGATTGCCTTTGTTATGTTCAAATTATCTCTTTCGCACTTATTTCATTTTGTTTCCTAACCTTTAAAAATTTTCAAAATACCCAATCTGTTTCAAAATATAAATCGTTTTGATTTTTTTCACACGTTTTTTTAAGAGCTAAAAACTATATAAAATATTAATTTTTTTTCTTTTTTTTTTCAAATTAATAAGTATAATAATATTATTATTATTTTAAAAAATTAATAAAAAAATTTATTTATATTTTATATAGTTTTTAGCACCTTAAGAACGCATCAAAAAGTCAAGTGGTAGTTCTCAACCTTTCCATCTCCTTTGATTTTATTCATTATCCTTCCAAATATTACAAAACAGTCACCAAACTTTTTTTTTCCCCCATTTTGATCAATAGTTTTAAAAACATTGTTATTAGACATAAGGCTAAAAAGACAAATGAGTATATTAAATAACCAGCTAAAGATAAATTGGTATATTAAAAGATTTTATGGACAAATATGTATATTCAAAGTGTTTATGTGGACAAGTTGGTATATTAAAACTTTTTTTTTTTACCTCATCGGACTTCCTTTTCATTTGATTTTTGTAACCAAATCATTTTAGTATATTTTTATAACGATTAATTGGTTATGCCCCGATACCTATTTTAATATATTAAAATGACTTTATTTAAGCAATTATTTGTTAATAAAATCATTATAAAAAAGTCAATATTTTATAGTTTTTAGCTCTTTAAAAAATATGTCGACAAGTCAAACGACACTTATTTCTGAACGGAGGGAGTATGTATTATATATATTATAGATAATTAAAAAGTATAGAATATGTTAAGAAAATATAAAAAAATTTATATAATTTGATTGATCGAAAAACCTATAATTATGATAGTGATAACACCCTATAAATATGTTTTAGTGCTCGTTTGGATAAATGTAGGAAGTCTACTTCCCGAGAATTTAATTCCTGGGAAGTCTACTTCCCATGAATTACACTTTCTGGGATTTTTTGAAACATGTTTGGTTGAAAAATGAAAAAATGGTGGATTTGATATTCTGAGATAAATAGGGGATTTTTATTAGTAAGAAAAGGGTGGAAGTCGTCTTACCATGTACCCCTTGGTAATTCCAATTCCTGTATTTCACAGGAAGTTCAATTCCTGAGAATTTCAATTCCTGGTTTTTTTGAGATGAAATTTTTTAACCAAACGCAGATATTCTATCCAACTTCCTGGGTTTTTCAACTTCCTGGGTTTTTCAAACCAATCCAAACGAGCACTTAGTTATAGATAGATTGAATAAATAGACAAATTGGAAACGTTAAAGATTGAAAATTACAGTAACAAAAAGATTTATGAACAGAGTCAGTCTTTGGGCTCAATATTTAGGTAAAAAAGGCCCATTAATCAGTATAGCTCTCTCTCCGCCGCTTCCTCGCGCGCATTTCCCCTCGAATCGATCCTCCGGTCAGTGCCCCCTCTCCTCCCTCCCTCCGCCGCCAATTGCTTTCGCTTCACCGCCGCCTAGCTATCCCACACCGTTTCAATGGCGGTTATCAACTGGCAAGATGTAAATCAACTCGTTCTCGGACACAGAGAAAACGAAGGTATGGTCTCATGCACCCTCACAACTCCGTTTTTCTTTACCCTGGTATCTCTCCTTCTTACCTACTTCTGTTGTATGCTTTTGAGTTGCAGTTATGGAGGAAGATGCCGAGGAGGTGAAAGCCCCGGTATTTGAGCAGAAGGTGTCTCACGAAGCGAAAATTCGAGAGTTGTTACGGAATATAGTTTCTTCGGAGGTTAGGTTGTGTTCAGACGGTGTTAAGCAGTTCAAGAAGCGGTTGCGAGGGGACTCAGGGGGCGAATTCCTGTCCCAGTATGTTAGGAGTTCGCCAAAACTTTCTGAGCTCATGGAGGCCTGGAGGATTAGGCTGAAAAAGCCAGGTTTGTTGTACATTTTGTCCCTAATTACTGCCATCTTGGATCACCCTGATGGGAAATATAGGCCTGACGATCCTGGTAGAGTTCTGATTAGCCGTGCCCTAGACATGTTTTCAAAGTCAATTATTGAAGAAAAACTGGATGATTTGTACAAGGAATTGAATAGCAAGGAAGGGAAGCGCCAGAAAAAGGCGCTTTTGCTGTTAGCAGCTATTGTTAGGAGGGGTTCCGTGTTGGCTTCGGAGGTTGCTAACATTTTTGACTTTAAGATGCCTATGTTCCCCAAATTGGCCGAGTATAGGAGAAAGGGGGTATTAATTAAGGGGAAAGTTTCAACTAGGGGAGCATTTATAGAGTTTGCAATGTCATTTTTGGAAGTTGGGCAGCCAGGTTTGTTAGGGTGGGTTTTGCAACAGAGGGAGATGTTCTCTGGTGTGCTTAGGGGGCTTGGTAGTGATGATGATGAAACTGTGGTGTATGTGCTATCCACACTGCGTGATCGGGTTCTTATTCCAGAGTCTTTGGTAGGCCCAGGACTCAGGAGCGTCCTTTTTGGCAGTGTTACATTGGAACAATTGGCTAACATATCAGGCAGGGAGAATGCGAGTCTTTCTGCTGAGGTAGCTTATAGTGTTCTAATGATGGTTTGCACTGATCCTGCAAATGGATTGATGCCAGATTACAAGGAGAAAATGAGCTCTTTGAGAGGAAATCCAAAGCGTCTGATTGATTTATTGAAGAAACTCAACCCAGTGGAGGTCAAGTATCACAGGGAGCTTCTTTTAGCTGTAGTTGGAGGTAGACCGTTGCTAGCTTCATCTTACTTGGACAGTTTTCCTTTCAACCTTGAGGATCATTCATCACCTTCTTGGTTAGTTTTAATGGATTTTTTATGTTGAAAGATGAACTGTAAATTGATCACCTGGTAATTGATTTTTTTGTGCTCATGTAGTTAATGTGCTTTGGCAGGCTTTCTGCAGTTTCTCTGGCTGCGAGTTTGGTTTCATCTGTGAGTACAGATTTGTCTTGGGATTTTCTTAGTTTCCGTGAGAAGGGGTTGCTGTTATTTCATACTCCAGAAGTGCAGGCAATCTTGAAATGTGTGTGCCCTCGTACGTTCAGTCGCTCTGCTATTAGTAAAGGGTTGCAAAACAAAGATTGTCTAATCCAGCATGGTTCCTTGAGATTTCTTCTTGAAAGTCTTAAGTTGTTGGACTCCTTCTTCAATGCTCTAATGATTAATGAGTTGCCTTCTCTCAAGCAAGAAATTCAAAATGAAATTCGGAATCTGCTCCCTGATCCTCAATTAATGTTTAACATACTAAACTCTTTAGGAGACAAGTATAAAAAACCAGTTCAATCTCCAAGGCGACCATGCAAAGCAGCTAGTTCTGAAGTTGCAATTGTGAATGATCATGAAGAACTGAAGATAAATGCTGAAGAGGTTGATGACATTCTTGTTGGTGGTGTGAGTTCTGCTGAAAATTTTCTACCTTTAGAGGGAAAAAAGAAGAGAAAAAGGTCTCAGTTGCCCAAGTCTGAGATGGAGAACGATCTTCTGAATATTACCGACTTATGGAACATAAGTCTAGCTGGACCAGAAGACACTGAAGTGCTATTCCATTGCAAATTGCTTGAAGTTTTCAAGATTTATCACGTAAGTCTTATCAATATTATTAAAATCGAGATTCTAAATCGGATCGGTAAAAAGGTGTAAGGATCGGATAGTAGAATCGAATCGTAGGATCGTAAAATCCCACTGCATGGATGAATTTTTTTTAAATGAAGTTAATATGTTTAATATTAGATAAATATTATGTTAAATCATAAAAAATACACATAAAGATTGTAAAATTTTAAAAATAAACTAAATATATTATAAATTTCTTAGATTTAAAGTGTAAATATTAGAAATTTCTTATAACATGCATTCTATAGGATCATTAGAATTGCAAAAATA
Source organism: Persicaria tinctoria (assembly GCA_037127255.1). Taxonomy (NCBI): domain Eukaryota; kingdom Viridiplantae; phylum Streptophyta; class Magnoliopsida; order Caryophyllales; family Polygonaceae; genus Persicaria; species Persicaria tinctoria. The sequence goes on from JBANSL010000009.1 coordinate 67,379,305, forward strand.
GGTTCGGGATCATTTTACCATTTTTGGATCTTAGGATCGTTGGAATCGTAGAATCGAATCGAGATTTTAACAACATTGAGTATGACAATGCATACTTTTGATATTTTCTGTCAAACTCTGCACAATAATCTTCTTTTATAACTGGTTGCTTTTTAGATTTTTCTCATTCCATATGTTGCTTGCATAAATTTTGGAGCCACTGATTTTTTATTCCCCAGATCTGTGGCTAATGCATCTCCATATCTTCAGCTAAAAGAAAGTGTACAAATACTGAATAGTATTTTCTTGTTGTGCAGTGCGCTTTGCATTCTATGATGGATGTTTCATATGATATTTTTAAAATTGTTCCTGGTGATCTTTTGGCTCTCCCAAGTAATCTGCTGCAATCTTTATTTGCATTGCTGTTGGAATACATTGGCTTGCCATCGAACTTAGTTGTTTCCTGTGGAACCATTCTGCCGATATACAAGCATTTGCAGTCTTTTGTCAACTTGCTCCTGTATTCATCAAATGAGGATATCAAGCAACAAGCTTATCTGCTGGTTCAGGCAGCGCTGCTAAGTACTGGTGCCTTTGATGGTAATCCTTTGGATATAAGAGCATGGTTTTTATTTTTACCTGGATATGTAGGAGAGTTTGTGGAGGACCAAAATGTTAAATTGCTCCAGAAATTGTCTCAGCCAGTTGTTTCGTTCCTCTGTAATGCTGTTTCCACTGTTGGAAATCGCCTCCTGAAGTATTTAGATGACATGAAGCGCTATATTTCCATAGTGGAAGTCCACAAAGGTAAATCCTGCACCTTTGACTTATTTTTATCATTGTGAAAAAGGATTTTTCCTTCTGGTTTGTTCTTTACACAATTAGCCATTTAGCCCTGTTGGTCTTCCTCTTTCATTTTGATATAATGCTTTTGAAAAACAAAATGAAGTGATTGAAATTGATTTTCTTGTCCCCACCTGTCTGTGTTAAAGTGAGCAAAGAAGCATCATTTTTTTGGGTCTCTTAAATTTTTTTATTTTTTTTTTAACTCGGATGAATTCAGTCTGTGAACCTGTCAACGTCTGCAATCCTCCTGAAAGAGAATTAAACCCCTGAAAATTTTGGAGCCTCAACTAGTCAGTAATTTTTGAGGCTATTTTAATCAATCGGTAAAATTCCTGAAGAACCATCTTTGGTTTTGATGTTACAATACTGAGATGAACAAATTATGTATTGATACACCACAAATTGTTGGGGCCACAAGGAATGTAAACATTGTCAGGATCTCAAATTTCCTTGCTGTTCTGAACTTTGATACTCTATTTGATTTTTCAGGATCCACAATATTCAGTTTCCTGGTTGTGTATATCCTATATATTACATCTGTTTCTACATATAGGAAGCAAATGTCTTTAAATTTTCCACAAAGTTTATCTGGACAAGTATGAACAAAAATTGGTGTCCCTCAGTATGATTATCAACTTATTTTTCCTGAGTTTCCTATATTATTCTCCCTTTTCCATTTTAGCATGTTAAACGTTTTCTATTTCAGGCAATTAAACTGTTTTTGCAAACATACCAAAATTATGTATGCCTTTGGATGAAGTAGGCACTCTGGGGGGAAAGGTCAATAATTAATTTGTCCTGTCAAAACTTCTGTATTTCTCTAGAAAAGTACTTTTGCCAATACATTTCCAACTCCATCTAGTCTAGTCATTTAAATGAAATGCCTAAATGGCAGCATTTATTAATGGAAGCAGACTTATAAATAGTTGATTAGCTTATTCATACCTGGACCTGGGAAATCAAAAAAGGACATTGTGCTAGAAGTTCCTAACTGGGATAAATTTTGGTTTTAGTCTGTCTGTCTACCCAAGTAGATCTTTAATACAATTTACATTTACATTATGAACATTCGTTATCATTCTCGTTTTCTCTTTTCCAGGTGGGATCATTGCCTTCAGTCCACTTGTTCTTTGTGTTTTGGAGAAGTGCCTACAATTGCTTAGATCTGAATCAGGGAACTTCAGTGTCCCTGAGAAAACTTTGATATCATTATATGTCTGCAATACATTAAAGTATCTCTTAGAAACTCAGGTACGAGGGTTTCTTCTTTCCATAGTCTCTTTAATTTCCTATCTTTTATTTTTGTTGCTTTTCTTTATATTAATGTATGCAAGGGTTCTCTGTTTTCTATATTTTTGAACTAATACAATCTATACTTTACAGGTTGAATGTCAATTTTTAGCTTCCTTTATTCACAAGTTTTTGTCCAATGAAAATATTAGGCATTCTTCTTCAGCTTTTGAGCCTGATGACGTTGCCTGTGAATGGAGGCCGTTGAATGATTTATTGTCATTTTCAGTAAAAATATTACTCCGAGAACTGTGTATCTCTCTGTCTGCTGAGAGAAATATTTCGGATGCAAGCAAGTCTTTCACAAGTGTCCTCAGTGAAGTGGAAAAGTTCCCAAAGGATGGGTCTGACAGAAAAATGGATGAAGTCTCAATAGCCTTTTACTCCTCAATGTTATGCACAGACCCTGATCAGATACTACAAAATTTACCATCTATTCTGGACATTTCAGAAAATTTCTGTCGATTTCATCATCCGCTAATAACTTCTTTCCTCTTTCTTGATCAGAATCTTTTGGTCAGCTTTTTTAGATTATGGCCAAAGATTTTTACGAGTGGGCTTAAAATGGGTGATCTTAGGATCAAGGACAGTCGGTTGTCGTCGCCACTTAAACTTCCCAAAACAAAATTGGAGTCAGTAGAATCTGCTTCTGTAGCATTTGGTGCTCTTCTGGAGCATGCACCTTTCCATTGCCTTTTTCCATCCATTATAATCAGTGGACACGATGAACATCATGCCAAAATTAAGGAGCTGCTTTTTTCCAAGTTATCCAAGATGGAAGTTGATCAATTAATCCTTTCATTACGGCTTGTGCTCTTTTGGATTCATCAGATACAGTTATCTTATGAGGCGAAACGATCTAATGAATCGCAGCACTTATCACAGACGTGTTATGGAATATTGGAGCACATAATTGGCCATTTATTGCCTCTGAAAGCTGGAATGGCTTGTTCAACTGACAGAAGCTCCTCTTTAGCGTCCCATTGTTTTCCCATAGTGGCTGAGACCATCTTCAGTCATCCTGTAGCTGCAATTTCAATTTCAAGTCCTTTTGAATATTGTAACAATACTGAAAAACTTCCCCAGGAAAGTTTAGAAGGATTTCTCTGTGCACTTGGACATGGAGTTCATGAAATGAATCATCACATTTTTAATCTGCTGTCTATGACCTGTGACCTTCTATTGACTCAATCCTGTGGCCCTAGTATTCTGCCCCCAAACAAGGAATTCATGAATCAGATTATGAAGGTTTTCGATAAGTTGGTTAGTCAGCTATTTCAGTCGTTCAGGGAGAAGTTTGATCTAGGTATCCGAAGCAAGGATCTGACAGTCTTGTTCCCAATTTTGTATGCTGTGCTGTCTTTGCGGCAATTTATATCACCTTTTGAATTGCTTGAGTTAGCTCTTTGGATATTTAATAGAGATAAGTCAGATAACAATGAAGAGTTCATGTCTTACAAAACATCCAACATCTCACCCATCTGTTTGGGATTCTTCATTGCTGCTGGGGCTTTCACTATGCTAGATAGTTCCTTGCAATTGCCTAGGAAGGATGAACGCTTTAGAGAGTTGTTTGAGGGTATTTATCGAAAAGCTGTTAGTTTTTCTGTCCAATTCAATCTTCATTCTGCCAATTTGTGTTTGGTTGAAGCACTTAATGCAGTTTGTAGATATAAATGTAGTCAGGACCTGATTTTCTTGAGCATGGAGATGGGGATGGTGATCTCCACCACTCCTATTCAAATCATTACTAACTGCATTCATGCACCTAATGGTCCAAAGACAAAGATTTTGCTGCATTTGATAAAATTGAGCCCCTTGCATATGTCAATCTTTGGTCGCTTGTTTTTAGAGATTCTGAAGGACCGCAGTCAATGCTTGGCGGACAAGGACTACTTGATGCTTCTCCCAGCTGCACTAATGTACTTCAGTTCCACTGTTGAAAAATTTGGAAAGCAGCATGTTCAGAAGTTTGAACGAATTCCTTCTTTTTATGCAAGGATTCTCTTGGAAGGTTTCCTCAACTGGAAAAGTTTTGTTTCTCAAAGCATATCTGAATTGGAATGTGATGCTACCTTTACTTCATCGAGTGAGGAGCTTCTTAAGTTTTTCAGTTGTAGCCTTCTTGGGAATGCAGTTCTTATGCTGAAAAGCTATTTTTCTGCTAGGGTGGAAACAAAAGATGAGCGCCTAAGGTTATTTAATTCAGTTTGCTCAAATAATGTTCCCTCTGAATGCCTCTTGGATTTTGATGTTAAAAAGGCCAAGTCTTTTCCAGTAAACCAGTTATTGAACTTAATTAATGGAGTTGTCACAAAAATTTCCTTCTGTCAACTACTACTCCTTCCTGATGATGATCAGGTTGAACTGCTATCAGAGAATGCAGATGATGGCTGCAGGAAGTTTGTTGATATGTTGGTATGTACTTGGCAGTTGATTGTCAAGAAAGTCCCATGTACACCTTGTAATTCTGAAAAGGAGCTCAATTGCTACTCCTTGCTCAAGTTCCTGGAAGTGTTCATTTTAGGTTCTGTTGCTAAGTTGGTTGAGAAGATGTCTGATATTCTGTTGGATGCTCTTCCCTTTTTAGAGAAGATTATAAAATGTTCCCTTCTCCACAGGTTTGGTGATTCTGCTACTTTCAAACTTATTCGATCTATGTTATACTCTCTGTCGAAGGGGAGTTTGCCTATTGATTTATTTCTCCAGATGCTTCTTGGGCATTCTCAGCTGGCCGCATCTGTTTCAAGTGGTAATGATTCATCCGTTTGTCAAATGGCTGGCTTGTTTTCGAGACCAATATCTGGCATTTTGGGGTCTCTAGTAATTTCTTCCGGTGAAAATAGCGGTGCAGGAAAACTGAAGACAAATGTAAATCAGTTGGAAATCATCAAGCTGCTGAGAACGCTTTATTATTTAAGCTCTCAAAAGCATGCTTCGTTTTCAGAATCTGGCATGGGCATAAATTCCAGAGAGCTGCTGTTGCTCCTCTTGTCATCCTATGGTGCCACTATGAGTGAAGTTGACTTGGAGATTTATGCGTTCATGCGAGAAATTGAGTTGACTCAGGGTAATAATGTTGATGGTATCGATGAATTTGATTTTCTGTGGGGAATTGCAACTATGAGGATCAGAAAAGAGCTTGAACAGGAGCATTCTATTTCAATAGACAATAAAGCCGGTGAAATGGAGGTAGACCAACGGAAAAGCCGATTCAGGGAAAATCTTCTCATTGACCCCAAAGTCTGTGTAGCAACAGTTTTGAACTTTCCTTATGAGCGAACTCTTACTGAGCTGATGCCCTTTAATGAATTTCATGAAGATTATTCCCATAAGGAACCTGAGGTATTGTCAACTCAATTCATAATTGCTCATTCAATATGCTTCTCTTATGTTTTGGGGTCATGACTCATGAGCGTGCAGTTCTTGCCTCTTTTGAAATGATTTCTGTTTTTATACTGGTGAAATGGTGGTTTATATATGCAGTTAAACTCAGAGAGCTTCCAACAGATACGGTGTTATGATCCTGTTTTTATACTGCAATTCTCAATTCACTGTTTATCAATGGAATTCTTGAATCCACTGGAGTTTGCTGGTCTAGGCTTGCTAGCAGTTGCACTGATTAGTATTTCCTCTCCTGACACGGGCATAAGGAAATTGGGATACGAGGTTTTTGAGAAATTCAAGGATTTATTAGAGGTCAGTCATCTTTATACACCATTGTTTTGAGTTATTTGTATTCACAAATGCATTCCTAACTTTTGATGCTGAAAGTGAATATATTAGACTGAATCAGAGGCCTCATGAATGTTTATGCTTCATGCACTTTCATAATAATTTATACTGAATTCACCCTCTTGGCCTGTATGAAGGGACTATTTCAATCACTTTATTTTATGTAGGGAAACTGCATAAATATGATGATTTGTTATTAGATTTTTTTCATTAAAAAGCATAAATAAGTTATGCATTTGATAAATCTATATTATAAAGAATGCAAAGTTAGTATTTTATTAATATTTATTTAATAACTGAATAATTATTAATAGAAACCTATTCTATTAAATTATCTTAATAATGAGGTTTGTGGAGATGTTGACACGTGGCAATACTGTATTCTAGTTTTGTAATAGATTTGATGAATAATTGCCCATTATCTGTTGTAGAAATCCCCAAAGAAGAAGTATGTCACGGGGCTGAAGCTTCTGCTGATATACTTGCAGAATGGGATAAAGGATCCATTGCAAAAGATTCCTTCCACTCGTGCTGTTTTTGCTGCTGAAGCTTCTCTTGTCCTATTGGACCCTAGTCACGATCATTATGCTTCTATAAGTAATCATTTAATGAAGTCTCCTAAAGTGAATGTGAAGGTAATATCTGGACTTTAACCTATTTTGATTCTGAATAATCAATCCTTGAAATTGATTGTACTCAAAGAAAAAACTTCGTTACCCTTTGATAACTGATTATCCTTTCTTTGCAGATTATACCTTTCTTTGATAAGTCGACTAGCTCTATTGATTTGAAAGCAGATAAGCATTGGATGCTTCGTTTGCTGTATGCTGGGATTAATTTGGAAGATGATGCGGTGATTTTCAAGAAGAATTCTGTGCTTGAGATACTGATAAGCTCTTATGCATCTCCCCTTTCGGATACCAAGTCAAAAGAATTGATTCTTCAGGTATGTTTTAAGGCAAGCAGGTGTTACCTGTAAAGTGACTTACATTACAGTGATTTCTTTACTTGTCAAAAATTGCTGACATGGAATTATTTTTTAGCTTGTCTTGCAAAATAGAAGTGGGATGATTAGGTGTCTAGGATCAGTTTCAAGTCTGGGTCATCTTACTTTACTTTTATTACCAGAGTAGGTCACTTTAGATAGCTCAAATACTCAGGTTGGGTGGTGATTTCTTTTTTTGGGTTGATATGGTTCTGATTGTCTGGTTTTGATAAACTTGAATTTCAATTAATTTGGATTTTGAGTCGTAAGAATTCAATCAAGATTTTCCCTAAATCCTTACAAATTTACTAGTTTGAGCACTTCAATCGATTCTATATAAAATTAACTTATTCAGGTTGATATTAATGTGAATGCAGTCAGGTTATTTAAAGTTTGCTACATATATTTCTATCATATTTAAAACATTAATGTTCATATTTTTGTCAAAATATTAAACATTTATGCTCATATGGGTGTGCACTTGTGCATATATGGAGAATCGTTTATCATTTCCCTTTAGTATTCTGGTCCCATATCACCTGTTTTATGTGTGTCCGACTTCTATCGTCATTTTCACCTAAGGCTTATGTTCTTTATCTTCTTTTAACTGGACGTTTAACACTTTAATCTTTGTTTGCCTCACAGGTAGTGAAGAAATCTTTTAAACTGAAGAGAATGGCACATCATTTAGTTCAAGATAGCGGTCTAATTTTGTGGTTATCATCAATTCTTCCATCTTGTCTCAGTTTGGACAGAGATAATGATCTATACTTTTCAAAACTTTTGGTAATGGTTGTGGAGGTAATTATCATTTGGATCCTGAGTTTTTTCTTTGACTCTAGATTACCGTCAGTCCACCCCAATTGTTGGATTTTGTTAAACTATTGGAAAGTTCACGCTTTTATTCTTCACCAGTGATTACCTTTAGGTTTCATACCCAGGGCTTGTGTTCTTTATCAGCTTTTCAATTTTGTGCTTCTTTTGTGATGTTTCATGCGCTAGATGATTACCTTTAGGTTTCCACTTTCTTTTAGTTTTTCACATTCCCTCTTCGGCAGCACGTTTGTTCAACAATGTTATCCTTCGTATGTGTTTCTCTTTCATCTTGATATGAATTGGGGGACCTGCAACTGGGTCCAAATTTGGAGATATTTGTTGTTTATCTGAAACTTCAGGCTTCCGAGTGGATCAGCCTAAAAGCCTGGGTTCTTTTCTGCAATGTTCTCTTTATCTTATGTTTTTTTCAATGTTCGTTATTCGTCAATTAAACTTTCAGATTCTTTTCAGGACAAGGAATAGTTTAGCTTCTATGTAGATTGTTTGCTTGATTCATTTTCTGTAAATAAAGGTTTTTTCCCCCATAAAGTGAACAGTGTTGAAGGGAAAAAAGTAACATTTGTGTAACATCTTGTCTTACCTCACCATCTTTGCTTTAGGTTGCTAAAGATGCTGTTTCATTCAGAGGAAATGTCGAGTGGTTGCAAATGTCTGGGTTTGAGCAGCTTTCAGATCTTTCATCTCGTCTATTCAGAATACTAGTTAGTGGGTCGAAACTTGTGCAGGGAAATTCCACTTTGACCATATCAATTTTGGAAGTAGTTATGAATGCCATGAAAATATCAATGGAACGGGACATTTATCAACCCCATCTCACCCTATCGTTTGGATGTTTATATAAGCTCTACCAAGTCATCGGTTCATGTCGTGATGCTAGATATAGTGCATGTGCAGAGTCTGGATTGAAGGCTATTCTTATGAGTTTTCCTCCGGTTTCTATTTTGCACATGGTACTCCCTCCCTCCCTCTCTCTACTAGTGTGTTTCTATTTTTCTTTACATTCCCTATAGATAGTTTCCCCCTTTTTAATGACAAAGATCTCAATTTGATGTGTTTTGAAGGATTATGAAGCACTGTCACAGTTTCTTATCTGGGCTGTCTCCACGGCTTTGCACTTGGACTCTGCTAAGATGCTCCTGAGCGTAGACTCTCACTGTTATGTAGCTGCTCTGGGAGGAGAGACTTGTGATGACTCCTTTACATCAAAACTTCTGCGTTGGATTGTTGCTTCAGTAATTATGGGGAGGATTTCATCTAAGCAAGACGATTCTAGTTTTGGTACTGCAGCAAGGACAAGTATGGACAGTTTGCTGTCTTTCATGAAACAGTTTAGGTTAGGAAATCGGGATGGCAGAAACATGGCTGGATCTGATGAAATTTCAGGCTTATTAGCTGCTGTGATTTTCCATCTCCAGCTGCTCCTTGGTGCAAAATGCAAAACGCTTTCTTCAGTTGTTGCCGCTCTTTCCGTCTTACTCTTCCCGGACCCTCCCTGTTCGAGTGGTATGTATCTGTCCCAGCAATCTAGACACGAGATCTTGAAAGTTGAAACCTAGTTGTTGTTTTTTTAAAAAAATTGCTCCTCCCATTTCCTCTTCATTTATGAAGAAAGCTTGTTACATATCTTGTTATATTCCAATGACGTATGATGGATGCTTTTCTAGTTGGTGCTTTTATTAACTTTATGTGGTGTACGGTATCCTTAGTTTAGAAGATGAATACCTCTACACGTATTTATTGTATGAGGTTATTTGGTTTCAGGTTCTGAATTGAATGTCTTCGAAGAGGATCTCACGTCGGACCTGTGGTCAAAGATACATTGCCCACCTGAGGCTAATCCTGCCTGGCGATGGTAAGCGCGTTGGGTCTTCTTAATATGCAAGCTTCATTTCATTTCACAAGATTAAGTTCCAGTTCTATCAGAAAACGTTTTATAACATGACTCAGAAGAAAATATTATGATTCTTGTATCATGGTAAATAAAATACTAAAAGTACCAGTTATTTATGATATTCTATTCTTGTAATCAGTAGTACAAAATATATGAAATATGCCTTCTGAGTTCTGTCCATGAATTCAGCTTGTCTGAAACTCTGAATATATGATTGCTTTCAGATTTTTATCATATATATTTAGATTGACCTGTTCTTCCCATCCAAACTATATATAATTAAATGCCTGTATTTTTTTTTTGGGTCCAGGTCATATTCCCAGCCATGGGCAGATGGAAAACCGAAAAGAAGTGATTTAGAGCACATAGAAGAAGTACATGCTTGCGAGGCTCTACTCGTTAAAATATCTGATGTGCTTCTAAAGAAACCATTGGGTACAGAGTCACTGTGGCTATCACTGAGAGACTTGGAAGACAGTGGTGTATTTCAATGGGAGAGAAAGCAGGTTTGCAGCCGCAAAAGGAGCAGGTGCGTGGAGGAAACTAAGGTGCAGTCGAGCGGCGCAGCAAGCAAAAAGGTCAAGCGTAAGAAGAAAGATTCCAGCTGAGACGAAGAATAGACTGTGTATTTTGTAACCTCCATAGTTGAAAGTACTGAGCCTCCCAATAGGTTAATGATTTATAGCTTTACATGATGTATATCAAATTGATGATGACATTGTCACGAATCACAGGTTGCTATTGTAACAAATTGATGAGTGATCAGCCGTCGCTTCCACAACCCAAGAAATGTTGCCCCTTGGTTAAGTTCCAGAGAGCCCACCTTGTGCAAACACAAGGTTTTTCAGCAGCAATGTCGCCAGTGATCTGTTGGGTTATCTTTTGGAAACGATCGACTTTTCAGGACTTGAATGGATCAAATGTATCTATATGGTTAAGGCTAAAGCTAATGTAGGTGAAAAATACTTCATTTGAAACACAAAGGTACCCCATTATTATAATCTAAGATAGGTAGCTCAAGCAGCTGCCTCAATTGGGTGCAACTGAATCTGCTATTGAAGGCAGTTTCTGTGTCCTTTCTGTGTCTGCCAATGTTTTGAATTAATGAATTGCAAAAGATGTTGGATCTTTTTGAGCGATCTAAAGATCTTTAATAGGACCTTGTAGTGAAAACAAAAGATTAAATTGAAAAAAAAGACTGAAATGTATATTTCATAATACCGAGCAAGGATTATCCTTATAGTTATTAGTTCGTTATGACAGTCAGTGATCGAACTGCTACCTATACAGTGTAGTTCTTGTTTCAACATTGACTGCATTTCTTCAAACTTGCATTGATTATCCTTGTAGTTATTAGGCAATGATTAATACCGAGCAAGGAGCTTCTGCCGATTTTCACATGATCACGTTTGGTTAACTGTAGCTATGACTGGCTTGCGCTTTTCGCTGTCTGATTCGATATAATGGATTTAGGAGCTCGTATTACCTTGAGCTGTCCCAGCTGTACGTGTTGTTTGAAGATCAATGTGGTTTCATAGTTTCTCTAATTGTTAGGTATAAAGAAACTATATGGTAGATTAGTTATGCTTACAAAATCTGTTTCCATTTATGACTTTAAGGCTGATGTCAACGGAGTCAAAACCGCTTCGCCTTACAAGTTGCTGAAGTCGGGTAAGGCGGGCCTGCAGGGAAATCAAATCCTGGGCGATAGTATCAAGTGGAACTTCGCGATGTTCCTGGTCAGTTGCTACACACCACACCCACGAGTCCATGACTTCTCCTTGGAGTATCAAGGTAGAAACTCGCCTCCCTATTCATCTACTAACATTTCATGCCAAAGCTGTTAGAACAATGGCCGGGCTGCAGAGTTCAATCTCAGGTGTTGTGATTCAACTCGTCGGGAGGAAGGAACTCCACCGGATCGTAGCTGGTGACAATGGGTGGTGAAGAGAGGGTAAACAAAGAACAAAATTACTCCAAAACTCGAGTTATTTGGATTTATCCCATAGAGCGGCAAGTAACATTGCAAAACAGACTGTCCCGCTCTATTTGCCGCACTCAGCTCTACCTGAACCTGGACCAAGTTGGCATAGGACCCGAAACAAACCTGAGTTAAACACCCAAAACAATCAAACCCAAACTAGACCAGAGGACCCAATCCATCCAACCTACTTGAGCTGACAAGAGTCAAAATGTAACCCAAAACGATCCAGCACAAAACTAAACCTAGAATCGCAAACTGAACCATACAATATTCCCATTATTTTTGTGATTTCAAGAAATTTTAATGAATCAGTAATCCGGCCAAAGGGACAAAACAAGCAGCAGAAATAGACAATGAGGTGTAGAAGCTAAACTTGTACCAATTTGCCCATTTTGCACATTTCTAAACATCTACCATTCTACAAAAGTACAATTAACATTACATGGCAGTCATTTTGATGATAAATTATAGCTTAAGTCTACTAAGAAGAAGATGACGAAACATAGTAATAGTAACTCAAGCTACCGCCTAATCAGAATCTTATCAGATCGCACTACTAAACTATTTAAATGGAAGCTACCAAAGTTAGAACACAGTAGAAGACTAGAAGACCCTTCTGGTGAGAAGAATACCTGGTTTCATCCGTCCACGTGAAGGCTGAGAATTCGGAATTCAGTTCTTCCCTTGATCTACGGAAAGCTTACGACATGTACAACACATCCAAACAAGAGCACGATCCTAAATCAGCATGCTCGGGCTATCCCCTCATTAGGTCTATGTCGGTGTTGGGATTCTTCCCATCCAGTACTTCAGAACCAGGCCATCGAACATTGCCAGGAGGAGTCATATGCTGGCTAGGTGAAGCATTGACCGGTGTCACAGCTGTGTTATCACTAGTATGTTGCTCGGAAGAGTCCTTCTCACCTTTGGCATCGGACTCCGTCTTTGTCTTAGGAGTAGTAGGAGGCTTCTGCGGGTTCCCGTATACAAAACTGCACAAAACTACCTGCAAAAAGATGAGAAAATGATGAAAGTCGAATTGGAGCAGGAGAGAAGCCCCAAAAAGCAAAGGTAGAAAAACACATACCTGGGTCGGCCTTGAAGCAATAAGTCTGCCCGCTACTGAACCACCAATTATTTGACCTTCAGGACTTGACAGGGAAACATTAATGCCACCAGTCCTGTTTCGGGCTCCACCAGTCTCAGCAACCAGGTAAGAACCGGACAAGCACAATATCTCAAATCGTCCCTAAAAAAGTCGCAAAAATGATCCTTTTAGCTAAATTTGTGGCACAAGCACTTTCACTGATGTGTACCAGAAACAGATCTTATCCATGGCATCAGTCAAATTCGAAAAAAAGCGTTCCAATATCAAAAGAGCAGTTTTGCATTCTAGATTCAGTCATAACTACAACGATCAAACAAGACTACTACACTTCAACGCTTTTTCACCCATATGCAAATAAATTGTTTTACTACTGACAACGAGAGAAAGATGGGAACACCTACCTCATATGTGACATTACCAACTGAAGATGCAGGTTGGCGTAGTGTTACAGCAGAAACACCACCACTAGCAGACATTATGCACAAGGCCCTTTGCCTCTGTTGAGAGAACGAAAGTATTTTTGATGCAATATCCTGCCAATGTTATTGTAACATTTTAGGCATATCATATTCCATAGGATAAAGTATTAACTGCCATAGTGAAATATTGTTAATTGTTTTCCTTTGGAATTGTCACGAATTGTAAACAATCCACTTCATTCAATTTCACCCTCTGCTAGTAAAAATTACCTGAGACAGACCAAGGGTGTGTTTGAATTCCATTGCATTTTCATTATAATGCAATTATTTTACCTCGTTTTATTTGCCCGTTTAGTTGTAAAAATAAAAACCGAGGTAAAATCATAATTTAACCAAATAATCACATAAATCGAGATAAAATAATTGCATTTTAATTAATATATCGTGGAATCCAAAAACATCATAATTTAAACACCTTAAAATTTTTGTTAACCAAACACACCCTAACTGTCCCCATCCTAAGACAAAAGTAAAAAAAAAATATCTATCTGACAACCGGTCAAGGATGAGTGGAGGTGTCATCATATCATGTTGCCACGTAAACATGAAAGGGGGAATGAGAGAAAAAAAGGCACTGGTTAACTTCTTTTGTTGTCTAGTCAGTGCTTAAACAAAATATGATTCACATTAATAAAAAACTTCCCCATAGTCTATGAGCTAACGAAGGGGTTTCATTAAGGCGTGCTAAGAGCAAGGGTCAAAAGCATGGGTATCATCTCGAAAACAATATAAACACAGGAATATCAACCATGAATGTAGGCATTAATGGTTTAAGAAATACGCTTTCTCATATTGGAAGTACATCACATACAAAGTATGGAACTTATCTTCCCTTAAATTGTTCTCAAATCGCTTTCTTTTAATAGGGTAAGGTACCCAACCATAATCCGCGAAAATCTTGCTTGACATAATGGCTTGCTAAAATGATGTTTCAGGATGCATTTGATAAGGATTAGACTAACCCCTTGTTTCTTTTTAAGGAAAGGTAATGGTTAATCTTCCAAATCTAGTTCATTTTAAAGTTAAGATTCATTGATCAATATTCTAACCATTACCCTCCTTAACTCATTTCCCATACAAAGTTTATTTCATTTTCCCTCGTTTAATTACCTAATTTGAGCATAGGGTAACCATATCCCTAGGATACTCAAACATTTCCCTCTCCCTTTCTCTAGACTCACAAAAAAGTCATTTCCCTTCTATTCAAACAAACAAGGCCTAAGTAACAAAAATCTTTTAGTTTGATGTTCAATAATTAATGCAATCATAATATATTAACAAACTGTTCACCAAATAACACAATAATACTATAAACAAACAAGGGCCACAAATTGGTTAGCTACCTCGCCAGGGGAAACATAGATGACATGAGGTGTAAATGCAATTCCTGCAGAAGTGGACATCCATTCACCTGGGAACAAAGTAATAAACACATGAATTAGATTCCCCAGCAGGCATCAGAAACTGATGGATAACATCAATATTAGTTAACTTGTGGACAAGATCACGGAACTAGATACTTCTACAAAATGCACATTTTCTTTGACTGGACACACAAGTGTGCATACCTAATCACCAAAACATATTTAGGTATTGATCATTCAATTCTTATGACCATCTTCCACTTTTTCCAAAGGTTAGCTAGCATCCTAGGATGTAATTTTATACAATTGGAAACCCACTAGGAAGAATATTTGCTAAAATCAAATATCAGCTGTTACCTAGGAGCAAAATTGCAAAGTACAGAGGTATGGCTAACCAATACTTCCTCCAATCTAAAATATAAGACATTCTAGAAATGAATATTTGACGTACAATATAAGAAGCATTAGGTAATCGAGTAATTTTTTTTTTTGATACTTTGACTATATAGTCTATATTGGTTAAATTCCCTTCCCAAATCACATTTCTCTCTCCCATGATACAAGAAACTCCTGAAATATCTTTTTATTGGTTATTTCAGTTTTCAAGTCTTTTTCTTTCTAAAAAATTGTGCAATCTTCTTAGATTTCTTATATTCTTGATCAGAGGAACTATCAGATTAGTTCTTGACAACATCATTTGTATTATTAAAGTTACGGGCATGGCTCTTACATTCAGATTAGCTATTCAGTAATGTCTTTCTGATTTAATAAATCCTTTTACAACCTTATTACAACATGCAACTAAGTCCCTAGTAGTAATGATCACTTAACACCTTCCTCCAGCATCTAAAAGTTCTCTAATTATTACCACCACTACCACTTACTAACAGAGAGGCCTTTCTCAGAAGATGAACAGCATTTGTTGATTACTATGGATAGAGTACACATCTATCAATGGAACAAAATGATATTTTACAAAGAAAGAAAGTTCATAATTTCCTATCAAACTCAAACATGTGATCCAGGCAGGAAATGTGATCATTCTACAGGCCTAAGCAAGCTCAACTGATATCCAAATGGACACAATTACAATTGAAATACACATAAAATCAATCGAATTCGCAATAACTTGTGTAATCTTGGAACTCAAATAAAAGATATGAAAATCAACAATCACAAAACACTTGAAATTGCAGATCTTGATATCAATAACAAATAAGAAAAGAGAAATTCACAAAACTCACAACTTCCTACTATTCATCACTCTTAACTAATTAATAAGAGATCATAATAACTTTCCAACAAAAAATTAGTGGGGAAATCTCACCAACAGAAGCTAATCGCTGCTTCCTCCCTGAACCAGGAGGGCGGCCCCTCTTTCTTTTCTCTGCCGAAGTATTCGAGTTCGGAGTCGATGAGGGTGAAAGGGCCAAGGAAACAGATTCCGGACCTGACCCTGCAATTGCCCCAACTCCAGACCTATCTGGTGCATATTTCCTTGGCCTCCCTCTTTTCTTCTTTAGAGTCTCACTTCCACTCAAAGCGCATCCAACTCCAACCCCAACCCCACCACCACCACCACCAACTCCAACCCCAACACCGCCGCCGGCGCCGCCACCACCAGGGGCAGAGGCAGAAGCAACAGACACTGAAAACCCATGAGGGGGGAAACCAGCCGGAGGTCCTTCTACATTGTACGCAGGAGCAACAGAGTTAGCACCCCTGTAATTGGGCTGAACCTGGTGAACACTACTAGGGTTTGACAAATTTCTGAACCCAGTTGGGGAATTGAAAGCAGTGTGGGTTGCGCCACCAACACCACCAGATCCGCCGCCGCCAACCCCACCGCTCAAGTAGTAAGGAGCTGAGCCTGATAATGCCATGCCTTCTCTTCCATCCTACTACCTTTACCTTTTTTTTTCATCTATATATATACGGAGTATAGAATTTTTTATTTTTTATTTTTTATTTTGTGAAAAGGGTAAGAATTCGAAAACCAGACAAAATCTTGAGAGGCTGAAAAGATTCGACAGACGGAGATGATAGAATCCGTCATATCCGTATTATATTATTCTGTCCTTATTGTGTAAAGATATGTTCACACTGTAATCCCGAGTATATATATAGTCAATATATTGTGAAGGAATGAGCAAGGGGAATTTATCCAAACCATAATGTCTCTCACATGGTATCAGTCTAACCGTTCCTCAACCCTAACCCTACCGTCTTCACCACGTCGTTGCGCTGAGCAGACCCCTCTATCGCCGCCGTGGATATCCTCACGTACTCCCGCCATCAACGCCTTCTTCTACCACCACCGCCTCCACCCATGACCACCGAACCCAAAGCCTTCCATTCCGCTCTCACCATTGCCAACATACGCAATGCCATTCCTTTGATCCTTGACACCAATACCACTCCCTACTCTTCATGGGATGCTATCTTCCGAGTCGTGGCTAAGGCTCACCGTGTCCTTTACCACATCGACTCTACTGTTGATCGGCCATCCACGATCGACGATGCCATGTTCGAACAACTCGACAACACGGTCCTTCATTGGATCTACAACACCGTCTCTCCCGACCTACTCATCACCATTCTCAATCCATCCAACACACCTCTCTCTGCATGGACCAAACTCAAGGACTTGTTTGTGGATAACAAGTCAACGAGGGTTGTCCACCTCGAGCATGAACTCGCCAATTGCAAATTGGAGGCCTACCCATCGCTTGATGATTACTGCCTTGCTCTCAAATCAATCTTCGATCAACTCACTGCGGTTGGATCTGCACCAAGTGCCACTAGGCTTGTCCTTCAACTCCTTGCTGGTCTCCCGGCTGAGTACAATACGGTCTGCACCTATATCCAACAGACCGAACAACTCCCATCTTTCGAGAAAGCTCAATCCCAACTTCATCTTGAAGAGACAAAAATCAGCAAGCAGGCATCGTCAAATCAAGCCAAGCAGGCCTTGATTTTATCCTCGGATCTCGATTCCCAACCGGATCCGGGTCCAGTAGTGCCAACTGCCAAGCTCCAATCATGGGCGTGGCAGAGGCCGGGGCAGAGGCCGTGGCCGCATCACCGGTTACCAACAACAACCGTCGACATTTGTCTGGAGAGCACCGTATGTCTGGGTCCCCAACATGCCGCCTCCCCCTTGGTCATCTCCTCGACCCCACCAAGCCACCTCTTGGTCCACACCTCCCTGCCCGTACCCGACAACAAATGGCGCATGCCTCCCCGGTCCTCCACCGAGGCAATCCTTCCAGGGACACAACGCTGCACATGCTGCTACAGACATTGATCATGCCTTTTTCCACTATGACACTTAATCTGCCCAACAGTCAATGGTACATGGATACAGGAGCCTCATCCCACATGACCAGTGGTGCAGGTAATCTCTTGTCAAATTCGATTAAAGATACTTTTAACCCATTATTGTTGGAAATGGTTCCAGGATCCCATCAACCAGCCTTGGAAATGCAACCATACCCACCCAAAACCGACCACTAAACCTATCCAATGTCCTAATTACCCCAAACATAGTCAAAAACCTAATTTATGTTAGGAGATTTGCTGCTAAAAATTGGGCTTCTGTTAACTTTGATCCATTTGGTTTTTCTATGAAGGATCTTACTACTACACGGGTTACCCGTATGAGATGCAATAGTCCTGGAGAGCTCTATCTCGTGTCTAACAATTCTTCTTCCAACAATCCACCTCCAAGAGTTCCGCCTCTCGCACTTTCAGTAGAGTCGTCCGATCTCTGGCATGCCCATCTTGGTCACCCTAGCAAGCCTGCTTTGGATCTTCTGTGTCAAAGTCATCAATTTGGTTGTAATAAAGAGCGGTTGACCACTAGTTGTCATGCCTGTCAATTAGGCAAGCACCGCCGCCTTTCTTTTGTCTAGATCTACTTCGATCACGCATTTCCCATTTGACATTATTCACAATGACCTTTGGACATCTCCTGTCCCCAGTCGGGAGGGGTTTAAATACTATCTATTATTTTTGGAGGATTTTACTCATTTCCTTTGGGTTCTTCCTCTAAAATTCAAATCGCAAGTATTTGACCTATTTGTTCAATTCCACCAATATGTAAAAATTCAATTCAACAGAGAAATCAAGTCATTCCAATTCAACAACAACCAATTTCACAATTTTTTTCACCAAAAACGGTATCCAATTTCGTCTCTCTTGTCCCTACACATCATCTCAAAATGGCAAAGTTGAAAGAGTCATCCGAACCATTTCTAACATGAGAACCATCCTATTTCACGGGTTCGTCCCCCTCCAATATTGGTCGCATGCCCTTCTTGTGTCTTGCTATCTCATCAGCATTCTTCCATCTTCCTCTATTCACAACAAGTCTCCTACTCAAATCTTGTTCAACACCACACCTTCTCTCATCCACTTTCGAGTCTTTGGATGCCTCTGTTATCCAAATCAATCACCCACTACCTCCCACAAACTTCAACCTAGGACCACGCCGTGTGTCTTCATTGGTTATCCCTTCAACCATCGCGGCTACAAATGCCTTGACCTATTTACCCACAAAATCATCATTTCCCGACACATCTCCTTTGATGAAAATCATTTCCCATTTGCATCTCATACTCGACCTTCTATCATCCCCAATGATGATCATACACACCCTCTACTGTTAAACCATTACTGGGTATCTACCCACTCCCCATCAAATACTCCCCCACCCACGCCTGACCCACCTACAAGCCCTACTGTACCGCAACAGCCTGACCCGGCTCCCATCCAACCCACAAATGCCACCCTCTTCACCGAACTGCAACAACAATCTCTCTTCCCTACCCGGCCCACTACCAGGAGCCAAAATGGCATTTTTAAACCGAAAATCCCATTTGGTTTATCTGTCCACACCAAACCAAACCCACCTCCAATCTCACCCATACCCACATCTCACAAAAGTGCTATCCTTGACCCTCTCTGGAATATCGCCACGAAAATCCCATTTAGAGACGTTGGACGTTGGAAAGCTCTTCGCGGGTGTCCGTGAGAGGAAAAGGAAAAGTGTTTTCAATCCCAGTGTCGGTCCTATCATTTTAGAGGCCCAGGGCAGGAAAAAAAAGGAGGCCCTTTAGTAAAAACTACGGAGTACTCAGTAATTTAATGTAGAATATATGTGATAAATATAGACTCAACCATGTTAGGGTTAATTTTTTTTAAGACCTCGACTAATTATATATAGTATAAATCATCCTTAAAACAAAATATTTTATAAAACTACGTTTTCTTTCTTTTAATGAATCACTTATAACTTTTTTTTATGTGTAATAGTTGTGAAAAATATTAAAGTGAGCCTTAAAACCTTTTTTTCTTTCATATTTTAAATGATTTTTATATGGTACTTAAAAAGAGTCATCATAGGTTTTCAAATGAAAGAATATTTGTTCTAAAACCTTTAATCATGAAGTTTTTTTTTTTTGAAAAAATACTATATTTAAGGGTGATTTATTTAATTAATTCATAATTTTAATTTTAAGTTTAAAGATAAAGCAAGACCGATTTATCTTTTTCGTTTTTCCAAATACCGATTAAAATGAATTAGAAACCAAGTGGGGCCTAATTTAACTTTCGTCTCTTTCAAATTAAATACAGTAAAGCTTTGTTTTGTGGGCTCTATTGGACTATTTTTAATACAGATATATATTGGGCCTGAGAACCTATTTAAATAAGGAATTTAAACATTACCTATACTACTTTTTATAATAGGTTGGGCCCTAGGGGTGTGCAGAAAAACCCGAAATCGAAAACACGATACGAAAAAACCCGAAACCAAAAAAATACGACACGATAATGACATGAACCGAGAAAATACGGCTGCAAGCGGTTCGTGTTCGGGTCGGGCAAATCGCCTTGTCGAATATCCGACACGAACCGTTTAATTTTTTTTAAAAAATTTTTAGGATGGGTAGTATAATACTAGTGTAAACAGAATCCCTTATGTATCAAATAACTCCGCTATCCAAATTGGTTCCAAGTAAGTGATTCTTTCAACTCATGCAGTGAGACTCGGGTTCGAATCCCCTCTGCTCCCTTTTTATTTGTTTTCCCCAAACAGTTTTTATTGTCCCTTCTTAACCCTAACTCATTTTTTTTATCGCAGAGAGCCGCTCGCAATTCACACTCAAGTTAGCGCCTCCCTCTCTCTTCCTCCCTCTCCCGTGTGGATCGATTCACACGCCATTGCCATAGCCCTTCGCCCCTTCGACATTTGATTCATTCAGACAATCAGGTTAGCATCTCTCTCTCTTCCTCCCTCTCCCGTGTGGATCGATTCACACGCCATTGCCTTAGCCCTTCGCCCCTTCAACATTTGATTCATTCAGGCAATCAGGTTAGCGCCTCCCTCTTTCTTCCTCCCTCTCCCGTGTGGATCGATGCAAAGAAGACACGAAAGAGAACCTGAATCGCCAGAAATCGAAGTGTAGAGCGTTAAATCGAAATATGAGATTTGAGAGACTTAGGGTTAGGGTTCATCGGCGTCGCTTCTTTCGAAATCAGATTCGCGCCTCCCTTTCTCTCTCTTTCCCACTCGCCCTCCCTTGCGACTCTTTGTTCTCTCTTAAATCGAATTTGCAACCCCAAATTCGATTCCAGTACTTTTTCTCCTGTCACCGTCGAGGCTGGCGGAAGTTTGGATCCGACGGTGGACTGGAAGAGGAAGCGTTGTCGGCCACCTCATCTCTCCTACATGCTACAGTAGCACAGG
Source organism: Persicaria tinctoria (assembly GCA_037127255.1). Classification (NCBI taxonomy): domain Eukaryota; kingdom Viridiplantae; phylum Streptophyta; class Magnoliopsida; order Caryophyllales; family Polygonaceae; genus Persicaria; species Persicaria tinctoria. The sequence continues at coordinate 67,400,554 of JBANSL010000009.1, forward strand.
GACAGAGCACACAGAAAAAATAAAAAAAAAGACACTTGGTTCGTGTCGGGTACCCAGGTATCCGACACGGAACCGAATACCTTAACCGTGTCGGGTACTCGGGTTAAGTCGTGTCGGGTACGGTTCAGGGAAGTTGGGCTTAATGGTTCCGGGTACCCGACACGATTAACCGGTTCGTGTCGGGTACCCGATTATACACACCCCTATTGGGCCCCACTACAAACTGGGCCAGGGCGGGAGCCCATGCTGCCCTTGCCTGTGGGCCGACACTGGTCAAGCCCACAGGTGCTTCAAGATCGCGAGCTGATGATGCTCAACAACTGCAAATAGTTCCACGCGATTCCCAACCTGTTGGGGAGGTTGATCGTGAATAGCAGATCATGGAGGTGGAACACAGCTCGTCGAGGGACGACGTAGCCCTCATCCACTAGGGCAAGTAAAGGAAAACGGATGAGGTTGCATCTGGCGGGATCTCGGTAGATGAGCCAATCACGAAGTCGGGGATCGCTATATCCGTGTACCGGCAGCTCGGATTAGCCCCTATTGATTTCAGGAAGTTGGCTCTCCCCGCGAAGAGTTGCCTAGCTGAGACGAATTACCTTCATCACTTTACGGATGAAGAGCTATTGGATCAGGGGCTGAAAACGGGAGGATGGGTGAGTTTCTTTGCGAGTTGCTTTTTTGCTTCCTTAGAAACCTTCTCTTTGTAAATCCAGATGCCGGCTAGAGCGCAGGCAAGAATCAGTAAATGAAAAACTAAAGAACACAACAAGATGTTTACGCGGTTCGAGTGTTAAAACTCTACATTCGCGTAGTCTCAAGAAGGAGCTAAAGACTCAGGCCTGGAATCCACTAGTTCTTTTTAGCTAGCGATTACAGATAGGTTGCAAGTACAAACTCTGGAATACAGATTCAAAGCATAACAATCAGATACAAGGTGCATGCAAGAGAAGAAACGATCTAGAAGAGAAGAAACGAAGAACTCCCTCAGATCTGGCAGCTGGAAGCCAGATCTATCGCCGGGAATCGCAAGAAGGTCAAGGAACTCGGAGCCTTGACCTTCTTCATCGTCTTCAACCTCAGATCTAGAGTCCTTGGTGGAGGATGAGCTCTAGACCGGAGATCTTCGTCGCGGATTGTCGTCGGAGAGCCTTCGCATAGAAACCCTAGCTCGCAGAGCTGGACCTCTCTCTCTCTCTCTCTCTCTCTCTCTCTCTCTCTCTCTCTCTCACCTTGTGAGCTCCAACTGACGGCATGAGCAAAACCCTAGAGGGCACACCCTTATATAGACGAGCCCTTAAATGGAACGCAACATTTCATCAACACGGCAACCCTTTGAACAACTGAATTAGAAGCTAGGCCGAGCTTCATGGACTAGATCCAGGGCCGTGCGGTAGATTTAGGAGGCCCTGTTCTGAAACATTGTTAAGTCTTTATAGTATTATATCTTTATAACTAACAATAAAAAGTTTTTTTTCCTGATTCAAAATTAACTAGTACTAATAGTTTTGTTCAACTATATTTTAATTAATCCCTCCGTCCTAAAATACATTGTCTTTTAGCATTTTGCACAAGTTTTAATAAAACACTCTACTTTTAAAAAAACATTATCATTACACTAACTTTTTCATAAATTTTACTCCCTCTGTTAATTAAAACTTGTCGTTTACTATTCATGCACGCTTTTTTAGAACGATAAAAACTATATAAAATATTAACTTTTTTTTACATTTGTTTTTATAAATTCATACTTAATAGTAATAAGTATGATATTATTTAAAAAAATTGTTAAAAAAGTTAATATTTGATATAGTTTTTAACACCTAAAAATGCGTGCATGAATAGTAAAACGTCAAGTTTTAATTAACGGAGGGAGTATTATTTTTTAACACCTACTACACATTTTAACCAATCAAATTATTTTAAAAATTCAACATCACACAAACCAATACAAATTATTACAACTTTCTACCTAGAAAACATAAAAGGCCATCTATTGTTGGACAAAATTTTACCTCTAAAAACTCATGTATTGTTGGACGGAGGGAGTATCATGTAAATTTATTAATCCATTGTCATTTCTTTAATTATAATTTATAATCAATGGTCAGCTGATTGCTTTATTAGTTCAAGTTTTACCTAGCCATTGACATTTGTCAATATCTAAATAAGGAAAATATTAGGATAAAATAATTTATACTATTTTAATAAATTCAAAATCAGATTGCATGAAATTTATTGTTTTTTTTAGGTTTTAGTTGAAAGATCTTTTACATGTTGAAAATCCTAAAGTTATTAAATTATAATTAGAGTATAAAATTGGTTGTACTTTGGTTGGCTTTGGATTTAAAAGAGAACAAAAAAAAGAAGCAATGTAGCATTTGTTCACCCTAAAAAATATATTAACCGAAGAAAAGGGGGAAAAAAGAAGAAGGAATTGGGGAGCCCTATGACTCTATGAGTATGAGACACAAAATACATTCTCCGGAATCCGGATTGAAAAGGTTAAAAACTACTACCTCACTACACGGCTAGGGAGTCTCGAACCTGCATCAAATGAATTTCAACAAAAAGCACAGAGAGGGCTTGGCCACTGCGCTAAGATGTATTACAGTTTACAATTTCTGTATTAAAAATATATTGGGCCCTAACAAAATCCGGGGCCCTGTTCCGTCGAACCTACGGAACCGCCCAAAGCACGGCCCTGACTAGATCGTCCCATCATAGAGTAACATACAACATAACATAATAACGGGATAATATGTGACATATGTATGTATATGACGTTATGCATAGAATTTAACCTAGGTATTAATAAGTGTAATATGTTGGCATATATAGGATATATTATATACGAGTACTCGTATGTGACCCGGAACCCAAAGTTTCTGGATTAATACTTCAAATCTATAATATATTCTATATTTCCCTTACTATGTTTCCTTATACATACTTAGATCATATACTAAAGTTTTAATTTACTTGCCATCCAATCAGTGGCGGATCCTGAAGTGTTTAGTTGAGGGGACGAAAAATTGATCTCTAATTTTTTTTTCGAAAAAAATCATCAATATTTGAAGTTTTCGGATTTAATTATAGTATTAAGTTATGAAGTTTAACAAATGATGAGTATAATAGAAGTGTATTAATTTGGTAATTGATGTGAAAAATAATTTATATCGCTTCAGTGTTGAAACGTTTATAACTTTTTACTCAGTTATCGAATTTCAGCTTATAATATATCAAATCGAAGCTATCGACGAGAGGAATATGTATATTAAATTTCATTTTTTATTGGGGGGCGACTGCCTCCCCCGGTCCTTTAAAGGATCCGCCCCTGCATCCAATACTAAAGTTTTACTTACCATCCAATATCTATAGCGGGATAGTGTCGAGATTAAGAATGGACTTTACATCATTTTTTTTTTTTCCTACTTGTGTCATGACTTTGTTCATTTCATGCTTTCGTAGGATAATCTTCAATTTGGGGGGGGGGGGGGACAGAGCGATTGAGGGGGACACAGTGATCGCATGAGGGTACCATCAAAACCTTGCAAGCGGAGAAACTGAAAGGGAGCTAGATGAGGTGAGGAGTGAGCTGGACCTGTCGCGAGTCGAGATCTCGGGTCTTCAAGAGAAAAATGCTGAACATGAGTCGCAGATACAAATATTATTACATGTAGGCCCATGATCATCTAACTTAATCCTAAAGGTCAAACTCACTCACAGCTAGTGGATCGATCTATAATGGAGGGTTGGGAGACTCCCATTCATCAACTTAATTAATTATAGCCTAATTCCAGTTTGCATTTTTGTCCATACATTCTGTTTGGTGGGCTCTTTTCATTATCAAATTGATCCCAATTTTCTCAATTGCCTTTTCTAACAAGCAACAAAAATGAATCCAAAAATCAAAAGCAACTACAACAACTACTATAAATATATAAGCAACGAAACTCCAATTATTCCATAATAAGAGCTACCATTATATTGAAGATGGCAATCAACTACAAAGTCTCTCACCTCCTACCTCTAATCTTAGCTTCATTCCTCCTTCAGTCTCATTTTGGTATACATCTCCACTCCACACACACATACCTATATATTGTTAATATTTTTGTTGATATATGATTTAATCATTTAATTTGTTTATAACCAGGTATAAGCCAATTGCAAACGAGCTACTACTCAACAAGTTGCCCAAATGCAGAGAAAATAATAAAGGAAGAAGTGAGAAAGTTGTATTACAAGCATGGCAACACCGCGGTTTCATGGCTTAGGAATCTCTTCCATGACTGCATGGTTAAGGTATTTGTGTGTATATGGCTATATGTGGTCAGCAGCAATGGTAACGTGCATTTACTAACATTATGGATCTTTTAGTCGTGCGATGCATCGTTGCTGCTGGATGAAACAAACAGCATAAACAGCGAACAAACATCGGCGAGGAACTTCGGATTGAGGAACTTCAAGTACATCCAAGTCATAAAGGAAGCTGTGGAGAAAGAATGCCCTGCTACCATCTCTTGTGCTGACATCGTTGCTCTTTCATCCCGAGATGGCATCGAAATGGTACCTAGCTACTTGATTTACCTTACACTGTTACACATCGATATCGATTGATTGGATTGGATTGGATTGGATTTGTGAATTGATTTGGTATGGTAGTTGGGAGGACCACATATAGAGATGAAGACCGGGAGGAGAGACAGCCGCGAAAGCTATGCAGCGGAAGTGGCAGACTTCATCCCCAATCACAACGACTCCATCTCCCTCGTTCTCTCCCGCTTTCAGTCCATTGGACTTGATGCCCAAGCCACTGTTGCTGTTCTTGGTAACATTTTTTTATTTATATTACTTTCTTATAATATATAGTATTTAATTATTTAAGGGCGTCTTTGGTTCAGTTTTGATAATATTTTTTTTAACTTGATTTGTGGATACAACTGTTTTGTTTTGTTTTTTTATGGGTTTTTGTTTTTGTCAGTTTTGATGATTAATTACGGTGAATAATATATATAAAGAGCTAGGTACTGTTAAAATAATAATATTAATAAATGTGCAAAACAAAATTTTCTGAAGCTTTAAATATTGTGTTGTGGTAAATATATATTTTCGAGGGGCCAAAGAATTGGCTCTATACCAATTCAATTATTTGATTTAATTTAATGAAGTAACTAGTCACAACAGTTGGTCAAATAATGGATGAGTGCCTCCACCACTCCAATAATCGGAATTAATTATGCAATGTAGATGAATGAATATTGACTATTAATACCCGCCTAATCAATTATAATCAATTATAATATAATATAATATAATACCACCTCCGATCTAAAATATATGTTGTTTGATTTTTCAACATTTATTTTAAGAAGGTAAAAACTATATAAAATATCAACTTTTTTTTAAATTATTTTTTTACAACTTAATATTTGTTGGTAATAAGTATTAAATTGTAAAAAATAATAATAAAAAGGTTTTTAGCTCCTTAAAATACGTGTTAAAAAGTCAAACAACATGTATTTTGGATCAGAGAGAATATAATATAATATAATATAAAGGGGAAGTCGTTTGTGATATCAGATATGTGTCGACTTCTCCTTAATTGTAATGTTTTTAATAATTAAGCTAATTAAGATGGGCGATTTTAGTACTTGGCCTTTTTTAAATATCCAATTAATTACCTAGCCCATAAATCAATTTAATTAGTTTGCCCTAGCCCCTTTCCCAATAGGGTGGGTTGGTCAATGGTCAACCGTTGACCGGTGAACGTTGACCAACCCATTTTGATGCCAACTCTTTTTTTTTTTTGATGCCAACTTTTTTTTTTTTAGTGATGCCATATTTTACCGTTTTGATGCCAAAATTTTACTATATTTTATTTTCACTTTGATGCCACTTTTTTATGTCAATTTTTTTATAATATTTTTTTTACCGTGATGCCATATTTTTGATGATATTTTTTCAAAGTAGTATTTTTGATGACATTTTTTTCTTTAATGTGATACAAATTTTTCAAAATGGCATCAATGGTCAACGTGACATTAGAGTAAACAAAAAATGTCATCAAAGTTTAAAAAAAGTGTCATCCAATAATTTAATTAGAAAAGTGGCATCAGATTGAAAATAAAATGTAATAAAATTTTGGCATCAAAACGGTAAAATATGACATCACAAAAAATGTCATCAATGTTTTAAAAAAGTGGCATTAAAAAAAAGTCATCCAATCATTTCATTAGAAAAGTGACAATAAGGTGACAATATTTTGATTCCACGTTTTAAGCTCTTATGCCATCAATTATATAAAATTGTCACCACAAAATGTTGGCATCAAAACGGTAAAATATGGCATCACAAAAAAAAAAAAAGTTGGCATCAAAAAAAAAAAAAAAAAAAGTTGGCATCAAAATGGGTTGACCGTTGACCGGTCAAGAGGGCTAAGCAAGCTAAAAAAACAATTAATGGGTTAAGCATACTAAAAAAACAATTAATGGGCCTATCTAGCTAACCAAATATCCTAAAAGGATTTTTTCACCAAATTCCCTCAATTAAGATTTTAATAATTTTTTCCCAATTCCACTTAATCAATAATATATGCTTAAGATAGATTTTACCCAATTTAGTTAGATATCACTATATTTTTAGAAGATTAATATATATAGCAATATATATTTAAGATAATATTTTACCAAATTTCATTAGATATTGATATATTTATACAAGATTTTACCCATTTTTATAAAATATGAATATATTATATTATATCATTTTTTTTATCGGTAGTCAAAACATATTAATAGAAATTAATTTGTTAAACGGGTGTAAAAATAAAATATATTTAAAATTTTTAAAAATAATATATATTGGTAGTTAGAGTTAATGTTTATAAGTATTTTATACATCTTCAAATGAATTAATATTGAAAAACCGCACTTTTGTGTGGGTAGTTAATAGTATTGTCATCCCGATATAGGTCGTTATTATATACAGTAGCATTTAATTATTTTTTTTACGCCATATATCTCGAACACAAGAAATAGTGCGTGTTGACCCTATATCATTAATTATGCTTTGTAAGACACCCCTATATATCTATTCTATTCTCGAACACAAGAAACAGTGCTGACCCTATTAACATTAATTGACCGTATATGATAACATTATATAATATATATAGATATATATGTATAATAATAATGCTTAATTTGCAAGACATGTTTTTGATCGATGATGGGTTAAATACATATAGGTGCACACTCTGTAGGGAGAATTCATTGCGTAAATCTGGTAGGCAGATTGTACCCGAGTGTTGACCCGACCCTGGATCCAGACTATGCCAAGTATCTCATGGGTCGTTGTCCAAGCCCAAACCCGGACCCTAAGGCTGTCGAATATTCCAGAAATGACCGAACCACGCCCATGATCCTCGACAACCTCTACTACAAGCACCTATTAGGGCACAAAGGTCTACTCTCCATCGACCAACAAGTCACTTCAGACCCGACCACCCTACCCTTCGTTCAGAAGATGGCCGATGACAATGCCTACTTCCGCGACCAGTTTTCTCGAGCCATCCTCCTGTTGTCCGAGAACAATCCGCTCACCGGAGATCAGGGAGAGATAAGGAAGGATTGTCGGTTCATAAATACCATTTGATCGATATGTCTCTTCCAAGATTTGCAATAAATAAATAAATGTATGTATGTGTGTGACTGTGTGTGGGGTTAATTTGGTTTATCACGTATATCACATATGCAAATGCATCCAAATTGCTCAGTCAACTTCAGAAAGAAACAAATTAAGCATTGTATTTTTATCAAAATGAAGCTGATATCATAAGGACATACATATACACCATATATCGTCCATTCCATTGTGTCTATTTTTTTTTTTTTTAATATGACGTGGAGGTTCCGAGGTTATCGACTAATCCTCCACGGGCCGAGCACTAGCCTGCAAAGCACTCGACCCGGGTAAGCCAAGCGGCAAGCCGCAAGACAGGCTAACCCATGCCAAGGTAAACCAAGGCATGAGTACCCACTATATATATAGCACAAATTGCTCATAGTGGGATTTGAACCCTTGACCTCATGGTAGTGAGGCACAAGGAACCACCTCATTCCATTGTGTCTATTATTGCAATGAAAATAATGTAATATATACCGTATTTAATTAATGCCCCAAATCTCTTCAAAGGAAATCGCTTAATTTAGTATTTACTAGTGTAATACCCGTGCCTTCAAGGCACGAGAGCTTGATCCATTTTAATTTAAACATCATTTTATATATCTATATAATACTATATTGATATATATATACGTGTTTACAACAAAAATATGTATAAAATATTTTTTTTATAATTTATAAATTAGTTGGAAAAAGATACGATACAAATTTTGAAAATGATTTAATAAGGTAAATTAGTAATAATACTCAAACACACCATCTAATATAATTTGAAATAAATATATAATTATTATCATTAGCATAGATCTAAAAAAGTAAAATATAAGCTCCCGTACAAATATTAAAAAATCATAAGCACGTGATTGTGTGAATAATTTTGAAGTTAAATATGTAGATGTACATAACTTATTGATTATTTTCATGAGAAAGATGGTTAGAAATATAGAGAAATTAATTGTGAAAATAAAGGTAAGATGGTAAAAAAAGATCTTTAAAGGTAGAAAAGTTATCTAAGAAGCCTCATCCAAGATGTAAAATAAGCATTAGTAATGCGTGTGAGTCTTAAAATATTATTTATTTTTCGATAGTCATTTAAGATGTCTAAAATAATTAAATTATAAAATAACACTTATTTGGCTCTAATTGATTTTTATAATTAATTTTGGAAATCGAATATTTACAAATTGATTATTACATGTTCGTTGTATGTAGACATTGTGGGGAATATTGCAATCGGTTGAAAATGATAAATCAACAATTTCAATATCCAAGAATAAAATCAGCCAAGAATTGACGAATGTTCAATGTACGTAGACGATTAAAATCGATCACAAATTGACATACAACATATCAAATTAAATAATATTTTAGTATAAAAATAGGAAACAAATATGTTTAAAATAGGAAACAGACATTTTAAAATTTCAGCAATAATATTGACCAATAAGAAAATACCATTTGAATAAAAAATTCAAGTTTAATTGTGAGCGTGATACATCAGCAATATAACCGAAAAGAGACTGCAATCGGGAAAAAAATGGAAACATGTCTCAATATTTACGACAATATAACCGAAAATAAAAAAAAGGGAATGGATTCAAATCATATTTAAAATAGGAAACAAATATTTCAAAGTTTCCATAATAATATTGACCAATAAGAAAATCTCATTTGAATAAAAAATTCAACTTTAATTGTGGGTCAGTGGGTGTGACACGTCAGCGAAATGCTAGCAGAATTAGTAATATTAATAGATAGATAGATATTAATAGATAGATAGATAGATAGATAGACAGATAGATATTGCAATCGGAAAAAAAAAATGGAAACATGTCTCAATATTTACGACAATATAACCGAAAATAAATAAAAAAGGGAATGGATTCAAATCATATTTAAAATAGGAAACAAATATTTTAAATTTTCCATAATGATATTGACCAATAAAAAAAGCTCATTTGAATAAAAAATTCAACTTTAATTGTGAGCGTGACACGACAGCAAAATGCTAGCAGAATTAGTAATATTAATAGATTTTTCATTTTTATATTATTTTAAATAAATTTTTAATAATGATCGCTTTACTCTTTTTTCTCATTTTTTATTTTGACCAATGATCAATGACCGGTCAAAATTAATGATGTTGGTGATAAATATGTGCTCACACAATTTTTTAAAGTTTTTTTTCAATGAAGACAGTATCACCACCCTTATCGGTTTTGCCATTAATGATGACACATGTGCTGTGACAATTTTTTTTGAGAATAATTTTTTTAAGTGACATTTTTTAAGGAAGACTTTGTTAATTAATTACCACTCTTATCAACTTTACCACTAATGGTTACACATGTGGTGACAAAAAATGTTGTGACAATTCTTTTTAGACCACAACTTTTTTTTTTACCATAGTGTCACAACAACCTTTTGTTTTAGCGATCAACTTGTTAAACAACTTTATACAATAATTTTATAGATAATTGTATTAAATATGAAATTATTTTTAAAAATTAATAAAATAATTAACGGAAATTTCGCGAAGTACCCTCGTGGTAATGCAATTTTCGCCGGGTGTACAGAAGTTTGACATATTTCGCGTGGTACCCTTGACAATTGGGGCTAATTCGTCTCGCACCCTCGGAGGGTTAATTTTAACAGATGCTTTCTTCCTCCGTTACATTTGAAATTAAAAAAAACAAAGAGAGAAAGAAAGAAAGAGGAAGGCGCAAATTCAGTCGGAACGATGAACAAAGACAGAACGAAGCAGCAATTTCGTCGGTGAACTGAGAAGCGACCGAAGAAGGCACAAATTCGAGTGGATTCCTGCGATAGGGAGAAGGACCGACCTAAAGTCCGGTGTCTGAGCACGACAGCGATAGGGAGAAGGAACTTTGCAAAGGCGAACTGAGAAGCGAACAAAACTGGAGGCCGACGATAGGGAGAACTGCTAGCCGGTCGACGAGGCCGAGGCGAGCGGTGCCAAGGCGACTATGAAATCCTGATTCGAGTTCGGGAAGAGCGACTAAATAAGGTATTTCTTCCTCATCTTCTTCGAAAATTAGGGTTTGGAATTGGGGCTTCTGAGTATTGGAATTGGGGCTTTGAATTGGGGCTTATCAGTATAGTGTTTTGAATTGTCAATGCAGCTGATGTTGATAACGCATTGAAACTTGGTTGGATAGTCAAGGACATAAATTTTAGAGTAGTTACTCCAGATTTTCGGCTTTTAAGGTTGGTTTGTGCTTTAGAAGCTTGACTAGAATGTGATTGTCCATGGCAAAGGGGTTTGTTGTGTAGAATATTTTGTATGCTCCCAAATTTGTTATGCATTTTCTGCTGGTGCAATTTGTTATGCAATTTATTTTTGCTGTCGCCTCCACTTTCTGGTATAACTGTCTGCCGCTATAATTTTGTTGTTGCTGCTATAGTTTTAGTTTGTTATTTGCTGCGTATTTTGCTACTGTCAAAACAGCTTTGAAAATACCAGAATGAGAGTATATGTTAGGGCTTTAGGGTTTGTGACATACGTAGTAATTGATTTTGACCCTCTTTTCAATTTCAAGATATGGGAATTGGGGGTATTTGGTTATATATATATATAGTGTGCTAAATGTAGTTACTATATGGGTTATGTTTATGTTTTATGCCTAAACTTTTGTATAATTATTCGATACTGTTATCTTACTTTATTGTTCTTCTTGATATTTATTTAATTACAGTATAATCTTGGAACATCTTATTATTTGTTGTTCTTGAGGATCATCTATGCTATGAATCTCCATCGGTGGTCATCTTATTGTTATCATACTACATGTGTTAAATTTTCTTTTTCTTGGAGATGTTACCAGATTCTTGCTTTATAGTACAACATTTGTATTTTCAATTAGTCTATTAGCTCAAAGGGAGAGCAATGTGTGATTAGTGATTACACATGATGTGGGTTCGAGTCCCACATAGACTCTAAAATTAAAGGATGAAAAGTAGCACTTGGCTAAAAAAAAAGCCTTGTAATTTCAGCTAATTTTCTTCTTTACTGAATTTTCTTCTTTGTTGTACTCTCAATTGAACTCTTTTCTTTGCTATATATACTATCTACTAAACTCTGTGTCGAACTCTCTTCTTTATGCTATTTAGCTTCAAGTCCTGCATACACTCTAAAATTAAAGGATGAAAAGTAACACTTGGCTAAAAAGAACTCTCTTTTCTATTTCCTATAAATAGTTTTCTAGCGGGCGAGTTATTTGTATAGCCTATGCAGGAGTCGAACCCACATCTTGTACATAAGCACATGCTCTACCGTTTGAGCTAATAGGCTTCAAAACAAGCTTCAAGATAATTGTCATGCTCTACACCGTGACAATCTTTAACTAACTGTCTTGGAATTCAGTAAAAATCAAGGTATATGACAAGCACTAGGACTGAATATTTTGCATTGAATATACATATATTTTGCAATGATTACCAATACATATAATCAAAATCATTCACAGATGAAATCTAAAGAAGATAACAAAAACTCCACCTTCCTTCATACACATTAAAAGACAGTAGAGGTATACACCCTGCCACAAAATTCAAGGTATAGAGAAAATTTGACCTTTTAGCATAAGCATACACCCACGGCAGAAGGCTGAGATTTGACCTTTTAGCTTAATTGCAAGTCACAATTTCAGCCTTAGCAATATAAAGACATTGCTTTATGTTTTCATGTTTGTATACAAAAAGCATGGACATCAGCAGATAAAGCACTTCAAATGATAAAAACACTTCAAAGAAAGCATGGACAACAGCAGAAGAAGTACAAAAACCGACAACAACAGCATCTCAAATTAAAGGTATAGATAAATTTGAACCTAAAACCTAACCACATCTCAAATTGTATGATCAGGTTAAATGTAATGGAATTAATTTGGGGAAAACCGAATAGATCAGCCCCAATTGGTGTTGATCGCAATCCATTACAAATTTACAATTTGTTTTGTTTGCATATGGTCTGGGATTATATTGAACTTTGTTATGTAATGTATGACAATTGGCAGATACACATCATTTGAGCAACAACACTTATAGGCTACGTCATTAGATAAAAGGGACAGCAGGCAACAACAGAAGAAGAAAAGAAACAGCACTAGAGCAGCAGAGTAGCAGACACATAAAGAATAGATAGAGAAGCAAGCAATCAGCGATGGACAGCAACGGAAGCATTCTTTGCGGAAGAAGAAAGTAACAAATGCCGAATAGCAGACGCATAAAGAATAGATAAAGGTTGTATCAATCAGCGATGGACAGCAACGACGAATTCTTCGGGGAAGAAGAAACTAGGAGAGTGGTCGGTGAAGGATTACCTATTTCCAGTAGAGGTTGTATAAATCTTGCCTCTTTCGATTCTTCGACTCTTCTTTTCAATGATTTAGGGCTCAAGCCATCGACAAAATTGGATTGGGATTTGGGAATCAGAAACGATCAAAATAAGTAGTGTCAAACACACTATCCAAAATATGAAGAAAAAAAATTTTGTAATCACCCAAACAAAAACTTCGTGGACGATTCGGCACCCCAAGAGTTCGAATCATCCCGTCAATTTCAACAATTCGAATCCTCACCCCTATCCCCTAACCCCTAAATCCCAAAACCCTAGATTAAAGGGAGAAAGATACTCACCGCCGCCGCCCTCTAGCTGCTTGTTAGGAATAGAGATATATAAGGGTTAGGATTGTAAATACTAAGAAGTTGGGCATTGTGGTATAAACACTTGTATCTGTAAGGAACAAGGCATGGAATGAATACAGAACAACTTCGTCTCCTCTTCTTCTATCTCTCGCTTCCTCTCCAATCTGTCTTCGATCTCTTTCCCTTACAATCACAATCAATCTCCCATGGTAGAACTAGGATCCTAACACTGCTACTCTGATATTCGTCTTCCTTTCTCTCACCCTTCTCGCCGGCGGCCACCCTTCACAGTTCGAACATCACACTTCGTCTCCTTCAGCGTCGAACGAGTCCTATGCTTCGTGCGTCTCTCTCTTTCTTTTCTGGGTTTATTTCTTTATTTTCCTTTTTTTTTAATTCAAATCAAACGGAGATGGCCATATCCGTTAGTTTTAACCGATAAGGGCACGAGACAAAATCAACACAAAACACAGGGGTACCACGCGAAATATGTCAAACTTTTGTACACCCGGCGAAAATTGCAATTACACAAGGGTACCTCACGAAATTTCCGAATAATTAATATTTTATAAATAGTTTTTATTATCTTAAAAAGCGTGAAAAAATAAAACAACTATGGTTAATTTCATAGATAATTTCTACTTAGTACAATTTTTTTAGACAACTTTTTAACCGATCAATTTTTTCTGAATTTTTTTTTTTCCGATGATGGTGTCTAGACAGTAGACACATAATGACATTTCTTTTGTAAACTAGCGGCTGCCCCGCGTGCAAGAAAGAAAAAATACAACCAATCTTTAGCGTGAGCTAAAAATAGGCATTATCATTTATCAAAAAGCTGCAAAGAACACAAACCCCATATAAAAACCTAGCTGTTATAAAATTGGCAACTGCATCTTTAACACAAACTGGACTTTTAAATCACCTCTAGAGGTATGTAAGTTGGCCGCTTCGGTTTGCCCACATTGATGCACACTACACAGCAGATCAGCAGAGTAACGCAGTTCTGTCTTCTGTACATTGACAAAATAGTCCTGGACTGTGATTTTGGATTCTTCAGGCTCACTGTTTTGATCCCTTCTCTGCTTCAAGGTGAAACTACAGCAGAAGCAAAATTAACACAAGCACATCCAGCTACCAGAAATAATGGGTGTAAAATTAAACAAGATAAATTTAAAAGATTGGAGAAGGATACGTCTGCTGACTGCAAGGTACTTCACTCATACCAGTTATCTTGAACTCTTGGTTTGATGTTGTTGTCTTGATTCTGAGGTCTTTAAGCATTCGCTTTGCCTGAATTTTTTTTAAGGAATGTTAGAACGCATTTAACAGAAGTTGGCACCCACCACGTCAGACACGGAGTTGTCTTACCTTTGCCTAATCAATACTGTATGGGTCCCTAACATTCTGGTTAGCAATGAGAAAATCCTCCAGGGATCCAAGCTGAATTATCATAGTTGACGAAACATCTAAGACCAGATAAAGTTGGGAGTTTAAGCTAAATATAGTAACAGCATCGACATGTAGCCAACTCAAACAAATGCTAAAAGTTTGAGAGAGTAAGGACATGTAACTCACCGATGTTCAGAGAAATATCAGCTTGCGTCCCTCTAAAACACGAGTGAAAACCCCTGCATCCTAGCACTCCATCACCAAAATCACAGAAGTTCTTTGGGTCGTTAAAGAAAAATGATTGGCGAACAAGAAGACATCCCCTGTCAAAAAACCCTGCATCCTAGCCCTCCACCACCAACATCACATAAGTTCTTTGGGTCGTTAAAGAAAAATGATTGGCGAACAAGAAGACATCCCCTGTCAAAACCAATAGAATCGAGCTGAAGAATCCCAAAGCATTAAAAAACATGCTCTTACAATCAAATTTATTAAACTCACTGTTTGGCAGCATTCTGCCTCAAGATGATGTCGAGAACCCTAAATGCTTCTTGGGTGTTTTCATTCTCTTGGCCCTTGATAACATTCGCAAGTGCCTGCATGGGAATCTTGGCTGCAAAGCCGAGTTCAAAAAACTTTTAGATTGATAAGACCTCCTCACCCTCTTCTTGTCTGCATCATTTTGATTTTCTTGATCGGGATTGGCATTCCCATTGTTCCTGCAGAAAGAACAAATGTCACACATATATGATATGGTAATATATACTATGTACTAAAGAGTAACAATTCAACAAAAACACAACAAATTTTACCCGTTCGAGACAACATCTTCCAGTACAACAGTAAACTCGTGCTTGTTAGTGGGTAGTGACCCAACAGTGAATAAACTCTTCTCACCATCATAGGCAAAGTCCTTGCCTCCTAGCTCAGTATCATAGGTCTCTTTCACCTTATCAATGATTTTTCTTCCGATTCCCTTTGCATCAACAGCAGTGCCATCCTCATAAGAGACATTGACCTATAATTGAGGATTTTTAAGTTGGAGGCAATAAAATATAGATGTATACAAGCAAGATGGACGATGAAAAAGAGGCAGAAAATCTTACACTCTAGTGAAAGAAGTGTCCATCCAGTTTGCCAATGTTCACTTTGTAATGGTTGCAGTAATGGAATTTTCTGACCCTTGGTTCCTAGGCCCGCTTGCTATCAATAAATACAACCTTCAAATAAAACTCATTTTGGCTTCAACAAATTGTGAATTTGTGATTAGTAGCAAAAAGCATATTATTCGTATGGTTTTCATGCAAACATAAATAGCAAACCCAAGTAGGAGGGTGATAGATCATCATAAAATGAAATATAAGACATAAATATGATTCTTGATGTGAAAGATGTAGAAACTTGCACACAAACTGATTGAACATAAAACAAGTATAAAGTCTGCATTAATCTCCTCCATCAAGCAACAACTCGACGGTTCCTACAAAAAGTGTATGAGAGCACAAAAAAATATAGAACATAACCCAACTATGGTACTTCTACAACAAGCCAAAGAGAAGATGTAGGGTTGTCGCCCAAGGATCAATGTATTTACATTGTATAATCATATGTGCATAGTTTAGACATCATATTCCTTCCCAATCTAATTTCAAAACCATAAAAACAAATGCATAAGGTGGTAAAAATGGAGATGCGAATTAAAAGGAAAATCAAGCAAGTTGGACAAACCGAACTCAGAAAGCCAATGTTCCTAATTTCAAATTTTGTTTGTCGGAGAAAGGTCACAAATTTGGTCTCCAAAATCAAAACCCTAAACGAATTCTCCATAAGGTACCAAAAAAAAAAACTAACCTTTTCAATTCAAATACGAATTCATCAGATTTGGGTAGAATAAGTGAAATTCCACTTCAAGGCTGCAGCGGCCAGCGGGGATTAGAAGAAGAAGAAGAACAGTTGAAGGCCTGCGGGATTCGCCGACGACGCCGAGGGGCTGGGGAGGTCAGAACGACCGAACTCAGGGTGGCTGCGGTGCGCCGGTGCCAGGGTGGGTCGGCGACTCGACTCAGACTCGCGGAATCCACTCTCTCACAGTCTCACTCTCTGCGCCTCTGTGAAGGCTATGAAAACGTGAATTGGGACTTTTTCAATTTCGACCTTAAAAAAAATAAATAGAAAAGGGTTAAAAATTTTGAAAATAGAGAGAGTCGAACTTGGGTATTTTGTTTATCTAAGAATAAATCCCGTCCCTTGCCGGTCGAGCCAGCTTTGTGTTTGTTTCTTTTTTATATATTCCTTTTACTTAATTTTATTCCCAAAAAAATACCCGATGTATAAAAATAAAAGTACTTTGGGTCCAAATACCTGGATCTGGAGCTTGGACACCCCACCAAAGGTGAAAAACTTTCTATGAAAAGTATGTTAGGATGGTATTCCTACGGCCGTAAGGCTTGCACAATGTGGTGTTTCCGTGCCTTCCACTTGTTGTTTGTGCAATTGCGTTGGTGAAGACGAGGCTCACATTTTTCTGGAATGCCAGTATGCGACCTCTCTCCTACAGCTCCCGAATCATATCAAATCACATATTGCTTCCATGCTCAACCTATCTAGAGATATTAAACCGGTTATGTCTTACATTGGAGAAAACATTAACAACAGATCCAAAGCTAAGCTAGCTTTTTCTTGGTGGACCACGTGGTACATTCGAAATCAATATATCTTCAGATCAAGTCCTATACCAAGTAGAGATTCATGTCTACACATCATTAAAACACACGAGGAAAACTGGTGCAAAGCATCTCGCCTTGATGCCTGCTTCGAAGAAGAGGCCCATATCCATTCACAAAAAAGCAATCACATGCGACAGAAGAATAAACAAGCAAACATTAGGTGGCGTAAACCGCCAAAAGGGGTTTTCAAACTGAATTTTGATGGGTCTTCACTTATTGACAAAACTAGTACAGCGGGAACCATTATTCGTGACTGGGATGGACGCCCAATTAACATTGGGTACAAACATCTCGGTACTCAAAGTCCATTAAAAGCAGAAGCTCTAGCTCTAAAACTTGGTGTGCAGCAGGCATTACATTTACAAATTACCAGGATTCACATTGAAGGTGACTCCCGTATAATAATAGACCACCTAAACAAAGGGACGATATGCCCATGGGAAATTGAACTCATTATTTCTGATATCAAACTTATGCTAACAAATCTGGAAAGTGTGACTTTCCTCCATATTCCCCGTATAGGCAATAGAGTGGCTGGCAAGATTGCACACATTTGCCACTCTGCCAGGGGGATTAATATTGTAAAAAATCCTGGTCTTCTTGACCTCATCCGAAATGATGCCGTCGGGTAGAGCATGCTCACCCGAAATCTTTCCTAATAAAAAAAAATAAAAAATAAATAAATAAATAAAAGTACTTTGGGTTTTTTTTCTTTTCAAAATTAATTAAAAATCAAGAAGCACAGGAAAGGAAAGCGAATATGGAAAAAATGCAAAAGATTTTCCATTAGCCAGTATCATATAATTTACAACATATCGGTCCTCCTTTTCCCCTAGCAACAGATTAGAGGCAGTTGGTTAGGATGTGAATACATGGAATAGAAGAAGATGATTTTAACGAGCATTGACAATCCGATAAAGAAAGGATCACTGCTTCAACTAACTCCCTGCTAGTCATTCCGAACTCCTCCTCTACCATCCTTAGGAGTTCCCCAAAAATCTCGAATTCAAGATATGCCAGAGGAAGTGCAAACCGTTTCTCGTCAGCTGTGTAGATGACAAGTGGCCCTTCTTGACTACTGGGGCTATGTTGGAGCTTCTGCTTCTGTACAAAGCAAGCCTTTTTCTGCTTGCTGCCGCCAACCTTTGCCACTTTCTGGCCATCTTGATTAGCTTCTTGGTGCTGATCATGATGAGAAATGAAAGAGCTTATTGTGTTGATTTGTGAGGATGGAAAGAGTTGAAGTGCACTTATATAATATGAATGAAAGTCGAGGAACAAATCCATGTGAGTTGTTGAGTCAGTAGTGAAGGCATTCAATATAAACAAATTGTGTGGTTTTAGCCAATTGATTCTACAAAACATAGCTCAAGTCCGACAAGAAGATATGTTGTTGTCCATCTTGATGAAGAAATTTAGTCAAATGTATTAATTCTTTAGGGACAGACCAATGGCCAGGCAAATCCATGTGATACCTGATGAAGAAAAGGGGGTCCTTTGAGTATGGCTATACCCAACATGGTCAGCTCAAAAACCTTGATCAAGCTCGCCAAGAAGTGTGAAAGGGTGCCCATTCTAAAGAGGAAGAGGATATCCTTTCCTAAGGTTTCAGATGAGGAGGCTTGGAGGACATCAGCAAGGACCGACAAGGGTCACTTTGTTGTGTACTCTGCAGATGAAACGCGGTTCATGGTTCCACTTACGTATCTCAAGAGCAGCATTCTCGTAGAGCTTCTAGCTGTTGCTGTGGAACAATTCGGTATGCCAAGGGATGGCCCTATACTCTTCCATCACCATGGGATGCAAAATTTGTGGCGTATGCTCTCTCTCTTATCCAAAAGCATATAGGTGATGAGATGCAGAAAGCTTTGCCCATATCCATGGCTCAGAGTCATTGCTTATCAGCATCCCTACTTGTTCAGCAACAAAAAAACTACCAAGTTCCTCTGTATCCTTTGAAATCTATTGTTACCTTTTTGTTTTTTCATCATTAGATTTCAGCCACTGTTTAAGATTTATTTGTAACATGCATTAAAAAATGGAAGATTATAGTTTCTTCATATTTCTGTTTTCCTATGCTTAGATAATCAGTATCTACATCACATATTCGACATTAACCTTGACAGGTTGGTATAATTCTATTGCCAGATTCATAAGTCTGTATAATGTTTAACGACATGACAGTCCATATGTTTTGCAAACACTAGTGGATATTATGTTCAAAGTTGCAAAAGATGATGGCCTGAACGGATCAATTTGCAAAGGTCAAGGTCATTAAAAGTTCATATACAATTCATTTTCAACCTTTGATGAGTCCACCATTTTAACAGTCACTACCCACGGGTCCACTGCTTTCACTAGTTTTCTAGAGATACACTGTTGAATGATAGAGATGATGTACTCCATGAAAACTGAAATGCTAAGATGATCGTTCCACTGCTAGCCAATCCGAACTCTTCTTCTGCCATCCTTAGGAGTTCCAAAAGAATCTCGGATTCAAGATAGGCCAAGGGAAGTGCAAAGCGTTTCTCATCAGCTGTGTATATGACAAATTAAGTCGCCCTTATTGGCTATAAGTGCTCTGTCGGAAAGGCAAGCCTTTTCCTGCTTGCTATTGCAAAGCTTTGCCACTTCTTGGCCATCTTGATTAGCTCTTCTTGGTGCTGATCATCTTGTTTCTGGATATTTGATCTTGTTGTTGAGAGGAAATCTCTGATAAAAAGTTTAGTAATGGAAGAGTCTGTTGATTTGGTTGAATAGAGAGTTGACTGCACCTTCATAAAATTATTAGTAGATGTTTGTAAGTTCAGGAACAAACCCATGTGAGTCGTTGAGTCAGTGATGAAGTTTGGCACGATTGTTCGAGTATAACAATCAACCTTAAGGCATTCAGTGCAAACACATTGTGTGGCCTAAATGATCCTACAGGATAACTTAAGTTCAACAGGAAGATCTGTCGCAGTCCTCGGTAGGTAAGTGTAAGCAATCCAGCCTCGCCAAATTCGGTAGGGGTTGATTCTGCAAGGACCCCTGACAACAACTATGGGATCGATCTAGACGTGTGTAGTTTTTGGCACATCTATTATGACACCCTAAAACTTTCCATTTTGCGCCCCCTTTCATTGGGTCAAATCTACTTTCTAACAAGCTATAGCACGACCAGTCCGAATTTTATATTCATTTCGATACCCCTTCACTGTCATTGATCGTGAGTCGATCATCATCCTCTAGTTGGTTCCATCGATTTCAATACCCACCTGCCCACTCTTTGGATTTCGATACCTATCTGAAGCGGATAATCTCAGCATCTTTCTTTGCTTTTTCAAAATCAGAATCTGCCAAATTAGTTTGCCTACAGTACTAAAGACCTTTTCTTCCTCTTTGTATATTTAAGTATTGAACGTGTAGCATAAGAAGGTTGTCATAATTAAGCTTCACAAAATGAGACAAATAAAATGAGGAACACAAGGCCCACCAACCGTTCACACTTACAATTGCTCTAATGGTGGCGGGTGTTGTTCTTTAAATATAAATCTCATATTTAAACTTCTCTAAACAATAATTTAACAAATTATTTCCCATAACTTACCTATATTTGCATGACAGATTAATTGGCAACATAAGTGCCCATTATATCCATCAAATTGCACAAGAGCTTACTTCACCGGTGCACAAAAGCTAAGTTCAGACCTAATTTACTAACCCAAAACAGAAACTAATTTTAAGAAATGGATATGCAACTCACTGCCCCAAAAAGGACTCATCATAGATCTTCCACTTCTCCATAAATGCTTCAAGAACTGCTGTGACCGAGCAATTTGTGCTTAACGGAAAATCGGAAACTGGAAAATATATAAACACACACATTTAGAAAAGAAAAGAGAATATTTGAAACAATCTCAACTCAAAATAATAGCGAAACTATCTCAACTGAGCAAATGAATGAGGTGTATCAAAAGAAATTGCAGCTAGACCATCCATATTCTATACCTGATATATAGTCATGTGTACTATTGTGTTTGCTGACTTCTCCCTGAAGCGTTGCGCCTACCTATAAGCATACAAAAGAAGATTGATCAAGACTATATATTAATCTAAACAAATGTAAAAGCAAGAGTTTGAAATTCAAATAAATTGAATGATGATCAAGTACCACAAAGACAAGGTCTGAATTATCACTAATCGTGGAAACAAACTTCTCAACATCAACAGATTTTCCTGAGCTGTAGGATAGACCTGATTCATGAGAAAAAGCTACCACTAATCAGAGCAAGTAATTATTTACAATGCATCAAGAAATGAGATCATTTTAAACCCACCAATAACACGAGCATTGCTGGGTATATGGCGCATCACAGGTCCATCCAGAACACGAAGAAGATCTTCCCCTGTATCCGGGGCCCGCACACAAGACTTGTTCAACAAGGCCGCTTCACAAATTCACCAAAGAGCCCACATCCAAAAATCATGGCCAAATCTTATATTATCATCCCATAAAAGGGGTCAAAAAAGTTTTGAAAACCCAGCAAAACTCAAGTCATTCAAATAGAGACAATAATATTAATATTAGCCAAACAAATCTAATATTTCCTCTACCATAAACAACTTTCCATTAAGCAAATGGGTTTCTAAGCTCTTCTCTTAGGTACTCGATACTTACCAATCAATCCGCAAAAACGAACACAAGTTCTCGGTATACGAGCATGCGTCTTGACTTCAAAGAGAATACCAGAATTAGTTTTGATATACAAACCTCCCACCATCCCTGCAAGGTTAAGTGGGCTATCTAAAATTGTAACAAGAGCCTGCATAATAAACACAACGGCTCAAGTCTATTTTTTTTGTGAAGGAAAAAAAAAATCAAGACATGTGAAATAAAATGTAGACAAGTTCTTCAAAACCCTCACACAAAAATAAACTCACAATCACCAAAACACAACTTTTATTTTTTAAAAATGAGGTTCAGACAAATTGAAAAGAGATAAACTTCTAACCTGATAGACTACTTCAGGTTCATAGTTTTCGAGATTCTCTCCACCCTTCTTTGCTAGAAATTTTGCATCATCCGAACTCAAAACCTTCCACTTCTGGAAAAGGTAAAAAGGCTTACAAGTTCGTAAATAACATTTTTTGGGTCAAGGAACAACCTAATAATGAATTCAACAAACCAAATGGCTATAAACCACTTTGGATACTTTTCAATCAATTTTATACCTTTCGTACCATGCCCTTTGTCAGGGAGGCATTCTCAAGAATAAATATGGGGCGAGATTTGCGATCTGGAAGAGTATTGAGCATGCCAATAGAATTTCTATTGTCCTTGGATTCTTGCATTCTCCTTCGTCTATTACAATGTGCTTTTCCTAACAGAAGATCCTCTTCTGATTCTTCTCAACTACAGCAATAAATAAAAACTTCATATTTTTCCAAATTATATAGGACCAATATGGGTAGCTGTGAAAATTGAAAGAGTTTTCTTGAAACAATAATTAAAAAAAAGGTGGTGCTTTCAGAAAAGTATACCAATTGATGTGGTTTTTGTGATTTTATATGAATTCCACCTATAAAAGCATTCATCACAAGTCACAAAAGGTGTCATACATAGCCACACAATTGAAAGATATCAAACAACACTACAAAAGCAAACAAAGATATCAAAAATATTCATTTCAATTTCAAACTCAATATCAATTAAAACTCAACAATTTCTTACCCTTAATGGCTAAATCCCTAATCTTAACCAAGATTTCAATTTCAAATTTGACTGGACTCCACAACCACAGTAAACAAGCAATTCAATACAAGAATAATTCAAGTTTTCAAAGAGTTAAATAACACATCAGGCGACGGGCGGAGAGTCGAGATAGACTTACTAACAGTCTGACAGAGCACCGGCAGGCACAAGTTCGAATCTTCAAGGGTCCGAGGACTGCCAGAAGGCCGATATTGCCGAGGGGCGAGGGCTGCCGGCTGCCGCACTCACTGGAGAAGGTCGAGATTCGAGAAGGCTGATCACTGCTGCAGGCTACCACAAGGGGAAGGCCCAGAAGAAGCCTTCGAAGAGAACGGGCGAACGCAAATCTCCGACAAGTCCGGCGGCCGACGGGAGACGACAGGATTCGGAAGGGTGAGATTTGAGATATGAGAAGTAGAGGGAAGGGAACCTCGATGAAGAGAGTTGAGGGATTTCGGCTATTCCTACTATCCGGACTCCGGAGTATCCGCTCGCTTCAAAGGGTTAACACATCAAAACGATGTGTATTAATGATTTAATGTAGGACAGTAAGACAAAGGCAAGATTGCGGGAAATTACATGATAAAGCTAAAATTGCAGAAAACCATCCGTTAAAATCATTTTCTTTGCAAACTTACACTCATCACCAAATTCCGTTAATTGAATGTTAAAGTGTGTAAAAAGTCAATTATATCTCTTATTTTTATTATTAATTTACCCCATTCAATTGGTATACCGTATAGTTGATATTTAACCTTTGGATTTGTTTTTCAAAAGTAAAAAACTTTATAAAATATCAAAAAAAAAATATATTTTTTTAAAAGAATTTCATACTTAGAAAAAAAAACTATATAAAAAATTGATGTGTAATTTATGTTTTATATTACATTTTTAAAAAATGTGTATTATTAAAGGGTTGTTTGAAGAAAATAAAAATAAAAAAAATATTTCATATAGTTTTTATTATTCTAAAAATATTTGTGGAATAGTGAACATATTTTTAGAATAATAAAAAACTATATGAAATATCATTTTTTAAAATTTTATTTTCTTCACTTTTTAAAATAGGGAAAATTGTGAAAAATAGCATGAACTTTATGGGTAGTTGCGTTTAATGGCATGAACTTTCAAATTTTTAAAAATAATCCCCAACTTTGGTTCTGGTCGTAATAAGTGGCACATCTATTGTTTTTTTTTTATGTGAAATATCACCTCTTATTAACATTCTTTGTAGGAAAAAAAATCATCCAATTTTCAATTAAAAAAATGCCCATATTTCATTTTTGAAAATAATCCATTTTCATTTTTAATTTAAAAAATACAATTTATTTTATAAACACTAGTTTTCCCATTTTTTTCTTAAAAGAAAACACTCATTATTTACACCCGGTTAAAAAAAGAACTAATTTTATTTTCTCCATAAACTTAGTTTTTTTCAAAAAATTAAATAATAAGTAATGTCTTTAAAATGAAAAATGAGTGTCTTAAAAAGATACTCCGTACCAATTTACATCACAATTATGTTTTATGAAAAAATGAAATTGAGTTTATAAACATGAAATTTATTAAACAAAAAAAAAAAAAAATTGTGAGTGGGTTTAAAAAACAATGGAAAAATGTGTTTTTTTTGTAAATAAAATGTTAATAAGAGGTGTACATTTAAAATAAAATGGTAGTGCTAATAACCACAATCACCCTTCAAAGTTGGTGATTATTATAGAATTTTTGAAAGTCAGTGCCACCTAATACAACCACCCCTAAAGTTCGTGTCATTTTTTGCAATTTGCCCTTTAAAATATACTCCCTCCGTTCAACAAAACTTGTCGTTTACTATTCACGTACGCTTTTTTAGAATGATAAAAACTATATAAAATATTCATTTTTTTAAAAAAAATTTTTAACAAGTTTGTACTTATTAATAATAACTACGAAATTGTTAAAAAAAATTATTTAAAAAGTCGATATTTTATATAATTTTTAGCTCCTAAAAAAACGTGCATGAATAGTAAAACGTCAAGTTTTGTTGAACGGAGGGAGTATAAAACATCAATTATATCTACTTTTTATAGGGTGTTTTTACTAAAAAGTACAAAATTATATAAAAATGATATTTTATAGAGTTTTTTTACTTTTGAAAATATGTCAAAAATGCAAACATTAATTAATATCGATTAGTTGAAGTAGAATAATAATAAAAACAAGGGATATAATTGACTTTTTACGCACTTTAACATTCAATTGACGGAATTTTGGTGGTGAGTGTGACTTTGCTAGGGCTGAAAATGGGTGACGGATATCCATTTCAGCCGCTCCACCCGCATTATTTTTACGAATGAAAACCCGCAAAAAATCGACGACGGATGATGCAAGTGATGGATGAAGTGGGTGGCGGGGCGAGTGTAGATGATGATTTATCACTCAATATCCACTCCAATAACCCGCAACAATAAGGATCCATTAACCCACTTAAATATATAATTTTACTTGTTTTTCCCTTACAAAAAAAAACCTAAAGAAGGTTTTCTTTTCTTTTGTTGCAATCGTTCGTTGACTTAGAGCACCCACATTGGGGTGTTTAAAGTGGAAAAATAAGAAACTTAAGAATAAAATAATAAGAGGGGGAGATGTTTTATTAAGGAATGATGTGATGGGTTTGCTACCAAGGAACCCTTAAAAACCAAAGAAAGAAAAAAGGTGAGAGACATATGTGAGAGGGTAGGAAAGAGAAAGTGATGGGTTTTGGATAAGTAGTGGGAATATTTTTAATTTTATATTATTTAGTTTGTAATGAAATGGGTTGTAGGGATGTGGGTAAATAATTAAGTTGGGTTTCTTAAGGAGGGAGAAAGATAAAAAGGAGAGTTAAGGAACCGAATTGGGTTCTATGGATGCGGATGCTCTTACATATTGAATATGTAGTTTATTTAGCATATGTATTTTTCACGTATTGTTGAATTAACGTCTAAGTTATAAATTTTTCATGTATTGGATAAATACTAGTATGCATTTGTAAGCCATGTTTCATTTAATGTTTCAAATTAAAAATTATCACTAAGTTTTATTGGATATCCAATAATCACCCACATCATCCACTCACTCGCACGAGATGGATGCGGGTGAAGGGTTTGCGGGTGATGGAGCGGGGCAGGTGGAGATTAAAACTCGTTGGGTGGGTGTTGGAATGATGGTTTTCACACAATACTTGCCCCATTTCCACCCCTAGACTTTGCAAAGAAAATGATTTTAACGGGTGTATTTCTACAGTTTTAGTTTTGAGGGGTGATTTTTCGCAAAACACCCTATTTCAAGGGTGGTTTTATGCAATTTTGCCTTTAGAATACTAAAAACTATATGAAATATCATTTTTTTTTAAAAAATATTTTCTTCACCTTTTAAAATATATAAAACATCAAATATATCTACTTTTTATAGAGTGTTTTTACTAAAAAGTATGAAATTATATAAGATATGATATTTTATAGAGTTTTTACTTTTGAAAAACATGTTAAAAGTTAAAAATTAATTAATACGGATTGGATGAAGTAAAATAATAATAACAACAACAAGGGATATAATTGACTTTTCGCTTTAACATTCAATTAACGGAATTTGGTGATGGGTGTGACTTTGCAAAGAAAATGATTTTATCAAGTTATTTTTTGCAATTTTAATTTTAAGGGGTGATTTTTAGCGAAACACCCTATTTAAAGGGTAGTTTTCTGTAATTTTGTCTAAGATAAAAACAGAAATTTCTCGAGGTAAGCCTAATTCACATCGTAAATTAGATTTTTCAATATTTCATCGAATAACCTTAAGGCTTTTAAAAAAGTTTGTGTCGTGCCCAAAACAAGTGTGTTGATAGAAGATTGTGAGTTTAAACTTTTATGGGGGTAAATAATATAATATTTAAAAATAATGTGGCGACTTTTTCTTAATAAATCAAAATTGTTTTAACAAAATGAAGTAGAAGCTCGAGGAGTGATTAAGAGGAAGGAGAAGAAACCGATACCTTAGAAGAGTAGAATGGGAGAAAATGGAACCCTTCAACTAGTGGCGATGGCGGCGACTGCTGGCAAAAGTTTTGATATGTTTTTAGCAAATTGTAAGTCTATTAGCTGAAGTGGTAGATCGAGCGATGTGTGCATGCATAAGATGCGAGTTTGAATTCTACATAGACTAATCTCCAATTAAATATAAGAATATACCCCTAATTCTGATTAGTATTGAAAGATTTAAAGATTACCAAAACTCATTTGTAAATGTATAAAGAGTGCAATCAAATTAGCCATTCAATTAAGATAACAAGTAACAATGCAATGTCCAGATAACCTATGTCGTATTTGAACCCACATCTTCGTGCCTAAGCACGTTGCTCTACCTATTGAAGTAATAGGCCAAAATATTCAATAAACAAACTAAAATTTTTTAACTAGCATCTTTTGATATGGTTCTATTTGTGATCCACTAAAAAACTACCAGAGATACATGGTAATAATTCATAATTGTTTCGGGAGATTCAAAAGTCACCTATATCATTTTAGGTATCCCTTATCAAATGAATAAAAAATGCTTAATCTACTTAAATCACACCATTGCAAATAATTAAGAGGAAATGATAGTATATATAGCACAAAAAAAAAAATGGCAAAAGTGTCACTAACCCTTGAAATTTAGCACACCTAGCCCATATTTGCCAAAATTTGCACAACAGTGCAGGTTAAAACTCTCTCTTTTAACCGGCTATCCCCTTCGTTTTACACCCGAAAAAAAGGAAAATAAAAGGAGAGAGAGAGGGGCCATATTTGAAATGGGGGGGGGGGGAGGGAAAGTTATTAAATGTCAATACAATCACACTCCTCTCTCTCCCCATTTTGGTTGTTTCAAAAACAGAAAAGCAGTGAGAAAGAGAGAGACCAAGAGCGAGCAGTTACTAAGCGAGAGAGAGCAAAAGCAAAGGAGAGAGCACGCTTGGGAAGGACGGTTGGAGACGGTTCATCATCGCCGGATTTGGAAGAGGAGAGGCAAGAGATTACCGAGCACCCACGGACGTCGACGACAGAGTACACAGGTACGCCCTACTCAGTCTTTCTCTTATCCATTTGCTGGTACTATGCGCGGGTGTGGGTCGGGGAAGTAGTTGGTACAGGGGTTAGGGCAATGGTGGTCTGAATGGTGGGTTGTAGAGGGGTGGCATTTATTATTTTTTACCATATTATTTTTTTACCATAATATGGTAAATTTATTATTTTTTACCATATTATTTTTAGTATATCTTTATTATATAATTATTTATTGCAAATCATTATCATATCTTTTACCATTTATTTTTTTAAATCTACTTTATTTTATTTTTGTAAAACTATTATGTTAAACATTTCTTATAGAATCATTTTTTTAATACCATGGAATTTTTGTGTGATACAATATAAGATGTTATGTATTAGTTTTAGTATATATAACATAATATTAACCAAAAATATAGTATATATCGTATCAAATAATATACAGGGAATATATAGATGTACAAATCGGCATGTATCGAGACAGACTTATATATATAAATTTAGATTGTAATTATAATGTATGTTTTTTAGATAAATAATTAATTATTTTGATTGATTATATTGAAATTTTAAATGAGTAGATGCTAAAGTAATTATATTATATTTTAAAGGAGTATATTTTATATATCTATTATAATTATTTTTGGATGGTGGGTCGGGTCGGGTAAAATTATAGGAGATTTATTTAATTCTCATTTTTTAAAAATGGATTAGGAGATTTATGGTGGGTCGAGTGGGGTAAAATTTTAGGAGATTTATTTAATTCTCATTGAAAATATTTTATGAATATGAGTGATTTTTTGTAATTTTTGTTTGATGTGGGTAATTTTTTAATTTAAGAAACTCATTTAGAGTGTTAATTGCAACTAATGGTATATGTTAGGATATTTTGTGAAATTTTACAATGTTAGGGTATCGAAAGCAACTATCTTGGGATATTAGTTACAATTTATCCTATTGTCTTCATCTCCCTTCTTTTCATGCATTGTTCTTTAACACATTGATAGGTTCTCAAAAAGCTAAAACCCTAATCCCTTTCTATCTTGATGCCGCCATTCATCAAATCCTTTCCATCCCTTCCATTGGGTGCGACCTCGACGTCACCGGGAGATGTTACATCTGTTGCCAACCACCGCCTGCCTCCATGCTCAACCCAACACTCTGGCCTTCATCCGGATGGCCTACTGCGACGTCGTCGAGGATTTCTCTGAACAGTGGTGGAGCCTCGTGCACGCCTCCCCCCGGTTCCGCGACTACTGGATCCGCGAGTGCTTCCAAGATCCCCAATATCCGATCTCCTTTTCCTCGGGGAGTAGGAGGCCGTCATCGCCGTGGGAGAGTAGATCGAACAAGGAGCACACGGACGACATAAGTGTTGAAGATGACATGAGATGATTAATCCTTTGTAATTTATCCCTTGATGATATAATTTATTCCTTGATGACAGGAGATGACCCCGTTCGCGACGTATCATCGCCCGGATGGTAGTCATTCATCGCCCCGAGGAGCACACGCGGTGGCGGATCCTGAAGCGTTTAGTTGAGGGGACGAATAATTGATCTATAATTTTTTTTCGAAAAAATCATCAATATTTGAAGTTTTTGGGTTTAATTATAGTATGAAGTTATGAAGTTTAACAAATGATGAGTATGATAGAAGTGTATTAATTTGGTAAATGATGTGAAAAATAATTTATATCGCTTTAATCTTGAAACGTTTATAACATTTTACTTAGTTATCAGATTTGAGCTTATAATATATCAAATCGAAGCTATCGACGAGAGGAATATGTATATTAAATTTCATTTTTGATCGGGGGCGACTGCCACCTCGGTCCTGTAAAGGATCCGCCCCTGCACACGGTCCAAGACTCCAGGGATGAGCCATCTGCCATGGGGAAGCCTGGCATCGTCGCCCACCCCGCCCAACATCGACATAGTCGGATCGAGAGAAAGAGGCGGTGACGAAGACGTAAATTTTGAGTTTCTGTTTTTAATGGTGGTGCCATGGTGATGATTAGACCTCTCAAACAGGTTGGACGGGTCGGATCATCTCGGGTTCGGGTCCGTTTCGGGTCGGGTCATTTCGGGTTACGGGTCGTGAAATGCTCAACCCAGACCCATATTTGACGGGTTCGGGTCGACCCAACGGGTCAAGAGCGCTACTCATCCATAATTTTTTAAATGTCATTTACTATTTATACACATTATTTTAAAATGATAAAATTATGTAAAATATCAATAAAAATTTATTACTTGTTATAATTTCATTCTTTTTAGTTTTTGAAGTATGAAATTATATATAATATATAAATTGATATTTTATATAATTATTATCATCCTTAAAACCATACATAAATAGTAAACGACATTTAAAAGTAAACATATGGAGTACTTTTAATGACTATTTACATAGTTCCTGAATCTAAAATTGCTATATTGTCCTAATAACAGTTATATTATTGAAAAATAATAATTAATGTTGCTATAATAGTAATATGTAATTTTATATACATATATAACAAATTGTAATGTTAAATTATAAAGTAAAGTTGATGATGAAAAATATAATATTCAATCCTAATTAATAATAATAATAAATTATAATATTAGGTTAAATTGTAATTTATTTATGTTTTTATTATCTTAAAGCTTGACCCAACGGGTGACCCACAGGTCGACCCAACCCGACCCAGAAATTTGCGGGTTGAACGGGTTCGGGTTGCTTCGGGTTTCGGGTTGAAATATTTGCGCCAAAACCCATGTTTTAGGGGTCGGGTCCTCGAATCGGGTCATGTTTTGACGGGTCTAGTGATGATCGATGAAACCGGTATTGGTGGGCTATTGGGCTGGAATTACAACAGGTATTGGGCTGAAATTACAATTCAGTAAATTTACTATTCCACTAACATTATGTGTCTATTTAACTATTCTTTCTTTTTTTTTTTTTTTTTTTGATTAGATAATAATTTGGATATGACACTATCCAAGAGCATCCTTTCGGATGAGATCCTGAAGATCTAGGTTTGACGTTAAATGTACCCCAAAGGCAGAGTGGCCAAGGTGTGCAACCTTGTCCGCCACTCTGTTGCCAGCACGGGGTATATGAGAGAAGCGTACTTCCCTCATATCCTGTAGTAAGACCTGTATATCAGACAGAGTCATCTCGATCTCCCACGGGCATCTGGTGTCGTTTTTCATGTAATCAATAATGATTTTTGAGTCACCCTCGATTATGAGACGTGGTATATTTAGTTTTCTGGCTTCCAGTATTCCTAATTTTAGGGCAGCAGCTTCAGCTTGTAAAGGGGATATCTTCCCAAGTTGTTGGTGTGATATATGAATCACTTGTCCATACCAATCCCTAATGACAGAACCAGCCGAGCTTCTGCCATTCGAGAGAGAGGACCCGTCAAAATTTAACTTAAAAGTCCCATTCGGTGGTTTTTTCCATTTCTTTGAGATATGACGGTTCCTTGTGCTGTTCTGTATCTTCCAGTTATTCTTGGGAGAGGCCTGGTAGCATACCATACCAGTTTCAAGTTGACAGGCTTGTTGCCATAGCATTAATTGTCTTTTACAGAATTCCGCAACTGCATTCTCTGTTGGGGGGGCATTGTCGCGAAAGACAGTTCCGTTTCTGAAATACCAGATACCCCACCAGGTGTTTGGGTCAAATTTTATGGATTTTATAAATTCATATTTGGGATTGTTGATGTGCTCTACATTAAAGTTCATAATGGGCTGAAGTGAAATTAAAGAGTAAAAGAAAACAAAGGCCCATTAACATATCAGCCCAAAATGACCCAATTACATGTGGGGTCCATCGATCAGTTTGGCGGAGAAAGAAAGAAACTGTTAAATATGGAGGTTATGGGTAAGTTGTAACCACGCTTACTCCTATTGAACGTGGGGGTTCTCAGCCTTTTCATCCAAGAAAAAAAAATATAGAGAAAGAACTAAAAAGGTGGGGTAACTGCTGGATAACTGCAAGAAAGTAACTGCTCCCAATTAGCCCCCTATAAATAGAGGTCCTAAAGGCCTACGGGGTGGTTACAGAGCAAGTGCTGAGAGAGTAAAAAAGCAAGAGAGAAAAAGGCTGATTTAACAAAGAGAGAAAGAAATCAGTTTCTGTATTCACTTTGGTGAAGGTTTTGTGCAGTAGGTAGACCCTATGGCCAACTCTTTTAGTTTTTCTCATTTCTTGCAGGTACAAGTAAACATGACAATAGAGAAGATTAACCCGGGCTTGGGTTCACATGCTCTCACCTAGTGTTTGGGCTCGTCATAGGCTTGAAAGTATTTTCTTTCGCCTAGAGTCCATCACGTCATAGGTTGAGAGCATATACTCTCGTAGTTGGCTCGAAAGGATATTCTTTCGCCACTACATTCGATCCCGGTGTGGATCGGTTTAGAGAGGCGAAGCCCTGCCCAATTTCCAGCTTGCATCAATGTTTAAAACAAATATACATAACTGGATATTCTAACTAGATAACTCTACAGTTAGACTCCTAATTAATGTCTAATTCAGCATAAAGCACACTAAATGCCAAGCAAAGTATCCTCCTACCGATTTGTAGCTTGAACAAATTGGAGAAAATGAAAGCATGATATAATCATGACCTATATTCAGCCTAGGCAAACCAAAGCTGTACAAAATGGCACTTAGGCTAGGCACAAACAATTGCAAAGCTGAGATTAAATTTAAACTCATCACCCCCATCAGAATTTCAAGAAGACAGTAAACTAAAACCTACTGTCACCTCACCTTGATTCCCCTTGGGATAGGTTAAAACAAATACAAAATCCATATAAAATGGAAGTTGAGCATCAAGTCTCAGTTGAGGATGAATCAGTTCAACAAACAAAGTTGTGTGCAAACTGTTACTAAGTTCATTTGCATACTGGTTGAACCAAAGTCTAACAAAGGCAATCAATTTTCCTTTCTCAAGACCGGCAGGTCCCTAAATATGTTAATTTGAAAGGAGCAACATCAAACTGTAATTTCAAGAGAGAAAAAAAAGACATTTGGTTCCAATTTCATACCAATTTCAACCCTAAGTAAAGTGTATCTCAAAATGCAATCGAGAACTGTAAACAAGGAATCATCTAATACAATCTCAGACAAGATAAAAAAAAAAAAAACAAGCCAGTGGCTCTCACGTCTCAAAATCAGGGGTTGGTAGGAATCAACAAAAATTGAAACCAACCTGACTTGCTCGAGCCATAGCTACCCTCCGCTTCCTTGTGGTGCCTTTGTTCGTGTCCATTGATAGTTAGAACACCGCACCCGGGCTCGCAAGCCCTCGAGAACCTCTGACGGTTGTTGATGTCGGAACTCATCCGCATCTTCCCCTTTGATCTAGTTGGTCCTG
Organism: Persicaria tinctoria; assembly: GCA_037127255.1. Lineage (NCBI taxonomy): Eukaryota > Viridiplantae > Streptophyta > Magnoliopsida > Caryophyllales > Polygonaceae > Persicaria > Persicaria tinctoria. The sequence continues at coordinate 67,434,199 of JBANSL010000009.1, forward strand.
GGGTCCCGTTTCAAAAGAATTCGCTCATTAAACCCTTGTTAATCGGGTGAAGTAGTAAGCCCCAAATCAAAAAATTGAATTCAGCCCCAATTATCTCAAAATCAAATTACCCACATTGTTTCAAATTGAGGACAAATTGAAGGGGGAAAGGGAGAAGACAAACCTGTTGCACCTTTTCTTCACACAAATTTTCGATGTCCTCACCCCAACGGTGACTCGTTCTGGGTTGTCGGGGCTTGACCCACACCCCTCTCGTTTCACCCTAGCTCGATCAGCTCCGCCCCCGCTTTGCCCGAGTTCAGCCGGATCCACCTTGCTTCGCCACCTCTCTGTTCCAGCCCGGCAACACCCAAAGCCAGCAACTCCAGCCGTGGTACCGCAGCTGCTTCCGACAGCCATTGAAGCTCCCCTTTTTGTTGCCAGGAAGAGGATGAACAATAATAAAAAAAAAAGACACATCTCTGTTGGAAAAAGGAAGCAAGTTTGTTTTGTTAACAAGTTGGGCTCGGCTATCACTGAAACAAAATGGAAATGGGATGGGCTTGATTATACACACAACACACACGTATATATCTTTGCCCATTTAAAAGAAATTTTGTTTAATTACAAAATTCACCCACTAAAATATAAGAATTATAATCGGCATAAATTAAGAATTTGGGTTTTATTAAAATGTTAAATTAAAACTCATAAATATTCTTTGCCAATTAATTATAGTGGGTCAATCTCAAAATCGGCTCCTAAACAAAAAAAGCGGAGTCAAAACCTCAAATCGAGTTTCACCAAATATAGACTCGGTCCTAATAATGAACTACGACTGATTTGATCTCGTTCAACCGAGTACGTAGGAAGCTCGATACAAAGCTAAAAGCTCGTCGAGTTCAATCACCAAATCGAAGTAAAAATTTAATCGGTTAAAAAGAACTACGTAAAGACTTGATACTCGTTTACGAGTTACGTAGGAAATTCGATTTTAAAAATTCATATATATCGGATTCAGTCGCCCGACCAAATTAAATAAAACTTGTCCTTAAAAAGAACTACGTAAAGACTTGACGCCGAAAAACCGGCTACGTAGGTAACCCGATGTTAAATCTCAAGAATATGTCGGGTACAGTCGCTGGCCTCTAAATTCACCTTAAAAGTGAAAACGGGGTTAAAATTAAATTTAAATTAAACAAACATGATTTTCCGTGTAAGTGATAGTCGTTGAGTTGGGAAACCCTTCCGAGAAGGTGTGCTCAATTTATTCGGGTGATACACGAGAAAATCTCATGCATATGATAGTGTGATTTATGTTAGGGCTACCCTTCCGAGAAGGTGGGTCCTAATACGATCCAATGATGCATGAAAATCTTTAAGATGTTAAAACACACAAACTTAAATACTCGGAACTACGTGAGGCTTGATTCTCTTCCAAGAGATACGTAGGCAACCCGCTAAAATTCGGGTGCAGCCCAAATCACCAAAACCAACAAAATCTTGGTATCGATACGACTTTGAATCAAGAGGATAACCAAAAGGGGTCGAACTCAAATATTAAAAACTAAATAAAATGTGTTGTACAATTATATCGCGCATTTTTGTTCAACACCGGGTTGTAGCGATCTGCTGGATCTTCTTTGCAGACAATGTGTGTACCCATCGGAGCACTCTACTAATTTCTCTGCTTTCAGTTATTAGTTCTTGGAGCTTTTCCTTTTCTGAGCGTGTTAAGAATTCTTGGATAAGGTTCGGGAAGCATTCTATTAATACATGTATGTCATCCTCACAACAGTCATGACATTTGTTACAACTGGACGGTACCGCTACTCCTCGCGATGCAAGACGCACTTTTGTCGGTAATCCAGCCTGGCTAATTTTCCACATAAAGTTTTTAATTTTGGGTGGGATGTTGAGTTTCCATATCCATGAGTATTCTGCTTTTCCGTATGTGTGGCTGTTAGTATGACTGTTTGTAATGAATTTGTATGCCAATGATGTGGTGAACCATCCTTTCTTATCCGGCCACTAGTAGATTCTATCTTCCAACACTGAAGTTGGTAGTGGGATGGCAAGTATTTGTTCGACGAGCGATTCTGGGAGAATGCGACGAAGCTTTTCCGTGCACCACCTACCATTGAGGATATATTCACTGACTTTTTCCATCTCATTGTATCGCGCTGGACATTCCTCTCTCTCTTTTGTATCGGTACTTCAGATACCCAGTTATCCGTCCAAAAATTGACCGACAACCCATTTCCAATCGACCAGATCAGGCCTGATTTGAATTTATGTAGTAAGCCTGCACGTTTGGACCATTGCCAAGACATATTTCCAGTTTTGTTATAGTGTAGGATAGAAGTGTTCTTTAGATATTTATAGTTGATTATTGTAACCCACATATTGCCTGGTTCGGCTAGGACTTTCCATAGCAGCTTTAATTGCAAGGCTTCATTCATTTCCTTCGATTTCCTTATACCCAATCCACCGTCTTGTTTAGCCCTGCAAATCTTATCCCATCCAATTAGGGGCTTGTGCTGTGCATCCTTATTCCAGAAGAAAGTTCTGTTTGTAGTGTCTAGTTCCTTGTGCATTGTTGCTGGCAGCATAAAGTTCTGCATTATAAACAGAGGTTTCGCCGTTAGGTTTGATCCTATTAGTGTTGCTCTTCCTTGTTGCGAGAGAGCATCAGCCCTCCATTTACTTAGTTGTTCTTGCGTTTTAATAATAACTTCCCTAAACGTGTCAGTGTTGACCCTTCCATTGATAATTGGACATCCAAGGTATTTTTCAACTGAGTTAGAGTGAGCAATCCCGAGGACACCTCCCAGCTCTGGAATGCGGCCACGCGCCACTCCAGAGGTGACCTGAAATGCTGATTTATGATAATTCACATGTTGACCCGATAGTTGACAATAATCTTCTAAAATCGTCCTAATTTTCAGGCACCCATTCGTGCTTCCTTTCAGGAAGATCAGAATATCATCCGCAAAGGCTAAAAACGGGACACAGGGCCCATTCGTCCCAAATCTGAATCCAACCAATTTCTTTGGAGAGGTCGCCTCTTTCACAAGGCGCCGTGCAAGCACTTCCGCGCCAAGAATGAAAAGAAACGGTGATAGCGGATCCCCCTGACGCAATCCTCTAGACGGTAAAAATAGGTCCGTAGGTCCATTATTGACCAAGACAGAGAATGAAACAGAAGTGATACACTCCATGATCCAGTTTACAAACTTTTGATGGAACCCAAATTTCAATAGAACTTTGTTCGTGAACTCCCAATCTACTCTGTCATATGCTTTTTCCATATCCAGCTTTAAAGCGATCCACCCTTCTTTCCCTTTTCTACTTCTGAAGGAGTGAAAAATTTCATGGGCTATGAGCACATTATCTTGGATGGCTCTGTCTGAGACAAAGGCACCTTGAAGGGGGTTTATGAGCTTTCCAAGGACTTTTTTCAGACGTTCTGTTAGGATTTTGGATATCAATTTATAAATTGTTGAGCATAGACTGATTGGTCTATAGTGGGCAGTTGTTGTTGGGTTGTCCCTTTTTGGTAACAGGGTAATGAATGTATGGTTTATCTGTTTTAGTATTTTTCCAGAAATGAAAAACCCCTTCACTGCTCTGATAACGGATGGGCCTACAATATCCCATGCAGATTTGTAGAACTCAGCTGTCATCCCGTCCGGGCCAGGAGCCTTATTTCTACCAAGGTCAAAAACCGCATTTTTAATTTCCCCATTAGAAGGAATTGTTGTCAGCATTTGGTTATCAAGATCAGTTACTTATGTTGAAATAAGGTTGAGATATTCATTTAGTTTTGTAGAATTAATCTGCTGTTTCTTGAATCTTTTTTGAAAGTCACATTTTATTTCATTACTAATGTTCTCCTCTCCTACAATCTGAATACCCTCATCAGTTGTGATTGTTCGAATACACTTTCTGTTCCGTTTGCCTGTCGCTATTCTATGAAAATAGCCAGTGTTGGAGTCCGAGAGCCTCAAATGCCTAGTTTTAGCTCTCTGACTCCAGTAAGATTTCTGGAATAACAGCAACTTTTCCTTTTTGCGTATTAGTCTATATTCCCTTGTTTGTTGACGATCATTGATTCATTGAGTCTGTCCCTGCTGTAATTGCAGCAGCTGGTCCTCTACTATCTGTAGTTGTCGAAAGATGTTTCCAAAGGAGGTTTTGTTCCATGTTTTCGCTTTTTCTTTAAGGGTTTTGGTTTTGCGGATAAGTTGGTACATAGCAGAGCCATGACACTGATAACGCCATGCCTGTTTTATAATGTTTCGGAAGTCTCCACGCTGTAGCCAGCAATTTTCAAATTTGAAAGGGGGTGGCTTGAAGTTTTGATTAGTTGTTAGTTCTATTGTGATCGGACAATGGTCAGATGATGAAAAAGCTCCGTTTTTCGTGGTTAAACCTGGATATTTCTGTATAATTTCGTTTTGGACCAATACCCGGTCCAACTTTTCTTTTATGTTGCCTTCTTCGGCTTGTTTTTTCCTCCATGTGAATTTGTTTCCCCAAGATGGGATCTCTTCAAGAGAACACTGATTTTTGATTTCCATTAATCTTGCAAATCTCCGTGGTTGCGTGAACGCACCACCCTCTTTTTCTGTAAAATTCCCAATTTCATTCAGATCCCCCATGATCATGCATGGGATAGTTGCTTGCTTTATGTCCTGAATTACCGGGCTCCAAAACGCAAATTTTCCATGTTCGTGTGGTGGAGCATACACAAACCAAATTAAGCAGGAGAAGTTGTCACTGTTGTTAATATATTTGATTGTAATAGCTCGACTTTCTTGCGAGATGATTTCTATTTGTTCGTTTAGAAAACTATTTTCCTTCCATAGTAATCCGATTCCCCCTTTTCTCCCTTGAGCAGGTGACCAAATGGCCTTGTCGAAACCTGAGCTCAACCATACCGAAGGTTCAGGTATGTGCTCAGTTTTTGTTTATGCTAGCGCAAGCACCTGGATATGCTCCGCTTTGCATCTAGTGTTTATGTCCGTCCAGAAGGTCGGCCTTCCCATTCCACAACAATTCCAGAAACTGAATTTCATAATGAACCTGCTTTTAGAGAGCTCGAGACAGATATTCGGCTCTCCAAGACTTTGTAATATGGAATGGTTATGTTATATGTGGGTTGTTCTCGTGGTTTGAATTCAGCGGTTGCAGGACAAATGACATACACAACCCACAACGTCAAGATCCCACACATGAACTGCCAGCTAGGGACAAAAAGACCACAACACACACAAGGCTTGATTGTGTTATAGTCCAGATAATTGGTGAAGTTGGGTGTCGCACACCCTGCGCTTCCATTGCGCCAGCAGCTACCCCTTGACCCCCACACATCCCAAATTGAGAGGGGGCAGCATATATAAGACCATACAATACTTGCTTCCTTAATATAACCTTTACATAACTGAGTACTTGACTTGCTGGGGACATTAATTTGTCCATGTATGGATATATAGCTATGTATCCATCCCCTTGCTGCATTATATATTGGTACATTCTTTTCCAAAATTTGCTGGTATTTTGGTAAATTAGGCATTGAGCTTAGAATGGTAGCATACACCGTAGTGCGTTGTAAATTGATGATAATTTCTTGGACACCAACCAGTCTGGCTTTGCATTTTGTAAAATCAAAGGAGAGCATAGAGCCCCCCTTCGACGAATTAGAAGTTGGGATTTTGATCCCGTCCTCAGGGCCTGGTACCCCTTTGGACCTGTGCTTCGATGAGGATGGTTTCGAGTGCTGCTTTGTGGAAGAATCAATTGAGAATGATTCTCATACAAATCGTTTTCCCATGTTTGCTTTGTGGTTAATCGCCAATTTGGGAAATTTCAAAATCAACCAGGACAAGTTAAGATTAACGATCGGGAAGAGATAGCTAGAGGTGATGAAGAATTGAGAATCGCACACTCCCCCAACCCAAAAACAGGACTGGAAAAGGGCGAAGTTTAACCAAATCAAAGGGTTTTTATCATACCTTGTCATACGAATCCGAATCTGACAACCATACAGCTCCACGTACAGCCCAGACGGACAGCACCCCCATTCCCTATTATTTGTTCTAGACAGCGACGACATGAGTACTCCCTGGGGTGGGAGAGACCACGCAACCAACCACCACCACCAAAGGCGAAATCTTGCACTGACTCCCCTCTTGATCACTTTAATTGCTTGATGAAGGTAGCACATCTGATTTCCAATCGTATTGAAGTGGAAAATATCAACCCACTCCTGAGACTCAAATTCACTCGAGCTCTTCCCGAAACTGTGGATTTTTGGTTTAGCTTCATTAATATTGATGCGATGAGGATTAGCCCCATACTTTCTGGCCGATGTGGTCACCGGAAGATTGGATTTTGAGAGGATTGGTTTCCTAGGGTTCTTCGTTTCAGAGGGAACGGGGGTTTTCGCTTCTTCTCTCATCGGGTTCTTGCGGCAAAATCGTCTATTTAACTATTCTATTTGTCAATAGCTTCAGACCTAAAATCATATCATTACTATATAAAAGCCCAAGATGGAGTTTACTGTTCATCAAGTGTGATTACGAATTTACCCTTGACTATTTTCTTTTTAATCCTTTAGTGTAGGGGTTCTTTGGTATTTACCCTCTCTTTGCCTATCTCATTATCAGTACTGAATTGCCATTGCCTTTCATCTACCGCCTCGGCGCCTCCCACTTCCAAGCCCATCTCCTCCTTCAAAGTTCCAACGCCCTTTGGTTCGTGAATTCCGCCTCCGACTGCGTCGTCTCCCTGTCCGATTCATCCTTTTTCCTTTTCGATTGCGTTGTGTAAGCCTCTTCTTCTCTTCTCTTTATAAGAGGGAATTCCTTGGATTTGTTGCTGAGATCAAATCCCCTGCAACTCTTGTGCCGTTTCCGATCGCTACTAATTACGAAGCGGGCCTGGGTTCACACGGTGGGTTAGCCAGGGCTGGTAAGCCGAAGTCGCCGACAAGCAAGTAAGGTGTGAGGGGCGGCACCAGTGGATGATTTTTCGTCCAATAGAAGGTATGTCTTCGATTTTTTTTTTTTGAAATTTCCATAATTTAGGGTTTAGGTGTTTGAATTTTAGAATTCGGGAATTTAGGGCTAATTTGTTTCGAGTAATGGGCAATCAAATTTGAAAATTTAGGATTTGAATTTAGGGTTTGGTTGAACTGGGAGATACGATATTAGGTGCTTATAATTAAGCAGTCTCCCAAATATTTGCAATGAAGCAGCACTTGTAGTTGTTAGTTGTAGAGAGTTTAATTGCCCATTTATTTGATTCACTCCTTCATCAAATAAAGTATCTTCATTATTTCTATAGAGTATAGCCCAATAGCCATGCATAAGTTACTGATTGGGAATTCAAGCTCAAGTTATCATAATTTTCAATTTTACAAAATCAGACGCCAAGACTTTGTCGGAATAAGATAAATTAGTCTCGTTGCTATATAACCTAAATACGCAACACTGTAACCATGGCTAGGTAAGAGTAGCATACCGTGTAGCCTTAGCCTCTGGCTTCTCGAATCTTCTTCAACTCAGTGAAATAGGTCATTCTAAATTTTATCTAAAACTTGAAAAACCTAAGGAGTATGTGATTTTATTCCAACTAAAAATCACCAGAAAATAACAAAAACAAAGTCAATTTAAGCATCACAATTAAATTTGGTCTTAGCTAAGCTTAGATTATAAGAACTGAAGGCACAAAACAGCTATGTTCAATATATTTAGATCTCTAACTCAACCATCAGTTAGTTCATCTGTTGCCTCATTGCACTGGTTCTGTGTTTGAAAGTGATTCACACATAGCATGCAATTTCACCAAGTAGAATCGTGTATGATCATTTACTCCACACTTCGGCAAATCAAGTTTATTTATTGTCATTCTCTCACTAAAAAAGGCAAAAATTTGCTTCTGCTATTCTTGTGCATTGGGATAATTCCCTCGCTAATTACAACCATTTGGGTGTGTTGTCCCAAATAGTTATTTCTCTGAAGCCAGGAGTGGTCAATCAATTTCAGCTCTTTGTTGTTGTATGTATCAACTCCACTTTGTTATTAATATGATAGAAATTTTTTTTTTGTTACTTATCTGCTTTTTTTTTTGTTTATTACTCTATTTGTCATTATATTTTGAAGATAGGCATCAAAATAAGATGTCCAATAATAATTATAAATTTCAGCTTTATCTTTTTTTCTTAGTCTCTTGAAGAGTAATTGAGTTGTTGCCTTATTAGTAGCTGTTTTTTAATAAAAAAACATTGCCACTTGAGTAATTCAACGGTCATGTTGTTATAGGTTCAAATTCATTTGGTTTCTTTTGTATCTACTTATGTTCTCTTAATACACTTTATATTCTAATGGATCTTAAATTTTCAATTTGTTGAATTACTAGCAATCCATAGCAAAAATGAGTGACCAACTTTCGAGGATCTTAGAATTTTTGTAAAGGTATCCTTACAACATCCAGTGTTGATTAGGTGTCCCCTTCCGTGTCCCATATAATGAGAGATTTTGTGTTGATATTTTTTTAAATAATGGGTTATCATAATAAATTTGAAAATAACTGGGGTTAGTCATTTGCAAATTAACCATCCATAATTTTATTTGCTACTTTTTGTTTTTTTCAAATTGCTTACCAGTTGACTAAAAAAACATGTGTGGTGATAATGCATGAGCTACTTAGCTTCAATTTAGAGAAGAGGTTAGCAACTGATCACCTCACCCATTTTCAACATGAGATTGTAATGATGAGGCTGCTCCTGAAGTATATTGGTATATTCTATGTTTCTGAGAGGGGAAAGCGGTTTGGTGTGTTTTTGAACGAGGCATATGAAGGTGCAGAATTGATTGAAACATGTCCTTTGGTTTTGTGAAAGGAGAAGTTTCATAGCCTTAATGGTTACAAATTAAAAAAAATGATTTTAGTTTGATAGCCTGTGTATTGATGCCTCATGAAGGTGCAGAATTGATTGAAACATGTCCTTTGGTTTTGTGAAAGGAGAAGTTTCATAGCCTTAATGGTTACAAATTAAAAAAAATGATTTTAGTTTGATAGCCTGTGTATTGATTTTAGTTTCCGTTACACTACCATTATACCAAGGCATTAATTTTAAGATTTTGCCCATGTCATATTTGACAAGGGTATTTTGTTAACATAGAAGTGATAGAAATTAGAACCATTATACTTTGAAAGATGATTCATTTGAACGAAAACTTCCTTAAGAAAAATCATTGGCTTTGGTTCGTGAGCGGCCCTTCACTATTTGCTTACTTTAATTCAGTAATAAGAGCTTCCTTACAAACATTTTGTTCTCTAGAATCCATTAATTATTCATCTCACTGCCATGCTTCTATTGTTTGATGAATAAATTATGTTCTACAGCATGTCCCATCGGAGACCGTTGACAAGGCCTGTGCAATAGTTATAAAGCAGCTGGCATTACCTAATGGATCTGAGGTTACCAGTGAATAAAAAAAATTATGTTGTTTGAACTGATTCTTTGGACGTGGTAAGCATCAACCTTTAATCATCTGGCAATGGTACATTTGTTTCGACCAAAGAGATGAATATCTAGCTTGATGCTTATATATAAATTATCAAGATTTTAAATGATTATTGCAAGTTTTTGGTATACAGGTGGAGATTGAAGGCAGTGCTGATCCTATCATTTTAGAGGCCCTGGGCGGGGAAAAAAAATTGAGGCCCTATATTTATAAAATATCTTACATCAATTTAAAGTATCAAACATTACTTAAACTCTAACGTCGTGTCCTAAAAATAATAGCATATCTCATCCAACCATTAAAAAAATCATTAGTCACTGATACATTTTGTATCAGTGATTAAATTAGGGAGGTTGGCTGTTGGCATGATATATGTTCATTAAATAAATATAAAAAGAGGGCTCATTTATAAATTTCAACCATCTCGACAAACTCTAAAAACACCGTTCGATAAAAATAAAGAAAGAATAAGAGTTTTGATTCACTTATTGGGCTTTTAAGGTTAGTTGCATGTCTATTGGGCTTTTTAAACGAGCAGTAATTTAATTTGGGCTTTTTTAAAAACATTTATAAAACAAGACAATTTATTATGTGAAAAATATTTACATATGCGTACAATTTTAGATTGGGCCCTCATCCGAATTGGGCCCTGGGCGATCGCCCAGTCTGCCCTTGCCTCTGGGTCGGCTCTGATTGAAGGAGGCATTCGACATCAGTATTGAAGAGGAGAGGGTGCAACCTATTTTTAAGCCTTTTTCTGCAAATCTTCCTCCAAATTCAACGCAGCCATCAATGTTCTTTTATACAAAATTATATATACAAATACATAATTTGAAATTATATATACACACACGTACGCGGCAATGCAATGTTCTAGGTATAACTTATTAACAATAGCTCTGCTGAATAATTGCAATGCCTACTTAACATCTTTCTTCGACTTAGAGCTAAATAATTGCAATGCCTACTTAACATCTTTCTTCGACTTTTGTTTAGGCTTAAAGCTGCCATATGTGTATTGTAGGATGGTAACTCAATTTCCAAGCAGAGACTTATTTTAAATGTTGCTTGTATGATTTCCAGTAATCGATGACATTGTCCGCAAGAGAGACTATCTTTTAGAATGTAATTACATCTTTTTTTATGAAAGTTCTAATAATTCTTCCTCAATTATTTATTTGGTTGATCTACATTTTGAATTGTAGTGAAATCAGTGGAAGTAACAAAAGAGATTGAGTTGAATTGTAGTACACCGCGCGCATTTGCGCGCGGTTAATAATGCCTAGTTAGTTCAAAAACAAATCCGAGTAGTAATGAAGCTCCCGTGACACTCCGATTTCAGCAACACTGTTTTAGGCTTTCAGCATTACGGTTTCAGCAACTCCGGTGTTAAAGTGGTGACGCGAAAAAAAAAGAAAAAAAAAGTAACTTTGATTTCAGCAACTCTGGTGTCGAAGCACTGATGCAAAAAAAAAAAAAACTGCTGAAACAGGAGGGGCACAGGGGGCAAGGGAAGAGAGGGGCATTTTGCCAATTTGAAAACATTGGTGGACAATTTACTAATAAAAGTCTTAAATATGACCATTTTAGATGCCCCTATAAACAATGACAATTTCTTCCGTCAATAGTCATGCAATTAAAAACGTGGCGGATACTTTCACCGCTAATTTTTACTATTTTCACCGTTAATCACCGCATAGGTATGCGGTGATCTTAATCTACTTTTTCCCAGACCCACCGCATATACATGCGGTGAGTCCGTTGACCGTTTACGAACCCACCGTATACATATGCGGTGGGTTATGGCGACGGTATACATGTGGTGGGTTTTTGGGCAATTGAAAAGCGTTTGTAGAAGTTATCCAAAACCGTCACCATAACCCACCGCATGGGTATACAGTGGGGTTTGGATCGTTATGGCGACAGTTCAAACCCATTGTATACTTATGTGATCGGGTATTGTGACGATTTTGGACCGTTATGGCGATGGTTTTGAGCATGTATACTCCTCAACCCACCGCAAAGTATGACGGTAGCCACCATCAACCTATGCAGTGACCTCGTTGACTGTCATTAAAGTCATCGCAAACCTATGCAGTGATTAGCGGTAGAAATAGTAAAAATTAGCGTTGAAAATATTATCACCCAATTAAAACCAATAATAATATATTCTCCAATACAACTAAATCCCCCAATCATACAAATAGAGTTTCATTTAAATTCTAAAATAACGAAAATAAGCAACTCATAGTTGGAGACTTGGAGAATATATCACCAAATTGAGCAAGGACGTGAATTGAAGTCGTAAATCCCGCCTCCTTTGTGATCGCTATTCCCATTATAGATTCCAAAACACCCTTGAACTTAACTCTTCTACTGGCTCCCTGTATATACCAATAAAATACATTAAAGTAGTCTATATATATACATATTATTCAAGGAGTTCGCAAACAAATATAATTGGATTAGAATATATAATATTCCATACGTACGTACAATAAGTTAAAACATACATATGAATATATATTCAAATAATTTGACAAGGAAAATCAAACCTGTACTTGCTACATGTCAACGATGTGAACGAGAACAATGAAAGACACACGCACACACGATTAATGCATGTCCTACTCTTTTTTTTTTTTTTTTTTTTTTTTTTAACATAAGCTAATTTTTATCAAACAAAAAAAAAAAGCATCATACTATTAATTATACACTAAAGCCCAATGAAAGACAAAACAATCAAACTAAACTCCATTTGCATTATGATATATCTTTATGAACTATAAAACCCTCAATCTCTAAAAATATGCTGCGAGGAATATTTGCAAATGTTGAGACTTGAACATATCTTATGAAGGGAAATCAAAGTTAAAGGACATGCTTGAGACATAACAATGAAACTTACCAATCATGAACTACATTAACCGAACTTGGAAGAGCATCAGGGATCTTGTTCATCGGACAATTGAATATTCGCAACCTCTTGAGCTTCAGTAACGCTCCTTGTTCAGCCTCCCAATCACTAAAACTGCCCAGCACACTAAAGACTAGATCAGTCAGCTCAGGAAAACCACTGGCAGAGCAAACCATCTTCTGACCATCAGAACACATGTACAACCCCAACTCAGCAAGGCTAGGCAGCTTCTCTAGAACCGGAAGTGGGTCATTCGCAAGTTTAACGTACCAAATATGTAAACAAACCAAGGTTTGCGGAAACATTTCCAAACATAGTGGTTGGTTGATTTGATAGCCATCTCGTGGGTCCGCATGTATGTCCAGATAACACATGGCTTCACAGATCGATAATATAGTTGGGTTCTGGTTTAAGATACGGGCGTGCAGCCTGATTGTGCAACTCTTCATACTAGGCGAGCCTTGTAAGAGATGATCCATTGCCTTCTCAGTGGTCCCACAACTCGCTGAAACTATCTTCAACCTCTTCCACATTTTTCGACCTTCTACCTCGAGTGTGTCTAGGTCTATGTGTATTAATGTCTGTAGGTTGCAGAGACCGCTAAGACGTAGCAATGCACTTCCTTCGATTGAGTACCTAGCATTTCCATGTTTGTCAGACGGAAAGTAGACATGTTTAAGTTGTTTCATCTTCCACAAGACATTAGGAAGTAAAAGCAACACGCTAAACTCAACTCGTAAGTCTAGAGTTTGTAGCCAATGCAGTGTTTCTATCGATGATGGCAATTTAGTAACACGAGTGTTGGCCAAGCCCAAGTACTTTAGGTGGATCAAGTTTGCGACTTTCTTAGGCAACTCCCCTTTAATTTGCAAGTTTTCGCACTCTAGGACTCGAAGAAGGGGAAAGTCAATGGAAATGGCTTCAATAAACTTTTTGCAGTTGTTCTCATCTCGCTGCTCAAAGTTACTTACGAAGAGCAAAAGCGATCGAAGGTTAGAAGCTCTCGATTCTTTAGCAGACGATGATGTAGGAGATGAGCTATGTGGCTCCTCGTCACTTGGATACACTGCTATACGACGCATCCTTTTGCTTGTTTCGGCTAGCGGAATCATCAAAAGATGGTCTACATTGAGCAACATAGGTCCATTGCAATTGACTATTTGAACAAAACCCTCTCTTTTTGCGATCTCCATACAAATATCCCTCATAAGATCGTGGAGGCAACATTTTTCTATCCTTTCGATTCCATTGACCCAGGTAGATGCAACCACTTGAACCATGCTCCTACTCACTAGCTCGTTCAAGTATCTCTCGGCAATGTCTTCTTCCAAATCATGTGGATCTTCTTTTGAAACTATCCCTTCAGCAACCCATAGGTGATACAATTTCTCAGCTACCATCTCATAATCTTCTGGGAAATTTGCCAAGTGAAGGAAGCAATTCTTCAAGTGATAAGGCAATTCGTCATAGCTCACTTGCAATACATCATACACTTCTTTATATAAATTGGGGGCTCCTCCTCTCTTAATCTGTGAAGAAATGTCGTCACGCATTTGTATCCACTGCTCTATTCGTTGTTTCCTTTTCAACACTTTAGCAAGGACAACAATGGCTAGTGGAACGCCTTTACAATGTTGTAGCATTTCTTGACCCAGCTTTCTTTTTGTGGAATCTGAAAGCAAGACATGAATAATTGTAGTCCCTTTCACCAAGAAAATCGTTAGAGTAAGAGTATCCACAAATCTATAATGGAGACACCATTTTGGAAAAGAAAAAAGAAAAAAAAAATTAGAGGATGTAATGTCATAAATTTATAGAGAAATTTTGTTTTGAAAAGTGTGATAGTTTTCAATACAAGAAACAAACTGAAAAACAGTATTGCTATTGACACGGTCAATTTATCGTCATTGACACGGTGGCGGCTACGGTTTCAGAAACCGTGAAACTGTTTATGCGACGGTTTTGAAAATTGTCGCATAGATCGCATGGCACCACTTGAATTGGTCAAATTTGGTCATTAATCGGATCTTAGTTGCGATTAGTAGTCAAAGTGAATTGATAAATTTTTTAGTTTTTTATCTTATATGGACCGCAAGTTACGTGATTACTTTTAATCACTCCGTATTATTTAAAATAATTTTTGGTTTTAATCTGATATTGATTCTTTATTATATATATGGATCGCAACTTACATATGATTACTTTTATTTAATACTAGATTAGTGCCCGCACAACTGTAAGAATGCTTTTTATATAATAATTTTATATATATGTAAAACATTTATATAAGTTAAAATACAATTATCAAGGATTCTTATCATTTTATCTAAATTTCTTTGAAAATTTAAATAAATCTATTATCTTTCACAACTAAACTAAAATAAACTAATTATTTTTATTCATAAATGTAATAAAGTAATTTATTACCTCACTTATTATTGCCTGACTATAGACATACATACAACATTCATTGTTATCATTGAAATGAGAATAATTGATTAAAATAAATACTTAATCAAATCATAACAAAGTAATTTATTAAATAGATCTAATTGTTATTTATATATTACCTCATGAATGAAAACTACAAAAGATTATATGTTTTTATTGAAAAAAGTAATTTAGAAAGAAAATCATTCGGTTAAGATTTAGAAAAGGAAAAGAATTAATTAATAATTTGATTTATAATAAATAATAATTTATTTAAATATAGAAAAATATTTAATTTGTTAACAAACAAACCTATATTAAAGGAACGAAGAGAGAAAACCCCAATGTTCCCAATTGAACGCGCCTCACGCGCGGGATGTGAAACCCCCCATCTCCCCGAAGAAAGAAACCCTTGAATAACAACTATTGCCGTCTCTCTCTCGTGCCTACAAACCAGTACACCTCTTTCGTTGATCTTCCATCCTTACCTTTGGTTTTGGATGATAATCCTACCTTAACCCTACTCTGGATAGCGTTATCTCATCAATACTCATGTGTTGGTCTCTTTCTAGTGGTGATTTTCGTTTTCCCCAAATCTCTGATTGAGTACGAGGGTGTTCCTAGCCCTAATCTCTTCAAATTACCCCTTAGTTGGTATGATTTTTGGTTCGAAAAGTGGAGATTTGTTGGAGATTGGTCTAATCGACCCCCTCCGTGGCCTAATCGAAGGTGCACGACTCCTAAGTGTGTGAAGATCTGTCCGATTCTGGTTGGTTCTCGACTCTGCAATCCCGAGTTTGAGAAGTTTGGCTACTGGTGCAAGGTATTGGGGATGGGGGTGTGTGGGGTGCTCGGTTGGGAAGGGGTGTTCTGTGCGCTCTCCATCCGTAGGAGGTCTGCCTGCTCCTTCTATATAAACGGCGGGCGATGGGGTGTTTCCTTGCACCTCATCTTCTTTCTTCTCTCTCTTTCTTTTCTCATATCAAACTTCTAATTACTATTCCTTTGTGTGTGTTCTGAGCATGTCTCCTTCTGAAGCTGACAAGGGCAAACGCCCTCTGGTGGTAGATGATCCTACCCCGGTTATTGAGAAAACCAAAAAGCCGGAAGGCTATAATCTCAACGAGCAGATCCCTCGGTGCAAAGAAGCCGGTGAATCCAGTAGAAAGGCGAAATTGGAGAAGAAGTTCAAAAGAAGAACAATCAGCAGGGAAAGCCTCATGGCTATGCAGGGGTGGGTGCAAGAGATTATCCCGGCCCTGAACCAATCGTCTCTATTTGCCACGGTCATTGGAGATCCTCTTGAAGTCTGGAAAAGGGTCAGGTATGTGTGGAAATTTTTTACTGGGAGATTTCTACTCATTCCAATTGCATACAATTGGCTTGAGTTGAGATTTGATGTTGTCTCTGACCTTTTGGGTGTGATGGGTAAGGATGGCCGTAGTATAATCATGTCTAAATTAGTGTTTGGAATGGTGTATTGTATGTTTAGTTTATTACCCGGTATGATAACAATTATGCGACTATGGCATGTTTGAAACTTCGTTTGTCATGATTACTTGCTTTTAATTACAATACTAGAGTATAGGATCTCTTTGGTTAAAATGAAAAATAAAAATTCATGTGATTTAGCTTGGATAAATATGAAGGTTTTCTGGTGGGATAATCAAGGTGATCCTATATGGTTGATAACCTTTCCTTGTATTATTTACATGGCTGCTCCTAAATGTTTTGTTCAACTTGGTTACTACTCAAAGATGCATACGGTGTTTGTTCTTCTAAAATCTGGGTTACAAACTTCAAGTCAAGTCACTTGGACTGCCTTGACAGTTTACTGGTGGAAAAATCATGGTGAAATACTGCACATTAGAGTCCTATAATACATTCATGGGAAGCTAATTGTTTGTCATCCTTTGTACCTTTCCATCAATTGCATTGGTAAATGTATTTCATTTCAATATAACACACTGTGTAAACTTTTAATGGTGTTAAGACTATCCGCAATCATGGGTTAACCTCTTTCCCCCTCTTTCCCCATCTTCCTATCACAACTTTACACCTCATTTATTTTTTTGTTTAAAATAATTTTCACTTTTTCTACCTCTTTCTAAAAGTTTACCTCTACAACCATGGGAAACCCCTTTTACCTCTTTCCAAATTTATTTTCACTTTTTCTTTTCCTTTATATCTTTCTCTTTATTATATGTGTATCATCATATATTATTGTGAATTGTTTTTATTTATAATTTTATAAATAAATAAAAATAGCAAGTAGTTAATATAAATATATTTTATTACATGTAGATTAAATAAATAAAAAAGTTAAAAACATTATAACATACGTAAATATTAATAGAACTACCTATAAATTCGGATCATAGCCTTGGAATTGGTTCCACAAGTGCTCAACCAAATTCATTGTTAAACATTTGCAACATCACTTGAAATTGAGGATTTTTTAGAAGATTTGGATCAAAAGACATATTTGGAATGGTTGGAGTATTTGAATTATTGTGATCCATGGATAAGAAAATAGATGCAACTACAATAGATCAAGATGGGGTTATATATAGGATAAAATTGGGCTCAAATTATAGAAAAAAAAAAAAAATTTAACCAATGTGATATTTTATTTTAAAAAATAATGAAATATAAATATATTTTTATTTCATTTTAAATCATACTACAACTAATAAATCCAAATGTGAAATACATAAACCTACTTTATCATAAAAAAAAGAAAAAGAAAATTACAAAAGGGGAGAGATTACCTCTCTCTATCAAGGTAACCCCTTCCCACCTCTTATCTTAAGGTAGATACAGGTTGCTAAAACCAATGATTGCTCATGCTCTAAATATGGAAACTTTTAATGCCAATTTCATTCTTGAGTCACGTATCATTAGTAGTCCTCATCTTAGATGTTTCATTTATTTTGAGCAGTTTAATGGTGATTATTATTCCGCAATTAGTGGGACAAATGGTTCAATGAAACATGATTCTATAGGGATTCGAATCACAAAGTTTAAGGGGAGTATTCTGGGCTACAGGAGGAAGGGATCTAAGTGTAGTATATTTATCATTGGTAGCTTGCTACCGTTTGAACAATTACGAAAGAAATTTCGACAGGTTTGCGGTGTTGGCCACTGTATGGGATGTATTGCCTTTGCCCAAATAATTAAACTGTCAAAATTAGTTTATCTATTGCTTGCTACTGTCATGTGCCCTAGATATGTTAAATCTCAAAATAGACTCCTTAAAATGAATAAATTACTAAGTATGTTTTTGAGTCCCAAATCCGAGCAAGGAAGAAGCCATAGTTGTCCTCACTCCTATAACGTGCAGATTGACATAAGTTTGTCAAAGGAAAAATTTATGTATGGGCTAGGGTACTACTGCTTCCATACAGAACGAGAAGGTGAATAATAAAAGTTTGTTTCTGGAATGTACGTGGGATTGGGAAGAGAACTTTTTAGACTGAATATAATGCCATGAGAATCAACAATCACTTAAAACTTTTAATTGTAGCAGAGACTAAGACCGAAACTATTCCGGAGGAATCAGTATGGAGAAGTAGTGGTTTCACCAAAGCTGTTTGGTCCCCTGGGGTAGGACGAACCGGTGGTCTTGGAGTATTATGGAATGAGAATTTTACTCTTAATGAACACATCTCGATAAAAATCCATTTGCCTCGTATCATTGTGATTGAATATGTGAATCATGACTGTAATTTCAAAGGAATGATCTTCACAGTGTATGGCCCCCCTCACGAGAAAGATAAGAATCCTTTCTGGGAAATACTTACTGAACTAATAACGAATGAACAACTCCCATGTCTGGTAATTGGTGACCTAAATGAAATTAGCCAGAGCTCTGAAAAGGAGGGTGGTGGGGTGCCCTCTCTTGCTAGGTTTAACAGACTAAACCAGTTTAAGAATACATGTTCATTAATAGAGATTCCGTGGTTGGGAAATAAGTTTACATGGAGAAAGAAAAAGTTTGGAGAAGACAATATTCTAGAGAAACTGGATAGAGTATTAGTTCATCAACAATTTCTAGATGTATTCCCAAACATAAGTACACTAAATGGTGCATTCTCGACGTCAGATCACAGTCCAATTTTCGTTCAACTAATGTCGAATGCCATATTTAAACCCCCACCATTCAAGATGGAGAACATTTGGTTTCATAGGCCGGATTTTAAAAATATAGTGAAACAGTCATAGAGAGTGAATTGCTCGGGTTCGACTATGTTTAGAATAATGTATAAAACCAAAATTCTGAAATAGAAGACAAAAATTTGGAATAAGAACACATTTGGGAATATTTTTCGACAGTTAGCGGAAGTGGAACAAGAATTGATTAGGATTCAAGTAGATATAGACGGCCGGGAAAATGAGGGTATGATAACAAAGGAAAATAATCTAATTCAAAAGAAGGAGAAACTTTTGATGTTTCAAAAGGAATATTGGAGCCAACGGGCAAAATCTAAGCATCTCCAACTATCAGATACGAATACAACTTATTTCCATAGGGTGGCATCGGGAAGACGAAATAGAAAATTTATTAGGAGTATCGCATCCTCTGAAAGAACCGTTATAATGGGGGATGAGAATGTGAGGGGAGAGATCAGAAATGACTTTGCAAAACGGTTCTCTAAAGAACCTATCAATCTAAATCTTATGACAGACTACATACAGTTACTACCAAGGTCAGTGACTGATGAGGATAATTGGATGCTAATTTCACCTCCTACAAATGGGGAGATAAAGAATGCGGTGTTCAGTCTAGGCTACAACAAATCGTCGGGACCAGACGGCATAACAGCTGAGTTCTACAGAACCTATTGGGAAATAGTTGGTCCGGATATTATTCAGGCCGTAAAAGCATTCTTTCATTCAGGTAAAATTTTAAGACAAATTAATCATACCTTTATTTCCCTCTTACCAAAATGTGACAATCCTATTAAAACGACGGATTACAGACCCATCAGTCTATGCACTACAATCTATAAGGTAATTTCAAAATTATTAACAGAAAGACTGAAGAGAGTAATAGGCAAGCTAATTCACCCTCTGCAAGGAGCGTTTGTGTCAGACAAAGCTATTCAGGACAATGTGTTAATTGCACATGAGATTTTTTACTCCTTTAAGAGTAGGAAAGGTATTGATGGGTGGTTGGCCATAAAATTAGACATGGAAAAAGCCTATGACAGAGTAGACTGGAGGTTCACTGAGCTAGTCCTTAAGCAATTTGGATTTCATAAAAAATTTACAGAGCTAGTGATGGAATGTGTAACTACGGTCTCATTTTCTGTTCTAGTTAACAATGGTCCTACGGAGGTTTTTACTCTGTCTCGTGGGTTGCGTCAAGGTGATCCCTTGTCGCCATTCTTATTTCTGTTGGGGGCAGAAGTTTTGGCTAGAAAATTATCCTTTGAGGCAAGTCAACCGGGTAATGCTCTTGGTTTTTCCTTTGGTAGAAACTGCCCAAGAATCCCCTACTTGGCGTTCGCAGATGACATAATCATTTTCTCGAAAGGAAATTTAACGGCATGTGCTCATGTAAAAAAGATTATTGATGATTACTGTCAAATCTCAGGCCAGAAAATCAATTATCATAAATCGACATTTCAAGTCACAAGCAGTATACCAAGATCACGCATCCCAGAAATTGAAGGGTGCTTAGGCATATCCAAACAGACAAAATTGGATAAGTACCTTGGGTGCCCGATTGTAAATGGAAGGGTGAACAAAACAACCTTTGAAGAAATAATAACCAACACCTCAAATCAACTCTCAAAGTGGCGAGCTAATTCTCTATCACAGCAGGGAAGAGCAACACTGATCAACACAAATCTGTCGGCTAAACCACTCTATGCAATGGAAAGCTTTATGTTACCACCGCAAATACATAAACAATTGGACCAAATCAATAGGTCTTTTTTCTGGAATAAAGATAGATTGCATAAACCGCTTATTAGCCGGGACAGAGTATGTAGACCAAAAGTGGCAGGGGGAATAGGTATCCGGAAAACTAATGACATGAATGAGGCGCTACAGTTAAAACTACTATGAAAAATCTTGGTGGAACCAGACAACATTTGGGTTAGAATCATACAATATAAATATCTGAAAATAGATCACATCCTAAATTATGAGAAAAGAGGCAACGCCTCGTGGCAATGGTCCCAGTTGCGAGAGTTACTTCCTGCTTTTAAGTCAGGATTAATGTGGACAATAGGCAACGGAAAAACCATTCAGTTTTGGCGAGACAGATGGAGTAATCTTCCTCCGCTATTACAATATTGTATTCAACCAAACAATATAGATATAAATGAAACAGTGGATAAGTATATGAGTAATGGAAAATGGAACATCCAAAAGCTAGGTTATGTCCTCCCGAGTAACGTGGTGGAGCAAATAACACACATTCATGTGCCATCGATACCATTGGAAGACCGTCTTTATTGGTAGCCGACAAGAAATGGTGGTTCTCGACTACCAGTGCGTATAAGCTAGTGACGAATAACACTGAACTACAACCTGATGACAATAACTGGATTTGGAAAATTGACGTCTCCCCGAAAGTGAAGAATTTCTTATGGAAAATTGCTCAAGAGGGATTACCGACTGCAGCACTACTATCTGAACGAGGAGTCGCCATCCCCCCTTATTGTCCAATCTGTAATCACCCCGAAGAAGATGCAGCCCACATCTTCTTGGAATGTAAATATAGTACGTTCTTTAGGAATGTTGACAGCAATATCAAAAAGCTAGTGACAGACACGATACATACATCAAGGAAGATCAAACCTATTATGAATATACTAGCAGAACACTTGAATGGGAAACAGAAACAAGAAATGGCCTTTAGTTGGTGGATGTCCTGGCTCACTAGGAACCAGGTGGTTTTCAGACAGCAGAAACACCAATCAATCGACAGTTTTAATCAAACTGTGAAAACACATATGAACAACTGGCTTAGGGCTACTAGAGATTCCGAAGAAGGTAAGGATAAAAGGTATGATAAGGAAATACGAATAGGGAGTATAAATCGGAAAAGGACAAATCAGAAGTGGAAAAAACCCCACCGGGATTTCTGAAACTTAATTTTGATGGCTTAGCGCCAGACAAACATAGCAGCTCAGCTGGCTTCGTTATCCGAGATTGGGAGGGTGCCCCTATTGCTGCAGGGATGGAGACGGTTGGAAAACAGTCAGCCTTGTCTTCAGAGGCCCGGGCATTGCGTTTAGGTGTAAAGAAGGCAATTGACCTGCGCTCCGATAGACTCATAATTGAAGGTGATTCCTTAATAATTATAAATTATTTTAAACATGGGATGAAGTGCCCGTGGGAAATCGAAATGATAATGTCATAAATATCTTGCCTACTACGTGGGTTTCGCGAAGTGAGATTCTTTCACATACTTCGCAAAGGTAATCAGGTGGCCGATTTTATTACACGAATGACTCGCTCTACCAGAAACCCGGAACTGCTGACTGATCCAGGTGTTCTTGACCTCATCCGAAAGGATGCTATCGGATAGCGCCTCGGCGAATCCGAATTCTTACCTAATCAAAAAAAAAAAAAAACCTATATTAAAGGAGAAGCCGTCACATGACGTAGTCGACTTCTCCTTTAGTATTATTAATTGATTTAAAATAATTATTGATTTTGTTTTGATATTTTTTTATTGGTCGCAAGTTTGATACGATTTTTACAGTATGCATTTTTTGGTGGAAATCAGATATTCTTTCGGGAGAAATATGAACTCCCCATAGAGCAGTAATATGGGGCAACACGCATGGATCACTTTTGTCAGTTTAGTGTAATTACTACCCCCAATACTGTACTCCGTAGTCCGTACTTGTGATGTAGAGGTGGCAGTTAGGCGGGTCGGGTCGGTTAGTCGGGTTTCGTATAATGTCTAATAATTTAGTCATTCGGTTGGATCAAGTTCGGATTTCGGTTGTATCGGTTTCGGTTATTCAGGTTTCGGTTGTCTCGGGTTTCATTATCTATATATAACCTTAATTTAGAAGACTTTGCTTACGTGTCAATCTTAGAGGAGTTTTAGGAATATTGATCAATTATGTTTTTTTCCTTGGTTTTTTTATTTCTCCTTTTCTCTTTTTTTTTTCATTAAATTTTTTTAATCCTCCATTCTCTTTTATTCTTAACATATTTACTAACAATATATATATATATATATATATAAAACCTTAATTTAGAAGACTTTGCTTACGTGTCAATCTTAGAGGAGTTTTAGGAATATTGACCAATTATGTTTTTTTCCTTGTTTTTTTTTATTTCTCCTTTTCTTTTTTTTTCCATTAAATTTTTTTAATCCTCCATTCTCTTTTATTCTTAACATATTTACTAACAATCTATCTATATACATATACTAAAATCGATGCATAGCGTCCTCCGTGACGGCGTGTGAGTGAATCTGCCTACGTGGCGGCGCGTGAGTGCGTTTGGCAAAACTTTCTCCCGTCAAAAAAGGAAATCTAATAAAAATAATTAGATAGTTCTAATTTATATAATTAAACATGATTAAATAATTTATTTATTTTACTACTAACTCATATAATTGAATAGATGAAATATCTTATAAAAGACTAAATATTATATAAGGAAGAAACTATATCAGTATAACACAATGATCAATATAATAATAATAATAATAATATATAAAAAATAATTATTTAGATTCAATACTACCTCCATCTCATCCCAAATTAAATATGGTTACCGAGCCATATATATCACCCAATTGCAACCCAATTTCCATCCCAAATTACATTGACATATTTAATATATTAAATAAAAATAATTATTTAGATTATTAATCGGTCCAAAATTATACATATCAATTCTAACAAAATAAATTTCCTTATAAATCAGCTTCTACGGACTACTTTTCACAAAAAAAAAATTAAAAAAAAAGTCTATGAATTATGTGGAAAAAAAAAATCCTTATACCTTTGAATTGAATTGAAAAAAAAAAAGTTCAACGAACTACTTATTATATAATATTTATACTATTATAATATTTACCAAAAATATGGTAAATATTACAAAGTTTCATGCAGCGGATGATAAAATAAGTGACTCATTTATATACTATCCGGGTTAATAACCATAAACTAAGTTACACAAGTAATTTTATCTTGAATTCATATTAAGAGGTTCTACGAACTTCGTTTCCTTCCATCCAAATATTAGTACCTATCACGTACTGACAAATTTGGATAGGTAGACTTTTATCTGATCAGTTCCAATTTAATTATAAAGATGGATGGATTTTCCTAATTGACAATTTTGGAGCTGCCATCAAAATAATACATATGATCATTGGATAAACCACTAGCTCTTCTATTGAATCTTTTTGTTTTTCATGCGTGTCTAGGCTTTGGAGGAAAGAGTTTAGTTTTTGTATTGTTCGATAGGCTATGTAGTTTATACTATTTATACTAAATTTTATTTTTATAGTGATTGTTCTATTTCTAACGTTTTGTTGTTTGTCTAATGGAAATCAATTTGACTTTTTATTTCGGTCCCGTTATACAGTTGCGTTTCCACCATTCTTGCTCTCCAACAACAGGTTAGAATTCGTACCATTAATTAATTTATAAATATTATATATATAGTATTAATTAGGGGTGGGCACAAATCCTGCAAATCCCGGTCCCGTCCCGCAAAAATGATGCGGGACAGGACGCGGGACGACCCGGTGGGATCCCGCAAATCCCGTCCCGCACACATATATATAATAATAATAATAATAATAATAATAATAATAATAATAATAATAATAATAATAATAATAATAATAATATATTAAGCCTATATATATACACACTGTTTTTATTTGTTTTTAAATATATATATATACTTACTTTTTTTATTTGTTTTTACAATGAATACATACATATTTATTGTTACTGTACATAATCAATTTTAACTTATATACTTACTGATTTTATTTGTTATGAAAAGGAATACATACATATATATAGTTACAGTATATATTACATATATAGTACGTTACATATATATATATATATATATATATTAGTTACTGTTTTTTTAAAGAATAATAATTAATATTATTTATTACATATATTACACACACATATATATATATTAATATATATATATTAATTTTAATAAAAAAGGTTGATTGATATGTCCAATCCCGCACCCGTTGCGGACGCGGGCCGGGTCTAGCAGCCCGTATGGGCTTTTCCCCATGTCCAAGCCCGCTTGCTAATGTGGGCCGGCGGGGCGGGCCAAGCGGGCCTACCCGCGTTTGCTTAGGTCTATACGTACGCATATATGGGAACTTGCAAAATATGAAAAATTATACATATATATTTATTACGCCTTTGAAAATCGCAATATATAGATGAAAATTTTGAGTTTTTTTATAATTTTTTTATTTGAGGGACAAGGCCCGTCCCGTCCCGGTCCCGGTCCTGTCCCGCAAAAATTACGCGGGACGACCTCAATCCCGTCCCGGTCCCGTCCCATCCCGTCCCGCGCCCACCCCTAGTATTAATCGTTCTTGAATTCATATTAAATTTAAAAACAATTAAGAAAACCAACAACAAAGAAGTATATGATGGCAAAAGTATATTAAATTGACGTATTTGAATTTTAAATAATTAAAATTGACGTGTTTGAATTTGAAACTAATCGTTCTTGAATTCATATTTTTTTTGTAAACTTCTTGAATTCATATTAAATTGACGTATTTGATGTTTAAAATTCTAATTTTATCTTTTGATTTAGAATTATAATGGCAGAAGTATATCATGCTATTCACGATCTTACAATCAACAAAGAAGATAGAAAAATAAGAATGCGCATACTTCATCTGTGGAAGGTTAAAGACTTAAAGTCCCATAAAATTACCGACATAGATATGATCTTCATTGATAAACAAATAACTTTATGAAATCGAGTCATGAGACCCTCTATGTACGATTTAATTTATATAGATATCTTTAAAAAGTTCATACATATTCCTTTCATGATTTATAATATTTTACTTTACAAGGTTATCTCTAACTTTACAAAATTTACTTTACAGGGAGGAAAGATATAATGTTTTATCAATGAACAATTATTAGATAATTTTTCTAATATCCTCAAAGCACTTTGGATCTCATAGAGTTTGTAAAAAACTCTATAGGTAGGGTTGAGAGAATCTCAACCATTGATTTTAAAATCAGTGGTTGAAAATCTTCCCCCTTGCACCTATTCAAAATAACAGCTTTAGATTTATGGGAGAAATTTTTGGAAGAGGTTATTCTTTCAATTTTGCAATTAATAAAAAAAAAAGTACTTATATAAGGTATTCAATATACGTTATTTTAATTTGATATAAATTTATTAATTGTACAGGGTGGTGAAAGTAGTGGATGCCCCAAAGAGATGAAGATGATAGTTAATAACAAGTATTTGTTTAGAATCGAAATCGGAAAATTTAACATATAGAAAAAGTATAAAGTCTATAAAGTGCTAAATATGGCGGATGATGATTCCTTGATAAATCAGTTCTTTAAGAGTCCAAATATTATACAGGTAACTACACTGTAATTCCCGTGCTTGGATCGGGTCTTACACTAGTATATCTATATATAACCTTAATTTAGAAGACTTTGCTTACGTGTCAATCTTAGAGGAGTTCTAGGAATATTGACCAATTATGTTTTTTTCCTTGATTTTTTTTATTTCTCCTTTTCTCTTTTTTTTCCATTAAATTTTTTTAATCCTCCATTCTCTTTTATTCTTAACATATTTACTAACAATCTATATCTATCTATATATAACCTTAATTTAGAAGACTTTGTTTACGTGTCAATCTTAGAGAAGTTTTAAGAATATTGACCAATTATGTTTTTTTTCCTTGATTTTTTTATTTCTCCTTTTCTCTTTTTTTTTTCCATTAAATTTTTTTAATCCTCCATTCTCTTTTATTCTTAACATATTTACTAACAATTGGGCTTAATTCAAAATATTGAATTCAATCTAATATAACCATTAGACTTAACTCACATTTATGTACTAACTATTGAGCTTAATTCAAAACATTGAATATAATTATTAGTTGTAACACATCACATTTAAATGCACGATTCAGATTTCAAAATTTCTAAAAAAGTTACAATGATATTGATATTATTATTACTGCGTGATTTAAAATATCTACATTTATGTATTATACTTTAGATGAGATATAAAAAAAATTATTTCAGAATTATAAGATACATTTATGGTAAAGTTTTTTATCTTAACTTTTATTAGTATTTTATTATATATTTGTATATATTATTAATATTTTAGTTTAAAAAAACCGCGCCATGGCGCGGGAATTATACTAGTTTCAATATTAATTTTAAAAATTTTACTAGAATGTATCTTAAAGTTTGGGTTATTTCGAGTTTCGGTTATAACGGGTTCGGGTCTTAATGAGTTTCGGTTGAATCGGGTTCAGTTCATTCGAATTTCGGGTCCAAAATGGACGGGTTAAAAAAGTGCCACCCTTTGACTAATGAAGATTTTCTACCCCTTTACTCAATTTTTTTTAATAGGAAAGAATTCGAATTCTCAGACACAAATGAAAATTTGGGAAAATGAGATGTCAAGGGAAATCGACAGACGGGTCAATTGTCATGATACAACAAAAAAGACAAAAAAAAAAAAGACAATTCGAATACAGAAGATCTCAGCAAAGAAGACCAATGGAGAGAAAGTCGAAGGATACCAAGTGAAGATTGCGAATGCCGATTACTCCTTTACTCCATGATACTCCACAAAAAAAAAATTAAAAAAATTAAAAAAATTATTTGCACAACTTTTGGTCATATTTGTACAACGTACTCTTATATTTGCACGACAAAATGTTAAAAAAATAAATTAAAAAAACTAGAATTGAGTCATATTTGCACAGCGTACTTTTATATTTGCACGGCAAAATGTTTTTAAAAAAAACTAGACTTGGGTCATATTTGCACAACTTACGATTATATTTGCACGACAAAATCTTAAAAAAATAAAAATAAAAATAAAAATAAAAATAAAAAAAACTAGACTTAGGTCATATTTGCCCAACTTAAGGTTATATTTGCAAAATATACTCTTGTATTTACACGACAAAATGTTAAAAAAAAAAAACTAGACTTGAGTCATATTTGCACAACGTTTTCTTATATTTGCACGATAAAAAAAAAAAAAAAAAAAAAAACCTAGACTTTGGTCATATTTGCTCAACATACGGTTATATTTGCACATGCACAACATAATCTTATTTTTACACGATAAAATGTAAAAAAAAAAAAAAAAAAAAGAGTGAATCTAAAACTGATATTGCCAAGATGATAAAACTGATATTGGCAAGATGGACACTCCACAAATTTGTCGCAAGATGTGGATATTTAACCGATTGAAAACAATTTTTTTAGAAATTTTGCAAACTCGATCCCCCTCCCTTCAAAATACTACAAACCCGTTTAAATTTATTTAACCGGGTTTTTGTAGAAAAAATATCTATATAACTGGCTCTCAATTGTTTAAATATCTAGTTGTCTATTGTAATTTTTTAATACCTATGCGTAAAAAGCTAAGGATTGCCACTTTTAAATACCAAAACAACATTTTAATTAGCCTATAATTTCATTGACTCAAACTGTTGCTCTTGCTAGTGGTTTCTCACTACTTGATTGGATTGTTGCTTGCTAGCTAGCTTGATGCCCCAAACCAAATCACTCAAAGCCTAATATATATGGTCATCCTAGCTTGATCCTTACTTGTCTAAAAGCCTCTTTCACACGTTCATAGCTATTGTTCTTGTTGGAATGTGGTTGTCCTACATCTGTTATATAGAGAATACTTCAACAACATATAAAGTTAATTGGTTTTGAGAAGGAACCCCGTTATTGCTGGTCGTGCAACTTGTTGGCTTAAAAGTGCAACAACGTGTTGGAATGTGGCGATATAAATGGCGTGATTGTGTCAAGTAGGTCGATATATAGGATCGGAGCGCACAGCTAGTAACAAGAATGATCATATGCATATATATATAAATAAGGTGGGGATTGAATGGGTACCTGTACAAGATGCACCAGGAAATGTTGTCTTCTCAAAGAGCTCCCAACTCTTGGTTTCAACTAAACCCTTGACCGGATGAAGGTGAACCTCAGTCTGATCCAAACCTGATAGTATATCTTCCTTGCGTGTTGTCAAAAGTATCCTACTCTTTGTCGCACCATCGACAGGAAATGCAGGTTGTAATCTCGCCCAATCGTTCCAAGTCCAAATGTCATCGATCACCACCAGGCACTTGACTTCTCTCATGAGTTGACACAGCGCGGCTCGAGCCCCATCAGCCCTTATTCTCTCCTCGATTCTGCTCCTCCTCTCCTGGTCATTCTCCGGGACCAGTGAGTACAGGAGGGTTCGAAAAACTCGGTCTGGTTGGAGCTGCTGAGATGCTGCAGCCCATCCGAAGGCTTCGAAGGAGCCACCACCACCACCCCCACCCCCATCCCTTAGCGTAGGAAGATGGTAGACCTCTCTGGCCAGCATACTTTTTCCGATACCGCCCATCCCACATATGACGATCACTCTGTGGTCGTTTGAATCCAACAGGATGTCCCCCAACTCCTTCAATTGGCTCTCAAGGCCGATCGCCACTTCCCTTTCATGGGGAAAGAACTCCCTTATCGACTCCGCTTGATGGCCCAGAGACAGGGTGGGGTTGATTTCAGCTGCAACTATCCGATCCGAGACACCATAGCTTACGATGCAGCTTTTCAAGGCGGTGATTCTTGCGTTGAGTTGGTCAATCTTGTCATGAATTTCGTGGACATGAACTGGTTTCCTGAGTAGGCAGAACCAGCGCATGATGGAGCCGAGCTGGCACCCCTCGTAGTCCTCGTATCCATGGCGAGCCACCTGCAGGATGTACCTCTCGATCACATCCTCACAGTCCCAAGCGATGTTTTTCGCTTCAAGAAGTGTGGTCCGCACCACATTGTTCTGCCGCAGACTCCTCACCGCCGTGTCGGTTAGGAAAGCGGCCAAGGTGCTTAGTTCTGTTTTTAGGATCTCAACCTTCCCTGTGATGGCGCCCAAGTATCTCAACTCTTCCACCATCAGTTTACCCAGCCACAGGGCTGCTGATTTCACCTCTGATTCCGCCATTTTTTTTTCCACCTCAAATTTACTTTGATCAACCTGCAATTTTAATTCAAGGCAATTTGAACGTTAGTCCGTCTATATATATGTGTACCTTCTAGTTGAAAGACTTACTTTTAAGCTTGAATCTCCGATCACGATTACGATCACGATCTCTACAAATATTATTCTCTCACATGCATCTTCAAATCATGTTTATCAGAAATTTGAGGTGGATAAAATAAACTGTGCATTCAGATTTGTTGCAAGTGTAAGGCGGCTAAGAATTGCCATTTTGGCTTCCATAAGCATACACATCAAAGAATAGTCAAAATGGTGTTCCATTCTTATCAGATTTGCAGCTAATTAGACGGGCCCCACATCAACTGGATTTTTTTTTAATACGGGCCCCTCATCAACTGGGGTTAGAGAGAGGAATCAAATATTCAAAGTTGGCAACTCTATGATAACGATTTAACAATTGAATTTGAAGCACTCCAGGACAAAAACTGAAGAAGCGTCTCAATTGAAGTTTCTATGGACGTCAATCGGGGGGCTTGTATAATGATGTTGAGTCGAACCAATTTTTTTTTTCCAAAGGTCGTCTTTTGGGTTCTCAAAGCACTCTTCCATCTCCAGACACTACTACATAAACGATTTATGGTAGCGGTCAAAAAACGCTACAAGAAAATGGAAAACCGCCTCCTAAAGGCTAATGTGGCGGTTTTATAGCCGCTACATCTGCTGGCGCTGCATTAGCTCTAATGTGGCGGTTTTATTAGGCTAATGTGACGGTTTTTATACTAGTCACAAAACCGCTACAAAAGGGTGCTAATGTGGCGGTTAGTGAATACCCTTTGGCAACACATGTAGGAGTCTAAGGTGGCGGTTTTAAATAGATAAATCTCGACATTTCCTTATCTAATGTGGCGGTTTTTTAAATATCTATATTTAATTACTTTTATTTAATTATATCAATTACCATAATATGTATATCTGTGTCATTGTAATATCAAAATCATAATTTAAAAATAAAATTACATATGAATACAAATCTCACCATCAAAATATATTCCTATCATATATACATAAACAATGATGTTGATTAGATACAATTGTCACCAACTAAAAGATAGAAATCTTAATTTGTCATAAATACATTAAAAAATGACTAAAACTGAAGTCGTCCAAACTAATATTCTCTTCATTGGCCACAGTTTCCATTTAAACCACCGTAGACCATATAGATCACATGGTCAAAAGGTTCTAACAAACCATGAACTCCTGTAAAAAAAACAGATGATTAAGATTACAATAATAAAGATTTGCAAAACATCTTATGATAAAATTAAATGAGGTGAACTTGAAGCAGAAATTACAATTACTTGGAATTTAAGAATTTTGGAATTTTCTATTCTATTGCTCCTACCTTAATTCTCATTGTGATAAGAGTAAGTTTACATCTACAAGGATATCAACACATGAGACTAGACTCTATATTCCAATTGAGTTTCTTATAGTTTAGGCACATAAACTACAAACATGCAGAACCACATTCTAAATTTTGAAAGAATACATTGTATTAGTTAGCACCATAAATCATCATGAGAATAGTAAAGTTCATTTAGCAAGAGTCATATAATGCTTGAATGATTGGAAAATAGTATTTGTCCTATCTTGCTCAAGAAGCGCTAATAAGTGAACAAAATATATTGTCTACTTCAATAAGTACACCCACACAATCATGATAGCAAGTGAAACCACAAAAACATTACAAGGGGAATTTTCATTTCAAATTTCCATTCCATAGGCCGCTTGAGCAAGAAAATCAAATTTTGACATGTATCGAGGACTTGAGACAAGGTTAGTATGAGATGGATACTACGTAAAATTTGAAAAACCTAGAATTGCAAAATAGATAAGAGTAGCAATCCATTATTTAAGTTTACATAAAAGGTGATGAAACACAAATTGTAAAAACCATAACCCATACCTGAATCTGTAGTGATGGGGATTTGACAAGCAACAAGCAATTTTGTGAAAATGAAATCTAGCTACCTGCTATAAGAGACCAAATATTGGAATAAGGATATCAACACTAAAGATTATACTTGAATAATTATATCGACACTAGCGCTTAAACCATGTGAACAAGTCTACCAAAAATTATAAGCAAGAAATTGAAATTGACTTTTCTAATGCTCTTTCCTTGTAAAACTTGACTTTTCATCCAGAATCTAAAAAATATTATATAAAACTAATACTCAACAATCAAATAGAGGAAGTTGAAAATATTATATAAAAATTAATCTCTAACATTGCGGCTGTCATTGAAATATATCCTGCAAAGGACATACTAAAATAAAGATAACTTATTTTAAAATGATTTTTTATGACAATTCACCAATCACCACACCACTTAAATTAAGTAATCAATGTTGAGAAAAACATGCAAATAGAATAAAAGGCACAAGCCTTGAATTTATTGATTAGAAGTAGTTTAGAAAAGTAACAAATAGATGATTACATCCATTTGCACTAAAAAGCAAGCACCTACAAACTACAACACAATTGATATTCCAAAGCAAGCATTTAAACACTTAGTCTTCAATAAAGTAATCATAAGTAGTAGCTACTCATTAAAGACAGATGAGAATAAAAAAACTGATGAAAGACTCTTGAGACAAAGTAAGAAATTAGGTGACCCAACCTATCAGTGTTACAATGCGTCAAGATGGAGATCTTTCTATAATGTTTGAAGTCAATGGAAAGTACAATAGCTCTATAGGACCCCATTAATGGATTTATTTGAAGCCATTTCATATGGGAGCATTATTTCAGTTTGAACCGCTTCAGTTTAAGCCTAGCTATAAGAAGAAAATATAATTTCCACTTAAAATATTGAAAACTGATCAGTTTTGAATTTGATCTGAAGTAGAATCACAACAGGAAAGTACAATTAATTTATTCACTACTTCCATAGCTAAACAGATTTTAACAACATGTGCTCCCTAATCACTATTAAAAACTTATCATGTGGGATTCATTTGAAAATGAAATGTAAAAATAACACTTTATGCAATTAGTCCCAAATTGAAATAGTTGCATTATGCCAACCACAAGTACAAATTTACAGGCAACCAAAAACCCAATAAAATTCAGAATTAGGGTTTAAAGAAGATCGAAATGAAAATAAGCAATATGTAAAGCATAAACATGAAACTTAGCTACATCATAATCAACAATCTGCAACTTAAGCGAGTATTTTTGCTCTATCAACCAATCAAAACACAACTGTTATCACAATTTGATCCCTAATATAAATATACACATAAAAAAAAATTGCTCCCTAATCAGATCTAGGGAATCCAAGCCAAGGAGAACAAGAATACCTTGTGACAACCTCAAGCCAAGAAGGGGGTAACACTTGAGATTGGAGGTGTCGCGACTGAGCTTCGACATTGTTGAAGCCAAGAGCATCTCTTTTGTCCCGGTTGAGATTGGCATGATCCGAGACGACGTCGGTGTTGTCTAGCAACGATGGCTTCACATCTGAACAGAAAAGTCGTGATTTCTCATCCATGGTAGGTGTGAAAGAAGCCAAGGGGATATATTGAGGAAGAGGGAGATGAGAGATCCACCATTGGAGATTGGAGATTTGCGATTGAGATAGAGCGCGAGAAAGTGGACGAGATAGGAAGAGAGAGATGAGAGATCCACCATTGAAGGGAAGCGGATGGGTAGAAGGGAGATGAGAAATCTGATGAAGAGGATGGGTAGAAAGAAGGGTTAAGCGGCGCTCGCTCTCACGTCTCAAGGAGCAGAGATACCCTAACAATTTATTAGGGTTGAATTTTTTGGAAAAAAAAAAGGAAAATCCAAAACCGCCACCATAGATCCTCATATCCGCCACAATAGATCCTCATATCCGCCACAATAGATCCTAAAAACCGCCACATTAGATAAAAGCTAAAACCGCCACTTTAGGTTTTTAAAAACCGCCACATTAGGAGAAGTATCTAATACATTATTAAAAGCGCCACTTAAACCGCTACAAAAGAATAAACCGCCACCTAAACCGTCACAATAGAAAAAACCGCTAGAGGGATGCGCTACATTAGGTTGTTTATGTAGTAGTGAGATCCCACTTTTTTCACTCTCATCGTTTTTTTAGTATAGGGTAATGGTTCAGAATTCTGTAGCTTTAGACGAGGAAGGGGAAAATCATGGTCCAGGGAATGTCTGAATTGGACCGCCTTATTGGCCAGTCCGGATCTTCTACAACCTTCTCCGCTCCCCTCGGTGCATCACTTAATTATTTTTGAATATAAATTTACATTGAAAAAAAATTTAAAAAATATTTTGGGTTATTTGCACAAATACCACTTTTTTGGTGTGGGTTTGCAAAAATACCATTTTTTTGGAAAATTTGCACAACTACCATTGGTGGTATTTTTGCAAATAAAACTGGGAAGGGCTAAGCCGGTTGCAGGTTCCCACAAGGGGGAGAGAGAGAGGGAGGGAGAGAGAGAGAACCACCACCAGATTGTCGGCGGCACTGTCGGCTGACTTGGACGACGGAGCCCGCGGGAGACTCCTCCGGCGCAGCGATCATTGGAGCGGGAGGTGAAACCGCCGGCGTCTGAGAATCGGAGGCCGGAGCATCTGCTGGAGACGGAGAGAGAGATTCCGGCGCTGGAGCAGGTGCCGATGTGGGAGACTTGCCGAAGAGCTCCTCGGGGAGGAGCACGCTGTCGACGGTGAAGATGACGACGGGAGGAGCGGAGACGTCGTCGCCGGCGGTCTTCACTTTGAGACCGTATTTCCCGGCGCCGTTGGTGGCGAGCGTTGTGAGGACGTCCTTGTTGGTCTTCAAAGAGCCCTTATGGTTGTAGGTGTTGAGCGCGTGGTACTGGAGCAGGGAGACGATCTCGGCGTTGCTGAGCTTCGACAGATAGCCGGCCTTCCACCGCCGCCGACCAGACCTGAGGAGAAAGAAGCACAGATCCACGTTAAGCTCGGGAACAACCAGATCTGACGGCGAGCAGCGACCACACACCAGATCCGACCCGACGGCGACTAGATCTGACAACGAGGCACCATATCCGGCCAGAATAAGAGCTAGACGGACAAGATTCGAGCCAATCGCCCCCGAAACCACTCAAAAACTCCCAATCTCACACCAGATTTGAACCCGCTGACAGCTCGAACCCAAACCTGCATAATGGAAACCCGTGTCACCCAATGTCAAACCCGTGTCACCCCATTTGGGAACCCTTCTCTACAAAATGGAAACCCGTGTCACCCAATGTCAAACCCGTGTCACCCCATTTCGGAACCCTTCTCTACAAAATGGAAACCCGTGTCACCCAATGTCAAACCCGTGTCACCCCATTTCGGAACCCTTCTCTACAAAATGGAAACCCGTGTCACCCAATGTCAAACCCGTGTCACCCCATTTCGGAACCCTTCTCTACAAAATGGAAACCCGTGTCACCCAATGTCAAACCCGTGTCACCCCATTTCGGAACCCTTCTCTACAAAATGGAAACCCGTGTCACCCAATGTCAAACCCGTGTCACCCCATTTCGGAACCCTTCTCTACAAAATGGAAACCCGTGTCACCCAATGTCAAACCCGTGTCACCCTATTTCGGAACCTTTCTCTACAAAATGGAAACCCGTGTCACCCAATGTCAAACCCGTGTCACCCCATTTCGGAACCCTTCTCTACAAAATGGAAACCAGGGACGAAGAAGACGAATAGGGACGAAGAAAGATTTAGAGAGAGAGCAAGCGGCAGGTGAGAGAGAACAGGGACGAAGAAGACGAAGTAGAGAGCGAGAGAGCAAGCGGCGCCCACGCCTTCCACCGCCGCCGGCCTCACCCTGGGGCCGACCTTCCACCCACCACACCACCGCTGAGGAATAGCCATCTCGCTGCAGCGATCCGTCGAACCAGGAAGGCCGACATTACTAGCCCCATCTCGCCTGGCTCACACCCAAGACCACCCCCTATTAGCCTGACAACCAACCTTGGACAAGCGGCGGTGGAGAAACCCTTACCAACGCCCAGATCTGAGAAAAAGGCAAGAGCGAGGGAGAGGAGAGAGAACAGCAACAACCCAGAGCGCCAGAGCCCACCTCTTCCACCGCCGGGCCGCCGCCGCCGGCCTTCCACCGCCGCCGACCTCGCCCTGGGGCCGGGCCGGACAGCCCCGACGACGCCCACGAACCACCACTACGAACCAAGGCACCCAAACGAGGGTTACCAATGCCTGTAATTTAAATTTTTTTTTTGGGCATAATAACTTAGAATAGCAGGTTTGGGGGGGGGGGTTTACCTTTGCATTTTTGCAAATTTTTGGAAAAAATGGTATTCTTGCAAATTTTTCCAAAATGGTGGCATTTTTGCAAAGATTTTTGAAAAAGTGGTATTTAGTGCTATTCCCTGAAATATTTTTAGGTTCTATACCCTTATCTTGATAGGTTTAAAAATTTATATTTTAAAAAAATCACATTTTAGATTAATAAAAAAAATAATTTCTATAATAATCAATATTTTATTTATCTAAAATTTTTAAATGTGGTTTTTTTAAGAAATAAATTTATAAACATATCGATATAAATGCATAAAACCTAAAAATATTTTTTAAATTTTTTTTCAATGTAAATTTATACCCAAAATAATTAAGTGATGCACCGAGGGGAGCGGGGAAGGTCGTAGAAGATCCGGACCGCCTTATTGGCAATCTGATTAAAAGATGCTCCATGAAACACAAAGATTAAGAAATATCACTTCCACCTTTATTCTTTTAAATACCCACATCAAATAACTTTTACTTCCCATCACATTTATTGTACACAAATGTGATTGGTTAAAAAAAAAGTACACGTTATATTATTATTTTAGTGCAAAAGTAAAAAAAAAATAATTATTACTTCTAAAACATCAAATATTGTCTGCCCCTTTCCTTGGGTGAAAATCCAAG
Source organism: Persicaria tinctoria (assembly GCA_037127255.1). Classification (NCBI taxonomy): domain Eukaryota; kingdom Viridiplantae; phylum Streptophyta; class Magnoliopsida; order Caryophyllales; family Polygonaceae; genus Persicaria; species Persicaria tinctoria. The sequence continues at coordinate 67,471,237 of JBANSL010000009.1, forward strand.
GTTTTCCTTGCTCCTTATCAGTGGGTCGAGCCGGTCGGTGCAAGCTGGTTTACCTGGTGCGTGCCTCTTGCCGGCTGAGTCACGTGCCCGGGGTTTGCCACCAAAGGTGGGTTCCTCGTCATAAAAAATCAAATATTGTTGATCAAATTTCACCTTCTAAAATATCAAATATTTTCGATCGGAGGGAGTAAGTGACAACCCCTATTAACTCAATGAAGATCCCCTACATCATTTGGTGCTTCACTACATGTATCACAAAATTATTTGATCTAAAATTTATTTTAAAAATAAAAATAAAAATTATATTTATATTTGAAAGACCTATGAGTAAAATTTTATCTTGAAAAATCACCTTTCAAAAAATTTTAAAAATATATACTTCAAATAAAAATCTTTTCAATTTTTCATTTAAAAAAAATGATTTCTCAAAATAAAAGTTTATAAACATATAAATATAGGTGTTTAAAATAATAATATAATTTTTAAAATTTTTTTAAAGATAAATTTTATGTTAAATTAATTATGATGCATGTTGTGAAGCATAGAGTGGTGTAGATGATCTTTATTGCTATTAACTAGGTTCCAGAGTGGGTCATGTGTTAGTGCAATTTATGTGGAGCGATGAAAAAACCAATGAGAAATATCGTCGAAGAAAAGCGGAGAGATTAAAAACTGAAGGTTGTGGCGTTGTATTGTATGGATCTGAAACCAATTCCTTAAAAGCGATTTTGCCCCAACCGTAGGTGCAAGTCGGCAACTGACTTCGCCCCCAAGGTTACACAACATACCCTCTTTATTGTGCACTCGAAAACAAATGTTGGAATCACAGAGAATACTCAGAATGTGTGTAGAAGAAGAGAGAAAAGGGTACGTTTTCTGTGTGTTCTTTTAGAAGAAAGAGACGTCGGTTTTTAAAAGCAGAAGATGACGCTCCACATTCAAACATGCAAGAGTAAATCTCGGAGCAGTTACAACCAGAAAAGATAATGACGAAAAAATAATTCAAGAAAAACAAAACTGAAAACCCCACCATGCACATACCACAGACCGACGACAACGGTGGCGGTGCACGCATGTGAGTCTTTTATTCCATCTCTCAAACAATGGACGGAAAAACCACCTTTATAAACCAACCTTTCATGTCCATAGAAATCAATGTGGAACTCTTAAAACCTTTCAACTTCCACAAAAACTCATTTCAAGTATTTACCTCTAACAATCCCCCACAAATGTGAAGAATTGAGTTTTTTTTCACAAAACAACTTGAAAACAATGTTATGAGCATGTTATGGAAACAATACTTAAATGATGGCATCTTGCGATTGAACCAACACATAGTGAAACTGAACAACCCTTAAATAAGATAAGTGAATGATTCTTGAACTTTCCGATTCTAGAGTTGACTTCAATAGCACATACTTATTCCATGTTCTTTTGTGATTCCGCAAAAATACTTGCAAAAGTTGATGGTCACCTCTGACCTTGGGTGCTGAAGAGTTCTCCAGAAGGACTATTCGACTCTTTCATAGAAGGAGACTAACCCTTCACATCTCGTAAGTGGTTCCATCAAGTGTACCTCACATAGACCACCCTATAGGGCTATAAAACCATTAAGAGCATTTCGCTCAACCTCTACTAATTTTGGTGAACCCATCAAGTGCTTTTCAACAGGACCACCCGACTCTAGGCTATGAACTCATTGAGAGTACATGACTCCACCTTCTTCAATACACTTGTCTTGGGAATGAGATGTGGTTGATAATGAATATTTTAGATACATTATAGGTATAAGTTTTAAGTGCATTAGAGTAAGTTTATTGCATGTTTATTAGTTAATTTGCATTGTTACTCATTTGGGTATTCGAGTTTGAAATCTACGCTATTTTGTGCTTATTATGCAGATTTACAATCCGAGTTTGAAGAGGGGGTAAGGTTGGATCCAAGGAGGTTAGAAGATGCTGGTTTGGAGCTTAAAAGGAGCAAAGAAGAATCTTGAGAGGAGCTAGGAGGAAGAGGATCGAAGGCAAATGAGCAAAGAAAGCAGAGGCAACTGCCCCACCTTGCCCCCCTCCTAGCTCTGCCTATATGGTTAATGGGAGTATTGTTTATTCCATCTAAAAAACTAACAACAGTTAACTTTTAAAAAAACATCATAGAAATCACTTCAGCTATCTCCTTGGAATCCACACATCTAGATATATTGGATTTATCTACTAATTCATCAATTAGTCGAATCGCAGTGTTGTAACTCATAAGATAGCAAATTATTTGGTTCACCACATCTTCGTACATGGGGTTGACTGAAGCCATGTTTTGCATCCAAATCATCTAGTGCAACCTCAACAAGTTCAAGAATTCAAGTAGGCAAGAACTGCAAACATGCTTCGAATTCTTCAAGCAGTCAGCAGTAACCTTCCTTAATTATCTGTCCTCTAAACTTCAAGAATTCAAGTACATGGGTGTAATTCATCGGCAAGTGATCGAATTTTTATGTTAGCACGATGGAAAATTCCAAGGGGAATTTACACATGAAACCCATAGAGATTGGAAAAAAAAACACCAATGACAAAAGCACTATATATATATGTGGCAACACCGAGAAAGGAAGTCAGCGGTACTTTAACAATGGCACAAAAGCCACATCGAAAAATACGATAACCCGAGCCTTGCATATAAGTCAGTGGACCACTTCTCCTATTACCAATTGGTTTTAGGATGAACCTGCTGATCTTGTATGCTCGGCTTGGATGCGCATATGCACTCGGACAGTCGGACGTGTGGACCCCCACGTTATATGGTCCACCGAAATTTAACAGAAACAATGTTTTAGTCAACAACATGGTCATTGTAGGATTATTATTATTTTTTTGGTGAAAAGGTCATTGTAGGATTAAAATCAAAGCAGAAAGAATCTTTTCCACATAGTTTGTAGTAAAGTTTTTTCTAAAAATTGAAATTTGTAGAGGGACATAGGCACATAGCCTCTCATTAGACATTGTGTAATATATGAATCAGTACACATATATAAATTGGTGATGTGAATGATATGCAATATGATTTATAAGAACCTTAATACCTTTACGAGCAGCTTTCGATGACAAGGATTGTGGCAAGACTTTCCAATTTGTAGAGCTTGTGACATGCCTGACCACATATCCACCACATCATTACTAGGCCACTATTATTACCACACATACATGAGTTGGATCGAATCCAGACCATACTTTAAGATGCACATGTATTGTTGATCACATCATGGGTACAACCAAGTCCACATGATTTTCCCAATCTACACCATGCCCACTATTAACACACTCTGGACATAAACATACCTCTTTAGGCAAAAGATTGACATCTTCAATCATCGACAGTTTGAATAGCTCAGATTCAACCCAAGAACACACAAAATTTTCGAAATACAAAACCCTAAATTTCCTAATTCGAAACATCTAGCAAAAAATTATCAAAACCCTAAGATTTGCCCCACATGAACCTTAAAATTTATCCCAATTTTCTCTAAATCCTACTCCCTCCGTTTCAAAATAAATGTCTTTTTACTATTCCGCACGTATTTTAATGATGTAAAAGCTCTATAAAATATTATTTTTTTAATCAATTTTTTTAATAAACTCATACATATTACCTATGTAGCACGGAAACGCCTAGGTAGGGCACAGTGTCGTGTCGGAAACACGGACACGACACGAAACACCTCGGAAACGCCTGGACACGGTCAAGACACGGTCAAACTTCGGACACGTATGGAAACGCGATGGAAACGCCTTGAACACGGTTCACAAATAATGGACACGGTTTGGAATTAAAAAAAACCCGGTTCATAATTAAAATAAAAAAAGAAAAAAGCAAACCCGGCTATCAACCTTTACCCTTTTCTTCTTGAGCGTCCTTTTGCACTAGCCACTGCCAAGCGCTGTTCTACACTAGCCACCGCCGTTCTTCGATCTGCACCAGCAACCGTCGATCGTCGGGCTTTCTGAACACAAACGATTGTCGTTCCTGTCAATCTTCCTTCAACTCTTCTCTCCCTATCTCACTCCCTCTCTATACCTTGATTTATTTTCAGATATATGGTTACTTTGATTGAGTGATGTTTGATTTCAATTTATATGAGATTTAGGTGTAGGATCTAGAAATTGATGATGGTTCAGGCTCACAAACTAATGAAGGTAGCAGAGGGGGTGTTTCTTTGAAACAAAAGGTGGAGATGGAGTGGACCACTTTGGGATTATGTTGATAACTTGATATAGTTGGCAGAACAGCGGGAGGGGGTAACAAGACATAATGGTGGACCACCTCCTCTCTATACTTTGATATATTTTTAGACTTAGCAATGTTTATTTGTATATATTTTGATTTGAAATGTTATATAATTATTTATTTATATCTCATTGGTCTTAACATCTAGGTGACTCTTATTAGTATCAATGTATACATCTTTGCAAGACCTTTAAAATGATATATATATATCATATATCTTTGCCGTGTCCGTGTCCTATGTTTTTTGAAATTGCCGTTTCCCCGTGTCTTCCCGTGTCCGTGTCCTGTGTCCGTTTCCGTTTCCGTGCTACATAGCATATTACTAATAAGTATGGAATTATTAAAAAAATTCATCAAAAAATAATATTTTATAGAGTTTTTACCTCTTTAAACTATGTGCACTAAAAGACAAACGACACTTATTATGAAACGGAGGGAGTACAATTCTAAATTGAAAACATTCAATCAAGAATTTTGGTCCTAATTGTACTCTAGATCACTCATATCAATCAACTGACATAATTGACCTCCCCGCCCTCTTCTTTTCGCCTAAAAATCTGAACCGGCACCAACTCTTCCTTATCCTTTTTAAGAGCATGATCAACGCTGAGCCTCCAGGCCCTTAGAGCTGCCATGTAGGAAAAAAAAAGAAAAAGGAAACCCATTTCATGTTAAGGGCCCTGTGTAGAATAGCGGAATTGATGTAAAGTCCTCCTCGAGGGTTTCCATTCATTGATAATCATATATATAGGTTACAAAGGTATTGGGCTTTAATGAGCTTTTGGCCCACTATACAATATTAAGACCTATGTAATCTATCAAACCCCCGCAGTCGAAACTGGAGGGGGTCGTACAGTGAAACTGGAGCGAAAATCAATGAATAACTGTCTAGGTAAACCCTTGGTGAATATATCAGCGTACTGATACGAGGACGGGACATGTAGAACGCGGACATGTCCTATGGCAACCTTGTCCCTTACGAAGTGGAGATCAAGCTCAATGTGCTTCGTGCGTTGATGCTGGACCGGGTTGCTAGCTAGATAGACGGCGGAGACGTTGTCAGTGTAGACCAGAGTGGCCTTCATAAGAGGGCAACGGAGCTCAAGCAGGAGATTGCGAAGCCAAGAGCACTCGGAGACAACGTTGGCAACACCTATGTATTCCGCTTCAGCGCTGGAACGAGACACGACAGACTGACGCTTAGCTGACCATGACACAAGGGTGTCGTTGAGGAAGACACAGTAACCAGACGTGGAACGACGTGTGTCAGGACAACCACCCCAATCCGCATCAGTGTAAGCAACAAGATCAAGCTTAGCGGAAGGAGTGATCGTGGTGCCGAGCTCGAGGGTGCCGCTGATGTACCGAATAATCCGCTTCAAGGCCTGAAAGTGTGGTTCCCTGGGGGCATGCATGAACAAGCAGACCTGCTGAACGGCGTAACTGATGTCAGGTCTGGTGAAAGTGAGATACTGTAGAGCACCAGCGAGGCTCCTGTACAATGTCGGGTCATCAACCAAAGGACCAGAGTGAGCACTGAGCTTGTTGGATGTATCGACAGGGGTGGCGGCTGGATTACAGTTGACCATCTTAGCCCGAGCAACAATCTCGGCAGCATACTTACTATGTGAGAGAAACAGACCAGAAGCATGACGCTGAACAGCAACTCCCAAGATGTAGGACAACTCACCCAGATCAGACATGGCGAATTCCGCACTCAACTTCGAAATAATGGACGTCCGAAGAGAATCAGAAGAGGCGGTGAGAATGATGTCGTCGACATATAGTAATAGGAAGGCCATGTCAGAGCCTCTGCGATAGATGAACAGAGACGAATCTGAGCGGCTGCCGATGAAGCCTAAGCATAGCAGATGTGAAGCAAAGCGCTGGAACCAAGCCCGCGGAGCCTGTTTTAGACCATACAGAGAGCGCTTAAGGAGACAGACGTGCTTGGGACGATCAGCATCAGCAAATCCTGGCGGCTGAAACATGTATACTGTCTCATTCAGATGACCATGAAGAAACGCATTCTTGACATCCAGCTGATGAATGGCCCATTTGCGTGACAGTGCTAAGCTCAACACCACTCGGATAGTGGCAGGCTTGACGACGGGGCTGAAGGTCTCATCACAGTCAATACCTACCTGCTGAGATCGTCCGTTGACCACAAGACGTGCTTTGTAGCGCTCTAACGTCCCATCAGAGCGGAACTTGTGACGGAAGAGCCACATACAACGAATGACATTCGCCTCATGAGGGCGAGGGACCAGAACCCAAGTACCGTTCTTTGTAAGGGCCCTGTATTCGTCGAGCATAGCCGCCTGCCAATTCGGGTCTTGGAGGGCTGTTTTGTGGGAGGTGGGAATGGGGGAGAGGGAGGTCTGGGTGGAGGCAGAGGGTGATTGGGTGTCGGGACGGATGGGAGCAAGAGAGGCTAAGGACGCGGGCACGCCAGCGGAGGACGTGGGAGCGCCAGGTTGGGGCGCGGGCGCGCCAGCTTGGGACGCGGGCGCGCGTAGGGGAGGGAGGGGCGAGGTTCTTGCGGGGGGCGCCGCAAAGTGGGTTGTGCGAGGGGGTGTCGAGAGCAGGGGCCGGAGAGGCGGCGGGGAGGAGGAAGGTCGGAGGAAGAGGGAGGATCAATTTAGGGTTCCGTTAGGAAGAAAAGGCTGTGATACCATGTAGAATAGCGGAATTGATGTAAAGTCCTCCTCGAGGGTTTCCATTCATTGATAATCATATATATAGGTTACAAAGATATTGGGCCTTAATGAGCTTTTGGCCCACTATACAATATTAAGACCTATGTAATCTATCACCCTTGAATTTAACCGTTATATAGAAGCCCGGTAAAGAGGGCTCATAGCTAGAGAATCGAGGAGGCATGCCGATCACGTGCCGCGTTTGAAGTCCAGGAATTACGGTTACGACGTCGTTTGGCAAGTGGGAGCCCAAAACGCAGCATTTAGAGGCTAGCCCGGGTGAAACAAAATTTGAAGGCAGATTTAATATATGGGCCAATGGATGATAGCCACGTGGCAGGGCTAATATTTATCAAACTTCAAATCTAATTTCCGGCATATTCGTTAATAAAAAAAATTAATAAAAATTATATTTGAGTTTTATTTTATTTTATCTATCCATTGACATCCATTTTGTATATGTTCTGAGTAAAAAAAATTAATTCAAATAATACCCATATACTTTTATAATAATTCAGTAATTGAAAAAGCTAAATAGTACAAAGTAACTTAAGGGCTCCGGTCCGGGCTCACGAATGGAGGTGCAAATAATTAAAAGCTGGAATGAGGCTCTTAAGCTGATGTGGCAGATGAAAAGTAAGTTAAGGGTCTGAGTGTTAAGGGCCTCAAGTGGCAGATGAAAAGTAAGTTAAGGGTCTGAGTGTTAAGGGCCTCAAGTGCCGCTTATGTTCATGCTCTAACCAGCACAAATCGCACAAATACATAAGGGGTTTACTTTTGCAAATTTTGGTGGGGACACATTTGCTAACTGTCAAAAGTTTTGATCTCTGACCCACTGGATATAAAAGGTCTTCCTTTTACTTCCATAAACTTCTTTATAACTTTTTACTAGTATGATATTCAGGGATTATAATTTATACATCGTTAAGTCATCTTCACCCCATCAAACCGAAACCGCATTTTTAGGGTTCCGTACTTCCGTTGCGGGTCGGTTCTCGGTCCGGTTTACCTTTTGAGCAACCGAAATTCCGCCCACTGACTCACCGAGACACCGAGTGCACACCGGACTACTTCCTTACGCCCAGAAACAAGATCATGATAAGAGTAGATAACCTCCTCCCTTCATCATTCCTTCAATTCAAAAGCACTACCCTCTTACCCCTTTTCTAATTCTTCGGATCAAAGCCATGGCTGAAACTGCCCTCTTCGATTTTTCCATGTTCGTGATACGCCAGCTGAGCTCCGTCCTCTTCGACGAGGTTAAATCTGCTTTGGGAGTAGAAGAAGAACTCGACAGGATCAAGAGCAACCTCTCCAGCATCCAAGCAGTCCTCAGAGACGCCGAGAAGCAGCAATCCACCAGCAATTCCGTCGCAAACTGGCTCGGAAAGCTCCAGGACGTGATGTACGACATCGATGATTTGCTTGACGTTATCGCTACTGAGGTCGCTATTCGGAGTAAGAACAAAGGTCAGTGGCGTAAAAAGGTCCGTAGATTCTTCTCCCGCTCCAATTTTGCTGTACTCCGACTGCTTTGGGCTCACCAGATTAAGAATGTGTGTAAGAAGCTTGATAGGGTTGCAGATGAGAGGAGGAATTTTGTTTTGTTTACAGACTCCGTTGATTCTTCGGAATTGGGATCAAGAGAAACACACTCTAAGGTGAATGAATCAGATATTCTTGGACGAGATGAGGATAGAGAGGCCATCATTAACACTGTATTGAGTTGTGGGGATTGTGAAAGCATCTCGGTTTTGCCTATTGTAGGGTTAGGAGGTATTGGGAAAACAACACTTGCCAAATTGATTTATAATGATAAGCGGGTTGATGAGAACTTTGATGTGAAGTTGTGGGTGTATGTCTCTGAGAGATTTAACATGAAGAAAATACTCAGGCAGATCATAAGTATGGTCACAGGTGGAACCATAACCATGGTTCAGTTGACCATGGAACAGCTAACCTTGGAGCAATTGAGGACCCGGGTTAGTGAGGCTTTGAAAGATAAAAAGTATTGTCTTGTATTGGATGATCTGTGGAATGAAGACTCGAATGAATGGAGAAGGTTAAAGGAATTGTTGGATGTTGGTGCAAAAGGAAGCATGGTGGTTGTGACCACACGTGACTTGAAGGTTGCATCTGTTGTCCAAAGTGTTGAGGAATACAGATTAAGTGAACTTTCTGATGAAAAATGCTTGATCATATTCATGCAGCTCGCCTTCAAAGATGGTGAAGAGATTGAACCAGCATTGATGAGTTTGGCAAACAAGATAGTTGAGAAGTCAAGGGGAATTCCTTTTCTTGTAACAGCTCTTGGCAACCTGCTACGTGGAAAAACAGACGAGCGGGTGTGGCAGATTGTAGTGAAGAAGTTAGAAGAAGGGCAGGAAGATATCATGAATGTCTTGAAGTTGAGCTACGAACAACTCCCCTCTTATCTCAAACTATGCTTTCGCATTTGCTCTATATTTGGAAAAGGTACAATCATACATCCTTTAGTTTTGTTACCCTTATGGATGGCCCTTGGATTCTTACCATATGTTAATCGAGGAGAATCACTAGAAACTCTTGAATACATTGGCTGGAACTGCATTGATGAGTTGTCATCAAAATCCCTTTTCAAAAAAACAAATGATCTTGGCCTTTTTGATGATTTTTCTGGCCTCGTTATGCATGATTTCGTTTGTGATTTGGCCAAGTCTATGGCTGGAGATGAATTGGCAATCATCAATTGTTTCTCAAAGGAGGTTTCTAAGAACATTAGATACGTAAGACTAGATGAAGATTTCTTGTCAGGAAATCAGTCTCATCAAAGGCTACTTAAGAAAGCAAAAAAAACTCGGCTTTTGATGCTCAAAACTTCAGAATATCTCCTAAGCAAATCCTTTCTGCAAAGCACCATCTCAAATTTAAAATGCTTACGGGTATTAGATCTTGAGAACTCTCAATTTGACGAGCTGCCAAGTACAATCGGATATATGAAGCATCTAAGATATCTTTGCCTGCAAAACAATGCACGAATTAAATTCCTGCCAGATTCTATTTGCAATCTCCTGAACTTGCAAACTTTGCTACTTCATGGTTGTATCAATCTTAAAGAGCTCCCATCTGACATAGGACAGTTGGAAAATCTTAGAGGTTTGTCAGCAACAACCCAGCAGGAAGTTTTGCCACAAGGTATTGGATTCCTTACTGCCCTTAGAATTTTGGTATTGAAAGAATGCCCACGACTTGCATGCCTCCCTCTGAGCACCAATCAGCTTGAGAATCTCGACACCTTATTGATAGAGGACTGTAAGGAGTTAGATTTGGTGCATGGATCATGGTCATTGGAAGGCCTGAATAGCCTTAGGATCCTTGGAATCAAACGACTTCCAAAATTTCAGATGTTACCACTGGGTGTAAAGGGCCTTCCATTTACTTCCTTAAAACTTCTTATGATCTGTGATTGTGAAGGTTTGACTAAAGTAACAGATTGGATCCATGACTTGACCTCTCTCAAAATGCTTTTGATTGAAAGTTGTCCCAATCTTGTGCTATTGCCACACACATTCAGCATGCTCAAAAGGTTGGAAAACTTGCGTATTGGGGGATATACACTGTTAAGTGAGCCATCTTCACCCCAAGAAGGTGCCAACTCCTCCAACATCCCGGAGATTATGACTGCACAAGAAGAGTAAATTGTAAGGATGCTCTCCAACACTATTCTGCCAATCTGATTACCCATCATAATCATCAATTGAGCTCACTCTAATTATCTCTATGAGGTGTGTTCTCTGTTCAGCTTCCATGTTAGACTTATTGGTCTGCTTGTAGAACCTGTAACCTTCTTTGATATTCCTCTATAGAAATGTGTGAAAAGGCAAGGCGAAGGCGCCTAGGCGCTCCGGCAAGTGCCTGAACCAAGCCAACACCTGCGCACCTAGGTTCCTATAATGGTCTATAGAATAAAATGAAGTTGTTCTAACTTGATTCTTTGAAGTTCTTTTGTTTTGTCGCCTGCTGCTATTTATGTTCTCACTTCAAAATTTTGTTTTGAAACATATATGTGTGACATCTCACATGAGTAAACTCTAGTTTTGAATTTCCAAGGCTTGTTTTGAGTCATCCAATGACGAGTCTGCATATGAACATATCAGTTTTCTTTTAAATAACTTGCTTCAAACATTTCTGCCCAGTCAATAGATTTTGAGTTGCTCTTTGGAGAAGTGAGTGAAACATTCATTTCTATAATTTGATGGTTTTTGTAGTTCATCTGACGTATTTGCTGTACTCATGAAATTGTTCCTTTTTTATTTTTCAGTTCCTCTGACCAGCTGAACTCTAGGAGGGAAACACGACTATGGAGCTTGGATTCTGATTTAATGTTTTCAGATGATCCGGTATCATATCGCAATACATGGAAACCACAACTTTTGATATTATCCTGAAACTAATTGACTGTATCAGTAATGAGGCTTGTTTTTGGGTCTAACTCTCCAAATCCCAATGCATATATGACTTCCTTTATGGTTCTTGTATTTTTTGGCTACTCTTCATCTTTTCCTTGTAACAGAGTGAATATAATTCAGAGGCTTCCCTTGGTTTGCAGACTGCACATCTTGGAGTGGAGGCAGGGCTGTTCAACGGTCCAAAATTGGTCCGAACAGGCTCAAACCGAACTGAACTTTAAACCGATTTTTTTTTTTTTAAAAGGGAACTGGTTTGCAGACTGCACATCTCGGATTGGAGGCATTTTTTCTCCCAAATGTGCATTCCATCTCTTTGCCCAACCCAACAGCCAATCCAATGCTACCCATTCATGTTTATCTGTTATTTTTACTTTTCATAGTGATAATATTGCTTTGATTTTGCTTCATCATACAAAAAAAATATGCTTCACACAAGTAGTCCTAATGCTTCAATTATTGGATGCTTGCTCGTACCTTCACAAACAAGCGACTATGAACTTCTGAATGCTCAGTTGCCTGTGATGGAGTTTCGAGGGAAGACATGATTAGAAATGAACTGTGGCACTCTCTGCTTTATGTGCAACAGAATGAGGTAAGTGAGTTAAGATGAACGCATGTGCATATGCTTTCAATCATAATGTTTCAAATATCAATTATATAAGCTCGTTGAGTTGATTTATATTTACTCAAACGGACCCTCTTGGTAAGGACCTTGTCTTGCTATTGTCATCAGGGATGGGTTGAAGCAGCAGCTGGAACTTGGAAGGGTCTGGGAAGCTCTTGGCACCACCACTAGTGATGCATTGGTCGAGTTTGAGAGAGAACGTGCCCAGAGTTTCAATCGATTCTTAGGAGGAGATGCTAATCCACACATCTACGTTGGATTTAATTAGCTAGGAACTCATCAACTACTCAAAAGTATCAATGTTGTGATCCCTAAAGATAGTTAGCAGAGAGTGTCTAAATTCATGGCATCACAAAATCATGGGAAAAATCGTTCATCGCAGATAGCACATGTACAACTTTAAACCTCATTTTACACATCTGAGTTTTTATTTAATCTTTGATTATATTACACATCTGAGTTACAGAAAAAGTATGATAGAACGACCACACTTGAACAGGATCTGCTCTATAGGCTCGTACCTCTGTATTCTTAAGTTCTAAGAAAAAGTATGATAGATACTTGCTTAGTTGCTTGTATTACCTGAACTTTCATAATCTGGCAAAGTGAAAAGGAGGGAGTGAGGGGAGTGGGGAGCATAAAAATTGCATCTACTGATGTCATATGAAGCTATCGAATTCAGTTCAAACTCCATCAATTCAAGTTTTCTCCCAATGGATTTTTCGAAACAAGATTTTTAACGAGACAGTTTGTAACAGTTAGAGGTGTATATCCAATGGGGAGTGTTACAAAATCATTATGGAGATGGATGATTCACGTTACTAAACTTCCCACATGTTGAAAACCATGTAATATGTGCACACAATACAAGATGAATAGAGTTCCTCTTCTCGTGTCTCCTCCTACCTTTTATTCTTTGTTCTAATTTTCTCAATTCTCGCAAGTCGTAACTGCCTAATAACTCCAGCAAAATCATCTAATAGTAATTCCAGGAAACAGTAAGCAAGCATTACTACCTGTTATCATACTTGCATAACATCCATCCAAAAGCACAAATCCTTTAAAAGAAAGCAAAAGCCACATCCACACAACTAAACAAACCATGTTGGAACCCTTTCTTTGCTGTAAAACTACTGTTACAATCTCCTACTTCAGTCAAACCCTCACATTCAAAAATTAACAGTTGATGTAAAGAGGTGAATGGAATACCCTTTACACCCAAGGGCAACGTTTGCAATTTTGGAAGTCCCTCGAGGAAAAGTGTTCGGAGGCTATTCATGCCTTCCAGTGACCATGAGTTATCCAAGTTTAACTCCTTGCAACCCCTTATCAATAACGTGTGAAGATTCTCCAAATGCATTGTGCTGAGCGGGAGGAATGCAAGCCTCGGGCAATCCTCCAACAACAGAATTTTTTGGGCAGAAAGGCAACCAATACCTTGTGGCAGAACTTCCTGGGTTGTCACCGACAAAACTCTCAGATTTTCCAATCGCTCTATGTCAGTTGGGAGCTCTATAAGATTGATGCATCCATTGAGCAGCAAAGTTTGCAGGTTGAGGAGATTGCAAATAGAATTTGGCAGCAATTTAATTATCGTGTTGTTTTGCAGGCAAAGAAATCTTAGATGCGTCATATAACCAATTGTCCTTGGCAGCTCCTCGAATTGACAGTTTCCTAGATCTAACACTCGTAAGCATTTCAAATTTGAGATGATTTCCTGAAGAAAGGACCTGCCAAGGGGAAGTTCTGAAGTCTTGAGCATCAAGAACCGAGCCTTTTTTGCTGCTTTGTTAAGTGGCGTTTGAGGAGATTGGTTTCCAGATAAGTAATCTTCATCGAGCCTTATGTATCTAGTATTCTTGGAAACCTCCTTTGTATCACGGTTGATGATTGCACCTCAAGGGTTAAAGTCCTTCTTAATGGAGATCTCCATAGGTGCGTTAGTATCGACACTATATAGCAGGTCGATGGTGGATTTGCTCTGGATGTCATAATGAGCCAGAGTCTTGCCATCTTCCAAGCGCGTGCCAACAAAACTTAGGCACTACTGATCACGAGGAATGCCATCTTTGGCCTTGACAGATTCCACTGTGTCTACGATTGTCACCTCAAGGGTGCTGGTCTTTCCCGTGTGCGTCCACTTCACATAGATCTTCATAGGTGGATGGTAGATTCGCTCTGGATGTCAATATTCAGCCAGGGTCCATCTTTCAATTCACACAGACCAAAAGTTAGTCTCTGCTGATCAAATGGAATGTGCACGTTGTCCTCGGTTCTGGTCTTGATGCATTCGATTGTGTCGTAGCTTTTCACATCAAGGGTGATGGTCATGCACTCTGAGTCATGCCTATGGGGATCTTCACAAAGATCTGGATAGCATCCCTGCAACAGAGCTCTAGAAGTAACTTAGAGCCCTCCAGATGTTAAAGTAAGCAAGGGTCTTTCCAACTCTGTACTAACAAAAATGATCCTCTGGTCGTCTACCACGAACTCGCTGAAATAAAAAAGTATAGCTTCGAGCATGTCTGTGATGTGATACCAACCAAATCAAGCAGCAACAAGTAATGACGAACTTGCGGGACACTGTCAAGTAAGCAAGGGTCTACTATGTTTAAACAGGTGAGCGTATTAATCGTAAAATAACACTTGTCAATTTTTATTTCCAAATACCAAATATCAAAAGCCAAACACCAAATTTTATTTCCCAAGGCTTGAATAGCATTAGGAACCTTGGAATCAAACGACTTCCAAAATTTCAGAAGTTGCTTCCTTAAAACTCCTTATGATCTAGTGTAGGATTCTAGAATTGATGTAAAGTCATCCTTAGAGTTTCCATTGATATAATATATATATATATATATATATATATATATATATATATATATATATATATATATATATATATATATATATATATATATATTACAAAGGTATTGGGCCTTAATGGGCTTTTAGCCCACTATACAATATTAAGACCTATATATGTAATCTATCAAACCCCGCAGTCGAAATGGCAGGGGTCCTTACAGTGAGACTGGAACGAAAATGAATGAATAGCTGTCGAGGTAAACCCTTGGTGAATATATCAGCGTACTGATAAGAGGACGGGACATGGAGAACGCGGACATATCCAATGACAACCTTGTCCCTGACGAAGTAGAGATCAAACTCAATGTGCTTCGTGCGTTGATGCTGGACAGGGTTGCTAGCCAGGTAGACGGCGGAGACGTTGTCCGTATAGACCAGAGTGGCCTTCTGAAGGGGACAACGGAGCTCAAGTAGGAGGTTCCGGAGCCAAGAGCACTCGGACACAACGTTGGCAACACCCCTGTATTCGGCCTCAGCGCTGGAACGAGATACGATGGACTGACGCTTGGTTGACCATGACACAAGGGTGTCGTTGAGGAAGACGCAGTACCCAGACGTTGAGCGACGTGTGTCAGGACAACCACCCCAATCCGCATCAGTGTAAGCAACAAGATCGAGCTTAGAGGAAGGAGTGATCGTGGTGCCGAGCTCAAGAGTGCCGCTGATGTACCGAATGATCCGCTTCTAAGCCTGAAAGTGAGGTTCCCTAGGTGCATGCATGAACAAGCAGACCTGCTGAACGGCGTAAGTGCGTAACTAATGTCAGGCCTGGTGAAAGTGAGATACTGAAGAGCACCATCGAGGCTCCTGTACAATGTTGGGTCATCAACCAAAGGACCAGAATGAGCACTGAGCTTGTTGGATGTATCGACAGGGGTGGCGACTGGATTACAGTTGACCATCTTAGCCCGAGCAACAATCTCCGCATCATACTTACTCTGTGAGAGAAACAGACCTGACGCATGACGCTGAACAACAACTCCCAAAAAGTAAGACAACTGACCCAGATCAGACATGGCGAATTCCGCACTCAACTGCGAAATAATAGACGTCCGAAGAGCATCAGAAGAGGCGGTGAGAATGATGTCGTCGACATAAAGCAGCAGGAATGCCAAGTCTGAGCCTCGGCGATAGATAAACAGAGACAAATCGGAATGGCTGCCAGTGAAACCCAAACGGAGCAGATGAGAGGCAAAACGCTAAGCCCGCGGAGCCTGTTTAAGACCATACAGAGAGCGCTTGAGGAGACAGACATGCTTCGGACGGTCAGCATCAGCAAACCCCGGCCGCTGAAACATGTAGACCGTCTCATTCAGATAGCCATGGAGAAAGGCGTTCTTGACATCTAACTGGTGGATGGCCCAGTTGCGCGACAGAGCTAGACTCAGGACCACTCGGATAGTGGCAGGCTTGACCACATGGCTGAACGTCTCATGATCACAATCAATACCTGCCTGCTGAGATCTACCGTTCACCACAAGATGGGCCTTATAGCGTTCCAAAGTCCCATCAGATCGGAACTTGTGACGAAAGAGCCACATACAACGAATGACGTTCGCCTCAGGAGGGCGAGGAACAAGAACCCAAGTACCATTCTTCGTAAGGGCCCTGTATTCGTCGAGCATAGCCGCCTGCCAATTCGGGTCTTGGAGGGCTGTTTTGTGGGAGGTGGGAACAGGGGAGAGGGAGGTCTGGGTGGAGAAAGAGGGTGATTGGGTGTCGGGACGGATGGGAGCAAGAGGGGCTAAGCATGGGGATGAGGCGGCGGGCGCAGCAGAGCTGCGGGTAAGGGGTGCAGAGGTGGTGTGGGATGCGGCGGGTGCCGCCAGTGGGTGATGCGAGACGGGGAGGGATGCGGCGGGCGCAGCATGTGTTGCGGCGGGCGCAACATGTGTTGCTGTGGGCACAACATGTGTTGCGGCGGGCGCGGCCAGTAGGTGATGCGATGCTGGGGGCATGGGCAATTGATGTTTGGCGGGGGGACTGCTTTGCTAGGCCATGAGGTTGGATAGTGGGGTGATGAGTGGTAGTCATGGATACGATCTGACGGGGTCGGAAGACACCGGAGACGCTGCGGGTGTGTGGTCTGGTGGTGGGGGGTGGTGGGGGTGGGGGAGGGGGAGACGCAGGAGCACCGGGAGAGCTCTGGGGAAACAGAAAATGAGGGAATGATGAGTCTGAATCTGTCGGAGACACATGGGGTGTGGGAGACGCAAAGGGGAATCGCGTCTCATCAAAGGTGACGTGACGAGAGAGAATGATCTTGTGGGTCTTGACATCGAGACAGATGAAACCGCGATGATCAGACGGGTATCCAAGAAAGACACAAGGGGTGGACCGTGGGTGAAGCTTGTGCGGGGCGATGGATGACTGATTGGGGAAGCACAAGCACCCAAATGTACGAAGGTGATCATATCTGGGCAAAGTACAATATATTGCCTGAAAGGGTGAGCGATGGTGGAGGGTGGTGGAGGGGAGAATGTTGAGGAGGTAGCATGTGGTGGCTAAGGCGTAAGACCAATAAAGAAGGGGAATAGATGCGTGGAAGAGGAGAGTGCGCATCATATTGGTAATGGTTCGGATGATTCGTTCGGCCTTGCCATTTTGTTGGGAGGTGTAGGGGCAGGACAAGTGATAGGAGATCCCATTGGTATTGAAGAAAGTGTGAAAATCTTTGTTGTCAAATTCGCGGCCATTGTCACATTGGAAACACTTGATAGAGGTGTGAAACTGTGTTTTGATGTAAGCGTGGAATTTGACAAAGATAGGAAACACTTGAGATCTAAAGTGCAAAGGGAAAACCCATAAGAAATGTGTATAATCATCCAGAAACAACAGGTAATACTTATGACCCTCCTTGCTAGGTACATGAGATGTCCAAATATCACTATGAATAATATCAAAAGGTGCAAAAGTAGTGTTTAAAGAGCGATGAAAAGGAAGTCTGACATGCTTGCCTAACTGACAAGAAGAACATAAACTAGAGCGATGCTCTTTATTACATTGGACAAGACTCTTAGAACGAAGTAAATCTAAAACTGCAGGACTGGGATGACCAAGGCGTGCATGCCAAAGGCTGGATGATGATGCCGAGAGGGCGACCGGACACGACTGACTGCACGCGGGAGGTGGTGTGACAGGGTAGAGCTCCCCGGTGTTGTTACATCTCATTCGAGTAACCCCCGTAGTAAGATCGTTCACAGAGAAACCATAGGGATCAAACGTAAGGGAAACATTGTTGTCAGTAGTGAACCGACGGACAGAGATAAGGTTTTTGACAATCTTTGGGGCAATGAGGACATCGTTAAGGTGTAGTGGGTGGGTTGGGGTCTGTAATGTGGCGTGACCAATCCCCTAAGTAGCAAGATGACCACCATTTCCGACGATAATAGAGTGTGTAGGACCCTTAAAAGAAAGAGATGAGAGGTTACCTGAGGAGTTCGTCATGTGGGAGGTGGCACCAGTGTTCATGTACCAAGAAGAGTCTGAAGGTGTCGACTGCATAGAGGAGAAGGTGTGATGATGGTGCGGAGAGGGCCCAAGGAGTCCCTGTTGGATCGGGTATGACCTCGTTGGAGGGGCCGGGTAGCCTTGTGGATGAGCTCCAATGGGGGAATATCCCCTCTGTAAATGACTTGGAGGGGCAATCATCCCGACGAGAGGTCGTTGGTGATCGTAGAAGGCCATGGTAAGTTTTTTTTTTTTTCCAATTAATGCAAAGGGGACGGTTGACCTAGAATCCAAATTGGAACAATTGAGAATGGAGGTGGCGGCGGACTTCTGCAATTGAGATTGGAGGGGATGGAGAGGTCGGACGTCGGATTTGGGCAAAAGGGATGCAGGTGGCGCACGGTGGCCGGATCCGGGAGCAAGGGTGGCGGCGAAGGCTAACGAAGAGGATGGCGGCGGGGAGGAAGGTTGGAGGAAGAAGAAGACCGGTGAGACGAGAGGATCAATTTAGGGTTCCGTTAGGAAGAAAAGGTTGTGATACCATGTAGGATTCTAGAATTGATGTAAAGTCCTCCTTAAGGTTTCCATTCATTGATATAACACACACACACACATATATATATATATATATATATATATATATATATATATATAGACAGAGAGAGAGAGAGAGAGAGAGGTTCTAGTGAAACGTTTTATAGGATGCAACGTGTAACGCAATTATAAACGTTGGATTAAGATAGAATAAACGGTTTAGATTTAGTTTTAGGTAAACCCCACCATACTAGATTATGTCTGATTACATTAATATTAAATGAAAATGTGATATGGAAAAGGCAAGTTGTACTGTAATTGACTAATTGTATTCTCAACAGACGTCAATAAGAGAGATTAATTATTCCATTAATTTAGGAATTCATAAAAGCAATGATACATCAACTCCATTAATTTAGGAATAGCCCGGTAATCTATTTTTGATAATTTTGTTCTTCAAGCACGTACATCTGGATGAACACAGTTGGCTAATTTTTTCCGAATGTTTGGAGACAATCAAATGGTGGGAGAGACACCAATGGAATCAGCTCAAAATTTAAGTCATCCTATTCGATAGGTTAAATATTCATTTAGTTTATAGTTATATTCTAGAATTAAGTTAAACAACCAATGTATACTTAATATTCATTTCATATAGGTTAAATATTCATTTAGTTTATAGTTATATTCTAGAATTAATTAAGTTAACCAATTAACAAATGTATACTTAATATTCATTTCATATAGCTTAAATATTCATTTAGTTTATAGTTATATTCTAGAATTAAGGTAACCAACAAATGTATACTTAATATTCATTTCATATAGGTTAAATATTCATTTAGTTTATAGTTATATTCATTACTAGTATAAATTTACTAGGTAAGGATTTCAATGATATACTTACGTAAAACAACTATCTTATTTTCATATATTCTCAAATTATGTTTATGCCACATGCATACATATACGAATTGGATGTTTCGAAAATAGATCGAAGATGGTATGTTTGAATAACAAATTAATACAGTAAAAGGAAGTTAATTAAGAGGGTGTAGTGGAATGACGTTAATCAAGGGGAGTTGGAGAAATTCCAATGTAATTTGTACATTTTCTTAGGGTGTTCCATCATCTTGTGCCACTCATTTTATTAGATCCAACGAATCTAATTGCGTTACATGTTACACCTATGAGACCCACTTCTTTCCTTGCCACTTTCTAAATAACGTGCGTGTGTTGTACGTTTTTTTTGGCGTCACATTTTTTTAACATTGTTTTTTGTGTGGTGTACTATTCGAACTATTCGATAAGGTGATACAAACATTCGTTAACTTATACTTATTATTCGTTAGATAATAGAAAAAAAATTAGTCAATTTTGCAACTATTCGCCAGGTTAATAGTAATTATTCGCTAAATTAATCGTTATTATTCATCCGTAAAGAGGAGTTATCATTTCATAAATTAATCGCTTTTTTGTAATTATTCGCTAAATTAATCGTTTTTTTTATGGGATAACGTATTTAGCAACTATTCACTAGGTTAATAGTAATTATTCGCTAAGTTGATAGTAATTATTCGCTAGGTTAAAAGAATATATAAATGTAATTCTTGATTTCCACCTCTAATAAACCACATATAATTAACCACGTACATATGAATAATTCCTTACTATCACCGAATAATTCCTTATTATTACCGAATAGAAACTATATGAACTTGTCGAATAGTGACTCTGAACATGAGATTAATAGAAAAATCATATGAATTCCACCGAATAATTACTTATTATCACCGAATAGAAACTATGAAGTTGTCGAATACAAAGACAAAAATGTTGATTCAACCAAAAAAAAAAAAGGTGTGAGATTGTACAGCAAGAAGAGAAGATGACAAGGAGAGGTCTTGGAAGGGGGTTATTGTAATTCAACGCCAATGGATGAACAGGCGCTTCAACAAACAAGGTATGTTCTTCTCCATTGATCATCGATCTGTTTGTGGCATCCCGAACCGTCGGTGAGTGTGGGTGTCGGTGTCGGTGGCATCCCAAACCGCCACACCTCGTCCCTGACCTCCAGATCCCGAACCGCCGCACCGCATCCCTACCATCGCCATCAACACGCCCAACTTCAATCACCGCCACTTCGGTGGACATCGAGACCCCCAAATCGAATTCCTAGGCCTCCGACATCCTCTTTGGTGGCGCAATCAGTCCCAGATCTCTCATCGGCGCCGATTAAAGAGAATCGGTTTAGGGTTTGGTACGGCAATCAGCCGCAATCAGCCCCAAATCAGCCCTTGAATTCCAACGCTCGTCTACAATTAAAAATTGAAATACAATTCAATCAATCAGAAAAACGAATTTTAGAACAATAGGTAAATAGGTAAAATACCTCAACCTCAAGCAGTGCCTTGACATTCTCGACCTGATATTCAAATCGAATTGATACAAGCAAACGAATCAATCAGAGATGAGCGAGACAAGGCGAGAAAGCCATAGAGGAAACGGAAGAAAGCCATGGAGCAGTCTTCATCGCGGGGAGGGATGTGAGGCAGAGTGAGACTGAAAAGGATCGGTTGTGGTTAGGGTTAGGATTGTGATACACGCGTCTTTATAGAGTTATGGGGGTGTGTTTTTTCCATTTTTATTTTCAATTAATAAAAATAATAGATTAATCTCAGCCCTTCAATTACACTAAATCAATGGCCAAGATTTGTTAACACAAAACACCATAAGGCTTGTTAACATTTGAACCACATTTTATATATATATATATATATATATATATATATATATATATATATATATATATATATATATATATATATATATATATATATATATATATTGTTGTGCTCGGGAAGCAGGGGACGTCAGACAAACCCCTTTAACACACACGAATCGGGATGGACAAGAACTGTAAACCAGAGAGCTAAACTCAAGCAATCCAAACCAACAATCAGACACAAACAGAAGATAAAATAGCCAAGCACAAATAACACCAGATTTACGTGGAAAACCCCAAAACGGGGAAAAAACCACGGGAGACAGAAACTTCCACTATCAGCAATAACAAGTGGGTACAATCTTCCCTAGACAAAGCTAGAGGCATACAACATCATCAAGCATCAACAAGCTTGGCCAAATCTTCAATTTTCATCACCCAATTGGTGGAAATCAACAAAACCCAAGAGAGAACACTAACAAAGGGGATATGAGATTGGAGGCTCAAAACGACGATCCAACCGGAAAAAATGAAGCCTATGATGAGGTGAACAACATACCAGAAAATCGTTCCAATCGGAGGTCGTTTGGTCGTCGATCGGGGCACTTCAAAATGGGCTGAATAGTTGCATACGGGATTCCTCTCCAACCTCTCTCTTTTCTCCCTTTCTCACTCTTGGTTTTTCTCTCTCTTACTTTCCCAAATGGAAAGACATCCCCTTTTATAAAGGAGGAGGGTAAAACTTCACATGGTAAAAACCACATGGTAAATAGTCAATTGAACTCTTCCCCCATACAGGAGGGAAACACAACATATATATATATATATATATATATATATATATATATATATATATATATATATATATATATATAGGTTACAAAGGTTACAAAGGTATTGTGCTTTAATCCAAACACTTAAATGGGAGCCTATGAGTAGTTAGATTAGATGGGAAGATAGATGGCTTTGATAACAGAAAAAGGTAGTTAACCTATCAATGCTCGTTGATATTAAAAAAATGAGCTTATGTTGCATTGCATAAAGTTTAAAATAAAAGATGAAAGCTCAAAACCACAGGAACTAGAATAATAAAATTTAAGAAAACAATAAAACTTTCAGGCAATTAAGAAGATGCATAGTTCAAATAGAGATAACAACATGAAGTACACAATAAAGCTACATAAACAACACATATGTTGCAGAAACGATAAAACTTCCAATCCATAGAGGAATAACAATAAAGGTTACAAGTTGTATAGGCAAAGCAATAACTTAATTAACATGGAAGTTGGATAAAGATCACATTTTATAGATATATTATTTAGATGGATTTAGATCTTGACCACGAAGATCGATGAGCAGTACCCTCTTCATCATCAGTACCCTCTTCATCAGAATTCTCAATATTCAACGTTTCCAAGCTCTTGAGCATGCTGAATGTCTCTGGCAATATGACCAGACTGGGACAGCCTTCAATTAAAAGAGTTTTGAGAGAAGTCAAGTACTGGATCCAATCTGCTATTCCAGTCAAACCCTCACAATCACTGATTATCAGATGATGTAAAGAGGTGAATGGAAGACCCTTTACACCCAATGGCAACGTTTGCAATTTCGGAAGTCTCCTGAGGAAAAGTATTCGGAGGCTATTCAAGCCTTCAAGTGACCATGACTCGTACTCCAAGTTTAACTCCTCGCAGCCCTCTATCGATAACAAGTGAAGATTCTCCAGATGCATTGTGCTGAGCGGGAGGAATGCAAGCCTCGGGCAATCCTCCAACAACAGCAATCTTAGGGCAGAAAGGCAACCAATACCTTGTGGCAGAACTTCCTGCTGGGTTGTCACCGTCAAAACTCTCAGATTTTCCAATCGCTATATGTCTGTTGGGAGTTCTATAAGATTGATGCATCCTTCGAGCATCAAAGTTTGCAGGTTGAGAAGATTGCAAATAGAATTTGGCAGCAATTTAATTCTCGTGTTGTTACTCAGGTAAAGATATCTTAGATGCGTCATATAACCAATTGTCCTTGGCAGCACCTCGAATTGACAGTTTTGTAGATCTAACACTCGTAAGCATTTCAAATTTGAGATGATTTTCTGAAGAAAGGACCTGCTAAGGGGATGTTCTGAAGTCTTGAGCATCAAGAGCCGCGCCTTTTTTGCTGCTTTGTTAAGTGGCCTTTCAGGAGATTGGTTTCCAGATAAGTAATCTTCATCAAGCCTTATGTATCTAGTATTCTTGGAAACCTCCTTTGTATCACGGTTCATGATTGCCACTTCATCCCCGGCCATAGATTTGGCCAAATCATAAACAAAATCATGCATATGATAATCAGCGAATTCATCAATATTGAAAGCCGGGACAAACCAATCGTTTTCTCTTTGGAGAAGGGATTTAGATGATAAAACATTAATATTGTTCCATCCAATGAACTCCAGATTTTCTAGTCTGTCTCCTCGATTATCATATGGTAAAAATCCTAGTGCAGTCCATAAGTCTATCATATCTTGTGCAAATTTTGGTGTACCTTTGCCAAATATAGAGCAAAAGCGAAAGCATTGCTTGAGATAAGAGGGGAGTTGTTCATAGCTCAACTTCAATATATTCATGATATCCTCATTCCCTTCCTCTAACTTCTTAACAACAAGATGCCAATCTCTCTCATCAGTCCTCCCACGAAGTAGGTTGCCAAGAGTTGTTACAAGAAAAGGAATCCCCCTTGACTTCTTAACAATCTCATTTGCCAAACTCATCAATGTGGATTTGATCTCTTCACCATCTTCGAATGCCAGCTGCGTGAATATCGTCAAGCACGTTTCATCAGAAAGTTTCCTTAGTATGTATTCCTCAACACTCTTCTTGACCATGGAAGCAACCTTCAAGTCACGTGTGGTCACAACCACCATGCTTCCCTTAGCACCCACATCCAAAAATTCCTTAAGCTGTCTCCATTTATTCGAGT
Source organism: Persicaria tinctoria (assembly GCA_037127255.1). Lineage (NCBI taxonomy): Eukaryota > Viridiplantae > Streptophyta > Magnoliopsida > Caryophyllales > Polygonaceae > Persicaria > Persicaria tinctoria. Next base: position 67,495,825 of record JBANSL010000009.1, read on the forward strand.
CTTCATTCCACACATCATCTAACAAGAGAAAATATTTCTTATCTTTGAGAGCCTCACTAAGCTTGATCCTCAATTGCTCTAAGGGCAGCTGCTCCATCGTCAGCTGTACATAGCTTTCACCAGTCACCATGCTTATTATCTGCCTGAGTATTTTGTTGATGTTAAATCTCTCGGAGACATACACCCACAACTTCTTATTAAAGTTGGTATCAACCCTCTTATCATTATATATCAATTTGGCAACAGTTGTCTTACCAATTCCTCCCAACCCAACAACTGGCAAAACCGAGATTCTTTCACGATCCCCACAACTCAATATCGACTTGATGATCGACTCTCTATCCTGATCCCTTCCAAGAATTTCAGATTCATTGACCTTGGAGTGTGTTTCCCTTGAGCTTGATTCCGAAGAATCAACAGTAGGCTCAGACAAAAACACAAAATCCTTCCTCTCTTCTGCAATCCAATCAAGCTTCTTACGCACATCCTTAATCTGGCTAGCCCATTGTCTGCGGAGTACCACAAAGTTGGAGCGAGAGAAGAATTTACGGACCTGTCTACGAACATCGCCTTGGTTCTTATTGCGAATGGCAACCTGAGTGGCAATCTCATCAAGCAGATCGTCGATGTCGTAAACAACATCCTGGAGCTTTTGCAGCCAGTTTTTGACAGACTCACTAGTGGATTGCTGCTTCTCGGCATCTCTGAGGACTGCTTGGATGCTGGACAAGTTGCTCTTGATTCTGTCAACTTCTTCCTCAACTCCCAGGGCTGATTTCACCTCATCCAACACCCTGGATCCCAGCTGGCCAACAACGAACTTGGTGAAATCAAAGAGGAGAGCTTCAGCCATGTCCGTACGTGATCCGAAGAATTATAAAGTGAAGACTAATTAAGAGAGAGAAGGGAGAAGCTTATCAATTGAAGGAGGATCTTGTGGACACAGAGATGTCTGACACAGATAAGGGTTGATTATTCTTGCAGACACTGTGGTACATCTTGTCAATCGTTTTGCAAGTTGCAAGTCGTGCAATTTGCAAGTCTTTAATTTCCAGTTGCAACTTGTCGGTGTTCAAACAAGGAGTCATTTTAGACTTGTACCAGATTTTTTATATTGAATGGAATCCAGTAGCTACTAGGAAGCCAGCTACATGTAGAAATTGATTAGATTATTATAGAATTATTTCTTTGAATTGGTCAAATGTAAACAATTTTTTACCCGGATAAAAGGAGAGGCAAATGCCCCCCTTCTAGCTCTGCCTATATGGTTGTTCTTATTCTCCTTTACAATGAATGGGAGTATTGTTTATTCCATCTAAAAAACTAATAGCAGTTAACTTTTAAAAAATCATCATAGAAATCACTTCAGCTGTCTCCTTGGAATCCACACATCTAGATACATTGGATTTATCTATGAATTCATCAATTAGTCGAATCACAGTGTTGTAACTCCTAAGATAGCAAATTATTTGGTTCACCACATCTTCGCGGGGCTGACTCAAGCCATGTTTTGCATCCAAATCATCCAGTGCATCCTCAACAAGTACGTCAGCTGTCAGCAAGTTCAAGAATTGCATCCTCAACAAGTTCAAGAATTCAAGTAGGCAAGAACTGCAAACATGCTTCAAATTCTTCAAGCAGTACGTCAGCAGTAACCTTCCTTATCTGACTTCTAAACTTCAAGAATTCAAGTACATGGGTGTAATTCGTCGGCAAGTGAATTTTTATGTTAGCACGGTGGAAAATTCCAAGGGGAATTTACACATGAAACACATAGAGATCGAAAAAAAAAATAGCAATGACAAAAGCACCCTATGTGGCAACACCGAGAAAGGAAATCAGCGGTACTTTAACGATGACACAAAAGCATTAATGTTGTTAGCCTAAGCCACAAAACGATATTATAATCGAAATCGAATTGCAACCTTCCGACATTATTGGATGTTGTTAGTAGATGAAGGTGTATCGACTATCTCAAAAGAGAAGTTTTTATTGAAAGTTAGATATCAAGAAGGTCAACTAGGCTCATTAAATTGGAGCTGGGAGATAGTGGATTCACAAAAACAGAAACACTAATATTATGACCAGTTTAAAACATCACAACCACCACAAAATGCAACTGTGGCAACATACCAAGAAAGCAACAGAGCTCAAGGGTGATAGTCATGCCTATGGGGGTCTTCACAAAGATCTGCATAACATCCCTGCAACAGAGCTCTAGAAGTTAATTAGAATCCTTCCAGATGTTATAGTAAGCAAGGGTCTTTCCATCCTCCAACCGGGTACTACAAAAAATTAACCTATGATGTTTAGATGGAATGCCCTCCTTGTTCTGAGCTTTGGTCTTGATATTTTTGATTTTGTCAGAGCTTTTAACCTCAAGGGTGATTGTCTTGCCTGTGAGGGTCTTCACAAAGATCTGCATAATGCTCCGGAGACAAAGCACTCGGAGGACGGTGGATCTTCACAAAGACAGGGTCCTGCCATATACCAACTACTTACTACCAAAAAAATAGCCTCTGTTGGTCAGGTGGAATGCCCTCTATATCCTCAATTTTGCTCTTGACATTTTCAATCATTTCAGAGCCTTTCACCTCAAGGGTTAAGGTCTTGCCATTGAGGGTCTTACCAACTGCATACTATAATGCAGCAGCGAAGGAGTTTTTCTCTTCAAGCCATACTCGTGTCTCCTTACTTGCTAAAAAGTCTGATGCAGATATTGTAGGGGACTACAGGCCTATATCTTGTTGTAATATTCTCTATCAAGTGATCTCAAAAACTCTAGCCAACAGATTGGGTCCACTTCTGAGCTCCTTAGTTTCTCCATCTCAGGCAGGATTTATAAGTGGTAGACAAATGGGAGAAAATGTCATGTTATTGCAAGAGCTAATATGCAAGGAAAATAATTAGTCCTAGATGCTTGATGAAAATAGACTTAAGGAGAGCTTATGATACTCTCACGGTTTTTTTTTCCATGGGAAGAGAGGATTACCGCGGGGGGGGGGGGGGGGGGGGTGCGGACATCTAAAATTCAGATTCCACCAACTACAGGATTACACACCTAGCTTTTGCTGATGATTTGATCTTGCTATCCAGAGGAGACTCAGATTCTATATGCATCCTAGTTGAATGCCTACATCAGTTCAAAGAGATTTCTGGTCTTGAGATTAATGCTGCTAAATCTTCTTACTACACAGCTGGCACCTCTGATTCATTGGAAGAACAGATAGTTCAAATAACAGGTTTCACTAAGGCCACTTTTCCTTTCACTTACCCCGGAATACCTATATATCCTCAGGAAAGCTCCTAGTCTCTCAATTCTCCCCATTACTTGACAAGTTTGCTAACAGTATAAATTCCTGGAATGCAAAAACTCTATCTTATGCAGGTAAATTAGAACTAATTAGGTCTGTCCTCCAAGGTATTGAGGCATTTTGGTTTGCAATTATCCCCTCCCCAATTGCTATGATCAAAAGCATTAATAAATATTGCTCAAATTTTCTTTGGAAAGCACACAAAATGAAATGGAAAGAGGTTTGTCTTCCAAAAAAGGAGGATTCATCATGAGTATTTACATAGAGTAAATGTGTGGAATTTGACTGTGCACAAGAAAAACGACTCTCCACTTATTAAGAAAATATTAGAGGCTCAAGATCTTTTACTTCTCCTTGCAGGTACACCTTTGGAAGCTAAAACTCTGCTACAGAAATGGAGCAACAATGGAAAGCTGAACATTACTGGGATGTAGGAAGAAATCAGAACTAAGGGAACACTAAAACCATAGTGGAATACAATCTGGGATAGCAGAATCCCTCCAAAACAATCATTTATCACATGGCTGGCTGCAAGAGGAAGATTAGCTATTAAGGATCAGATCACATACAGGGAGATAGATCACACTTGCTCAGTTGCTTCCCATACAATATCCTCCCTGAAACTAGCTAACATTTATGTTTATCCTGTCCTTATACATCAATTGTTTGGCTGCAGATTAGAGACTGGACATTTTGGACTGGCTCGAGGAGGGAAATGAGTACACTCAATAGTACATCAAACTGGACAAAGAAGGATGGAAGAGGCTCATCCTGGAAAAGCAAGGCAAAGAAGATGGCACTAGGAGCTACAATTTACTACATAAGGACAACAAGGAATATGAAGATTTTTGAAGGAAAGCATAGAACAACAGATGAAACAGTGCACAGTGCACTAGATCAAAACTCATATATACAAGATGTTGTACGCTTCCTGCCCTCTAGTATTTACTCAGTCAAGGAGCCTACAAGAAGACTAAGAAGAGGCAGCAACAAGAAACTGGAAGCAAAGGAAGACAAACCAGTGAAGAAGGCCTGCACTGGAGCACAGAAAACAGATACAACAATCGACTCTTTTTGGGGGCCTAGTCAATTTCCTCTATTGTTTTCTTTATGCACTTATCTTTACAACGCCAATTTTTGTAGCTTCAAGACTAACTCAGGAAAGGCTTAAATCCCTGGACTGACTTAGCTCTTGTAATGCAGTAGGTGAACAAAGGCAAACTGAGCATCATCACCGATGGCTTGGCCGTGGCTTGAAGTAATAGGATCTACACAAGCTCTAGGGCCCTACTTGCAAAAACCTAGGAGATTAACTAGCCTTTGGCTACCATAAATAGAGGGTTCCCCTCATCATTTTGTACACATAGATCCTATGGACGATCTCAAAATTCTGCACATGGTTCCTTTTGGTTTCAATATAATTTTAAGATTAAAATAAATAAAAAAACAATCTGTTGTGAAGCAAATCTATGTGGTACTCTCGCATGCCCATTGAGATTCAGCAGGCCAAAGCAAACAATTAAATCAAACTCTACTTTATTCAGCATACACTTATCTATGCAATTTATTACAGAAATTCATAATCAAAATGAAAGATTACAACTTACAAGTACTAAAAATACAAACTGTAAGTTGTATTATCCAGGGATCACACATGATAAAACTTCAACTAAGAACATACATGGTACAAATAGAGAGACAACTTATAGAAACCAACAAGAACAATGAAACCACATAAACAAGAACAACAACATGGGGTCTTTCAATCCATACAGGAATAACAAGTAATGTAACAGGTTTTTTTATTCAGGACCAACATCCGTGATCAGTTTGGTTGGATAGCATTAGAAACCATCATCCTCAATAACTCTCCTCATTGGCAGTCAAATATCCAGATCAGGATATCCCTGAATACGCAACCGTACCAAGTTCTTGAGCATGCTGAATGTCTGTGGCAATATCACCAGATTGGGACAGCCTCCAATCACAAGGGTCCTGAGAGAGGTCAAGTATTGGATCCATTCTGCTACTGCAGTCAAACCCTCACAATCCATGATTATCAGACGATGTAAAGAGGTGAATGGAAGACCCTTTTCACCCAATGGCAACATTTGCAATTTTGGAAGTCCCTTGAGCAAAAGTATTCGGAGGCTATTCATGCCTTCCAGTGACCATGACTTATATTCCAAGTTAAACTCCTTGCAGTCCCATATCAATAACATTTGAAGATTCTCCATATGCATTGTGCTGAGTGGGAGGAATGCAAGCCTCGAGCAATCCTGCAACCACAGATATCTTAGGGTGGAAATGCTACCAATACCTTGTGGCAGAACTTTCTGCTTGGTTGTCACAGACAAAAATCTCAGATTTTCCAACCGCTCTATGTCAGTTGGGAGCTCCATAAGATTAATACAACCACCAAGGTTAAAATATTGGAGGTTAAGAAGATTGCAGATAGAATTTGGAAGCACTTTAATTCTCAAGTTATTTCCCAACGAGAGGCCTCTTAGATGTTTTAAATAACCAATTGTCCTCGGTAGCTCCTCGAATTGAGAGTTATCAAGATCTAACACTCGTAAGCATTTTAAATTGGACACCATGTCCTGGAGAAAGGATTTGCTAAGGGGATTTTCTGAAGTCTTGAGCATCAAGAGCCGAGCATTTTTTGCTTTGTTAAGTAGGCTCTGAGGATATTCGTTTCCAGACAAGTAATCTTCATCGAGCCTTATGTATCTGGTATTCTTGGAAACCTCTTCTGTAGTAGAGTCGTCTAGTAGCATTTGAGGAGATTGGTTTCCAGAGAAGTAATCTTCATCGAGCCTTATGTATCTGGCATTCTTGGAAACCTCCTTTGTAGTACAGTCAATGACTGCCACTTCATCCCCAGCCATAGATTTGGCCAAATCATAAACAAAATCATGCATACGAAGCTGAGAGAATTCATCCATAGAGAAATGCTCATTCTTTATTGTTTGGAATAGAGATTTTGATGCTAATTCATCAATGCACTTCCATCCAACGAATTCCAGACTTTCTAGTCCCTCTCCTCGATTATCAAATGGTAAAAATCCAAGTGCCATCCATAAATATAATGCATCCATTGCATCTATATTTGTTCCTTTTCCAAATATACAACAGAAGCGAAAGCATCGCTTGAGATAAGAGGGAAGTCGATCATAGCTCAACTGCAATATATTCATGATATCCTCATGCCCTTCCTCCAACTTCTTAATAACAAGATGCCATTCTCTCTCATCAGTCCTCCCACGAAGTAGGTTGCCAAGAGTTGTTACAAGAAAAGGAATCCCCCTCGACTTCGGAACAATCTCATTTGCCAAACTCATCAATGTGGGTTCGGTCTCTTCACCATCTTCGAATGCCAGCTGCGTGAATATCCTCAAGCACGTTTCATCAGAAAGTTGACTTAATTCATATTCCTCAACACTCTTCTTGACCATGGAAGCAACCTTCAAGTGACGTGTGGTCACAACCACCATGCTTCCCTTAGCACCCACATCCAAAACATCCTTGAGCTGTCTCCATTTATTTGAGTCTTCATTCCACACATCATCTAACAAGAGAAAATATTTCTTATCTTTGAGAGCCTCACTAACCTTGATCCTCAATTGCTCTAAGGGCAGCTGCTCCATCGTCAGCTGTACATAGCTTTCACCAGTCACCATGCTTATTATCTGCCTCAGTATTTTGTTGATGTTAAATTGCTCAGAGACATACACCCACAACTTCTCATCAAAGCTGTCATCAACCCTGTTATCATTATATATCAATTTGGCAACAGTTGTCTTCCCAATCCATCCCATACCCACAATTGGCAATACAGAGATTGTTTGACAATCCTTACAGCTCAATATCAAGTCGATGATCGACTCTGTATCCTGTTCCCTTCCGAGAATTTCAGATTCATTCACCTTAGAGTGTGTTTCTCTTGAGCTTGATTCCAAAGAATCAACAGAAGGCTCAGAGAAAAACACAAAATCCTTCCTCTCTTCTGCAACCCTGTCAAGCTTATTACGCACATCCTCAATCTGGCTAACCCATTGGCGGCGGAGTACGACAAAGTTGGAGCGAGAGAAGAACTTACGGACCTGTTTACGCATATGGCCTTTGTTCTTAGAGTGAATTGCAGCCTCAGTTGCAAACTCATCAAGCAGATCGTCGATGTCGTAAACAACATCCTGGAGGTTTTGCAGCCAGTTTTTGACGGACTCACTGGTGGATTGCTGCTTCTCAGCGTCTCTGAGGACTGCTAGGATGCTGGACAGGGTGCTCTTGATTCTGTCAACTTCTTCCTCAACTCCGAGGACTGATTTCACCTCATCCACCACCACGGATCCCAGCTGCTCAACCACGCACATGGTGCAATCAGAGAGGAGGATAACCATGTCCGAACGTGATCCGAAGAATTAGAAAGTGAAGACTAAACAGAGAGGGGGAATGTATAGTGCGTTTAGAAGTAACAAGTAGGAAGGAAGAAGCTTAACAATTGAAGGAGGATGTTGAGGACTCGGAGATGTCTTACACAGATAAGAGTTGACTATTCTTGTGGACACTGATACAGAGTTGAATGCCCCTTAACTTTTTCAAGTTACAAGTCTTGCAATTTGCAAGTCTTTCGAGTTGCAACTTGTCCTTTTAGACTATACCAGTTTTTTTACATTGAATGCTCCTTTAACTTTTTATTCCATCGGAGAAACTAACAACACCATTGCAATCACATCTGTCTCCTTGGAACTGGTCAGCAATTAGTCGAATCGCAGTGTTGTAACTCAAATTTAGTTCATGGCATCTAAAGCATAATAATACTAAGCCTAAAAATCTTCAAGTATCTCAACCAAGCCTCTGGACAGAAAGGAACATCTATGAAAAACTCAAATTTAGTTCAGATATATTTATATTGCTCGAATCAAAGTCCATCACTCATCTGAAATTTTTGTACTGAAACAAAAGAAGCAACAATATTCCAGAAGAAAGTTTCATCAATTCAAGTTTTAGGAAAGAAAATACTGATCAGACTGCATATTAAAATGCAGGAAAAAAGTTCATTTCACATAGATAACCAAAAGAAAAGGCATCTTTCACTAAGAACTTCGTATCTCTCTGCCTTTCAGCAGTATCAGTAGCCTTTTAATAAATGTTATGCACAAATCCTGATCAGATACTACAAAATTTTTCATCTATTCTGGACGTTTCGGAAAATCTCTTATGGATTTCATCATGCATTAATAACTCTTCTGTTTCTTATATGGTGTGCTCTCTTTGCGGTAATATATATCATGTTTTGAATTGATTGGGTTAGCTCTATGGACATTAAATAGAGTGAACAATGAAAAGTTCACTTGTTACAAGACATTCAACATCTCAATAATATACTACAAGCTAGGAACACATCAGTTTAGTTAAAAAGATAGCATATTATTTGGTTCACCACATCTTCGCAAGGATGATTGAAGCTATGTTTTTCATCAAAACATCTAAGGTGAACCCATAAGCATCCTGAAGCCTCAAAGAAGGATCCAAATCATCCAATGCATCCTCAACAAGTTTCTTCTGTTGATCCTGGGCAAGAGCTTTATGCCGAGTGGTAGCTGAAGCAGATTACAAACTCAAAACACTTGGCTCTAGGACTTAGACTGAACTTCCACCAGCTATGCAGGAGACCAAGGATGACAGCATTTCAAATGTGGTCAGCTCCATATCACCTAGAACGCAAACCATGGAGCCATATTCATGTTCTGCATTGGATATACGCTCTTCAAAACTTCAGAAGCACTTTGCTGCAGCCTTCCTGATCTCCTCCTAGAGCTCTTCCAGTAAGGACCAACCTCCCTGGCGATCTTGAGGTCACCAAAGTATCTTAGTAAGTTTCTTCCGATGATCCTGAGAAAGAGTTTCATCCATAAGTGGTAGCTGAAGTAGATCATGAACACGGACATGCAGTTGGTTCAGGCTGCTTTACTTCTGAAAGTTAGATAATGGTGATGATGAAGCAGATGCAAAATTTGACCCAATTCAGTAGCAATGTGAAGGATAATGGCAGCTGGGTTTTTGGATTTTGACTAGAGGAAACTGAAAACTAGAGAGGAAGAAGATGATTAGGGATATTCCATATTATTATTGCTCCACTGAAATCAGTTACAAGATGCCCCTTATATACATAATAATCAGCTCTCCCTATAGAAACCATTCTTCATAAAACCTGAGTGCTTACAGTTGGAATTGGTCATTTATGCTGTAGTTGTACATCATCCAGCTTCATGATATACCCACACTTTAATTATTAATAAATCTGAGAGTATACTTGGAATTGGTCATTTATGCTGTAGCTAGATGCATGAATATCTGTAACATCCATAACTAATACAGTAGCTAGATGCATGACTATTTGGTACTTTCAGTTCCTCTGATTGAAAGCACCTTGAGGCTATTCAAGAATCAAGATCTCCAATAACCATGATTCATGCCCCAAATTTAACTCTTTACAGGTCAATATTGAATCCATCTCATGATTTTCTAGTTGCCTTGGGGAACTCACCAATATCATTAATCTAAGGGCAAAAAGGAATCCAATACCTTGCGGTAGAACTTTGGATAGTCACTGCCAAAACTCCTTGATTTTCCAACTGACCTACATTAGCTGGGAGTTCTTTAAGGTTGATAAAAACGTCAAGCATCAACGCCTGCAGGTTGAGGAGATTGCAAATAGAATTTGGTAGCAATTTCAGTCTAATGTCTTCCGGGTTAGAAATTTTAAATGCTTCGTATAGCCAATTGTTCTCAGCAGCTCCTTGAATTGACAGTTTTCAAGATCTAAAACCCATATGATTTGAATCTTTGCAATCTTGTGATTCAGAACCTTAATTGATTAAAGAAATTCTTCAAACACAAGTTGTCCTTTTTGGTTTAGTTCTCCGGATAGACTTAGAACTGAAGTTGTCTATGTGCTAGTTGCTTGTCTGCAATGTACGCGCATTCTGATATCATTTTTTCCTTACAAAATTGCACCAAATCTATGGTTCAAGAGTTCCAGTAATAACCTTCCTGAGCTGCCTCCTAAAGTTAAAGAATTACAGTACATTGCAACTTCCTTGTTGATATGAGGTTGATCACCACATCTTCTTCGCAAGGCTGACCGAAGGCCTGCGATTGGTATACAATCCTTTTGTCTGCATCAAGGCATCTAAAGTGAACCCACAAGCGTCCATCTGTGAAAGGTTTATGCTGATGGATTATCAGCATAAACACTTAGCTGTAGGACTTAGAATGTTAACTGATCAATACATTTTCTTAGACAATCAAAAGCACTTGGCTGATTTTTGAGGTGTACATCATTGTTTTAGTGTTGAGTCCCTTCTTTTCTGGAAAAACTATTTTCACCAAATTAAAGAATCTTACATCAATACATCTAAAGTGGGCCCACAAGTGTCCAGAAACCTCATAGAAACATCCAATCCATCTGTGGCAAGTTTCTGCTGGTGATCCCAAGTCCTAGTATATCCCTGCTAAATGGTGTTGAGATGTGAAAGAACAAAGTGTCCTACATCGAAAGAACGAGTATAACAAGACTTGTAAATAACTTGTTGGACAAGCTCTTTTATTGCCAATAGGGTTTTTTCATATGAAATCTCATTCGACTTGTGTGGCGCCATGTGCGCCCGTACGGTCCAAGTGAGTAGACTTGTCAAAAAAATAACTGTTGCAAGTAAGCAAGAGAGTTGTAGTCCGAGTTGCAGTGGTGATCCCAAGCAAGTAGACTATCAAAAAATTACTGTTGCAAGTGCAGCCTTCAAATACCAATTTAGAGAATTTTGCATCATTCATCACTTGTTTCCCTTTTTATTTCTTCTAAAAGATGAAGCTTCTTTTGTATGTTGAGGGAACATGTGCTGGCTAACAGCCATGTGGTCCCTGTGTGTGTAACCGCCCTTGCCAGCTAGTGGCTTGGTGCTTAAGTCACTATGATCTCCTTTCCTTTCCTTTCCTAGTATAAATAAGGTGCAATGTGTAATTGAGAACCTGTTTTACAACATTATCAAATTTCTGAATTTAGAGAGTTCTGCTTTTCCTCTTCCTTTCTTCTGAGTGTTCTCGAGTGTTCATCCATTAAGCTTGATCAATCAACATGGTATCAGAGCTGAGTTGCTCGATCCAGCTGCTGGACGTAGCTCGTTGTGCTCAGTAGAAGGAATCTTTCAATTGCCAGAGACAGTTGTTGCGAGTGATGGCGACGACACCAGAGAACCATGAATCTCGAAGAAGAGAGTACATCACCAGCGCAGATCTACAGAATCCTCTCTTCATTCATCCCTCCGACAACTCAGGTATGATTCTCACCACAATTCAGCTTATTGGAGAGAATTATAGGAGATGGAGGAAATCGATGATGAAGGATCTGTCAGTTAAGAATAAGTTTGGAATCGTAGATGGATCTGTGAAGGAAACACCTGAGAATTCAGCTCTGTGGCATAGATGTAATGATATGGTGTCATCGTGGATTCTAAACACTGTATCGAAGGAAATTTATGCTACATTAGATGAATTTGATACCGCTAAAGAGATGTGGGAAGATCTGAATGAGAGCTATGGTCAGAGAAACGGTCCATTGATTTTTCAAGTAAAGAAAGAAATACAGACCTGTGAGCAAGGTGAAAGTACTGTGTCTGATTACTTCACCAAACTCAAAGGCTTTTGGCAGCAGTTGTCAGGATTAACCACACATATCAGGTGTAGATGTGGTAAGTGTGAGTGTAATCTGAATGAGCAAATAGAGGCTGCAGAAAATGAGAGTAAACTAATGCAGTTTCTCATGGGGCTCAGTGACAAATTTGATGCTACTCGTCGGCAATTCTTGCTCTCAACTCCTCTGCCAACAGCAAGTAGCGCTCACTCTCTTCTAGTGCAAGATGAATACAGTGTCAAGCTGAAGAATGTTGACAAGCAGGAGAAGAATGACACTACAACATTTATGTCCAAGAACAACAAGGACAAAGCTGGAGAATCGTCTTAGCCTCAGTCAGGAAGGAAGAAGTGTGAGCACTGCAATGGAAATCATCCAGTTGAGAGATGCTGAGAGGTGATTGGATACCCTGAGTGGCACTCCAAGAGCAAGTATAAGCCTCAAGCTCCTAAGTCTGGTGGTGACTATAAGAAGAAAGGCCGTGAACCATTTTCAAACATCACCAACAAGAGCACTGAAGGAGCTGAAGGTGCCTACAAGCTATTTCAAAACATGTCTGAAGACAGTCAGAAATTGATGAGTACTCTTCTAAATCTAATGGAGCAACAAAAGGCTGAAGTTAACATGGCAGGTAGTAACTTATGTTTCAATGTTTCTCAATACTCTAAACTGTGGATTCTAGACAGTGGAGCTACTGATCATATGACATGTGATAAGTCTTTCTTTGACAGCCTTTCCCCAATATCCAAACCACTAGATGTTCATCTACCTAATGGTCACAAAGATCAGATAACTCATGTTGGCCCAGTAACTCTTTCAACTACTTTAAAGCTTCACCATGTCCTTCTTGTTCCTAGTTTCAAGTTCAATCTCATTTCCCTAAGCTGTCTTGTTCATGACCTTAAATGTCACATTCACTTGTTTGATGATTTGTGTGTCATTCAGGACCAAGCAAGGATGAAGGTGATAGCAGTTGGTAAGGAACATGGGAGACTGTACTACCTGTTGCCTGCCTCCCAGATACAAGCCTCTCTACCAAGTAACTACATGAGTCAGTTTTGTGCTTCTGCACCTGTGTTACATATGTTTTTTCCCAAGTTGTCTTGTAATAAAGATCTAGGTGCTCTCTGGCACTTTAGACTTGGCCATGCCTCTAAGGAAAAACTCAGTCATATATCTTCTGTTACAAATGACAAAATTCAAAAATCTGAATTCAGTTGTTCTATTTGTCCTTTGGCTAAACAAACTAAGCCTACATTTTATCCTAGTGCATCTCTTGCTGATAAGGTGTTTGAATTGTTGCATTGTGATTTATGGGGACCATTTGAAGTTTCCACTTATAATGGTCATAAATACTTCCTCACCATAGTTGATGATAGAAGTAGAAGTGTGTGGGCCATCCTTCTCAAACACAAGTCTGAAACTCCCACTATGCTTAAGCAATTCATCACTATGGTGGAAAAGCAGTTCAATGGAGTTGTTAAAACTCTAAGAAGTGATCAGGGCACTGAATTCTTCAACTCTGATGTCTCAAACTTTCTCTCCTCTAAAGGCATTGTGCATGAAAGCTCATGTACTGCCTCTCCACAACAAAATGGGCGTGTTGAGAGAAAACACAGACAGATTTTAGAAATGGCTAGAGCCCTTCGTTTCCAGGCAGGTCTACCACAAAAACTCTGGGGGGATTGCATTCTTACTGCTACCTTCTTAACCAATAGACTGCCTGTTGCTCTTCTTAAACACAAAACACCTTATGAGCTGATCTTTGGTACTTCACCAGACTACACCAAGTTGAAAGTGTTTGGTTGCCTTTGCTATGTGTCTACTCTTGCTTCACATAGAAAGAAATTTGACCCCAGGGCTGTTCCCTGTGTCTTTATTGGTTATCCTTTTGGCTTTAAGGGATACAAAGTGTATAATCTTGCAACAAAGAAATACCAGATCAGCAGAGATGTACAATTTGTGGAGGATGTCTTTCCTTACAACGACAAATTCTTACCTCAACCTGCCACACCTGAGCCCTCAAATCCTGATCCTGTCTCACATGATGACTTTCCCATCTTTCATCATGTTGAGCAAACTCTTTCTCCTTCTGCAAATCCTCCACTTACCCCTGAGGATACCCCTCTATCCCATCTTGATTATTCTCCATCACCTGTCCCACCTACATTTGATGATGCCTTACCTGTTGTTCCTGATCCTCCTCCTCCCAGGAGATCAGGTTGTGCCCATCACCCACCAAAATGGCAGGAAGATTTTGTGTGTACAATTTCTCATGGTTCTCCTGCTGCTGTCACCTATCATTCCTGTGGTAAGTCATCCCCTCACCCTCTCATTTGCTCACTTGTTACCTCTAAATGTACTCCATCTTATCACAAGCTCATAAGTTCTTTAGCTTCTCTGTCTGAACCTCAGTCTGTGTCTGAGGCCTTGAAGCATAAGGGATGGTGTGATGCTATGTTATTGGAGTTGAATGCTCTTGAAGCTACTGGCACATGGGAATTGGTTGCTAGGCCTGCCCACCAGTCAGTGGTGTCTTGCAGATGGCTTTTCAAACTTAAATTCCAGTCTGATGGCACCTTGGAAAGGTTCAAAGCCAGACTGGTTGCTCGGGGATTCTCTCAAATTGAAGGCATTGACTATGGAGAGACCTTTGCACCTGTTGCCAAGATGATCTCTGTCAGGACCCTCCTAGCCGTTGCAGCCTCCAAAGGCTGGTCTGTTAGTCAAATGGATGTCACCAATGCCTTCCTTCATGGTGACTTGGAGGAAGAGGTGTACATGGAACTGCCTCCAGCCTATCACCATCTTCATCAACTTCAGAAGCATTCCACTCAGGGGGAGAGCTACAAAGGAGAGGACACTGGAAATGGCAAGCTAGTGTGTAAACTCAGGAAGTCCTTGTATGGACTGAAACAAGCTCCTAGACAGTGGTTTTCTAAGTTTTCTGAAGCAGTTAAGGCAGCTGGATTTGAGCAGTCTAAGGCTGACTATTCTTTATTCACCAAGAAAACTGAGAGTACATTCACAGCCTTATTGGTGTATATTGATGATATGATCATCACAGGGAGCTGTGAGCTGGAGATCTTGAGACTCAAGAAGCACTTGAAGACACACTTTCAGATGAAAGATTTAGGTGAGCTAAAGTACTTCTTAGGAATTGAAGTTGACAAATCCAGCAAAGGTTACTTCTTAAATCAGAGGAAGTATACACTGGAGCTGCTAAAAGAGACAGGGATGACTGATTCCAAGGCTGTCTCTACACCTCTGGATCCTAAGCTAAAACTGGACTTAGAAGGGAGCAGAGAAGTGGTTGAAGCCATAGCATATCGAAGATTGGTAGGGAAACTAATCTACCTAACCATCACAAGGCCTGATATATGCTATGCAATTCAGATGTTGAGCCAATTCATGCACAATCCAAGTGATGAACACTGGAAGGCTGCCAAACATGTACTCAGGTATCTGAAGGGAGCCCCAGGACAGGGATTGTTGCTCTCAAGGAACTCTCAAATGCAACTTAAAGCATACTGTGATGCAGACTGGCAAAGCTGCCCTATGACTCGAAAGTCACTAACAGGTTTCTGCATTCTCTTAGGAGATTCACTGATCTCTTGGAGAACCAAGAAGCAATCATATGTTGCCATGTCTTCTGCTGAATCAGAGTACATATCCATGGCCATGACATGCAGTGAGATCACATGGCTTGTGAGGTTGCTTGCAGACTTGAATGTTCAAATGGGGCCAGTAAGTACACTTATTCTGTGACAATCAATCTGCACTCTATATTGCTAAAAATCCTGTGTTTCATGAGAGGACAAAGCATATAGAGGGAGATTGTCACTTGGTCCGGGAGAAAGCTCTTAAGAAAGAAATTGTGCTAGGATATATACACACAAAGGAGCAACCTGCTGATCTCTTCACCAAGGTGATTTCATCTGAGCAATGCAGCAAACTATTACACAAGTTGGGAGTTGTAAAATGGTTTACATCTTCCAACTTGAGGGGGAGTGTTGAGGGAACATGTGCTGGCTAACAGCCATGTGGTCCCTGTGTGTGTAACCGCCCTTGCCAGCTAGTGGCTTGGTGCTTAAGTCACTATGATCTCCTTTCCTTTCCTAGTATAAATAAGGTGCAATGTGTAATTGAGAACCTGTTTTACAACATTATCAAATTTCTGAATTTAGAGAGTTCTGCTTTTCCTCTTCCTTTCTTCTGAGTGTTCTCGAGTGTTCATCCATTAAGCTTGATCAATCAACAGCAGGCTACTGTGTGAAATCCATGGATTAATTAAGTGAACAAGAACAAGTTAAGGAAACAGATTTAGCAAGAATACAAGATTAGTCAAGTTTGGTATCTGAACATACAAACAGTTGAACTCCCAAAGCATCTCAACATTGGAGTGTCGATCTACCAAAGAGCTGGTCCAAAACTCTGTTGTGAAGCAAATATATTTAGTCTCACATGTCCACTGAGATTCAGCAGGCCAAAGCTAACAATTAAATCAAACTCTAGTTTATTCGGCATACATTTATCTCTGAAATTTATTACATAAATTCATAATCGAAATGAAAGATTACAAGCACTAGAAATACAAACTGAAAGTAGTCTTACTTAGAGATCGCACACAATAAAACTTCAACTAAGAACAAATAACAAGAAAACCAACAAGAACAATGAAATGACACAAACAAGAATAACAACTTAGGGTCTTTCAATCCATATAGGAATAACAAGAAAGGTAACAGGTTTTTTATTCAGCACTAACATCCGTTATCAGTTTGGTCGAATAACATTGACCATCATCCTCAACAACTCTCTTCATTGGCAGTCAAATATCCAGATCAGAATATCCCTCAATACGCAGCTTCTCCAAGCTCTTGAGCATGCTGAATGTCTCGCAATATCACCAGATTGGGACAGCCTCCAATCATAAGAGTCCTGAGAGAGGTCAAGTACTGGATCCAATCTGCTACTCCAGTCAAACCCTCACAATCACCGATCATCAGATGATGTAAAGAGGTGAATGGAAGACCCTTTACACCCAATGGCAATGTTTGCAATTTCGGAAGTCCCTTGATTACAAATGTTCGGAGACTTTTCATGCCATCCAGTGACCATGACTCATACTCCAAGTTAAACTCCTTGCAGTCCACTATCCATAGTATGTGAAGATTCTCCAGACGCATTGTGCTGAGCGGGAGGAATGCAAGCCTCGGGCAATCCTGCAACCACAGAAATCTTAGGGCAGAAAGGCAACCAATACCTTTTGGCAGAGCTTCCTGCTGGGTTGTCACTGACAAAACTCTCAGATTTTCCAATCGTTCTATGTCAGTTGGGAGTTTTATGAGATTGATGCAACCATCGAGCAGCAAAGTTTGTAGGTTGAGGAGATTGCAAATAGAATTTGGCAGCAATTTAATTCCCGTGTTCTTTTGCAGGCAAAGATATCTTAGATGCGTCATATAACCAATTGTCCTTGGCAGCACCTTGAATTGACAGTTTTCCAGATCTAATGCTCGTAAGCATTTTGAATTTGAGATGACATGAAGAAAGGATTTGCTAAGGGGAAGTTCTGAAGTATTGAGCATCAAGAGCCGAGCCTTTTTTGCTGCTTTGTTAAGTGGCTTTTGAGGAGATTGGTTTCCAGATAAGTAATCTTCATCGAGCCTTATGTATCTAGTATTCTTGGAAACCTCCTTTGTTGTACAGTCAATGACTGCCACTTCATCCCCAGCCATAGGTTTGGCCAAATCATAAACAAAATCATGCATACGAAGCTCAGATAATTCATCCATAGAGAAAAGCCCATCCTTTATTGTTTGGAATAGAGATTTTGATGCTAACTCATCGATGCACTTCCATCCAATAAATTCCAGACTTTCTAGTCTGTCTCCTCGATTATCAAATGGTAAAAATCCAAGAGCCATCCATAAGTATAATACATCAATTGCAGGTATGTTTTTACCTTTTCCAAATATAGAGCAAAAGCGAAAGCAACGCTTGAGATAGGAGGGGAGTTGTTCATAGCTCAACTTCAATATATTGATGATATCCTCATTCCCTTCCTCTAATTTCTTAACAACAAGATGCCATTCTCTCTCATCAGTCCTCCCATGAAGTAGTTTGCCAAGAGTCGTTACAAGAAAAGGAATCCCCCTTGACTTCTGAACAATCTCATTTGCCAAACTCATCAATGCGGGTTCGATCTCTTCACCATCTTCGAATGCCAGCTGCGTGAATATCCTCAAGCATGTTTCATCTGAAAGTTGACTTAATTTGTATTCATCGACACTGTTCTTGACCATGGAAGCAACCTTCAAGCCACGTGTGGTCACAACCACCATGCTTCCCTTGGCACCCACATCCAAATATTCCTCAAGCTCTCTCCATTTAGTTGAGTCTTCATTCCACACATCATCCAACAAGAGAAAATATTTCTTTATCTTTCAGAACCTCTCTAACCCTGATCATCAATTGCTGTGAGGTTAGCTTCTCCATCGTCAACTGAACATAGTTTTCATCTGTCACCATGCTTATGATCTGCCTGAGTATTTTCTTGATGTTAAATCGCTCAGAGACATGCACCCACAACTTCTTATCAAAGTTGGCATCAACCCTCTTATCATTATATATCAATTTGGCAACAGTTGTCTTCCCAATCCCTCCCATGCCCACAATTGGCAAAACAGAGATTCTTTCGCAATCCCGACAGCTCAATATAGAGTCGATGATCGACTCTGTATCATGATCCCTTCCAAGAATCTCAGATTCATTGACCTTAGAGTGGGTCTCTCTTGAGCTTGATTCCGAAGAATCCTCAGAGTGAAGCACAAGACTGTTCCTTTCAACAGCAATCCTATCAAGCTTCTTACACACATTCTTAATCTGGTGAGCCGAAAGCAGGCGAAGCAAAACAAAGTTGGAGCGAGAGAAGAATCTGCGGACCTGTTTACGCCACTGGCGTTTGTTCTTACTCCGAATGGCGACCTCAGTGGTGATTTCGTCGAGCAAATCATCGATGTCATACATGACATCCTGGAGCTTCCCGAGCCAGTTTTTGACAGTGTCGCTGGTGGATTGCTGCTTCTCAGCATCTTTAAGGACTGCTTGGATGCTGGACAGATTGCTTTCGATCCTTTCAAGCTCGTCTTCCACTCCCAAAACAGATTTAACCTCCTCGAAGACGGTGGAGCTCAGTTTGCCGACCACGAACTTGGTGAAATCAAAGAGGAGAGCTTCAGCCATGTTTGAAACCCAACCAAGGAAGAAGCTAGAAGATTAGTATTGGAAGAGAGAAGGCCATTTGATTCTTTTTGGTTACAATGGAGGCCTCTCCAAGCCGCATCAACGAGGAACGCTACTACGTACGATCCACTCTGAGATCAAGTGGCCAAATGGCCAAACGAGGAGAGCTACTCTTACACAGCTGCCATTATTCTATTATTCCCGCCATTAATGCTACTCTGAGATCAAGAGAATTCAAGTTTTTTTTCCCCATTTGATATAATTAATTAATTTGTTCACTTCTTTCAATACCTTTTAATATATCAATAATTTCTGCCTAGAACGCAAGCCATGGAGCCATATTCAAGTTCTGCATTGGATACACACTTCAAAACTTTAGAAGCACTTTGCTATAGCCCTCCTGATCTCCTCCTAGAGTTCCAGTAGGGACCAACCTCAGAGCATCCACAACCAAGGTTTTCATTGCCTTAAGGTAATTATAAGGTAGCTAGATTTGTTGTAGGCAAAACCTTAAGGTAATGGGAGGGAAGGGGGTACCTTGGTGTGGAGAGGTAAAGAGTGTCTAAGGTATCATTTGGATGGTACCCTTATAAAATTGCACCAAATCTAAGGGAAATGTGACATCTGTGTGATTTACATTTTTTTTTTAAAAATACTGAATTAAATCTTCTCTTTTATGTATGAAACAATAGGCAAGAACTGGAAACATACTTCGAATCATTCAAGCTAGCAGTCAGCAATAACCTTCCTGATCTACCTCCTAAAGTTCAAGAATTCAAGTACATTGCAACTTCCTGATTAAAGGCCTTCTATTGATAAATAATCCTTTTGTCTGCATCAAGTCATCTAAAGTGAATCCACAAGCATCAACCTATGACAAGTTTCTGCTAGTGAATTGTCAGTATAAACACTTAGCTGTAGGACTTGAAATGTTTGCAACTGATCAATTCATTTTCTTAGACAATCAAAAGCACTTGGCAGATTTTTGAGGTGTACAAAATTGTTCAGTGTTGCGTCCTTTCTATTCTGGAAAAACTACTGTCTCCAAATTAAAGAATTTTACATCAATACATCTAAAGTGGTATTCTCACATGCACACTGAAATTCAGCAGACCAAAGCTAACAATGAAATCAAACTCTACTCTATTCGGCCTACATATATATCTATGAAATTAATGACATAAATTCATAATCAAAATGAAAAGTTACAAACATGCACTAGAAATACAAACTGTGAGTTGTTTTAGTCGGAGACCACACACAATAAAAGTTCAACTAAGAACACATGGAACAAATAGAGATACAAATTACATAAACAAGCAAGAAGAACAATGAAACCACAGAAACAAGAACAACATGGGAATTTCAATCCGGCCATATAGGAATACAAGAAAGGTAACAAGTTTTTTATTCAGGACCAACATCAGTGATCAGTTTGGTTGGATAACATTAGAGACCATCATCCTCAACAACTCTCTTCATCGGCAGTCATATATCCAGATCAGGATATCCCTCAATACGCAACTTTTCCAAGCTCTTGAGCATGCTGAATGTCCGTGGCAATATCACCAGATTGGGACAGCCTCCAATTATAAGAGTCCTGAGAGAAGTCAACGACTGGATCCAATCTGCTACTCCAGTCAAACCCTCACAATTAAGGATTATGAGACGATGTAAAGAGGTGAATGGAAGACCTTTTACAACCAATGGCAAAGTTTGCAATTTTCGAAGTCCTCTGAGGTAAAGAATTCGGAGGCTATTCGTGCCTTCAAGTGACCATGACTCATACTCCGAGTTTAACTCCTTGCAGTCCATTATCCATAACATGTGAAGCTTCTCCAGATGCATTGTGCTGAGCGGGAGGAATGCAAGCCTCGGGCATTGCCTCAACCACCGCATTCTTAGGGCAGAAAGGCAACCAATACCTTTTGGCAGAACTTCCTGCTGGGTTGTTACCGACAAATATCTCAGATTTTCCAATCGCTATATGTCTGTTGGGAGTTCTATAAGATTGATGCAACCATCGAGCATCGAAGTTTGCAGGTTGAGGACATTGCAAATAGAATCTGGCAGCAATTTAATTCTCGTGTTGTTTTGCAGGCAAAGATATCTTAGATGCGTCATATAACCAATTGTCCTTGGCAGCACCTCGAATTGACAGTTTTCTAGATCTAGCACTCGTAAGCATTTGAAATTTGAGATGATTTTCTGAAGAAAGGACCTGCTAAGGGGATGTTCTGAAGTATTGAGCATCAAGAGCCGAGCCTTTTTTGCTGCTTTGTTAAGTGGCCTTTCAGGAGATTGGTTTCCAGATAAGTAATCTTCATCGAGCCTTATGTATCTACTATTCTTGGAAACCTCCTTTGTAGTACAGTCGATGACTGCCACTTCATCCCCAGCCATAGATTTGGCCAAATCGTAAACAAAATCATGCATCCAAAGCTCAGTGTATTCATCAATAGAGAAAAGCCCTTTATTGTTTGGAATAGAGATTTTGATGCTAACTCATCGATGCACTTCCATCCAATTAATTCCAGACTTTCTAGTCCGTCTTCTCGATTATCAAATGGTAAAAATCCAAGTGCGATCCATGAGAATAATGCCCCTGTTGCCCATATGTTTGCACCTTTTTCCAAATATAGAGCAAAAGCGAAAGCATCGCTTGAGATAGGAGGGGAGTTGATCATAGCTCAACTTCAATATATTCATGATATCCTCATTCCCTTCCTCTAACTTCTTAACAACAAGATGCCATTCTCTCTCATCAGTCGTCCCACGAAGTAGGTTGCCAAGAGTTGTTACAAGAAAAGGAATCCCCATTGACTTCTTAACAATCTCATTTGCCAAACTCATCAATGTGGGTTCGATCTCTTCACCATCTTTGAATGCCAACTGCGTGAATATCGTCAAGCACGTTTCATCAGAAAGTTAGGATATTAGGAGCAATCACCCTAAAGGTTAGATATTTGTTGCAATTGACCCTAAATTTTATAGAATTTATAAAAATCTTGTTTGGTATCAAATTTCAATTGAAATGTTTAATAGATGGGAATGATCCGAATATCCGATGCGTTTTGATGGACAGCCTCGAAAATTAGGCGGGTTGTAGCGAGTTGGCCCGCGGTTTCCCGGCCGAGAGCGTTACCTCGTCCTCCGACGAGCCCTAAATTTCCCTCTCCCCTTCCTCCGATCTGTTGTCGCCATTCTAATTCGATACCGATTCTTGGAATGGAGACGTTTTTTTCTCCCAAATGTGCATTCCATATCTTTGCCCAACCCAACAGCCAATCCAATGCTACCCATTCATGTTTAATTGTTTATCTGTTATTTTTACATTTCATAGTGATAATATTGCTTTGATTTTGCTTCATCATACAAAAAAAAAATATATGCTTCACACGAGTAGTACTAATGCTTCCATTATTCGATGCTCAATTGCCTGTGTTGGAGTTTCGAGGGAAGACATGATTACAAATGAACTGTGTCACTCTCTGCTTTATGTGCAACAGAATGAGGTAAGTGATTTAAGATGAACATATGTGCATATGCTGCCGATCATAATGTTTCAAATATCAATTTTATAAGCTCGTTGTGTTGATTTATGTTTACTCAAACAGACCCTCTCGGTAAGGACCTTGTCTTGCCATTGTCATTAGGGATGGGTTGAAGCAGCGGCTGGAACATGGAAGGGTCTGGAAGCTATTGGCACCACCACTGGTGTATGTGATGCATTGGTCGAGTTTGAGAGAACGTGCCCAGAGTTTCAATCGATTCGTAGGAGGAAATGCTCTGCAGATCAAGTTGCCATGGAAAAAGGTCATGACGGCTGCCACCAAGAAAATACACAACTCAAAAGGAAATTATAAAACCACTAGTGGAACAGTAAGCATTACTACTAGCTTGTTAATCCATCAAACTTGCATCACATCCATCCAGAAGCACACAAATCCTTTAGAAGAAAACAAAAGCCACAACCACACAACTAAACAAACCATGTCCAGCTCTTTTTGTTCACAGACAAAACACATAAATAACACCATTCACAAGTCACCCTACTTGGTACTTACCCAGATTGCTAATGTAGGACCCTTCCTTTAAAACGAGGACCAGGTATTAGATGGAGAGTACTCTCTTTGTGAATGTTATAATCCACCACTGTTCTTCCATCTTCTAGTTGTTTCCCGGCGTAGAGGAGCCTCTGCTGATCCACAGGAATTCCCTCTTTCTTCAGGATCTTAACTTTCAAACTCTCTATGGCGTCAGAGCTCTCCACATCCAGTGTAATCGTCTCCCCATTCACCTTTTTAATGAAGATTTGCATAACACGCCTGAGACATGGCACTAGCAGGACCGTTGATTCCTTCTTGATGTTATAGTCAGCCAGGGTCCTGCCATCTTCCAAATGCTTATTATCGGAAAAAAGCCTCTGGTGGCGAGGTGGAAGGCCCTCTTTCCCCTGAATTTTCGCCTTCACCGTCTCAATTGTGTCGCAACTTTTCACCTCAATGCCGATGGTCTTGCCCCTAAGTGTCTTCACAGAGATGTTCATACCTTCCTCCTTGTAACGGACAAATAGTTCAATGGACGATTCCTTGTCGATTCGACACTTAGCCAGAGTCCAGTCATCTTCCAATACCGTACGAGGAGCACACATTAGCAACTGCCGGTCAGGTGGGATCCCTACTTTGTCCCAAATCATGGTCTTGACATTTTCAATGGTGTCTGAGCTCTCAACCTCAAGAGTGATGGTCATGCCTACATTGCCTAGGGCGGTCTTGACGAATATCTGCATACTGCCGCCGAGGCCGAGCAAGAGGTGGACTGTGGATTTGTCGCTGATGTTATAGTCAGCAACAGTCGTGCCATCATCCAACTGCATATTACCGAAAATGAGAATCTGTTGGTCACACCGGATCCCTTCCTTGCCCTGGATTTGTAGCTTGATGGCCTCAGTTTTATCAGACCTCTCAATCTCAACTATGAACGTTCGACCAGTAAGCATCTCTATGAAGATTTCCATCTGGATAAGGATAACCAACAACGCACAAAATCAATCTACTTCTACAAACTAGAAACTAACATATATGAAGATCAGAACAAATCAGGAAGAGCAATTTTTTTTTCAGGAACTAAATGAAGAATGAAGTGCACATAATTCCAACTGATTCAGAAACTGAAAAGAGCAGAGAGTGTTGAGATATATTGTCATGATAAGTGTCTTAGAGTTGAGTCCACACAATAGTAGTATACATCATCATGTATTGGATCAATACTCATATAACCGTCATGTGTATATAAAGGAAAATCAAGCCAATGTAACAGTACACAGAAATGATCAATACAATTCAGAAAAGCTTCTCTCTCAAATCTCTCAAGTTCTCACTCTTTCTTTCTCTCTGAATCTGAAAGCCATAGCCAAGCTCTCTTAGAGCTTTGACATGGTATCAGAGCAAACAGTCATTCCCGAAGATGTCCGTCGCACTGACGATGGCCTGGATCCGATGAGCGAGCTGTTCTTACAACATTCGGATCATCCCAACTATGTGCTCTCCACAAGGCTCCTTGATGGTCGGAATTACAGTCATTGGAGGCGCTCAGTGGAGGTCTCGCTCTCAGCCAAGAACAAACTCGGTTTTGTTACAGGTACGTGTATCCGCCCAGCCTCTGATTCAACATCACAGCTACACTGGGATAGGTGTAATAATATGGTAATCTCGTGGTTGTTCCACTCTGTGGAGAAGGATATAGCGGAATCAATCATTTATTGTAGATCTGGTGTTCAGATTTGGAAACAATTGGAATCTAGGTTTGGAGGAGTGAATCGGACGAGATTATTTCAAGTCCAGAAGGATCTAGCTGCTATAGATCAAGGAACCCTAGGAATTGCTGAGTATTTTACCAAATTCAAACGAGCTTGGGATGAATATGTGCAGCTCGTAGAAACTGAAGCTTGTGATTGTGGTTCTAATTTGGCTGCGACAAAAATGATTGAGAATCAGCAGGTGATTCAGTTTTTGATGGGACTCAATGAGACCTATAATGGAGTTCGAGGGAACATTCTCATGATGAATCCTTCTCCTAACTTGGATGAGACATACAGATTCTTAGTTCAAGAGGAACAGCAACGCAGCATGAGTAAGACCTCTGCTCCTGGTGTGGACAGCAGTGCATTTGCCTCTCAGTTCAAGGGAGGTGCTCAGGGACCCAGGAAACCCCTATTCTGCGAGCATTGCAAGGTGACTGGGCATATCATGGACAAATGTTGGAAGGTCCACGGATATCCCACAAGTTCAAGCTCCGGAGCCTACTGTGATCACTGCAAGGTTGGTGGCCATGTAATGGAGAAGTGCTGGAAATTGCACGGATATCCTTCGTCAAATACTCCTACAAATTCAAGCAATGGACTGGCTGGATCTGCTCCTTCGTCCGGATCTAGACCTTATTGTACTCATTGCAAGAGTCTTGGCCACTTGGTTGAGAAATGCTGGAAGTTACACGGCTATCCCACTGACAATTCATCCATCTCCAAGGGCAGAAAAGTGGGAGCATCAACTTCTTCCTCACCATCCATAACACAGGAGCAGTACCAGCAGCTATTAGCCTTGCTGCAACGTCAAGAGGTGTCTGATTCCACAGCTATGTTGGCAGGTAAGAACACTTGTTTCTTCTCCTCTTTGCTTAATTCCTCATGGATTTTAGACAGCGGTGCCACTGATCATATGACCCCTAACCTCAGTTTGTTTAAGACATCCAGAGTTCCTCCTTATCCATCGTCTATTACCATGCCAAATAACAAGAAAGCTCTCATTTCTTCCATAGGAAATGTCGAGCTATCTCCACAAATCTCCTTGAAAGAAGTCCTCCATGTTCCAGATTTCCATTTCAATTTACTTTCTATTAGAAAGCTTGCCATTGACCTCAGTTCTAACATCTTGTTTACTCCTACCTCATGTATAATTCAGGGCCCTTTGATGAAGAATCCTTTGGTAATTGGAAGTGAGGAGCGGGGGTTATACATTGCACACACACCATATGAGCTGGATTCCTTTCCTGAATTGTCCTTTGCTTTGCAACAACAGTTTCATACTTGTAATAAGTCTCCAGTATACTCTGCACATGAGAAGTATTCCAATTTTTCTGCACCTTGCTCAGTTGAACTGATACATTGTCGCTTGGGACATCTCCCTTTCTCACAAATTAAATTTGTTGATTCCTCTATGAATGTGGCTTCTAATAGCATTTGTCAGATTTGTCCTAAAGCTAAGCTTCCCAGGCAATCTTTCCCCATTCGAGATCACAGAGCTGTAGCTCCTTTTGAATTGATTTTCTTTGACACATGGGGACCTTACAAATGTGCAACTCATAATGGCTTTCGATTTTTCCTAACCTTGGTGGATGATTATACTAAATGCACATGGACATACCTCATGGCTTCAAAAACAAACACTTTAACCATCATCAAAAACTTTGTGTCCCTTGTCCAAACACAATTTCACACTTCAATAAAAGCCATGAGATCTGATAATGCTGCAGAGTTTCTTGACAAATCCATGACAGATTTCTTCCTTTCTTATGGCATTATACATCAAACAAGCTGTGTTGATTCTCCACAGCAAAATGGAGTCGTTGAACGGAAACATAGGCATTTGTTGGAGGTTGCCCGGGCACTGAAATTTCAGGCAAATGTACCTTTGTGTTATTGGGGGGAGTGTATCCTAACAGCCACTTATCTTATAAACAGAACACCCTTACCTGTCCTTGCCAACAGGTCTCCCCATGAGCTCCTGTTTCATAAGCCACCATCTTATGCCCATCTTCGTGTGTTTGGATGTTTATGTTTTGTGAGCACCCTTAAAAGAGGGCGTGATAAGTTTCAGTCTCGTGCCTCCCCTTGTGTTTTTCTAGGGTACAGTCATGGTAAGAGTGCTTACACAGTTTTGGATATCTCCACCAAGGTTGTCTTTCATTCAAGAGATGTTACCTTCCATGAGAATCTCTTCCCTTTTCATCATCCCTCCCTTCTTGGCCCTTCTGTCACTCTACCTGTCCCAGCTGCTCCATTTCCATCTTCTATCTTTTTATACCCTTCTCCTCCTTCTCCTTTTGATGATCCCATTTCAGATCCCACTCCCTCCCCACCTCTTGCTGTTGATGATCCTCATGCTGACACCACAGATGCCACACTTCCTGATCCACCACCTTCTCCTCCCCAATCTCATGTACTAAGGAGATCCACCAGAGTTTTTGTTCCCCCATCTCATCTTCGTGATTTTGTGTGCAATGTGTGCTCCTCCTATCCTCATTCTCCTCATTCCCCTACTGCTTTCTTTGCTTCTCCCCTCCCTTCCCACTCTTTTGCTTTTACTTCTCAATACACATCCTATGTTGAACCTACTTCCTACAAAGAGGCTGCTAATGATCCATGTTGGGTTAATGCAATGAAGAAGGAAATCAGTGCCTTAACTACTAACCATACTTGGATATTAGTACCTCTACCTGCAGGTAAGCGTCCCATTGGTTGCAAATGGGTATTCAAGGTCAAGCTCAAAGCTGATGGGAGTTTAGAACGCCACAAGGCTCGTTTAGTTGCTAAAGGATACACTCAAACTGAAGGTGTTGATTACCATGAGACTTTTTCTCCAGTGGTTAAAATGACCACCATTCGTACTGTCATTGCTGTTGCAGCTGCTCGAAATTGGTCTCTTCACCAAATGGATGTCAATAATGCGTTTCTTCATGGAGATTTATATGAAGAGGTATACATGCGCCCACCTGAAGGGTTCCCAGTGGCCTCTGGTCTTGTTTGCAGGCTTCAAAAGTCTCTCTACGGCCTCAAACAAGCCAGCCGACAGTGGTTTCACAAGCTCACCACTGCTCTCCTCTCCTTGCAATTTGTGCAGTCCAAACTTGATTATTCTTTATTCACCAAGAAATGCAGGGGCCATATCACCATTGTGGCTGTGTACGTTGATGATTTGCTAGTCACAGGTTCTGATGCTGCTGAGATTTCTTCCCTTAAAGCTTACCTTGATCACCATTTTAGCATCAAGGATCTGGGCTTGCTTCACTATTTTCTTGGCCTAGAAGTCTCTTACAGTCCCAATGGCATTCATCTCTCCCAGCACAAGTTCAGCAAGGATGTTCTCACATCATCTGGACTCACTGATTTTCGTCCAGCTTGTACTCCTCTCCCTCAAAACTTGCGTCTTGATCCTTCAAAGGGTGATCTTTTACTGGATGCTACTTATTACAGACAGATGGTTGGGAAACTCAACTTCCTAACAAACACTCGCCCTGATTTGTGTTTTGCTGTTCAGTGCCTTAGCCAACATATGCAGTCACCCAGGAGTTCTCATTTGGATGCTCTTCACCACACCATTCGATATCTGGCTGGCACTTTGCATCATGGGATTGCTCTCAATGGATTTAATTCTCCAAAGGTTGTGGCCTTTACTGACTCAGATTGGGCTTCTTGTCCTTATAGCAGACGATCTATTACTGGATTTGTCATTCTTCTTGGTAACTCTCCTGTTAGCTGGAAGTCCAAGAAGCAAAGTGTGGTCTCCCGTAGCTCAACTGAGGCTGAGTACCGTGCCATGGCACAGACAGCAGCTGAAGTCACATGGCTTGTCCGGATTCTAGAGGAACTCAATGTTGCTCCTATCAAGCCGGTTTCTATGTGTTGTGATAATCAGTCTGCTATTCAATTAGCTAAGAATCCGGTTTTCCATGAACGATCGAAGCATATTGAGATCGACTGTCATTTCACAAGGGAGAAGGTCATTGAAGGCTTAATCGATCTTTGCCATGTTCCTACTGCTTCCCAGCTCGCTGATGTCCTTACAAAGGTCCTTCCATCTCATCAACAGAATTATCTTTTGGCCAAACTTGGGTTGTCACCACCCCAAGTTTGAGGGGGGGTGTTGAGATATATTGTCATGATAAGTGTCTTAGAGTTGAGTCCACACAATAGTAGTATACATCATCATGTATTGGATCAATACTCATATAACCGTCATGTGTATATAAAGGAAAATCAAGCCAATGTAACAGTACACAGAAATGATCAATACAATTCAGAAAAGCTTCTCTCTCAAATCTCTCAAGTTCTCACTCTTTCTTTCTCTCTGAATCTGAAAGCCATAGCCAAGCTCTCTTAGAGCTTTGACAGAGAGAGAACCGTTTTTGGTGCACAAAAAGAACTGTAAACATGAGATAACAGTCCTGGAACCAGGATTGGAACTCACCTTGATGAACCGAAGAAGTAGATTCTTGAGACTGCGGAGAACCCCAGAAGACGATGGAATTGGAGATTAGAAAGACTATTAATATTGGCGTTGTCAAAATTAAAAAAGGGGAGGTGAAGAGTTTTTAACTTGGGAAAATGTAAAAGTGAACAGGAAGTGGAATGCCATATAATACAATTACTAAATGTAGATTCGTTATTTTTATCTAACATGACCATTTATAAACAAAAACAAAAATGTTTAAAATAAAATTCATATAAAGGGTGGCAATGTGGCATTAAGGTCAAGTTCACAAGTTCCATACCGGGAAAAAATCATACAAGTATATATAACACTTTTAAAAAAAAGAGTCAAATGCACACATCATCATCTTGGTCTAGATCGATGTCATTTCCCATCCAAGATACTACCGTGTGAACCATTGCTTTCAGGTTCATTGTTTTGAGTAGAATTTCCCATATATCCAAGATACTACCTTCCTGATCTGCCTCCTAAAGTTCAAGAATTCCAGTACATTGCAACTTCGTTGTTGATATGAGATTGATCACCACATCTTCTTCGCAAGGCTGATCGAAGACCTGCGATTGGTATATACAATCCTTTTGTCTGGCATCAAGACATCTAAAGTGAACCTACAAGCGTCCATCTGTGACAGGTTTCTGCTGATGGATTATCAGCATAAACACTTAGCTGTAGGACTTGGCTAGAATGTTTGATCAATCCATTTTGTTAGACAATCAAAAGCACTTGTAAATAATTTGGTGATCCCAAGTCCTAGCATATCCCCGCTAAATGGTGTTGAGATGTGAAAGAACAAAGTGTCCCACATCGAAAGAACGAGTATAGCAAGACTTGTAAATAATTTGGTGAACAACTTCTTTAATTGCAAATTGGGTTTTTTAGATGGAATCTCATTTGACTTGTGTGTAACCCCATACACGCCCGTACACTTGTCAAAAAATTTAGAGATTGGAGCGTCGATCTACCAAAGAGTTTTGTTGGGTCCAAAACTCTGTTGTGAAGCAAATATATGTGGTACTCTCACATGCCCACTGAGATTCACCAGGCCAAAGCTAACACTTAAATCAAACTCTACAAAAAAAAAAAAAAAAAAAAAGATTACAAGCACTAGAAATACAAACTGTAAGTTGTCTTATTTAGAGATTACACACAATACAACTTCCATTATGAACATACATGGTACAAATAGAGAGTCAACTTAACAAGAACGATGAATCCACATAAACAAGAACAACAACATGGGGTCATTCAATCCATATAGGAATAACAAGAAAGGTAACAACATGGGGTCATTCAATGGCGGATGGCTTTATTGATTTCTAAACTGAAAAAGGAGCTTGTACATGAGATGTTAATTTCACTTATTACACTCGGATGGAATATATACAAGATGAAAAGAGCGGGAAAACTAACATCCCACAACTAACTTCTCTTCTAATCACCGTTCATTACACTTGTCTTCGAACAGTCTTGATTAGCTCCTGTGTTGAGCACACAGATTGCTGATGTGTCACCTCTTCTCGAGCTATTGTGACACAGCAACGACGATGAAGAAGCAATGTCATCCCGTTCCTCTATGTGTGGTTGCTGAAGCAAAGCAGGAGCATCATGTGTTATTACAGGAACTGTCCAAGGTACAAAGCTGGGTGGTATACAACTGCAGCATAAATTGTTGGACAATAATTCATATTTCAAATATATGAAAATGTGGTTTGGGCTAAATAGTGGAATGTTCCGGAAGAATGTGGAATGTAGCGGAACTCCCCGGAGCATGGTGGAATATTCTAGAAGCACATGGAAGAGTGTGGAAGACTCCGGAAGTGTGTGGAAATTTATGGAAGATTCCGGAACCGTGAATACATGGTAGAGAAGTCTAGAAATAAAGAGGAGCAATCAAGGTCTAGAATAATCTAGGAGAATGGTGAAGTCTAAAGTGAGCCTAGATTTCTCTAGTCCTTTGTACAAGATGCATGGAGGTGATGCAACCAACATTGGCTCCTATAAATAGGCCATGGGTAGTTGCATTTTGTGGTGTGTGAGTGAAGTGTGAGTCTCCTCAAGTTGTGTAGTGTGTGGAGTTGTGAGTCGAGTGAATCCTCACAAGTGTTGTGTGAGTGAGTTGGTCAAGAGTGGTACGTAAGTGCTAGTGAGAGCCTTGTATCGAGTGAGAGTTGTACAAAATACTTTGTACATTAATACAAGGTCTCGTTTGTAAGGAGAGTTTGTCCATCCGACTCATACACGTAATCGAGTGTTAGCTACCCGGTTTTTACCCAACATAAATGACCAATTCTAACTATACTGTAAGACTGTAACAAGCTTTATATTTCTGATTTCTGATAAGATTTTGCAGCACTGTAAGCACTCAAGTTTTATGAAGATTAGAGGCGAAAGACGACCCTAGTTGCACTTGCGGGGGCGTGTTGAGAATGAAATGTGAAGAGACAAAAATGTCCCACATTGAAAGTGTGAAACATAAAGCCTTAGCATATAACCTAGTGGGCAACCCCACCTAATGCCAATTGGTTTTAGGATGGAACCCCGCTCGGCTTATGTGCTAGG
The DNA here is from genome assembly GCA_037127255.1 of Persicaria tinctoria. Classification (NCBI taxonomy): domain Eukaryota; kingdom Viridiplantae; phylum Streptophyta; class Magnoliopsida; order Caryophyllales; family Polygonaceae; genus Persicaria; species Persicaria tinctoria. The sequence continues at coordinate 67,527,912 of JBANSL010000009.1, forward strand.
CTATATGCGCAAGGGCGCACGTGTGCACACGACCCCCGATCCCGAGTCCCAACGGACTTCAGTATGGTATCAGAGCGGAAAAGCCAAACGGCCCGACTCTCGATCCTGGGCTAGCTAAAAAGAGAATGAGATGCTAGACCCGATGTCCAAGTGTCAACTAGAGGCGAAAGACGACCCTAGTTGCACTTGCGGGGGCGTGTTGAGAATGAAATGTGAAGAGACAAAAATGTCCCACATTGAAAGTGTGAAACATAAAGCCTTAGCATATAACCTAGTGGGCAACCCCACCTAATGCCAATTGGTTTTAGGATGGTTTCCCCTAGTCAAAATCCATAACCCAGCTGCCATTCCCGTTCATATTGCTACCAAATTGGTACAAATTTTGCATCTGCTTCATCATCACCATTGTCTAAATTTGAGAAGTAAAGCAGCTTGAACCAGCTGTATGTCCGTGCGACCGTGCTTATGATCTGCTTCAGCTACCACTTATGGATGAAGCTCTTGCTCGGGATCATCAGAAGAAACTTACTGGAACTCTAGGAGGAGATCAGGAAGGCTGCAGCAAAGTGCTTCTGAAGGTTTGAAGAGCATTTCCACTAAAGAACATGAATATGGCTACATACATGGCTTGTATTCTAGGCAATTCTAAGCTGGCCCCATTTGTACTGAAGTCCGTTGGGACTCGGGATCGGGGGTCGTGTGCACACGTGCGCCCTTGCGCATATAGCCTAGCACATAAGCCGAGCGGGGTTCCATCCTAAAACCAATTGGCATTAGGTGGGGTTGCCCACTAGGTTATATGCTAAGGCTTTATGTTTCACACTTTCAATGTGGGACATTTTTGTCTCTTCACATTTCATTCTCAACACGCCCCCGCAAGTGCAACTAGGGTCGTCTTTCGCCTCTAGTTGACACTTGGACATCGGGTCTAGCATCTCATTCTCTTTTTAGCTAGCCCAGGATCGAGAGTCGGGCCGTTTGGCTTTTCCGCTCTGATACCATACTGAAGTCCGTTGGGACTCGGGATCGGGGGTCGTGTGCACACGTGCGCCCTTGCGCATATAGCCTAGCACATAAGCCGAGCGGGGTTCCATCCTAAAACCAATTGGCATTAGGTGGGGTTGCCCACTAGGTTATATGCTAAGGCTTTATGTTTCACACTTTCAATGTGGGACATTTTTGTCTCTTCACATTTCATTCTCAACACGCCCCCGCAAGTGCAACTAGGGTCGTCTTTCGCCTCTAGTTGACACTTGGACATCGGGTCTAGCATCTCATTCTCTTTTTAGCTAGCCCAGGATCGAGAGTCGGGCCGTTTGGCTTTTCCGCTCTGATACCATACTGAAGTCCGTTGGGACTCGGGATCGGGGGTCGTGTGCACACGTGCGCCCTTGCGCATATAGCCTAGCACATAAGCCGAGCGGGGTTCCATCCTAAAACCAATTGGCATTAGGTGGGGTTGCCCACTAGGTTATATGCTAAGGCTTTATGTTTCACACTTTCAATGTGGGACATTTTTGTCTCTTCACATTTCATTCTCAACAAAATGCTGTCATCTTTGGTCTCCTGCATTTAGCTGGTGGAAGTTCAGTGTAAATCTAAAGCAACTGGGCATTGATGTTGAAGTTAGTCCAATCCAAGTAACGAGAGGAGTGTATTTGAGGCCGTTGTGGGAGCTGTGAATTCACAGAGATCTCGATAGGTGCATTAGCATCGACACAATACAGTAGGTCACTGGTGGATTTGCTCTGGATTTCATAATGAGCCAGAGTCTTGCCATCTTCAGAGCGCTTACCTACAAAACTTAGGCACTGCTGATCATGAGGAATGCCATCTTTGGCCTTGACAAATTCCACTGTGTCTACCCTTGTCACCTCAAGGGTGCTGGTCTTTCCCGTGTGCGTCCACTTCACATAGATCTTCAAAGGTGGATATATGGTAGATTCACTCTGGATGTCAATATTCAGCCAGGGTCCATCTTTCAATTCACACAGACCAAAAGTTAGTCTCTGCTGATCCAATGGAATGTGCACGTTGTCCTCGATTCTGGCCTTGATGCATTCGATTTTGTCGTAGCTTTTCACCTCAAGGGTGATGGTCATGCACTCTGAGTCATGCCTATGGGGATCTTCACAAAGATCTGCATAACATCCCTGCAACAAAGCTCTAGAAGTAACTTAGAGCCCTTCCAGATGTTATAGTAAGCAAGGGTCTTTCCAACTCTGTACTACCAAAAATGAGCCTCTGGTGACTGGTCGTCTACCATGAACTTGGTGAAATAAAAAAGTATAGCTTCAGCCATGTCCGTGATGTGATACCAACCAAATCAAGTAGCAGCAAGTAATGACGAACTTGCAGGACACTGTCAAGAGTGTGAGTGTGAGATCTACTATGTTTAAACATGTGAGCGTATTAATCGTAAAATAACACTTACCAATTTTTATTTCCAAATACCAAATATCAAAAGCCAAACACCAGACTTTATTTCCCAAGGCTTGAATAGCATTAGGAAACTTGGAATCAAACGACTTCCAAAATTTCAGAAGTTGCCACTGGTTATAACTCCTTATGATCTTGGAATGTGAAGGCTTGACTGAAGTAACAGATTGGATCCATTATTTGACCTCTCTCAAAATGCTTTTGATTGAAAAGGCAAGGCAAAGGTGCCTGTGAGTGCCTGAGCCAAGCCAACACCTGCGCACCTAGGTTCCTATAATGGTGGTCTATAGAATAAAACGAAGCTGTTCTAACTTGATTATTTGAAGTAGTTGTTGTTATCTCGCTTGCGCTATTTATGTTCTCACTTCAAATCCTTGTTTTGAAACATAAATGTGTGACATCTCACATGAGTAAACTCGTAGTTTGGAATTTCTAAGGCTTGTTTCCTTGAAATTTTTTAGTCATACTAACTGTTGGCAATGTTAAGTCTGCATATGTTGAGCATATCAGCCTCCTTTTAAATAAGCCTACATAGACTAGTTGCTTCAAACATTGCTTATTCCAGAAGCCAAGTCTAGCAAATCCCACAACTAAATACTTAAATGGGAGCCTGTGAGTGGTTAGATGGGAAGATAGATGGCTTTGATAACAGAAAAAGGTAGTTAACCTATCAATGCTCGTTGATATTAAAAAGATTAGCTTATGTTGCATTGCATAAAGCTTAAAATAAAAAACGAAAGCTCAAAACCACAGGAACTAGAATAATAAAATTTACGAAAACAATAAAACTTTCAGGCAATTAAGAAGATGTATAGTTCAAATAGAGATAACAACATGAAGTACACAATACAGAGGAATAACAATGAAGGTTACAAGTTGTAAAGGCAGAGCAATAACTCAATTAACATGGAAGTTGGATAAAAATCACATTTCATAGATATTATTCAGAGGGAGTTGGATTGACCACGAAGATGGATGATCAGTTTGGTTGGATAACATCAGAGGCCATCATCATCAGTCCCCTCTTCATTGCCAGTACCCTCTTCATCATCAATATCCTCTTCATCATCAGTACCCTCTTTATCAGAAAACTCAATATGCAACTTTTCCAACCTCTTCTTGAGCATGCTGAGTGTTTGTGGCAATATCACAAGACTGGGACAATCTTCAATGTAAAGGGTCTTGAGAGAGGTCAAGTACTGGATCCAATCTGCTTCTCCAAACAATCCCTCACAATCATCGATCAGCAAATGATGTAAAGAGGTGAATGGAAGACCATTTACACCCAATGGCAACGTTTGCAATTTCGGAAGTCCCTTGAGGAAAAGTATTCGGAGGCTTTTCATGCCTTCCAGTGACCATGAGTCATACTCCAAGTTTAACTCCTTGCAGTCAATTATCCCTAACATGTGAAGATTCTTCAGTTGCATTGTGCTGAGCGGGAGGAATGCAAGCCTCTGGCAATCCTCCAACAACAGAATTCTTAGGGCAGAAAGGCAACCAATACCCTGTGGCAGAACTTCCTGCTGGGTTGTCACCGTCAAAACTCTCAGATTTTCCAATCGCTCTATGTCAGTTGGGAGCTCTATAAGATTGATGCATCCATCGAGCAGCAAAGTTTGCAGGTGGAGGAGATTGCAAATAGAATTTGGCAGCAATTTAATTCTCGTGTTGTTTTGCAGGCAAAGAAATCTCAGATGTGTCATATAACCAATTGTCCTTGGCAGCACCTCGAATTGACAGTTTTCTAGATGTAACACTCGTAAGCATTTCAAACTTGAGATGATTTTCTGAAGAAAGGATTTGCTAAGGGGAAGTTCTGAAGTATTGAGCATCAAGAGCCGAGCCTTTTTTGCTGCTTTGTTAAGTGGCCTTTCAGGAGATTGGTTTCCAGATAAGTAATCTTCATCTAGCATTATGTATCTAGTATTCTTGGAAACCTCCTTTGTATCACGGTTGATGATTGCCACTTCATCCCCGGCCATAGATTTGGCCAAATCATAAACAAAATCATGCATAACATACTCAACGAATTCATCAATATTGGAAGTCTCAACTGCCCAATTCTTTCCACTTTGGAAAAGGGATTTAGATGATAAAACATTAATATTGTTCATTCTGATGAACTCCAGATTTTCTAGTTCATCTCCTCCTCGATTATCAAATGGTAAAAATCCAAGTGCCATCCATAAGGGTAAGATAGCTAGAGCAGGTATTGTTGTACCTTTTCCAAGTATAGAGCAAAAGCGAAAGCATTGCTTGAGATAAGAGGGGAGTTGTTCATAGCTCAACTTCAATATATTGATGATATCCTCATTCCCTTCCTCTAACTTCTTAATAACAAGATGCCATTCTCTCTCATCAGTCCTCCCACGAAGTAGGTTGCCAAGAGTTGTTACAAGAAAAGGAATCCCCCTTGACTTCTTAACAATCTCATTTGCCAAACTCATCAATATGGGATCGATCTCTTCACCATCTTTGAATGCCAGCTGCGTGAATATCCTTAAGCAAGTTTCATCCGAAAGTTCACTTAATTTGTATTCGTCAAAACTCTTGACCATGGAAGCAACCTTCACGTCACGTGTGGTCACAACCACCATGCTACCTTTTGCACCCACCTCCAAGAATTCCTTAAGTTGTCTCCATACATTTGAGTCCTCATTCCACACATCATCTAACATGAGAAAATACTTTTTATCTTTCAGTGCCTCACTAACTCTGATCCTCAACTGCTCCAAGGTTAGTTGATCCATGGTCAACTGAACCAAGTTTTCACCTGTAATCATACTGATGATCTGCCTAAGTATTTTCTTCATGTTAAATCTCTGGGAGACATACACCCACAACTTCACATCAAAGTTGTCAACAACCCTCTTATCATTATATATCAATTTGGCAACAGTTGTCTTCCCAATCCCTCCCAACCCAACAACTGGCAAAACCGAGATTCTTTCACGATCCCCACAACTCAATATCGACTTGATGATCGACTCTCTATCCTGATCCCTTCCTAGAATTTCAGATTCATTCACCACAGAGTGGGACTCTCTTGAGCTTGATTCCGAAGAATCGACATTAAGCTCAAGCACAAAATTGTTCCTCTCTTCTGCAACCCTATCAAGCTTCTTACGCACATCCTTAATCTGGCTAACCCATTGTAGGCGGAGTACAGCAAAGTTGGAGCGAGAGAAGAACTTACGGACCTGTCTACGCAAATCGCCTTGGTTCTTATTGTGAATTGCAACCTCAGTTGCAATCTCATCAAGCAAATCGTCGATGTCGTAAACAACATCCTGGAGCTTTTGCAGCCAGTTTTTGACAGACTCACTGGTGGATTGCTGCTTCTCGGCATCTCTGAGGACTGCTTGGATGCTGGACAAGTTGCTCTTGATCCTGTCAACTTCTTCCTCCACTCCCAGAACTGATTTCACCTCATCCAACACGACGGATCCCAGCTGGCCAACCACAAACTTGGTGAAATCAAAGAGGAGAGCTTCAGCCATGTTTGAAACCAAGGAAGAAGAAGATTAGTATTGGAAGAGAGAAGGCTATATGATTGTTTTGGTTAGAATGGAGGCCTCTCCAAGCCGCGTCAACGAGGAGAGCTAATGCATACTGCTACTACTACAAGACAATTCAAGTGTTTTTTTTATCCCATTTGATATAATTAATCAATTTCTGCACACCAACTCCAGTTGTTCACTTCTTTCCATACCTTTTAATATATGCTACTTTTTTGTAGAAAGCGTTCTTATTTCGGGCTTTACAGGCTTGAATCCAACATGATTTTGACTGGGTGAAGGTTGGGTGAAATGTTAGGTATGAGCGTCGCCTACCAAACGATGGTGAGATGTTAATCATCTTCTCACCAAAAAAAAAAGCATTAATCTTGTTAGCCTAAGCCACAAAAAGAAATTATAATCGAATTCGAATGCTGAATATGGAGCATCTTTCAAATCAGCCTAGTAGAAGTTATTTTGTTTAGCCTAATAAGTACGTTAAAGCATTGTTTCAGGAACAACTATCCGGCATTGTTGGATTTATTTTGTCATTATTGAATGATCTCAGTAGATGAGAGTCACCTGCAATCAATTGCTACCTTCAGGCATTGTTAGATGTTGTTAGTAGATGAAGGTGTATCGACTCTCTCAAAATAGAAAATTTTATTGAATGTTAGATATCATGAAGGTGCATTATGAGTGACACAATAGCTGGACCGTGGATGGTAGATTCCCTCTGGGTGTCATATTCAGCCATCTTTCAATTCACACAGACCGAAAGTTAGTATCTGTTGGTCAAATGGAATGTTATATAGTGTAAACTTATGAATCTGTTTTGTAAAGAGGCTGAATGCTTTTCTTCATTGATTTCACGTACACTTATACAAATTGACAATCCTTGCTCTCCAAGGCTATACAAGATATTGATGGAAAATAAAAGATTTGTGAAGATTTTATATATCTTTAGAAGGTAAATTCTATCTAATCCTAACACCCCCCGCAAGCTCATGGAGGGGCACAGACATGCAGCTTGGCACGAAGACGGAGGAAGTGAGCAGTGCCAACCGCTTTAGTGAAAATGTCGGCAATCTGGTCCTGAGATCGAACGTGACGAACAACCAATGGACCATCCTCAACCTGCTCTCGAACAAAATAATAGTCAATCTTGATGTGTTTGGAGCGCTGATGAAACACAGGATTAGCGGACATGTAAGTTGCACTGAGATTGTCACATAACAAGATCGGCGGATGAACAAGAGGTGCTCGCAGTTCATGAAGCAATTGCTGAATCCATATCAATTCCATGGATGTGAAGGCAATGGCACGGTACTCAGCTTCGGAGCTGGATTTGGCCACAACATTCTGCATTCTCCAACCGGGTACTATGAAAAATTAACCTCTGATGTTTAGATGGAATGCCCTCTTTGTTCTGAACTAATTTGGTCTTGATCTTTTTTATTTTGTCAGAGCTTTTCACGTCAAGGGTGATTGTCTTGCCTGTGGGGATCTTCACAAAGATCTGCATAACACTCCGGAGACGAAGCACTAAGAGGTCGGTGGATTCCGATAGGATGTTATAGTCGGATAGGGTCCTTCCATCTACCAACAAAGATCTTGATTCTTGACGTTTTCAGTCATTTCAGAGCCTTTTACCTTGAGGTTTAAGGTCTTGCCTTTAAGGGTCTTAAAACTGAGATTTCGCTGGTCAGTTAGGATCCCCTCCTTGTCCCAAATCATGGTCTTGATGTTTTCAATAGTGTCTGAACTCTCGACCTCAAGGGTGATCGTCTTGTCAGTCGCTATCTTCACAAAGTTCTGCATTCTGACCGGCCATTGCTGTCCAGTCTGAATTCTCAACATCGAGGGTGATCGTCTTGCCAGTCGCGGTCATCACAAAGATCTGCATACTACCGCTTAAATGGAGCACTAAATGCACTACAGATTTATGAGTGTGTATGTACACTCCACAATTTGGTCACAAATTGATCAAAAACACAGCTGGGTCACAGAAGGGTAGTTTAGTCTTTTCATGCCCAATCCCAATTGATACAATGTCAACCTTAATCGTGGTTCTAGATCTTTAGGGATTTTGTGATAGACATATGTTAGATTAAGGGCTTAATATGGATTATACTAGCATATTATAATTGCAAGTTTTAACCAAGCTTGTGATCATATGTGATGTATAATATATAGTAGAAGAGTTAAAATACGTGACATGTTTTGTGGGTATCCGAGTTGGGCCTAAAAAGCCCATTACTCGGACCTGGCCCAAACGGTTGCTCCAACACTTGTTGAAGCTTGCCCTAGAGCTTGAGCTCGCCTATTTAAAGGCGTTATGCCTCTAGGGTTTCTCAGTCTTCAGCCGACGCTCCAGGTAAAACCTAAAAGAGAAAGAGAGAGAGAACAGAGCGGCGCTAGGGTTTCCGTGGTGCTCCGAGCTCCTTCCCGGCGTTCAAGCTCGGATCTGAGGCGCATCGCTTCAAGGGACCTCTGATCTGATCTCCGAAGATCCACACTCCACTCGTGTACTTCTTGGCCGGCGTAGTTCGTCTTCTCCGACGATCTTCCAGGCGTAGATCTGGTCTCCGACACTAGATCCAGGGAGTTTCTTCATAGCTCTACTACTTCTCCTCTCCAGATCTCTTGTTACTTGCGATTCTAGGTTGTATTCTCCATATAAGCCTTAGATCTAGCCTTGTCGTTCTCGAAACCTTGTAAGCTTGATTTGATATAGTGGATGAGCTCGAGTCTCCTCTTCTGAGGCTCCGTGGACGTAGGGATTCTTCCCGAACCACGTAAAAATCCCTGTGTTCTTTATCTTGCTTTCTTGTTTTCGATTTCGCGCTCTCGGATCTAAAGTCTTGATCTCCGATCTGCGAGTCAAGATAAACTGAGATCTACAACGTGGTATCAGAGCGAGACGCTTTGGTTACTGCTAGATCTGAGTCTCGGTCACCTGTTCTTGACCTAGATCTGTCTTCAGTCTATAAACACTTAGGGTTTTCTTTTGATTGTGAACTCTGTGTTTATTTTCTGTGTTAAACGATCCAACTTCGCTTCCGCAAATCGTGACTAACTCCTTTGTTTGTCCCCTACAGATACTTAAACAATGGATAGCGCTCTCAAGAATAAACCATTCGATGGTATAATCGACTTCGCCATGTGGAAAGTCAAAATGAGGGTCGTGCTGATCAAGGAGGGATGCTGGAAGGCTGTCAAGACTACAACAACCGCATCCACCGTCGCTACAACCACTCCAGGCACCAAGGATGAGGTGGACGACTCTGGAACCTCTGAAACGAAAAAGGGAAAAGGAGTCAAGGTTGACGCCCCTCCACCATCTGAGGAGGACCTGTAGCTGGATTTGAGGGCGCACTCCGAAATCATGCTCAGGCTTACTGACGGCATAGCCCGTCAGGTGGTAAGATACTCATCCGCTTCCTCTCTATGACATGCCCTGGAGGAGCTGTTTCTATCTAAATCTCTGCTCTCCAGGATTTCTCTGCTTTGTCGATTGTTTACTTTCAAGATGAACACTTAATTTACTTTGGATGATAACTTGGACAAATTTCTGAAAATGTCTCAAGAACTTGAAAGATGCAATGATGAAATTAAATATTCTCACCAAGCCATTCTTCTGTTGAATTCTTTGCCTAGTCAGTTTGACAACTTTAAAGATGTGATTCAATTTAGCCGAGATGAATTAACCAAAGACAAACTCATTGAAGCTATTATTGAGAAAAATGAAATCATGAAGGTCTTTAAAATCAAAGGTTTAAAAATTGACAGAACTGAAAAACCTGACAAACCTAAGGTTATGTTTACTAAAGGTAATAACAAAAAGGGTAATAAGAACAAGAAGGCTAAGAAGGATAAGAAGGAAAATGGTAAAGGTGATAAATCTGAGAAATCTGACCCTAATTCCAAGTGTAACTACTGTGGTAATTTGGGACATTGGGTTAAGGATTGTAGAAAGAAGAAAAGAGCTGAGCAACTTGCCAAATCTAACAATACTGAATTGTCTGCTTCTGTTTTGGAATGCATGAGTGATTGTCCTGCTGAGCTTTTTATGTGTACTGAATTTTCTGCTAACTATTCTGATAATTGGATACTTGATTCTGGTTGCACCATGCATGCTACCCCTTCTGAGCATTATTTTAAAACTCTTGATAAGTCTGCATGTGGTGATGTAATGCTTGGTGATGATACTTCTCTTAAAATCATGGGGGTTGGGGATGTTCTTCTTATTATGCATGATGGTATAGTTAGAGTATTTACCAATGTTAGATGGGTGCCTAGCTTAAGAAGGAGCCTCATGTTTGAGTCTGCTCTAGAAGAACTTGGCTGTCACATGGCTTCTAAAAATGGGATAAGAACTGTGACTAGAAACAATAGGGTTATAATTAAAGTTGTTAGAAAGAATAGGTTGTACCACATTCTTGCTAATAAACCTGAATTAAACCCAGCCATATCTTCTGAGCATATGACCTTAGATGAGACTCTTTCTTGGCATAATAGGCTGGGGCACATTGGCAACAAAGGTCTTGTTCAATTGCATAAACATGGTTTACTTGCTAAAATACCTGTTGAGATTAAATTCTGTGAAAATTGTGTGTTTGGAAAATCTGCAAATCTGAAATTTCCTAAATCTTCTTACACTGCCTCTGTTCCTTTAGAATATGTTCATTGTGATTTATGGGGACCTGCTGACCTGCACAAGTCCCCACTGCAGGTGGTATGAGATATTTCATAAGTTTTATAGATCATTTCTCACGCAAGGTATGGGTAAGTCTCTTAAAAACTAAAGACCAAGCTTTTGAAGCCTTTAAAAGGTGGAAAGCTATGGTTGAAAGCCAATCTGATCACAAATTAAAATGCTTTAAAACTGATAATGGATTGGAATTCTGCAATAAAGAATTTAATGACTATTGCCAACAATTAGGGATAGAAAGGCACTTAATTGTCCCTAGCACCCCACAGCAAAATGGGATAGCTGAAAGAATGAATAGGACTCTATTAGAAAAAACCAGATGTATGCTCATCTCCTCTGGGTTGAAAAACACCCTATGGGGAGAAGCTGTCATGACAACAGCATACTTAATAAATAGGTACCCTTCTAGTGTGATAAATTTCCTAACTCCTCAACAAAAATGGACTGGAAAAACACCAAACCTTGATTACCTTAAGCCTTTTGGTTGTGCAGCTTACCCTCACATTTCACAGGGTAAGCTCCAACCTAGGGTTGTAAAGGGTATTCTTTTAGGATACCCTGATGGTGTCAAAGGTTATAGGGTTCTCTTGCTTCAAGCAGGACCCTATAAGGTGATCACAACTAGAAGTGTTAAATTCAATGAAACTGAATTTCCCATGAAAGAAAAACTAACTACTCATTCTGAGTTTGCATGTACAAATGAACAAGCTGATGGTTGGATACCAGAAAAATCCACCTCCTCACAAGTTGATGAAGATGAATACGACACTGGTCGGGTTTACAGATCAGCAACAAAGCTACCATCCTCTACACTACAAGGGGCAACAACTGAAGAGAAGAACAAAGAAGCTGAAGAAAATGATGAGGCTGCTACAGAAGAGGACGATGGCTCCTCCCCTAAGTCTCAATTTCCCCTTCTCCCTTCTACTTCTTCTGCTTCTCTCCCCTCTACTTCTGAGTTAAGTGATGTAAATGGCCTCTCTATTGACTCCCCTGTGGAGTCCTCTGTTTTCTCCTCCCCCCATTCTTCTGATTTGCATGCATCTACTTCTACTGCACCTGCATTAGCATCTGCATCTCAGTTTCCTAGCTTGCATGATTATCAGTTGACTAGAGACAGGGAACCTAGGACCATAATCCCTAATAAGAAGTATAGTTATATCGTAGAGTATGCTTTCCTTACTGTTGATCATGTTAGACAACCCACTACTCCTAATTCATATGAATCTGCTATTAAAAGTGAGCATGCTAAACAATGGTTAGAAGCTATGAAAGAAGAAATGGGGTCAATGTATTCCAACCAGACTTGGACATGGGGTCAATGTATGCCATGCTTTGCACCCGCCCTGACCTAGCCTTCGCTATCAGTGCTTTAAGTCGTTTTATGTCTAACCCTGGGAATGACCACTGGATTGCTATGAAATACTTGCTTCGTTATCTCTCTGGCACCAAAAATCTATGTTTACACTATGGTTTGCATAGCTCTATACATCAGTTGCATGGATTTGTTGATTCTGATTATGCCAGAATAAAGATAATCGTAAGTCTACCACTGCCTATTATTACACGTGGGCTGGAAATTGTATTTCATGGAAGTCTCAGCAGCAGACAGTCGTAGCTCTGTCTTCTACGGAAGCTGAGTATATGGCTGCTACAGAAGCTGCTAAAGAGGCTATCTGGATAAAAGGGATCTTGAAGGAAGTTCTTCGGAGAACTTTAAAACATGTTCTTCACATGGACGGTCAGAGTGCTTTATATCTCTGCAAGGATCCGATGTACCACGAACGCACTAAACACATCGATTTGCGATTCCACTTTGTAAGGAACATGGTTGCTGCAAATGAGATGGATGTCAAGAAGATCAAAGGAGATATAAATCCAGCTGACTTCGGCACAAAGGTTGTACCCCCTAGCAAATTTCTCTTTTGCAGGGATTATCTCCATCTTGGAGATCCCCCATGACGAACAGGTACAGAGCCGATGATGTTACAAGAGTTGAAGACATGAGCTTATTCCACTATTGTTGAAACAAGTTTAGAACCTAGATTAGGATGGCAAATTGTAATGTCAACCTTAATCGTGGTTCTAGATCTTTAGGGGTTTTGTGATAGACATATGTTAGATTAAGGGCTTAATATGGATTATCCTAGCATATTATATACTCTCCTATATAATATATATCACATGTTAGAATTGCAAGTTTTAACCAAGCTTGTGATCATATGTGATGTATAATATATAGTAGAAGAGTTAAAATATGTGACATGTTTTGTGGGTATCCGAGTTGGGCCTAAAAAACCCATTACTCGGACCTGGCCCAAACGGTTGCTCCAACACTTGCTGAAGCTTGCCCTAGAGCTTGAGCTCGCCTGTTTAAATGCGTTATGCCTCTAGGGTTTCTCAGTCTTCAGCCGACGCTCCAGGTAAATCCTAAAAGAGAAAGAGAGAGAACAGAGCGGCGCTAGGGTTTCCGTGGTGCTCCGAGCTCCTTCCCGACGTTCAAGCTCGGATCTGAGGCGCATCGCTTCAAGGGACCTCTGATCTGATCTCCGAAGATCCACACTCCACTCGTGTACTTCTTTGCCGGCGTAGTTCGTCTTCTCCGACGATCTTCCAGGCGTAGATCTGGTCTCCGACACCAGATCCAGGGAGTTTCTTCATAGCTCTACTACTTCTCCTCTCCAGATCTCTTGTTACTTGCGATTCTAGGTTGTATTCTCCATATAAGCCTTAGATCTAGCCTTGTCGTTCTCGAAACCTTGTAAGCTTGATTTGATATAGTGGATGAGCTCGAGTCTCCTCTTCTGAGGCTCCGTGGCTCCGTGGACGTAGGGATTCTTCCCGAATTTCTTGTTTTCAATTTCGCGCTCTCGGATCTAAAGTCTTGATCTCCGATTTGCGAGTCAAGATAAATTGAGATCTACAGATACAAAAGGCGGGAATTCTGTTTTAGAGGTTGTAACAAACTAATTGAGCTTGACAGCTTGTTTTGAGCTCCTCCAATTGAGGTTTTCCGATTTCTTTTCTTTCCAATTCGTTTGTGCAATTAATTACTCGAATTGCATAAAGTTCAAAAGATTCATCTTGGATGTTATATTCAGCGAGGGTAGTCCTGCCATCTTCCAAATCTGTACTACCAAAAATGAGCCTCTGGTCATCCTTTGAAACATCCTGTGTGGCTGTGTCCATAACATTCTCTATTTCTCGTCCGATCATTGCTTTCAGTTCACCTGGTAACGGCCGGTGCGGTACATTAGGGCTAACCACAATGTTCTATAAAAGGGCTAACCACAATGTTCTATAAAAGACTGATCAATACATTTTCTTGGACAACCAAAAACAGTAATTGGTTGATTTTTGAGGTGTACATAATTATTCGGTGTTGAATCCTTTCTTTGCTGTAAAACTACTGTTACAAATTCAACATATATACCAAATTAGAGTATTTCGCATCATTTGGTCACTTGTTTCCCCTTTTTGCAGGCTACTGTTTGCTGCTATTTATCCATATTAGCAATTGTAATATTTTGTCCAAGATTTAAAATTCATGGATTGATGAAATAAATCAGAGCAAGTGAAGGAAACAGACTCATCAAGAATACAACATTAATCACGTTTAACTCCCAAAGCATCTCAACATTGGAGTTTCAATCCACCAAAGAGCTGCTCCAAAACTCTGTTGTAAAGCAAATCTATGTGGTACTATCAAATGCCCACTCAGATTCAGCAGGCCTATCCTAACAATTAAATCAAACTCTACTTTATTCGCCATACATTTGTCTCTGAAATTTATTACATAAATTCATAATCAAAATGAAAGATTACAAGCACTAGAAATACAAACTGTAAGTACGTTGTCTTATTCAGAGATCACACACAATAAAACTTCAACTAAGAACATAAGTGGTACAAATACAAAGACAACTTTTAGAAACCAAAAAGAACAATGAAACCACATAAACAAGAACAACAACATGGGGTCTTTCAATCCATACAGGAATAACATGAAAGGTACCAAGTATTTTATTCAGGATCAACATCCGTGATCAGTTTGGTTCGATAAAATTTAGAGACCATCATCCATCCTCAACAACTCTCTTCATCACAGTCCAATAGCCAGATCAGGATATCCCTGAATACCCAACTTTTCCAAACGCATGCTCTCTTGAGCATGCTGAATGTCTCTGGCAATATCACCAGATTGGGACAGCCTCCAATGAAAAGAGTCCTGAGAGAAGTCAAGTACTGGATCCAATCTGCTACTTCAGTCAAACCTTCACATTCACCGATTAACAGATGATGTAAAGAGGTGAATGGAAGACCCTTTTCACCCAATGGCAACGTTTGCAATTTCGGAAGTCCCTTGATTATAACTGTACGGAGGCTATTCATTCCTTCCAATGACCATGAGTCATACTCCAAGTTTAACTCCTTGCAGTTCAATATGCCTAACAAGTGAAGATTCTCCAGATGCATTGTGCTGAGCGGGAGGAATGCAAGCCTCGGGCAATCCGCCAAAAGCAGCAATCTTAGGGCAGAAAGGCAACCAATACCTTGTGGCAGAACTTCCTGCTGGGTTGTCACCGACAAAAATCTCAGATTTTCCAATCGCTCTATGTCAGTTGGGAGTTCTATAAGATTGATGCATCCACCGAGAATCAAAGTTTGCAGGTTGAGGAGATTGCAAATAGAATCTGGCAGCAATTTAATTCTCGTGTTGTCTTGCAGGCAAAGATATCTTAGATGCGTCATATAACCAATTGTCCTTGGCAGCACCTCGAATTGACAGTTTTCTAGATCTAACACTCGCAAGCATTTCGAATTTGAGATGATTTTCTGAAGAAAGGACTTGCTAAGGGGAAGTTCTGAAGTCTTGAGCATCAAGAGCCGCGCCTTTTTTGCTGCTTTGTTAAGTGGCCTTTCAGGAGATTGGTTTCCAGATAAGTAATCTTCATCGAGCCTTATGTATCTAGTATTCTTGGAAACCTCCTTTGTAGGACGGTTGATGATTGCCACTTCATCCCCGGCCATAGATTTGGCCAAATCATAAACAAAATCATGCATATCATAATCAGCGAAATCATCAATCTTGGAAGTCGGGTCTGACAAATCCTTTTGATCTCTTTGGAAAAGGGATTTAGATGATAAAGCATTAATATTGTTCAATCCAATGAACTCCAGACTTTCTAGTCCGTCTCCTCGATTATCAAATGGTAAAAATCCAAGTGCCATCCATAAGGGTATGATACCTACTGCATTTATTTTTTTACCTTTTCCAAATATAGAGCAAAAGCGAAAGCATTGCTTGAGATAAGAGGGGAGTTGTTCATAGCTCAACTTCAATATATTGATGATATCCTCATTCCCTTCCTCTAACTTCTTAATAACAAGATGCCATTCTCTCTCATCAGTCCTCCCACGAAGTAGGTTGCCAAGAGTTGTTACAAGAAAAGGAATCCCCCTTGACTTCTTAACAATCTCATTTGCCAAACTCATCAACGTGGGTTTGATCTCTTTACCGTCTTCGAATGCCAACTGCGTGAATATCCTTAAGCACGTTTCATCAGAAAGTTCACTTAGTATGTATTCCTCAGCACTGTTCTTGACCATGGAAGCAACCTTGAAGTCACGTGTGGTCACAACCACCATGCTTCCTTTAGCACCCACATCCAAAAATTCCTTAAGTTGTCTCCATTTATTCGAGTCTTCATTCCACACATCATCTAACAATAGAAAATACTTCTTATCTTTGAGAGCCTCACTAACCTTGATCCTCAATTGCTCTAAGGGCAGCTGCTCCATCGTCAGCTGTACATAGCTTTCACCAGTCACCATGCTTATTATCTGCCTCAGTATTTTGTTGATGTTAAATCTCTCGGAGACATACACCCACAACTTCTTATTAAAGTTGCCATCAACCCTGTTATCATTATATATCAATTTGGCAACAGTTGTCTTACCAATTCCTCCCAACCCAACAACTGGCAAAACCGAGATTCTTTCACGATCCCCACAGCTCAATATCGAGTTGATGATCGACTCTCTATCCTGATCCCTTCCAAGAATTTCAGATTCATTGACCTTAGAGTGTGTTTCCCTTGAGCTTGATTCCGAAGAATCAACAGTAGGCTCAGATAAAAACACAAAATCCTTCCTCTCTTCTGCAATCCAATCAAGCTTCTTACGCAAATCCTTAATCTGGCTAGCCCATTGTCGGCGGAGTACCACAAAGTTGGAGCGAGAGAAGAATTTACGGACCTGTCTACGAACATCGCCTTGGTTCTTATTGTGAATTGCAACCTCAGTTGCAATCTCATCAAGCAGATCGTCGATGTCGTAAACAACATCCTGGAGGTTTTGCAGCCAGTTTTTGACAGACTCACTGGTGGATTGCTGCTTCTCGGCATCTCTGAGGACTGCTTGGATGCTGGACAAGTTGCTGTTGATCCTGTCAACTTCTTCCTCAACTCCCAAGGCTGATTTCACCTCATCCAACACCCTGGATCCCAGCTGGCCAACCACGAACTTGGTGAAATCAAAGAGGAGAGCTTCAGCCATGTTTGAAACCCAACCAAGGAAGAAGAAGAAGATTAATATTGGAAGAGAGAAGGCTATATGATTCTTTTTGGTTACAATGGAGGCCTCTCTAAGCCGCGTCAACGAGGAGAGCTCCTATACGTACGATCCAATCTGAGATCAAGTGGCCAAATGGCCAAACGAGGAGAGCTACTCTTACACAGCTGCTATTATTCTATTTTCCCCATTTGATATACTTTAATCATTTTCTGCATACCAACTTCAGTTGTTCACTTTTTTCAATGCCTTTTAATACTCCCTCCGTTCGGCAAAAGTTGTCGTTTTAGAGTTTTGTTTTTGTTCGGAAAAACTTGTCATTTTAGATATTTTTGCTTCTACTTTACTAAAATGCCCTTGATTTGATTGATGTGTTGTGAGTTGTAGTTTTTGATAAAGTAAAAAGTAGGGTAATAATTGAGGGCAAATTAGTAAAAAAGAAGTGTAATTATTAGTTTTATTAAAAGTTGTGTGGAGAGTTAAAATGACAAGTTTTGCCGAACGGAGGGAGTATATCACTAATTTCTGCCTAGAGCGCAATCCCAGCAATTTTTTTTAAAGGTGGACACAATTTTTTATGGATATATATAATTTCTATAAGAAGATCTGACCAAAAAAAGGTTTAATTTGGTTAATATCCATATTTGGTGACAATATTAAGGAAATATCCACTTTTTTTCATAATTAAGGAAATGTCCATTTATGACAATTTTACCCCTGTTCTAATTTCTCCCCCAAATTAGGTTTTTTCCTCCATCTGAAAAGACGATCAGCGCGCACTTCATCTCCCTCCTCCTTCAGCGCGCAAACTTCATCACCCTCCTCAGTTCCTTCAATTTGTCACCAAGGCATCCGATCCAAGGAGATTTTGGTGGATTTGGGCGAGGTTCATCATCAGATTCAAAGTATTTTCAGATTCAAAGTATTTTCAGATTTTGGGACAAATTTCGTTCTCAAATCGAAGCTTATTTGTCACTCAACAATCCGATCGAAGAGGATTTCGGCGGATTGTTCATATTAGGGTGAATCCAACTGAAATCGAGTTGTTGGTAGAGATTATATCAACAAATCGAAGACAATTTGTCACCATTCGATTCATCATCCTTCATCTTAGATTGAAGAGGTAATAATCATCTCTCTCTCTTTTCTATTCATGATGATAAACTTCTTTTATTGAATACCTTGAACTCAATTTAGAACTTGGTAAGTGATTGGTGACATATAGCATTGTCTTCCTTTGAAAATCTGACCAATATGTAATTGATGACATATGTAAACATAAACTTGATAATTAGTTGGTGACAAATCCTCTTATGGTATAGTTTGAGCTCAATTTAGAACTTGGTAAGTGATTGGTGACATATAACATTGTCTTCTTTTGAAAATCTGACCAATATGTAATTGATGACACATGTAAACATAAACTTGATAATTAGTTGGTGACAAATCCTCTTATGGTATAGTTTGAGCTCAATTTAGAACTTGGTAAGTGATTGGTGACATATAGCATTGTCTTCCTTTGAAAATCTGACCAATATGTAATTGATGACACATGTAAACATAAACTTGATAATTAGTTAGTGATAAATCCTCTTATGGTATAGTTTGAGCTCAATTTAGAACTTGGTAAGGGATTGGTGACATATAGCACTGTCATCATTTGAAAATCTGACCAATATGTAATTGATGACATTTGTAAACATAAACTTGATAATTAGTTGGTGAAAAATCTTCTTATGGTATAGTTTGAGCTCAATTTAGAACTTGGTAAGTGATTGGTGACATATAGCATTGTCTTCCTTTGAAAATCTGGAAAGAATTCCTTGTGTTCATGCACTTGCTGCCATCGAAGAAAAAGGATTGAGTGTTTTGAATTTTGTCAGTCAGTACTACAGGAATGAATCATGGTCCTTGGCATACCATGAAACAATATTATCCTGTTTTATCAGATGCGGAGTGGATTGTTCCTGAAGACATCAAGATGCAGAAATGCTATCCACCATTGGTTCGAAGGAAGAGTGGGAGGCCACAAAAGAAGCGGAAACCATCAGTTGGTGAATACGGATGCTCCAACAGAAAGTGACAGAAATGCTTTAGCAAATACTAGCTTGGAGATATGGAAACAAAGGCAACATATACACAGTCAGCAAATACTAGCTTGGAGATTTAGAAACAAAGGCAGCATATACACATAGTCATCATTACTAATTCATATTTTTAATATTGTTGAAGTCAATTAGTTTTGGTTTGAACCATATTACAAGTCAATTAGTTGTGTTTTGAACCATATTACAAGTCAATTAGTTGTTTTTTGAACCTTACGATCTGTTACATAAAAATAGTATCATCAAGATTACACTGTCACCAATTGTTTTGAACCATATTGTCACCAACCTATTGTCACCGCCCTCTTATATGTAATATATTGTCACCAAATAAAAAAGTGTCACCAACCTATCGCCACCGTCCTCTTATATGTAATATATTGTCACCAAATAAAAAAATGTCACCAACCTATTGTCACCAAATACAGAACACCGTCACCACTCTATTGTCACCAACTATAGAGCACTGTCACCCACCTATTGGCATCACCCTCTTATATGCAATATATTGACATCAAATAAAAAAGTGTCACAAACCAATTGTCACCAAATATTGTCACATCAACAACAAAACACTATCACCAACATATTCGCACCAACCTATTTGCACACACCTATTGTCACCAAATACAGAACATTGTCACCAATATATTGTCACCAACTATAGAACACTATCACCAACCTGTTGTCACCGCCCTCTTATATGTAATATATTGTCACCAAATACAGAACACATTTTTGGTTCAAAACTGAAACCCTAGAACAAGGGGAGCATAAACCCAAGAGGGGTTAAACCCGAGCAGACGAAAATTTGATGTACAGTATGGTTTAGGGTTTAGTCTTTAGGGTTTAGGGCCAAGGCCCTAAACCCTAAATCCTAAACCCTAAACCCTAAAATGTGTGTACAGTACTAATGTTATCAGATTTGTCATCTAATATTAACGCAATTTTTGATGAAACTGAAACCCTAGAACAAGGGGAGCATAAACCCAAGAGGGGCTAAACCCGAGCAAACGAAAATTTGATGTACAGTGCTAATGGCAGAACATTTGTCATCTAATATTAACGTATGTTTGTTATAATAATAATTGCCGAACTACATTAACTTCCTAATACTTAATTGCCGAACTACATTAACTTGCAAAAATATCAAAACAAAGAGGAATAATTGAGACATTCATACACTTAACATCCAAAATAGCTTCCAAACTATAAGCACCAAGCAAATTTGTACTACTTAATATAAATCCCCAACTGTCAGACTACGTTAACTTCCAAAATAATGGGGAACAGGTGAGACATTCACCATGATAGTCAGATTGCAATAAGTATCAAAATATGAGCACCATGCAACATTAAACTACTTAATATCCTAAAACAGTGACAATTAAATCATAGGTGCAGATTGTATTCCTAGAGCTCCCATGTCCAACACTTGTTCTTGAACAAATCCACAGCCATCCTCTCCCTATATGCATCCATATACTCGTCTGAAATAGCTTCAATACCACCATGAAATGCAAGACCCTCTGGCTTAGAATACACATTTGCACAACCATGAAAACGTTGTGCAGGAGGAATAATATATTGGCATTGAGCTATTGGGTCACCACGAACAACAAGTGCCGAATTAGGAGCTGTCACCAAACATAAAGTAAGAATTGTCACCAAAACAAACAATTGTCACCAAAACAAACAAGCAATGATAAACACTTGAAATTGAACAACCTATAAAGTAAGAATTGTCACCAAACAAACACTTGTCACCAAAACAAACAAGCAATGATAAACACTTGGAATTGAACAACCAATAAAGTAAGAATTGTCACCAAACAAACAATTGTCACCAAAACAAACAAGCAATGATAAACACTTGAAATTTAACAACCTATAAAGTAAGAATTGTCACCAAACAAACAATTGTCACCAAAACAAACAAGCAATGATAAACACTTGAAATTGAACAACTTATAAAGTAACAATTGTCACCAAAAAAAACAATTGTCACCAAAACAAACAAGCAATGATAAACACTTGAAATTGAACAACCTATAAAGTAAGAACGAATTAGATTCATCAATTAATAAGAACACTAACCTGGATTATCCATTTGAAGCAGATAGAAACACACAAACCCTAAAAAAACATAAACAAATTGTCATCAGATCAATGTATTCACACAAAAATCCGCAACTATTGTCCCAAATCATAAAATTAACATCTCAAAATGATCACATTTAACAAATTGTCACCGGAGATTTTACAAATTGACATATTTTGCAAGTTTAACAAATTGTCACCAAACATGCTAGGTTTGTTTTCCCAAATCCGAATCCAAACTTGTTTGTTGGACACAAATTTTCAAATATGAAATCGGAGAACAAAGGAGGTTTGAGGCTGAGAAATTAGCCCCTGGTGACACCTATGGCGGCTCGGTTCCAGATTCACGCTGGCCGCATTGAGAACGAAAAAGAACAAGCGGAAAAATACTAGGCAAATTGGTCTTAAATCACTAGAGAATCCAAATTCAGAACGAAAAAGAGCAGGCAAATGCTAGGCGGAATCGTGCCTATACAAAGGGACTTACCTAGAAGTCTAGAACTGAAATCTAGTGACTGCGAAAAGGAGAGTCCGGTGGCGCAAATCCAAGCGAAATCCTCGATGCAGATCCAAGCGAAAAGGAGGGTCCGACGGCGACGAGTGGGACTGCAGATGGAGCAGGGCAATGGAGATGGAGCGGCGACGAGTAGGACTGAAGATGGCGGCGACGAGTGGGACTGTGAATGGAGTCGGACGGAAGGGAGGCCGGACGGAAGGAAGAAGGAGGGAGGCCGGGCTGTGAATGGATTCGGCCGGACGGAAGGAAGGAAGGAAGGAGGGAGGTCGAACTGTGAATGGAGTCGGCGACGAGTGGGCAACAATTGAATTTAGGGCAACAGGCCAAATTTTCCAAAGAAAGAAGGGGAAGGAAGGAGGGTATTACAATAGTAAGGGTAAAGTTGGGATTACAATAAAATTATGGACACTTTCTTAATATCTATTTAAATATGGATATTTACTTAATTGGCTTTTCTAAATGGATATTCCACCAAATTTTTCCAAAAAATTTCTATAAGAAATAATTTTTTTAAAAAAATATATGAAGAGAATATCTTAAATTTATAAGAAAAAATATTATTATTTAATTGTAAAATATCAAATAAATTATATGAATTTTAAAAATAATGGAAAATATATTGAGGAAAAAATAAATGAAAATATGTGTCTAGTGGGATTTGTACAAGGTTGAGTGGATTCTATTTTAACTGGGGTGGGCTTAACCACTAAAACAATAAAGATACTTGTATTTTATCTTTCAAATTTTTTTTTACATAACTAGGTTAGGCGCCGCGCAAATACGTGTGCGTTCTATTCGTATTTAGATTGTACATGTTACCTTTTACATATGTGTAAATATTTATATGTGCAAATAAGTATGATTGAGTTATTTTTCATATAACTTAAATTCTATAGTAATACAAACAATAATTGTATATATCATTATAAGAAACAGCGGGAAGAATAGTCTTTTAAAACTTTCATCAAAGTAATAAGAATGATGTCTTTTAATTAAAAAAAATAAAGAAGGGTTAATCAAAACAAAAAAGAAATCCAAAACTATAGAGTTAAAAAATCATGATCATTACACATAAAAAAAATGATATAATAATAATGGGTGTAGTTCCAGAGTGTACACTGCACCTTAAGATATACTTCGTACCTTGTATACAAATCCGAATCGTTGATCAAAAGGAATGGAAGGTTGTGATTAAAAAAACTCGGTAAATTATAATTGAAATTCACGGGACCCCGTGAACCAAAATCGCTCCTACCCACATGTAAGCGCGTGTTCCCCCTTCAAGTCTTACTTTTTGTAAAGGTACGGGATTTTTTTGTTTGAAAGACTATGGGGCCATATTGATAGAGAATTTTATTTCTTTATTTTTTTATCAGAGAATTTTTTTTTTTGGTAAAGTTGATAGAGACTTTTTTTCCAAAGGAAATGGGCCCGATTTTGTACTCATAATTTCACTGAATAATATTTCATATTTCACTGAATAATGCCTTAAATTTCATTGAATAATTTTATAAACCCCAAATTCATAATCAATATTTCTGATTTCTACGAATAATTATTCAATTTTACCGAATAATTCATCATATTTGACCGCATAATGCTTCAAATTCCTCGTTTTAAAATTCAAACGCCCTAAATTTATAAACAATATTTACGAATTATACGACTAATACTTCAAATCTTAATGAATAATTTATATACATAGCCATAAATCCATAAACAATAATTAAGATCTCGATGAATAATGAACAAATCCCCGAATAAGGACGTCGTAAGCCATAGGATGTTCATCCCAAATATAGCGAATGGTATGAGGAGATGGTGGAGATCTCTGATGACGAGTGATGGATTATGGATTTGAATAAACCGAATTCGGACAAAAACGAGATGGAAGCAAATCAGATCTATGAAATTGAAATGGAGAAAACCTCCATTACAGAGTTTGTAGAAGCAATTGGAGGAAATTGGAAAGTTTGTTACAACCACTCTAACAGCACTCTCGCCTATCTATATACAAAGTGAACATGTGAAATGACGAAACTACCCCCCTGAACTAGTCCGAGTGTTAGCCGAGTGTGTGAATGATGTGGTCCATAACCTTGTATATACTCACATACCCCCCTCAAGCTGGACCGAGGCAAGGAAGGACGAGTCCCAGCTTGGAGCGAAGAAAGGCATGTTGTTTGGCACTAAATGCCTTGGTGAGAATGTCGGCTATTTGAAGAGGAGAAGGAACATGTGTGGTAAAGATGAAGCCCTGTTGCACAATATCTCGGATAAAATGAGCATCAATTCGCACATATTTGGTACGCTCATGGAAGACAGGGTTGACGGCTAGTTGTTGTGCAGACTTGTTATCACAAAGTAATGGAATAAGAGTGGGAATGGTAAACCCCAGATCATGAAGAATACCTTGAACCCACACCAGTTCACCGGAAACTGCAGACATGGCTCGGTATTCACTCTCAGTGGAAGATTTTGAGACCACCTGTTGCTTCTTAGTCTTCTAGGATATTAAGGCAAAGCCAAAGAATATGCAATAGCCAGAGAGAGAGAGTCATGTATCTATGCAATTGCCCCATTCGGCATCACTGAAAGCTTTAACAGTGAGGGAGGAGCTTGTTAGATATGATAGAGCTAGATTAAAGCTTCCCTTTAGGTATCTGAGAAGATACATGAGTGCATCCCAATGAGGCGTCAAAGGCTTTTGTAAGTACTGGATCAGCTGCTGCACTGTATATGAGATATTCGGACGAGTTAGAGAGAGGAAGAGAAGTCTGCCTACTAGACGCCTGTAATCTTCAGGATTGGTGATGGGATCTCCTAAATTAGCAAACAATTTGATGCCATGCTGCATTGGGAAATCAGAATGTCGACAACCCTCCATGTGTGCATCAGTGAGGATGTCAAGAACATACTTGCGTTGATTGAGTAGAATGCCAGAGGATGATCTAGCAATTTCCATTCCTAGGAAGTATCTTGCCACACCTAGGTCCTTTATAGTGAACTCTCTGTGCAAAGAATCCTTAGTGACCTGAATCTCAGTGCTACAATTGCCCATGATCAACATGTCATCCACATAAACTAAAGCAATGGTGGTTGATGTTCCTGTGATTTTAGTGAAGAGGGAGTAATCATGACCAGATTGACTAAAACCCAGGGTGATCATGAACCTGGTGAGTTCATGGTTCCACTGGCGACTTGCTTGCTTTAGACCATATAAGGACCTTTTTAGCCTGCATACATGAGCAGAAGGAACCTGAAACCCAAGTGGAGGGATCATGTGCACTTCCTCCTCAAGATAACCATGCAAGAATGCATTATTCACATCCAGTTGATGGAGAACCCAGCCTTTATATGCAGCTAGAGCCAAAATAATCCTCACTGTAGGCAACTTTGCCACTGGAGAGAATGTTTGCTTGTAGTCTTTGTCCTTAACCTGATTGTAACCCTTAGCAACTAGCCGAGCTTTATATCTCTCTATTGACCCATCTGGTTAATGCTTAATTTTGAATATCCATTTACACCCAATAGCTTTCTTTCCCGGAGGAAGAGGAGTAATGTACCAAGTGTTGTTGCTTGTGAGGGCCTCAATCTCCAGTTTCATTGCATGTTCCCACTCAGGAATCCCTTTAGCTTGACTGTAAGAATGAGGTCCAAAAACTGAGTAAACATTCACTAAGGACTGAACATAGGGAGCAGAAAGATGAGACATGTTGTGAACTGAGAAAACTGCAAAGGAGTCTGAAGAAGATGATGTGTCTTGACCTTTGTTAGGTAAGCCAGTGTCTACAAAGTCATTCAGTCTAGCAGGTCGGGTTATGTTCCTTCTGAGGTTTAAGTACTGAGGGGAAGGAGAAGGTGGGATGCCAGTATGACTGTTGTCACTATGATCACTCAAGCTGGAGTCATGTGAAAATGCTGGTGACATAGGTGACTGATGGATAGGTCCTGGTGTACCCTGAGATGTGGGACTTGAATGAGATGGTGACTGAGAAATATGAGGGGAATCACTAGCAAGCTAATCAACCTCATCTGTTTCTATATGATCATTCAACCTTGTCTGAAGATTTGTAGGAGCCACAGATTTCTTAAAAGGAAACTGATGTTCCACAAATCTAACATGTCTACCAACAATGATGGTCTGTCTTTCCAAATCTAATAACTTATTAACTTGTAAGCCTTTTAGCCTGGAGGATACCCCCAGAAAAACACACCTCCTAGCCACAACACCCAATTTATCTCTGGGATCATTAGGCTGAACAGCAAAGCATAGGCAACCTATCACTCTTAACTGATCATATCTAGGAGCAACCTTGTATAGTAATTCAAAAAAAGATTTCCAATTCAACACACTTGAAGGCATCTTGTTTATGATGTGTGTGGCACCCAACACACAATCACCCCAAAACCTTGTAGGCAAGCCAGCATGCACTCCTCTCAACTCTACCATTTTACTCAAGCACTCCTGGAGCTAATCTTTGGTGAACAATGCCTTTGAAAGCAAATAAGTCCACACAACCCTTTTGTGTGAATTCAGTACCATTGTCAGGCCTAATAGACTGAACTGAGATTTTGAACTGATTTTCAACCAGTTCTAAGAAGACAGTAAGCAACCTTAGCACCTGCTTTTTGTCTTGCATAAGGTAGACCCAGGTAGTCCTAGTGTGGTCATCTAGAATGGTTAAAAAGTATCTGGCTCCACACCTAGATGGGACTCTGTAAGGTTCCCACACATCAACATGTATTAATTGGAAAGGACAAACAGCAACAGAATCACTTCTGGCAAATTTTAACTTTGACAGCTTAGTCATAGAGCAAATGTCACATGAGAAATCCTTTACATCAACCTCCTTACAATCAGGAATATGTGAAAACTTAGAAAATGACATATGTCCGAGTCTGGCATGCACCAACTGCATGTTATTACAATTGAGAGTAGCATTATTAACAGAATGAGAATTCAACTTCAAGGTCTTGGAACAACCATCAGCTTTCAGAACAAACAATCCTTTCTCTTCGATCCCACTGAAAAGCATAGCTTCAGTTGTAAGGTCCTGTAACCAACAATTCTTAAGATCAAAACTGAACCTCAAGTTATCAGCACTCGGGCTCTTCGAAACAGAAAGCAGGTTATGTCTAAACTGTAGTACTAGCAGCACTTTGTCAAGAGTCAACTTGTTGCTCAATATCACAGTACCTCTTTGCTTAACCAAGATGCATTTGCCATCAGGCAATCCAAGGTTAATAGGAGGATTTAACTCATGTAAATAAGAGAAAATAACAGGATCAAAAGCAATGTGGTCTGTAGCTCCTGAGTCTACAATCCACACATCATTTTGTGCCTTATTTGCACCAACAAGAAATGAAACACTAAGAGTACCTGCAAAGTGGATCATTGCTTGATTAGCAGAACTGTCAACACTTTCCATGGGAGCTTTCCCTTTCATAAGCTTCAACACCTCTTGGAACACAACATTGACCATGGCTTGATCAGGTTTCCCACTACCCTAAGCAGGCTCATCAAATGGACTCTCATGTGGGATGCACTCCATCTGAGCAGCAAACCTGCCTGGCTGCTTAGGTCTCTCATCATCCTTTGGTCCTTTAAACCAATCTGGATAGCCTATGAGCTTAAAACAATACTCCTTGGTGTGCCCCCTTTCACCACAATGATCACATTTCCTCTCTAGCTTAGCTTTCTTATAGTCTCTCTTAGCTTGATCAAATTGTTTTGATTGTTCACCAGCACGAAACTTGTTCACTGCATTAGCTTCCACATCAAACTGTCCAAATCTAGACACAACAAGAGCATTCAAATCACCATGATTGATTCCTGTGACACCCTTGAAACGTTCAATTTGAGTTGCCATTTGGAAGGCTTTGTTGATCCCAGGCATTGGATCCTTCGATAGAACATTGCTTCTCAAATTTTCATACACATCATTCAATCCCATCAGGAATTGCATCACCTTTGCCTTTTCCTCCCTTTCAATAATCTTTTTCAACAATCCACAAGCACATTGATTGATGCCTCCACAATTACAACCTGGAATCGCATCTAGATGTTGTAATTCATCCCAAACCTTTTTCAATTTCCCAAAATACGCTCCAATAGACAAGTTTTCCTGTCTCAAATTAGCCAGATCTCTACGAAGCTGATACACCAGAGGATCGTTCGATTCAAAGAACCTTTCCTTGATATCATCCCAAAGTTCCTTCGCAGTTTCAACATACATGAAGCTCTCAGCTATTTCGCTCGCCATCGAATTAATCAACCAGCATCTAACCATTGAATCAGCTCTCATCCGTTTTTCGTATTCCTCACTGCCTTCTAGTGGCTTCACACAACTTCCGGTAATGAATCCTAGTTTAACTTTGGCTCCTAGCGCCATGATTATGCTTCTACTCCAGCTCGTAAAGTTTGAGCCATTGAAAGGAGTGGAAACTAGAACCATCCTAGGATGATCCGAATTTGAAAGAAACAACGGATTGACATGCGGATTAGACATACCGTTCATCATGTCGCCGAACTGGACTCCCTGATTCATGATGTTCCATCCTCTTCCAGCTCCAGCTCCTGGAGAGGTGGCATCACATAGGTTCCGCGACCATTGCCGCTCCCCTTGCCTCCAACACCAGATCCTTAAGTTTGTTGATTACCTCGCCCAACCATAACTACAAATCAGATGCAACTGACGATCTTGAATCCGAAATTGAGAGAAAACACAGATCAAGCGCTCGAAATTAGTGATCGGAACTCTCGAGCTCTGATACCATTTGAATAAACCGAATTCGGACAAAAACGAGATGGAAGCAAATCAGATCTATGAAATTGAAATGGAGAAAACCTCCATTACAGAGTTTGCATAAGCAATTAGAGGAAATTGGAAAGTTTGTTACAACCACTCTAACAGCACTCCCGCCTATCTATATACAAATTGAACAACAACATGTGAAATGACGAAACTACCCTCCTGAACTAGTCCGAGTGTTAGCCGAGTGTGTGAGTGATGTGGCCCATAACCTTGTATATACTCACATTGGATTTCTATATTTTGCTGATCTCACACTTTGTTTTGAACTACTTCTTCCCTTCTTGTTGAAAGACAAAAAGGGGGAGAATATGTGGTTTTGCTGGACTACGGGTTTGTAAGGCCTTACTTTTGTTTCGCTGGCCTTACTGGTTTTAGGTTTTAAAAACACTTTGATCCAACATTATCTATTTGCACTATGCTTATATATATTTGATGGCTTGTATGTTATTTCTTTTTGACAGGAAACGGGTGCAAAGATTTTGTCTTTCATCAAGGGGGAGATTGTTAACTCCACCTTGATGATAAGACCTTATTAGTTGATGAAAGCCAAAACCTTGGTTTTCAAGTGTTGGTAAGATCTTACCGAATGTCTCAAAGTGTTACACAAAAGGCTCGGATTTATTTGAATTATTTGAATGGACTTATTTGTTAAATGTGCCTATTTTACTTGAATTTACAATTCTGACTTTAAATGATCAATAGTTTATTGGGCCTAAATTAGACTTGTTTTTGGTTCTAAGTCTCCAACTCCCCATGCATCTTTTCCACGTAACAGAGTGAATATAATTCAGAGGCTTCCCTTGGTTTGCAGACTGCACATCTTGGAGTGGAGGCAGGGCTGTTCAGTGGTCCAAATTGGTCCGAACAGGCTCAAACCGTATTGAACTTTAAACAGATTTTTTTTTAAAATAAAAAAACCGAACTGGTTTGCAAATTGCATATCTAGGATCAATCCAAATCCTCTACAACACTTACTATAACACTCCCAACATCACAAAATTATTTTCACCTTTATTTAAACTTAAAAAAAATTATAAAAATTATATACATATTCTAAACACCTATTTTTATATGTTTATAAATTTTATTTTTGAAAAATCATGTTTTTACATTTTTTAAAAATTCAAAAGGTATTATTTTATGAAATATATTTATAAAAAAATTTAAAACATGATTTTTCAAAAATAAAATTTATAAACATATAAAAATAGGTGTTTAGAATATGTATATAATTTTTATAATTTTTTTTAAGTTTAAATAAAGGTGAAAATAATTTTGTGATGTAGAGAGTGTTGTAGTAAGTGTTATGGAGGCATTTTTTTCTCCCAAATGTGCATTCCATCTCTTTGCCCAACCCAACAGCCAATCCAATGCTACCCATTCATGTTTATATGTTATTTTTACATTTCATGGTGATAATATTACTCAATCGGACCCTCTCGGTAAGGACCTTGTCTTGCCATTGTCATTAGGGATGGGTTGCAGCAGCGGCTGGAACTTGGAAGGGTCTGGGAAGCTCTTGACACCACCACTGGTGATGCATTGGTTGAGTTTGAGAGAACGTGCCCAGAGTTTCAATCGATTCTTAGGAGGAAATGCTCTGCAGATCAAGTTGCCATGGGAAAAGGTCATGACGGCTGCCGCCAAGGAAATACACAACTCAAAAGGAAATTAGAAAACCACAAGTGGAACAGTAAGCATTACTACTTGTTAATCCATCAAACTTGCCCTACTTGGTACTTACCCAGATTGCTAATGCAGGACCCTTCCTTTAAAACGAGGACCAGGTATTAGATGGAGAGTACTCTCTTTGTGAATGTTATAATCCACAACTGTTCTTCCATCTTCTAGTTGTTTCCCGGCGTAGAGGAGCATCTGCTGATCCACAGGAATCCCCTCTTTCTTCAGTATCTCAACTTTCAAACCCTCTATGGCGTCAGAGCTCTCCACATCCAGTGTAATCGTCTCCCCATTCACCTTTTTAATGAAGATTTGCATAACACGCCTGAGACATGGCACTAGCAGGACCGTTGATTCCTTCTTGATGTTATAGTCAGCCAGGGTCCTGCCATCTTCCAAATGCTTATTATCGGAAAAAAGCCTCTGGTGGCGAGGTGGAACGCCCTCTTTCCCCTGAATTTTGGCCTTGACCGTCTCAATTGTGTCGCAACTTTTCACCTCAATGCCGATGGTCTTGCCCCTAAGTGTCTTCACAGAGATGTTCATACCTTCCTCCTTGTAACGGACAAATAGTTCGATGGACGATTCCTTGTCGATGTGACACTTGGCCAGGGTCCAGTCATCTTCCAATACCGTACGAGGAGCACACATTAGCAACTGCCGGTCAGGCGGGATCCCTACTTTGTCCCAAATCATGGTCTTGACATTTTCAACAGTGTCTGAGCTCTCAACTTCAAGAGTGATGGTCATGCCTACATTGCCTAGGGCGGTCTTGACGAATATCTGCATACTGCCGCCGAGGCCGAGCAAGAGGTGGACTGTGGATTTGTCGCTGATGTTATAGTCAGCAACAGTCGTGCCATCATCCAACTGCATATTACCGAAAATGAGAATCTGTTGGTCACACCGGATCCCTTCCTTGCCCTGGATTTGTAGCTTGATGGCCTCAGTTTTATCAGACCTCTCAATCTCAACTATGAACGTTCGACCAGTAAGCATCTCTATGAAGATTTCCATCTGGATAAGGATAACCAACAACGCACAGAATCAGTCTACTTCTACAAACTAGAAACAAACATATATAAAGATCACAAAAAATAAGGAAGAGCAATTTTTTTCAGGAACTAAATGAACAATGAACTGCACATAATTCCAACTGATTCAGAAACTGAAAAGAGCAGAGAGAGAACCGTTTTTGGTGCACAAAAAGAACTGAAAACATGAGTTAACAGTCCTGGAACCAGGATTGGAACTCACCTTGAAGAACCGAAGAAGTAGATTCTTGAGACTGCGGAGAACCCCAGAAGACGATGGAATTGGAGATTAGAAAGACTATTAATATTGGCGTTGTCAAAATTAAAGAAGGGGAGGTGAAGAGTTTTTAACTTGGGAAAATGTAAAAGTGAACAGGAAGTGGAATGAAATGGAATGCCATATACTCCGTAATACAATTACTAAATCAACTTCCCCCGTTTTTAATTTTTTTTTTTCTTTTAAAATTATAAGAACTTTTCCCTCGTTTTTTTATTTTAAATTTATACTGCGCGAGACACACGAGATTTAATTTATAAAATAGTATTGTTATTATAAATAATTTTCTAACGGATAATGTTCAAACAAATTGCTTTTGACATTTAGTTTATTAAGGAGATAATTTTTTAATGTACATTCGTTCTTTTTATCTAACATGACCATTTATAAACAAAAACAAAAATGTTTAAAATAAAATTCATATAAAGGGTGGCAATGTGGCATTAAGGTCAAGTTCACAAGTTCCATACCGGCAAAAAATCATACAAGTATATATAACACTTAAAAAAAAAAGAGTCAAATGCACACATCATCATCTTGGTCTAGATGTCATTTCCCATCCAAGATACTACCTTGTGAATGTGAACCATTGCTTTAGAGGTGGCAATCGGGCGAGTCGGGTCGAGTTTGGTTTCGGGTCACTCGGGTTTCGGGTAATTTCTAATAATTTGCTCATGCGGTTGGGTCGGGTTCGGGTTTCGGTTGTATTGGGTTTCAGTTATTCGGGTATCGGTTGTCTCGGATTTCAGTATTTTAATATTCATTTTAAAAAAAATCACTAGAATGTATCTTAAAGTTCGGGTTATTTCGGGTTTCGGTTATAACGGGTTCGAGTCTTAATGGGTTTCGGTTGAATCAGGTTCGGTTCATTCGGATTTCGGGTCCAAAATGGACGGGTTGCAGGAATTACGCAAAGAGCACTCTTCGTACTTACC
The DNA here is from genome assembly GCA_037127255.1 of Persicaria tinctoria. NCBI lineage: Eukaryota > Viridiplantae > Streptophyta > Magnoliopsida > Caryophyllales > Polygonaceae > Persicaria > Persicaria tinctoria. The sequence continues at coordinate 67,560,604 of JBANSL010000009.1, forward strand.
AATATTCATTTTATGGCACTATTAAGTTCATTAGAAAATACTGTGTCGACGTAGTCAGCGAAAGGGTGCATAATAGACGCCAAACACAATCATTGCAGGAATTACGCAAAGAGCACTCTTCGTATTTGATCCGGGGGCTTTGATCAATATTGATGGTATATTGGTATAGAAGTTGTCTCATTAAAAATTTCACTTTGGAAAAATCCAATGGGATAAAGACCAAGAATAAGGAAAAAAGAGTATAACTTTTGTATGGTACTTCAGGCATTCTCATCTTGATCGACCACTCTGGGCTTTTGTATAATCAATCTAGCTTTGTATCTCATTTTGCAATTTTTACCTATTGTGCGTCTGTGCTTTAATTTGTTAATTTTAACATGGCTACCAAAGTATTGCTTTGTTAAATTTTACAATTACAATCTGAAAATTCTATAACATTCTCTATTTCTCGTCCAGTTGGGATCATTACTTTCAGTTCACCGACGTCCTTGTAAAGGGTATTCCTCAGAGGCGTGCTTTAGAAGTTTGACTTGTAACTCATTTAAATTGGCTAAACTTCCAGCTTTACTTTATAAAATTCTATCTTTTTCATCCATACAATTGATAAGAGATGAGTGAGAAAACAAAGCACCATAAGTTTCTTAGACAACCAAAAACAGTAATTGGTTGATATTTTGTATTCAGTGTACGTTGTGTTGAACCCTTTGTTTGCTGTAAAACTACTGTTACAAATTCAACACATCTAAAGCCTCAGGTCGAGAAGTATCCAATCCATCTGTGACAAGTTTCTGCTGGTGATCCCGACCCAAGCAAGAGAGTTGTGAGAAAGTGATATAGATGAAGTCGACTATCAATGCAAAATTTAGCTACAAGACTTCGAATGTATGTTGCAGGTCCAACCTTCTTATACCAAACCATCTCAAAATTGGAGTATTTTGCATCATTTGGTCACTTGTTTCCCCTTTTTTGCAGTCTACTATTTGCTGCTATTTATCCATATTAGCAATTGTAATATTTTGTCCTAGATTTTTAAATTCATGGATTGATGAAATAAATCAGAGCAAGTAAAGGAAACAGATTCATCTCAAGATACTAAAGTCCGTTGAGACTCGGGATCGGGGGTCGTGAGCACACGTGCGCCCATGCGCATATAGTCTAGCATATAAGCCGAGCGGGGTTCCATCCTAAAACCAATTGGCATTAGGTGGGGTAGCCCACTAGGTTATATGCTAAGGCTTTATGTTTCTCATATTCAATGTGGGACATTTTGTCTCGTTTCTCATTCTCAACACAAGAATACAAGAGCTGGTCCAAAACTCTGTTCTGAAGCAAATCTATGTGGTACTCTCACATGGGAGATACAGCAGGCCAAAGCTACCAATTAAATCAAACTCTAGTTTAGGCCTCGTTTGGTTAAACGTGGTAATTTCACTTCCTAGGAAGTTACTTCCCGTGAAATAAACTTCCCATGAATTTTACTTTTCGGGAAGTATAAAAATATGTTTGGTTGAAAATAAATTCACATGAACTCAATTCCTATAATTTGTTTGGTTGCACAGGGAAATCTCATAGGAATTTATTTAGAATTACTCTTATAGCCTTTATTTATTAACACGCCCTTCTTATTATAGGGATAAATTCGAAATTTTCTTAATCGAAATTAAAATAAAAATGAGATTTGGAAAAAAAGGAAGTAATTTGGAAAAAAAAATGGGGGAAGTAGATCTTACCCACCCCCCTCATGGTAAGATAAATTTCACCATTTTGGAGGAATTTCAATTCCCAGGAATTCTAATTCCTGTGTTTTTTAGCTTTAATTTTTTGTACCAAACACATGTATTGCCAATCACTTCCTGGGTTTTTGTACTTCCCAGGAAGTAAATAGCTAACCAAACGAGCTCTTATTCGGCATACATGTATTAGATCTACATAAATTCATATTCAAAATGAAAGATTACAAGCACTAGAAATACAAACCGTAAGTAGTCTTATTCAGAGATCACACACAATACAACCTCCACAAGGAACATACATGGTACAAATACAGAGACAACTTATAGAAGCCAACAAGAACGATGAAATCACATAAACAAGAACAACAACATGCGGTCTTTCAATCCATATAGGAATAACAAGAAGGTTAGATTTTTTTTATTCAGGACCAACATCAGTGATCAGTTTGGTTGGATAACATTAGAGACCATCATCCTCAACAACTCTCTTCATCGGCAGTCAAATATCCAGATCAGGATATCCCTCAATACTCAACTTTTCCAAACTCTTGTTCATGCTGAATGTCTGTGGCAATATCACCAGATTGGGACAGCGTCGAATCATAAGAGTCCTAAGAGAGGTCAAGTACTGGATACAGTCTGCTACTCCAGTCAAACCCTCACAATCAATGATTATCAGATGATGTAAAGAGGTGAATGGAAGACCCTTTACACCCAATGGCAACGTTTGCAATTTCGGAAGTCCCCTGAGGATAAGTATTCGGAGGCTATTCATGCATTCCAGTGAACATGACTCATACTCCAAGTTTAACTCCTTGCAGTCCCATATCAATAACATTTGAAGATTCTCTAGATGCATATCGCTAAGCGGGAGGAATGCAAGCCTCGGGCATTCATGCAAACCCAGAAATCTTAGGGCAGAAAGGCAACCCATACCTTGTGGCAGAACTTCCTGCTGGGTTGTCACCGACAAAAATCTCAGATTTTCCAATCGCTCTATGTCAGTTGGGAGTTCTATAAGATTGATGCAACCATCGAGCATCAAAGTTTGCAGGTTGAGGAGATTGCAAATAGAATCTGGCAGCAATTTAATTCTCGTGTTGTTTTGCAGGCAAAGAAATCTTAGATGCGTCATATAACCAATTGTCCTTGGCAGCACCTCGAATTGACACCTTGGCAGATGCAACACTCGCAAGCATTTCAAACTTGAGATGATTTTCTGAAGAAAGGATTTGCTAAGGGGAAGTTCTGAAGTATTGAGCATCAAGAGCCGAGCCTTTTTTGCTGCTTTGTTAAGTGGCCTTTCAGGAGATTGGTTTCCAGATAAGTAATCTTCATCTAGCATTATGTATCTAGTATTCTTGGAAACCTCCTTTGTATCACGGTTGATGATTGCCACTTCATCCCCGGCCATAGATTTGGCCAAATCATAAACAAAATCATGCATATGATAATTAGAGAATTCATCAATCTTGGTCTCAGTTGCCCAATCCTTTTCTCTTTGGAAAAGGGATTTAGATGAAAAAGCATTAATATTGTTCCATCCAATGAATTCCAGACTTTCTAGTCCGTCTCCTCGATTATCATATGGTAATAATCCAAGTGCCTCCCATAAGAGTATTAAATCTATTGCAGGTATGTTTGCACCTTTTCCAAGTATAGAGCAAAAGCGAAAGCATTGCTTGAGATAAGAGGGGAGTTGTTCGTAGCTCAACTTCAATATATTCATGATATCCTCATGCCCTTTCTCTAACTTCTTAATAACAAGATGCCACTCTCTCTCATCAGTCCTCCCATGAAGTAGGTTGCCAAGAGTTGTTACAAGAAAAGGAATCCCCCTTGACTTCTTAACAATCTCGGTTGCCAAACTCATCAATGTGGGTTCGATCTCTTCACCATCTTCAAATGCCAGCTGCGTGAATATCCTTAAGCACGTTTCATCAGAAAGTTCACTTAATATATATTCCTCAACACTCTTTTTGACCATGGAAGCAACCTTCAAGTCGCGCGTGGTCACAACCACCATGCTTCCTTTTGCACCCACATCCAACAATTCCATAAGCTGTCTCCATACATTTGAGTCCTCATTCCACATATCATCTAACATGAGAAAATACTTCTTATCTTTCAGTGCCTCACTAACCCTGATGCTCAACTGCTGCAAGGATAGTTGTTCCATTGTCAACTGAACATAGTTTTCACCTGTAACCATACTGATGATCTGCCTAAGTATTTTCTTCATGTTAAACCTATCAGAGACATACACCCACAACTTCACATCAAAGTTGTCAACAACCCTCTTATCATTATATATCAATTTGGCAACAGATGTCTTCCCAATCCCTCCCATGCCCACAATTGGCAAAACAGAGATTCTTTCGCAATCCCGACAGCTCAATATAGAGTCGATGATCGACTCTGTATCATGATCCCTTCCAAGGATTTCAGATTCATTGGCCTTAGAGTGGGTCTCTCTTGAGCTTGATTCCGAAGAATCAACAGTAGGCTCAGAGAGAAGCACAAGACTGTTCCTTTCAACAGCAATCCTATCAAGCTTCTTACACACATTCTTAATCTGGTGAGCCCAAAGCAGGCGGAGCAAAACAAAGTTGGAGCGAGAGAAGAATCTGCGGACCTGTTTACGCCATTGGCGTCTGTTCTTACTCCGAATAGCGACCTCAGTGGCGATATCGTCGAGCAAATCATCGATGTCATACATGACATCCTGGAGCTTTCCGAGCCAGTTTTTGACAGAGTCGCTGGTGGATTGCTGCTTCTCGGCGTCTTTAAGGACGACTGCTTGGATGCTGGACAGATTGCTTTCGATCCTTTCAAGCTCGTCTTCCACTCCCAAAACAGATTTAACCTCATCGAAGACGGCAGAGCTCAGTTTGCCGACCACGAACTTGGTGAAATCAAAGAGGAGAGCTTCAGCCATATGTTATCCCTGCGTGATCCGGAAAATGAGAAACTAAATTGAGAGGGAGGGTTTGTGTAGCATCAAGGAAGAAGCTGGAGGATATATCTTGCGGAAACGGAGATTCATAACAGCTAGCTAAGCATCGAATATTGTTCTTTAATTGGCAAGTAAGTCAAGTTTGAGCTAAATGATGTATACTTTCACTTTTCTTTATCTTGATACTTAGGTCCTTGGCGGAAGAAATGTGAATGGAACGTCCATGGTTAAAAGTATCGACCTTCAAGTTACATGTAGTCACAACTACCATGCTTCCCTTCACCCCCACATCCAAAATTACCTTTAAATTTCTCCATTCGTTGGAGTCTACATTCGATCATTCTACATAACGTCTAATATCAGACAATTTTTTTTTTCCAACTGAATGCAAATCAAGTAGCTATTAGCTACCCGCAAGAAGAAATTGATGATTATAAACTCCTCTACCCTTAATCTTTGCCCACTTTTACAATGACAGGATTGGTCAAGTCCAACTTGCTATCAGACCATTGCAAGTTTTGCTTGAATCAACCTTTTTAGAGCTCTACAGAATATTAGGTACCAAAGTCATGCAGGAAGATGGATTTTCTAGGTCAAAATCCAAAATGTCGATACAGTAAACCAGTTCACGGCTAGCCAGATCTAGCAAACAAGGATTCAAGGGAAATTCTAAAAGGCTGAGATGCCTCTATGTGGATAAGTTTGAAACAACCGAAAAGCACGATTGAGCAACTAACATCAATATATAAGCTGTCACTCATCATCCTTGTAAGGGTATTCCTCAGGGACGTGCTTTAGAAGTTTGACTTGTAACTCATATGCATCATCACCTCGTAGCATGTCACGGCTCCACGTGACTTCAGCCTTCATTGATACCTGCATCCAGCATTGTTTCAAATAAAACATAAAATAGTTGAAAATATGTCTCACTCCTGGAATTCTTAAGAACAAATATAAACAAATATACCAAGCAGCATACTTGTACGGCTGATATATATAATTGAAAGCCAAAATAAGATTATATTTCGGGAAAAAAAATATGGCTAAACTGTCAGCGTGATTTTATTTCCATCTTTTTCATCCTTGCAATTGATAAGAGATGAGTGACAAAACAAAGCACAGAAGTTTTATTTATCTTTGACTATAGCTAAAGGTGCAGTGCATCAGGAAAAACGACAATGTTCTATAAAGACTGCACTATGTATCATCATAAAAAGGGGGAAAAAAGACTTGGTATTAAAGCAGATAATAAAGGAGAATAATCAAGTAGTTAAAACGCACCATTTCAAGGGCTCCTCTAATAACGCCGCTCAAAATGTTGCAATAATGCAGACCCTGACATGTGTCAGGGAGCTCAACAAAATCAACAAGTGGGTTGTCTTCCAAGACAATACTACAAGTTGTTCCCTCAGCATCCCAGTTTGTTACAGATGCAGTCACCCCCAGGAACATTTTAAAGCCAACCTGTTTAAACAAGATGCCACAAAGCTTAACCAATATATGCATACTTATCGGAAAATATACACGCAGCATTGTCCGTACCTTTTCAAACAGGGGATACAGTGAAATGTTTGATGTAGATAATAAATTTGAGTGATCTGCTACTCATATTAATAGACAGACTAGTAAACATCACTTGATAAGTTTAAGTGATCCGCTACTCGTATTAATAGACAGACTAGTAAACATCACTTGATAATGCCTTTGTATACAGTTGAAAGAAATGTGTGATTTTCAGTATCCATGAGTCGTGTAGAAATCACAAAAGATATAAACAAAAACCGAGAGGTTAACATCTCCAAAGGACTGCAGAGTCTCAGGTGGAAAGGCATGCGCTCAAGATCTTAGTTAGAGAGCCGAGCAGATACAAATGAGACAGCATCACCACTTTCTCATGAATCTCATCCGTCCTTTTCACAGTGGCAATCAGCAATGTTATTGAGAAAGTTAATAAGGAGTCAGATTAATTTGCCCCCACAACAATGTGGCTCCATATCTGCCTAAACAATTTTTTGAGGTCCAGAGTTCTGATATCTACCTAAACATAGCTAAAATACTCAATACATCTTCACATATTTTCTAAACACTCTTCTCACAGAAGTAGCATCAGCTTTTCTTACCACTTCAATAATGAGGGCAAGGGGCATGGTTTCCTTCACTTTCAGCTATAATAAACCAGGAAGTTATATGCACACAAGTCACTCAGAAGATAGAATCAGCGGTATCCAAACTGGAATAGAGAATTAAATTCATAGCATCTAGGGTTTTCGAGAAGGTGATTGAAAAGTCCACAGAGATGTACATAACCATTCATGGAAAAATTGATTGATTGGATAGAAATAAACTCCTCATCAAAGTTGAAAACTCTAGGTGAGAATGAAGACCCTTCATCGAATAAAAGATTCAATCAAATCAGAAGAAAATGAAATATACTAAACGTAACTGGTAAAACACATGCTCTTCCCTTTTTTAATAGATAAAGAACAAAATTTAAAAAGATTTTCCACCACGGAAATTCAACACATTCCAGTTGTTGAATGAGAAGAATCCATATGTTAGAGTGCCATTCACATAGCAAAATATTTATAATCCCATAAACTTAATATAGTTATTTCACATATATTAATTGTTTAAAGGTTTCCACTTCCCTGTTGTCTTCCACCCCTTGTGAAATACAATCCTTCAAAACTGTACCCTTTATTATGTTTCATGAAGAAAATTAAGGACATGGTGATAACAATTTAAGAACTGCATGGGAAGGAAATAGTTGTGTGGACTGAGCAATTCAATTTAAAAAATACCTTAGCAATCACTTCAGCTGTCTCCTTGAAATCCACACATCTAGACACATTGGATTTTGCTAGGAACTCGTCAATTAGCCGAATCCCAATGTTGTAACCCCTGAAGATAGTTAGAGGAGAATGTGAGAATTCATGGCATAACAAAATCCAAGTAACGTTCGAGTCAGAATCACATCTAAAACATAATAATAATAATAAGCCTAATAATCTTGAAGCATCTCAACCAAGCCACGGGACAGAAAGGAATGTCATATGAAGCACACACATTTAGTTATATCTAGCATGTAATGAAAGTACTGCAAGAAGAGGCATCTCTTCCAGTGTTTGAATTCCATCAATCATCTTAATTTTCGTATTGAAACAAAAGAAGCAACAACATTCAAAAAGAAAGTTGCACCAATTCAAGTTTGAGAAAAGAAAACACTCATCAAATTCAAACTGCATATTTAAAAATACGGGAAAAAAAAGGTTTCACTTCACATAGATAACACAGAAAAAGGGCATAGTAAAGAACAGGAACCCTACATTTGATCAAGCTGTTTGTTGACCTCTTCGACCTCTTCCAGATCAGTAAGCAATTGCCGAACAATCGCTCCATAAGTAAGAGTGAACAGCTCAGCGTTCTATCACAATTAAATTAATTTTCAAGTATTTAGAACAATTAGCAGCCAAAGAGACAGTGTCAATGTAACCAAAAATGAAGGAACCGGAAAAGATCTCCCTAACCCCAATCCCATCCAGTACCATATTACGCTCCCGATGTAATCAAGGTTGAGAACTCACCACGCGGTCAACGCTGGCGAAGATTGCATCGCCGGATCGAGGAGCAACCGGAGGAGGCATTTCAGAACAAATACGAGAGAGAACCTGCGCAACCAATCTGAAATTAGATGAATTTCGAAATTATCATCTCAGATCTAAACCGTAAAATAATTTGGGGATTGTTGATAATTCATCCTGGATTCAATCTGCAATTGAAGTAAAGAGTAACAAGACAAGGAGATGGTAGATTGAGATTTACTAACAGCGGGAGAAAAAAATACGGAGACCAAAGCGGTGTCGACGGCGAGGGTGTGTTGAGAGATGCGGTGGTCGGCTTCACTTTGCGAGTTACATTTGCCTTTCTTTCTTTTTCTTTTTTCTTTTTGTTTCTTTTCCTTTTCCTTATTGTCAACTTTTTCACTTAACCGCCCTTTCTTTTAAACTTGGCAAAAAAAGACACCAACTTATTACTAGTATTTCGTTTGGGTTTGTTGGGGAGAATCATACATTCATACACATATAGAAAGAGCTTAAAACTCATGAAAAAATGAAGGAATCGCGTAAAAAAGAAGTCAAGATTGGTATGAAAAACCCTATTGAGATAGTTTACGAGAAATTTTATAAGGCGTTGGAGGAGAACACAAAAAGAAGATATTATTAATTTTCTTAGTCTATTATTGAGAGAAAGATTAATAAAGTCTGATACATGAAAGATGAGTCTAGTAAAGTACTCCCTCCGTTCAAAAATACATGAACTTTTACTATTCATGCATGCTTTTTTAGGAGTTAAAAACTATATAAAATATTAACTTTTTTATTAATTTTTTTGGTAAAACTAATTCAAATAACCTAAACTTTGATGGGGTGAGCAGGTAGCACCACGAACTTTATAAAGTGACAAAAATAACCCAAACTTTTACCATTATGTGCTTATATCACCACTAGGCACCAATATCTTTTTTAAAATAAAAAATAACACATAACTTTTATAGTTTTGAAATAAATTTTTTAAAAAAATACTTAAACTAGGTTTTTTAAATAGAAATAACACAAAAAGTAAATTTTTTTAAAATGAATTTTTTAATAAAAATTACACAAAATATTGTTTAGGTTCTATTTCAAAACTATAAATGTTAGATGTTATTTTTTATTTTAAAAAAGACATTGGTGGTGATATAAGCATATAGTAGTAAAAGTTTGAGTTATTTTTGTCACTTTATAAAGTTCGTGGTGCTACTTGCTCACCCCACCAAAGTTTGGGTTATTTGAATTAGTTTTACCAATTTTTTTTAATAATTACAAACTTATTGATAATAAGTTTGTAATTATTAAAAAAAATTAATAAAAAAGTTAATATTTTATATAATTTTTACTTTCTTAAAAAAACATACATGAATAGTAAAAGACAATGTATTTTTTGGACGGAGGTAGTATTTGTGAACGAGTTACATATTCAACAAAGATGGCACATCTACTTCTATAAGTTACTCAATCGGGTATAGTCCACCAAAATATAAGTGCCCTCCGTTTAGTTACAATTGACGTTTTAGGATTTTTTTTAAGTTTGGTTATTTATTTGACGTTTTGGCTTTTCAAAATCCATCGGTCCCACTTCCTATCTCTCAGTTGATTTCGTACACTGTGTTTCCTCCTCCTTCCCACTTTAATTCCAAAGAAATTTGCAAATTATGGAGCAATTAAAAACAGAAGGTTTTACTTTAGCATTAATTAAGTGCAGTGAATGATGAAAATGTGCAGGTCTATAGTAGTCCTTAATTCTTGTGCCTTCATCCAAAGCGTCACTTAATTGTAAACGGAGGGAGTACATTTTTTAACCATTCTGGAATGGCTCACCGGAAAGGACTTGTGGATAATAGTCATAGGTCCCCGGTTCGAACCCCGGAATGACCGCTCTTTATTTACCAATTCAAGGAGGGAGTACATTTTTTATAGTTGAAATTTAGGTTGAACGAATTGAATATTTGGATGAACACAAAAAGGTTTGATTCATAAATGTATTTCGTGTTTGTTTTTCTCTTTTTCCGAAAGCTCAAACTAGTGAAGCTTTTCAACTGGTTTTTGGATCAAAACATAGCCCAAAGATTAATGGTCTAGGATTATAATATCTCCGCGAGCCCACTAGCAGCAAATTCCTAGTAAATTCAGCGGGAACAATCTCCTGCCTATTGCTGCTCCGCTCCGCCCTCAAACGCCGTCTTCCACTTCCCCGACCTTCTCGACCGCCACACTCCGCCTCCCCCGCTCATCTCTCTCTCTTCAGCGCTTCTTCGCGAAAACGCACACAAGGACTCGGAGCTTTCGGCGATGGAGAATCAGAGCGGCGGAAAACGAGCCTCCTCCGCTAAGCCGCCGAGGAAGCTCCCTCGGGAGAAGGTATTCGGTGCCGGCGGGCTGCAGTTCTCCGATCAGGAAGGCTTCAATCTTGTCGGAAGCATAGTTGAGAAGGGAATCTCCGGTGATCAGCCTGTGGCCACTACCTCTTCTATTCCTCGCCCTTCCGTTTTGCCCTTCCCTGTCGCCCGCCACCGCTCCCACGGCCCTGTATGCTTCCTCTTTCCTCTCACCGACTCCTTTTTTCTTTCTAGATGAACAGCTTTTTGTTTCTGAGGTTGCGAATTGACGAGGTTTCTTTAATTTTGTTGAATTTTGATACTTGTAGGGTTGTTATGCGCTGTTCTCTATTTCATCATATTTCCCCTAAGGAATCGTAAATTGGATAAGCTTCCGAGTTTGATTTTGCTGTTTAGTGTATAATGATTGTTACTGGTGCCAATTGCAGATAATGAAAAGAACTGGTATTGATTGTATTATATAGATAAGAAAATAAAGCAAACAGTTGGTAGTGAGCAGGCTTATACTTGGATGTTCTTTTAATCCGACTATTAATGATAATGTATATATTTACAGCATTGGGGTCCAAAAGCCGAGGACCCTTATGAAGATGATGAGGAAGACAATGATGCTGAATCTGATGCAATGAATTATGAACCAATATCACGGTTTGCTGAACCTATGAAGAAGAAAAACAAGAAAGGTCTACATTTGAGAAATTGGAGAGAGTTGCTTTCCTCTGATAGTTCTGATTCACATAGGAAGGAAGTGGATAAATGTCTTCCTTCAAATGCATTGAAGGAGAAGGCAGAAAATATGGAAGTTAGTAATGGAGGAAGCATGCCAGACAATTTATCTATAGCAAGAGAGATAAATGTAAAGACAAAATCAAATGGTGATGAAAGAAGATTGGTCTCTGACATAGAAAGAGGGCTCACAGGATTTGATTCTATGGACCTAGATCAGGTCACAGAGCCATCAGTTTCTATGGACTATGAATGTAAAGCTGCAAATTATGTGAAGTCAGAAGCGCTTTTTGGAGAAACAAGAAGGGTAGGATCCACATTCGGCCACCAGACTACAGTGTATCACAAAGAAAGCTCAGCATCCTGTGGATTAATGTCAGATCTCGGCAGCCTTGAAAGCCAGATTGATGCTGAAAATCAGGCTCGGATACAAAGCATGTCACCTGATGAAATAACTGAAGCACAAGCAGAGATTAGGGATAGAATCAACCCAAAGTTGTTGAATCTGCTGAAAAAACGTGGAAAAGAGAAGTATAGTAGCACCAAAACCATCTCATCTTCCAGGGATGACACTGGATTGCCGGGTAAGGAGAACATTGAGCGGTCACCAGTTCTTGAAAGGAATAACTCTCCTTCTGTAGTTTCTGCTGCAGATCAAGACACACAGAGAAGGCCAGATCAAAATGCAACACCAGTTGCGTCCCCTGATGGTGGTGGGTTATGGGATGCTTGGAGAAAGAGAGTTGAGGCAGCTAGGGATTTAAGGTTTTCCTTGGATGGAAATGTTATCCAAATAGACCCCCTCCATTCAACAAATTTTGGTATGCCTATCTTGCATGTTATTTCCTTTGCATTTGCAATCTTTGAAGTTGGAGAAGTTTTTTTTTAAATAAATTTCATATTTCAGTTTCCTATTGATGTTTGATGCCCACATTGCATCTTTTGATATTATGATGCTTCTTATGTGGCTATGGGTTTCACGAACTTGAAGTTGGATTAGAGATTTTCGTTGCAATGAATTCAGTTTTTAAAGAACGGAAATCTTAATGCATTTGACTTGTAGATGAACATTAATAATTTCTTCATTGTTAAATTGCCGCCTTTTGCTTTCTTTTACTCTTTCAGATGTGGAAAGAAATCTAGGTCATGGGGGATATAGTGCTGATAATGTTGCAGAACGAGACTTCTTGAGAACTGAGGGGGACCCTGCTGCTGCTGGGTACACCATTAAAGAGGCTCTAGCTCTTTCAAGGAGTGTAGTAAGTTTAATCACCTTGCACACAGTTATTTAATATTAGGAGTATGAATTAAAATTTAGTATGCCTGAAATTTAAATGCAATTGCATAGATTAATTATCATTTGCAGATTGTTGATGAAATTGTATAGTGAATGACATCTTTAGCTGCCTCTATTCAGCAAATATACATCCAAATATAATATGTTGTTATCACTAGATCTTGTTATTTGAATTCAGGTTCCTGGACAGCGGGCCCTGGCATTGCATCTTATTTCATCTGTGCTTAATAATGCTTTGCAAAGCATTTATCAAGATCACACATCAGACAATTCAGATAACATGAAGCACTTTGTTGACTGGGAGGCTGTTTGGGCATTTGCATTGGGTCCTGAACCAGAGCTTGTTTTATCATTGAGGTAAAATTTTGATTCCAGCAATGTTAAGGGTCATTGTGGTAATTCTAAATATAAACAAGCTCTTCCTTTTACTTGTATGAAATTGGATAAATAATAACCTAGTGTTAGAATTCAACATTTCTTACTGTGCCAATAAGTGATGGTGCTTCTGTGATAGTGTCTTATTGTGAATACAAACATTAGTTGGATCTTGTGCTTGTGTGGTGTGGCATTCGTGAAAGTTTCATTTTTTCCCTTCATCTTATTTACTTCCATTGCTGCAGTTAACGTTTGTAACGTGCTACTGCCATTATTCTTTGTAGGCTATCCCTGGACGATAATCATGATTCGGTAGTTTTGGCTTGTGCTAAAGCTATACAATGCATGCTGGCATATGATTGGAATGAGCATTTCTTTGATATCTCAGATGTATGTTCTCTTCGTCTATTGATAACCAGCGATTTTCTGCCCTTCTCTTACCAATCTTTCTCCCCCTTACATGGTCTACTTCCAGAAACTTGCTTCTCAGGAGAAGCATCTTTATACTGCACCGATATTTCGATCTAAACCAGATATTCGAGGTGGTTTCCTTCATGGAGGATTTTGGAAATATAGTGCTAAACTATCCAACATTCTTGATGGTAATATTGCCGAAGGGAAGGATGAAGAAGAGCGAACTATTCAAGATGATAATGTCATTGCCAGTCAAGACATTGTTGCTGGCCTCGTTAGGATGGAAATCCTGCCTAGGCTGTTGTACCTTTTGGAGGTAAGAGGCAAAATGTGCACATACACGTATCATATCGAGGTTAAAAATTTGATGAATATGCCTAGAAATGTGTCATTAATGTGAAGCTAAATTTTAAATATAAAGTTGGAAAAAGAATTGCATCTTAATTTGATGACAAATTGTAAAATATTATTGATAGAGAGTGTTAAAATTTGATGAAGATATATATGATTTTTCATTTTTAGATTATTTTATGAGAACTGTATTGAAGAACCTTTCGAAATTATACAATATGTATACAGACATTGAAGAACATTTTTAGATTGCTTGGACTACTGTTAGTAATATTTTGTGTAGGTTGTAATTTGGAGTTATACTTTTATTATATATTCTTATATATCTTCATTTGAGTGCCTAAGTTTTGTCTTATATATTCTTATAGATCTTCATATATTTTTATATACTTTTATTATCTTTATAATATTTTCGGGTCACACGAAAACACCCTCTCAACTTTGTTGGGGAAAGGGTGCATACTACTAGACCCCCAGACCTTGCAAGGTGTGGGATATACTGGGTCGATTGTTGTTGTTTGTAATTTTGAGTTATTTTATTTCTTTGACGTGTGTTTCAGGCAAATCCAACAGTAGCATTGGAAGATTGCATATTGTCTATACTTATAGCAGTAGCTAGGCACTCTCCAACATGTGCAGATGCAATTTTGAAGTGTGAAAGGCTTGTTCAGACTGTTCAAGATAGATTTCTCCCTAAAAACAAATGGGAAGTTCAGGCTTGTAAAGTGAAATCAGTCAAACTTGTGAGGGTAAGGGCCATGTCCTGCTTGCAGATATTAATTGGTTTCTTTATTTTATTTTTGTTTCCTTCCAGTTTTTTGGAGGTATGATTGTTTATTTGTTGGACAACCTTTCTTGGGGCTTTTGTTCTCATGTACCTCCTTTTCAAATGAACTTAGGTGCTGGCTCAATCTGACACCAAGAACTGTTCTGAGTTTGTCAAAAAAGGAACTTTTGAAAGAATGATGTGGCAGCTGTATCAAGCTCCATTTTCCTTAAATGATTGGGTAGCTCTGGGCAAAGAACACTGCAAACTCTTATCACAGTTGATGGTTGAACAATTACGTTTTTGGAAGGTCTGCATCAAGTTTGGCCACTGTGTTTCCTATTTCACACACTTTTACCCTGCGTTATGCTTGTGGTTGAATCCACCTACAATTGACAAACTGATAGAGATGGATGTACTCCAACAGTATGCTTCTGTGTCTGGTGAAGCATATCTTGTCTTGGGAGCTTTAGCTGAAAAGCTTCCTTACTGGAATACAAGAGAGAGGTTGCACCATCTCAGCTCAGATACATGTAATGATGATACAGCAAGTTGGTGCTGGAACGATGCTGCTTCTGTAGTTGATGTTGCTTTGCAGTGGATAGTGTTGGACTCTGGGGCACCTTTATACAAGTTTTTTGATCAGCAAAACAAAGTTGAAAGTCACTTTCTTCATCAAGGCTGGGCAAAATCCTTGCTGTGGGTTATTGCAGCTGTTCTTCACATGTTGTCTACCATAATAAAGAATGCAACTCCCACATGTTCACTCAATTCTAAGACTACAGAAAAGGGGAAGTTGTTGCTTGACCTTGTTTATAAGATTGGATTTCCATTGATCAACAATGGGTTTATGAGCTTTATTGATTCTGATATTATGGATCATTCATCAGAGACAAACACAGACAGATCTTTTATTGAGAAGCTGTGTCGGTTCAGACATCACAATGACCGTGTAACATCACTAGCTTCTACACATTGTCTTCATGGTGTGCTTAGGGTAGTAGCTTCTGTTGATAACTTGATTGATTGTGCTAAGAATCAGGCCCTTGCTATGCCTTTTAAAGGGAAGGAGTTATCAAAGGAAGAGAGAATACTTGATGCTGGAATACTTAAATGTTCAGTTGTTGAGTGGAAAAGGGTGCTTTGTGAATGGGTTAAGTCTATCAATTTTTCCAACTATAGTCTGCATAATATTGAAGTATTTGGAAGGGGTGGTCCTGCTCCTGGCGTTGGGGTTGGCTGGGGTGTTGCTGGTGGAGGGTTCTGGTCTGTAGCCATTGTTTTGGTGCAGGAAGATGCAAGATTGCTTGCTGACTTGCTTCCAGTTTTTCAGGGTTCTTCCCCCAATTGCATACTTGGGTCTGAAGATAAGGCAGTCACCAGTCAAACAGTCAGTTGCACCCTGGCAATGTTATTATCTGTAGGGCCAAGAGATAAAGTGGTTGCAGAGAAAACCTTGGAAATCATGCTTCAAATCCCTGTTTTGAAGCATCTTAAGTTATGCCTCTCCAACTTCCTTAACAATGGCCAGGGAGGTCAGCTTCCCTTGTGGGAATATAAAGAGGATGATCTTGAGCACTTTAGCAACATTTTGATTTCTCACTTCAGGAACAGGTGGTTGTGTAAAAAGACAAAGAAGTCTAAAGCTCATGATGGATTTAGGTCTCCTCAAGATATAGCGTATGGGACTCATAATTCTCTGGCCACCATTCATGAGGACATGGATACTTCAACTGCACTATTACAAGATTCTGCTTCTCTGGCAGTTGAGTGGGCAAAACAGCGTCTCCCTCTTCCTTCTCATTGGCTTTTTAGTCCTATTGCCACTATTTGTGATGAAAGGCTCGGTGTTCCAAGTAGGACTTCAAATGGGACTGCACTTGTCCAGGATTCGGCAGAGTTGCTTGAAGTTGCGAAAGCTGGTCTTTTCCTTCTGGCAGGTATTGAAGCGATGTCTTTCAGTCTGTCGGAGGATGATTGCTCCCCAATCAAGAGTGTACCATTAGTGTGGAAACTGAATTCCTTGTCAGTTTCCCTATTTTCTGGAATGGGTGTACTTGAAGAGGCAAGGAGCAGAGACATATTCGAAGCATTACAGAAGCTGTATGGGCACCATCTTGATGAGTTGAGGGAAAGTGCTAGCATCAAAGGATATAGCAAGTCCAACACGACTTTGCTAAACTTTCATTCTGACATACATGAGAGCTACTCAACCTTTATTGAACCGCTTGTAGAGCAGTTTGCTGCAATCTCTTATGGTGATTTGACTTATGGAAGGCAAATTGCAATATATCTGCACTGTAATGTGGATGCTCGAACGCGATTGGCTGCTTGGGTTGCGTTATCCAATGCACATGTTCTTGAACTGCTTCCAAGTATAGACAGTTTGATCGCAAAGCCTGAAGGATATCTCAAACCTCTGGAGGTACTGTCCGAATACTTTTAACATCTTCTATGGTTTTAGCTGAATAATGTTGATCTTGCTCTAATGAGAGCTGTTGTCCGAATACTTCATTGCAATATTATGATCAATCTTGATCTGTGTTTTAAAACTTGTTAGAACATTAAATTTTTCCATACTAATCCGGGTGTTCTTAGCAGGAGGATGAAAGTCTCTTAGAGGCATTCCATAAATCCTGGGTAAATGGTGCACTGGACAGAGCTGCAACTCGGTACTCGGGAACATATACAATTGCACTGCACCATCTATCATCTTTCATTTTCAGCCATGACAATGGAGAAAAGCTGTCACTGAGGAATAAATTCATCAAGTCTCTCCTGAGGGATTATTCAAGGAAGCAGCAGCACCAGGTAACTCAGATTTTTTTTTTAAATCATAAAAACTACTCCGTATATATTTTTGCCAAGTGCTTAAAGCCTTAAACCATCTGTTGATATTATGGGGAAATCTAATCTGTTGGAACATGAAATTATGATTGCAGACGATGATGGTGGATCTAATCCGATATAATTACCCGCCCAACACACAGACGTCCTGCGAAAACGAAGAGTTATCTTTGCAAAGTATCCTATCCAAGAGGTTCCAGATCCTAACGGTAGCTTGTGAAGGAAATTCCTCTCTGTTTCCCATAGTGGAAAGACTGAAATCAGCTTGTAGCAGACTAACCTAGCTAGACGGTTCATGAAAACTAGTCTATTGATGCTCTCAAACGTTTCACGTTCTAACAACACTCTGTGGAAATACTCATCCATTATGAATGTCGATTTCCTTCGGCCACAAGTAATCAATAGAGGGCATATAAGCTAACCTGGTTTAAGAGGTGTAAGCTTATACACTTTGATTATGCCTTTGCGAACTACTAGTTGGCAGATATCCGAGACGATTTTATTGCATGTCCAAAGTCTTAATGCTGTATTTGTTGTTAGGGGTGTTATGTGAGACAAGCTACTCGTGATCGGCTCGTATAAAACTCGACTCGAACTCGTTCATTTTCTAAACAAGCCGAGTATGAGCACATTTTTAAGCTCGTTCCAAAGCTCGGCTCGTTCGAATTAAACTCGAATAGCTCGAATTTTATGAAATTTCTAAAAAAAAAAATTTAAAGTTATTGTATAATGAGAAAGTAGAATTGCCTAAAGCTCGAAAAAAGCTCGGCTCGAGCTCGCTCATTTCCTAAACGAGCCGAACATGAGCACATTTTTAAGCTCGAGTCAAAATTTAGGCTCGGCTCGAGCTCGTTCATATTCTAAATGAACTAAATATGAAAAAGTAATACTCGGCTCGTTCGACTCGAATAACAGCCCTACTTGTTGTATATAAAGAAAGAACAAGGAGAGCATGCATTTGTGTTCCTAGAATTGCAGTCTTGATATCTCATCAGTGCACACTGTGCAGTGTTGTAGGCCTGTTGCAATTGGTGGGGGCTCATCTTGCATCTAACCCAATATGTGTAAATTTCAGTTGGCAAAAATCAAGTCCAAAATGCTAGAGACGAAACCAATAGATAGATTTTAGTCGCTTACTCGCTTATAAGATACTATTCAAAGTTATGCACTGCGTGGATGCATTATGTTACAATCTCCTGAGCAGAGAACAAAAATACATCAGCTACAAGCTCGAGCTCGTTTCTGATGCGCAATATCAGTTGCTGACCTCGGGTAGAGATCAAGATTGGGATTTGGTTCCGCAGGAAGTACTTGTGCTGTTTCAGCTGCACAAGGGGATCGATGAAAGTTGCATTGGCTACTAGAACTTATGAGTAGCTGTTTTATGTTGCACCGTCATTGCCATACTTGGGTTCCGGTACCAGAGTCGCAAGCACTGAACCAGGAATGGAAATCAGGGTAGGCTGAAATCGCCTTATAGAATATTTTTTTTTAAAGTTATTAATATGTATTAATATCACATATATATTGATTAGACCAAAAAAATCACATAGGAGTATATGCTCAATACCTCATCAACACCGGACTGATGTGCCTGTATGCATGTATATATATGCTTAGAGTACTGAAAAGTACAATATATATCCCAGTTGATTGCATGCTCAATTGCATGTAGAAAAAGAACAAAAAAAAAAGGGGTAGTGAGGTTCGAACCCGGGCGACATTACCATTAGTACAAAAAGGCAACCAACTATCCTTAGTAGACAATGTGTTTCACAGCTTCTACCTAATGTATATATTTTGGATTTTTGGGGTGGGCTGTGGCTTTGCCCAACCCACCCCGGGGTCCGTCCTTGCAGAGTCGTCATGAGTCTATAAACTTGACAAACAAACATATAGGGTGTGGGCCATATAAATAAGTTAAAAAGTGTGAAATTATTAGCTGTTAAAAAAATAAACGGGTTTATCCGTTTAAACGGTGTATGGAAACAACAAATAAGCTTTAGTCAGTTAAAAAAAAGGTTTATAAATAAGCTGCAGATTGAAGCTTATTTTGAGGTTTATATTCCATAATTACTATTTTACCCCTTCTCTTTTATCTTATTTGGTTTGAAAGTACCACAATACTCCTAACAAAAACCAAATAAACTCCACTTTTTACAAATAAACTGTTTTTCGCCCCATACGGAGTTTATATTTTTTTAATAAATTTTTAACTACTTTTACCAACTGTTTATAAATTTTTACCCTATTTATAATTTTAGTCAGTTTATTAACCTCGTCCCATACGAACCCATAAATATAGAGGTAATTAAACATAACTTGACCACAAAGAGAGCATTCGTTTGGAGTTGGACCATAATTATTGTTTAAAGTTTTTATTTAACAGTTTGTGTAATGAACTTCTTGATCAACTTATTTTTAAAATCGAGTGTTGCATTTTTTTTTGTAAATAATAAAAATAGTAAATCTATAAAAACAAATAGTCCCCTCAAAGCACAAGAATTTAGGGAATGTGCAAGGAAAACGTGCGCTATTTCCAGTAATTTTATCCCCATAAGCCTTTGATTTCGTCAATTAAGCCTTAAAGAAACAATTAATGGATCAAATCTTTTATCCTCAACATCACTATATAAACTCTCACCCACACGTAGCCAACGTTCAAATCAAACCAAATCATCGATCCATCAATCTCATACAACATGGACTCACTAGCTAGAGTTGTCACCCTCATCCTGATCTGCACAGTGTCGCTCTGTGCAGCCCGGCAGCCATTGACAACAACAAACTCCACAGAAGAGGGCGAGAAGTACTCTCTCACCCGTAAAACCCACGTCGTGATGACCAACAAGCTGGGGAAGGGGTTGAAGGCGACCCTCCACTGCAAGTCTAAGGACGACAATCTTGGTGTCCATGTCTTAGACGACGGCCAACATTACGAGTTCACGTTTTGCCCAAACTTTTTCGAAACCACGCTCTTCTTCTGCAGGTGGAAATGGGTCGGAGGGTGGGTGGATGGGGTCGTTTATAAAGCCAAGAGGGATATCGCAAGGTGCGGCAGGGTCTGTTCGTGGACCATCACCAAGGCCGGCGTCAGTGGCAAGAACCGTGATGGAGCTACTGATCTTGTCTACACCTGGAATTAGATTTAGACTCTCGCCTTTTTTTTAGGTGATATGGTTCTTTGCTTTGCGTCGTTTGTTTTTCGTTACTCGATCTCCTTCTTCGTTGTATTGTTCGGGTTTAGTCTTGTCCTTCGTGTGACATATTCGTTCTTGGTAGTTTAATTTATGCTTATTTCGTTTATTTTTATGTCATTCTGAGTCACGCAGAAACACGTACTCTAGATCTCTTGACATAGTTAGAATGCTTTCAATCGCAAGAATGACGACAAATGGACTACAAAAATTAACTTACTAAAATGGCATATTCATTAAAAAAAATGTCTAAAAGAGTACTCGCTAACACTCTTTCGAACCCGCAACCTACTCTTTCTCGACGATATCAGAATAAGAACTTACAAGTTAGATGACCTAGTTAAATCATAGTTTGGGTAACACTATAAATGTGGAGCTCAAGTTTTCATATTTTAGTTTTGAATATCATATTTGTGTATGTTGTCAATTTGGATATAATAATGCACATCAATACATCATATTGTGCTTTTTACAACTGAACCATAAATAAGCATTATGAATTATGATATTTGCGCAGTGCAGCACAGAGAGTGTGTGGCACATCCTTTGTTACTCAAAAGTTGGTTATAAAAGCAATCAAACTCTTTCAATCAATCTTTATAAGCTTGAGAGTTGAGAGACTGATTCCAAGTCTTAATACTGTGCTTGTATATAAAGAAGAACAAGGACTCAAGGAGAGCATGCATTTGTGTTCCTAGAATTGCAGTCTTGATATCTCGATCATCAGTGCACACTGTGCAGTGTTGTAGGCCTGTTTCAATTGATGGGGATTCATCTTGCGTCTAAACCCAAACGTGTGAATTTTCAGTTGGCCGAAATCAAGTCCTACATGCTAGAGTCTAGAGACGAAACCAATAGAAAGGTTTCTTGAAGGCACAAATGTTGAGATATGATCGATTTCTGATCAGCCTTCAAGGAAGGAGATGATCTCAACGACGTTGTCTCAATTAGTGAAGAGAATTGGAGTCTTCAAGTGTGCAACGGCGTGGTTTCATCTAAATAAGCTGAGCTTAAATGAATGTAGTCGCACGGCGTCGTTTAGCTCTTCTTCAACATTTGAACTCTCATCCCAGCTCCATCCGGATTCAATTGTTGTGATGTGTGGATGATTATCCCACATCGAAAAACACTGAACCCCGGGCCTTGCATACAAGTCAGTGGGCCACTCCTTCTATTGTCAATTGGTTTTAGGATGGAATTCTGCTGGTCTTGTGTACTCGGCTTGGGTGTGGACCCCACGTTATATGGCCTGCCGGAATTCATCATGGTATCGGAGCGGTGCGGTTCCTTTATCTACTGGGCTAGCCGGCCTTAAGGCAAGACGTGAAGTGTCGAAAAACACGGAACCTCGGGCACGTTATATGGCCCGTCGGAATTCATCATCAATGGATTCAACTCTCCTCCCTTGGTCAAAAGTTAGTTAGTAATAGAGGTCTCATCCTCACTCTGTAACTACGACTTCCAATTCAATCAAAAGTTTATTTTCCTGTTTGCTCCAAATCTCTAAAACTTTCTACATGGTATCGGACCTCTCTAGAGAATTCTGAGATTTTCTTCAAGATTGTTGTTTCCGACTTTCCGCTGCACAATTTCACGATGAAGACCACGTTCGAAGAAGGATCAAACTCAAAATCTGGAAGCTCCCAGAGATCGGGAGTCAAATCGGTGTTTGAGGAAGGCTCTAGTTCCAAGCGAAATCTGGAAGCATATGCCATAAATCTTGCTATGCAGAGTGATCTGTTGTCTCTTTCGAATTGGGATCACCCTGGCTTGTCTCTGACCAATGTTCCTTTCAATGGAGGGAACTATCTTGGATGGAGAAGGCAAGTGCGTATGGCGCTTGGAGCAAAACTCAAACTCAGATTCATCGATGGAACCTGCGTGAAGTCTGAGGCAGGGAGTCCTAATCATGAACGATGGATAAGGTGCGACTACATCGTAATCTGTTGGATTCTTCACTCTATGGCACCAGATCTATCTTGTGCTTTCCTTTATGCCAATTCTGCAAGGGGTTGTGGCTGGAGATCGCGGAGAGGTGCGACCAATCTAACGCACCTCTTATTTTCCAATTGCGACAAGAAATCGATCGGATCCAGCAAGTTAATGTCTCAATTGCGACTTATTTCTCAAAAATGAAGAGGTGTTGGGATGAGCTCGATAATCTGTGCGGTATACCTACGCACTTGTGGAAATCTGAATCGGCGCTCTTGTGCCATATTGTCACGTGTTTTGGATATGGAAAACTAAAACCGATTGATGCAATTTTTGATGAACCTCAATTCTGATTACGATCAAGTGAGAAACCAGATCCTCGCTATGGATCCCCTTCCCACTGTGAACAAGGCTTACTACCTGTTGCAGCAGGTGGAACGACAAAAGCAGGTGATTCATATCACCTCCGATCCCACTGCCTTCACGGTTCAGCAAGGAGGATCCTCTAATGGAGGAGGCTCGGGAGGAAAGAAAGATGGAAAGAAGTCCAAATCTAGTGGGAAATGTGTTTGTGATCATTGTAAGGAGGAAGGCCACCTCTCTTATCAGTGCTTTGAGATTATTGGCTATCCCGATTGGTACAAAGGGAAGCGAGGCAAGAAGGGAAAGTTGATGACTCAAGTAAGTGCTGGGGGTCAGGACATGATGGATACACCTATAGCAGGAGACGGTGGCTCTGTTCACATGAATCCAGACTTTGTTCAAGCAGTTTGTCAGGAGGTTCTGAGAGTCATCAAAGGCAAAGGTGTTGATCATTCTGGTTATCCCACTGGTGGTGCTTCTTCCAGTTCATCTGGTTTCGCAGGTATTATTCTCACTGAACCCACAGTCATGAGTTCTCAAATGCTTGATATGAATGGTTTGTCTTAGATTCTTGATACTGGTGCATCTGATCACGTCACTTGCTCTATGCATCGTTTCTTTAATGTTGCTAAGGTCCAGCATCCTATTTTTGTGGTTTTGCCTGATCATTTTCGGCATGAAGTTTAGTTTACTGGTTCTGTCAATATTTGGCACAATATTACTCTGAGCAATGTGTTGTTGTATGTGCCTGACTTCCATCATCATCTGATCTCTGTCAATAAACTCCTTTGTACTCATAAATTGGGGGCATATTTCACTGAAGATTATTGTTGCATACAGGACCGTTTGAGTAGTAAGATCATTGCTGAAGGAATTGTAATTGATGGGATTTACAAACTGGGAGCTGTTGTAGACTCTAAGAAGATTGATGGTGAAATTTCCAAGTTTGTTGGTTCTTCCATGTCCAACTTGTCTGTGTCTTTACTACATAATCGTCTAGGGCATCCCTCTGTTGGGAAAATAAGGCATATGCCAGTGTGTAAGGGTCTTGTAACTCAGGGCTTTGTGTGTGATGTCTGTGAAATCTCTAAGATGTATCGCCTTCTTTAGTTTGAGTTATTCTGTGTACTGGAGTTGATACATGCTGATGCTTGGGGTCCTTATAGGATACCCACTTTGAATGGATAACGGTTTTTTCTCACTCTTGTGGATGATGGTTCTAAGACAACATGGACTTACTTGCTTCAATCTAAAGCTCAAGTCTCCCGCCTCTTGTGTTCGTTTTTTGCCTATATCAAGAACCATTTCTCTATCACTCCTAAGTTTTTTACATTGGACAATGGGTCGGAATTTGTGAACAAAGAGTGCAGAGAGTTGTTTACTTCTCTTGGGATTCTTCACGAGGAATCTATGGTTTATAACCCCCCCCCCCCCCCCCCCAACAAAATGGCAATGTTGAGCGTAAGCATCGTCATCTTTTAGATACTGCTAGATCCTTATCTCTAATTGCTCATTTACCTGATTTCTTATGGTGAGAATGTGTCATGGCTGCAACTTACTTGATAAACTTAATGCCGGTTTATCCTTACAGTGGATTTCTCCCTTAGAGAAGTTGTTTTGCAAACCTCCTGTCTATGAGCATCTCCGGGTTGTGGGTTGTTTTTGTTATGCTGCTTTAGCTGGACCTTGCAAAGACAAGTTTGCTGCTAGAGATCGTCGATGCGTTTTCATTGGGTATCCTCCCAATCAAAAGGAGTACGGGTTAATGGATCTTGCCTCAAAAGAAATTTTTTGTAGTCGAGATGTTTTGTTTAGGGATCGAGGAGATCTTTCCTTTCAAAGGCACTCCCCCAGTGCATTCATCTCCTTCCCCGTCCCCGCCTTTGGTAGCTCCTGAGGATGACATTGGGTTTTTGCCTGTATCCAAGCCTACCCCTCCTTTTGTGCCTTCATCTACAGTTGTTCCTTTAGTAGCTCCTTCACCGAGTCTTGGTGA
This sequence comes from Persicaria tinctoria, assembly GCA_037127255.1. Taxonomy (NCBI): domain Eukaryota; kingdom Viridiplantae; phylum Streptophyta; class Magnoliopsida; order Caryophyllales; family Polygonaceae; genus Persicaria; species Persicaria tinctoria. The sequence continues at coordinate 67,585,492 of JBANSL010000009.1, forward strand.
TTCCTTTCCTTCTCCCTCCCCTACTCTTGTTACTCCTGCAACTCCTGCAGTTACTCCTGCAGTTGCTCGTCCTCATAGGGCCATTAAACCCCTTGCTTGGCATGAGGACTTTGTGAATTGTGATGTCTACATCTATCAACCCTTCTAGCTTCATTGATAGTTCTACTGCTTTCTCAGTTTCTTTGGCCAATGTTTTGAGCACTCGAGAAACTCAACATTACAGAGAGGTCGTGAAGCATGAGTGTTGGCGCTCAACTATGGATCTTGAATTGCAGGCCCTTGCCAAGAATCATACATGGGAGCTTACTTCTTTACCTTGTGACAAGCATGCTCTTCCTTCCAAGTGGGTATATAGAGTCAAATTCAAGCCTTATGGGTCTCAAACTTAGTGCTGACTCGGGAGATCCTTTACCTGATCCTGAGTCTTATAGGACTTTGGTTGGTAGGTTGTTGTATCTCACGCTAACTCGTCCGGATTTGTCCTACTCTGGTAAACATCTAAGTCACTTTGTTTCTTCTCCCCGGGTTCCCCATTGGCAAGCTGCTAAAAAAACAAACGAAATTGCACCGAGAGACCGGACAAGTTGGTAGATGGACAAATCATTATGTACAAACAGAAGCAAATACATAAACAAATAACATAAATGAAATTGCAGCAAGTAAATGATACTGTATAAAAGAAAATTAAAAAAAAACGTACAAGTCATCTTACACTGTAAATCACAAGCTAAGACAAACGAATCGATTGGTCAAAAGGAAGATGCAAACAAGGAACTCTGGAAACACTAGAGGACGTACACCTCAGATTATGGACTTCACAGAGCCATCAGATGTCGATAACACTTTTTTTAAAAATCGAGTGTTGCATGCTTTTTTCTAAAATAATAATAAAAACAAATAGTCCCCTCAAAGCACACAAATTAGGGAGGGAAACGAATCTGGTCGCCGACTCCCTTGCTAAGTTAGCTTTGTCTTTTTCGCTTGGTTTTGTTTCCCTTTCGGAGCTGCTTTTGGACTCCATTACGATTACTGAGAACGATGCTAGGGGAAAGCTACTCCCCGTTTTGTTGTTGTGTAGCCCAATCTTATTTTGATTAGTGCATTGGAGAGGAGTTCGGCTCCCGTCCAGTTCAAACATAACTACAGTATACAGTTCACCGAATATGGACCATTGATTTTAACCAATGGCTTAGATCAGTCCAAATTAGTCCTAATTTATTTTAAATACAAAAATAAAGAGAAGCAAATCTGACCCATTTTCCATACTTTACAAATTAAAGAAGGTAACTAATTGATTTACCGTAACCGTCTAAGACTCAAAGATCCGATTTTATTTGGATAAAAAAAAGATCAGATTTTATATATTTGCATCCAATTAATTCTCCGTTTTTCCCACCAAAAAAAAAACACACGAATTTAGGGAATGTGCAAGGAAAACGTGCGATTTTTCCAGTAATTTTTTCCCATAAGCCTTTGATTTCGTCAAGCCTAAAGAAACAATGCATCAATCTTTGATCCTGCATCACTATATAACCTCTCACCCACACGTAGCCGACGTTCAAATCAAACCAAATTATCGATCCATCAATCTCATACCACATGGACTCACTATCGAGAGTTGTCACCCTCATCCTGATCTGCACACTACCGCTCTGTGACTGTGCAGCACGGCAGCCATTGACAACATCAACCTCCTCGGAAGAGGGCGCGAACGGTCTCACCAGCAAAACCCACGTCGTTATAACCAACAGCTTGGGGAAGGGGTTGAAGGCAACCCTCCACTGCAAGTCTAAGGACGACGATCTTGGTGTCCATGTCTTGGACAACGGCCAACATTTCGAGTTCACGTTTCACCCCAACTTTTTCGAGACCACGCTCTTCTTCTGCAGGTGGAAATGGGTCGGAGGGTGGGTGGATGGGGTCGTTTATAAAGCCGAGAGGGATATCCCAAGGTGCGGCAAAATCTGTTCGTGGACCATCACCAAGGCGGGCGTCAGGGGTAAGAACCATGATGGGGCTACTGATCTTGTCTACACCTGGAATTAGATTTAGACTCTCACCATTTTTTAGGTGATATGGTTCTTTGTTTTGCGTCGTTTGTTTTTCGTTACTCGATCTCCTTCTTCATTGCATTGTTCGGGTTTAGCCTTGTGCTTCGTGTGACATATTCGTTCTTGGTAGTTTAATTTATGCTTGTTCCGTTTATTTTCATGTGAATTCTGAGTCACACAGAAACACTCTCTTGACAGAGAATGCTTATTTCAATCGCAAGAATGACGACAATGAAATGCTTATTTCTACCATTAGAGCATCTTGCCTCATCTATTACATATGGACTACAAAAATAACTTTAAAATGGCCTATTCCATAAACAATGTTCATTTGACCTAAAAAAGAGTACTCGCTAGCTAACACTCGAACCCGTAACCTACTCTTTCTCGACGATATCAGAATAAGAACTTACAAGTTAGATGACCTAGTTAAAACATAGTTTGGGTAACACTATAAATGTTGAGCTCAAGTTTTCATATTTTAGCTTTGAATACCATATTTGTGTATGTTGTCAATTTGGATATAGTAACGCACATCATATAGTGCTTTTTACAATTGAACCATAAATAAACTTAGCATTATGATATTTGCGCAGTGCAGCACAGAGAGTGTGTGGCACATCCTTTGTTACTCAAAAGTTGGTTATAAATGCAATCAAACTCTTTCAATCAGTCTTTTATAAGCTTGAGACTTGAGAGACCGTAAGCACGCAAACTATTATTTCGCCTTTTACTAAAGAATATCATGTGCTCTGCTTGTGAGTTGCATACTCATATTTTTGGAGAGATTTTTCCCAACAAGGACTCCCATCTAATATTGGGAGAGTGTACACCACAGTTTGTGGTAATTCGGCCCCTGTCAAAAAAGAGTTTAAACAATAGAAGCAAAGATGTTACTGTTTAAATATTCTCCATTTCTTCATTGTTCCACAAGTTGGTATCCAAGGCGTAAAATGTACATAATACAACGTCGAAGCAACATATCTCACTTGGTCACAAAGTAGCGGAACACTCTGCTTGTTGCTTCTTGGATTGATGATTCTAGCCAGGACACTCGAATTGAAAGGTATCAATAGCATATTCACTGTTCTATAAACTGACATCCAAGACATGAAATGCACATTGAACCCATACTACCTAGAGGACTAATTACTCAGCAACAAGATTTTGTACCTACAATAGTACTATTTCCAATCTGATGTTAAGTGCTAAACTTTGCTGATTAGTGGAAAGTTCTTATGGCAGATGGTGTATCCTGCTCAAAACGTGCAAGTCGTCGTCATCAAATCCTGAAGATGTCAATATCTTTTGGCCCATATGCCAATCTTGTTATTGTACAAGTGTTCACAGATCTTGGCAAGACCCATTTCTATCGTTAGATTTAGGTTTCCACTGATATGATAATAGCCACAAACCACGAGTAAAGTGATAGCATACCAGACTGCCATCTTGACATGTAACCCGACATAACTCGATCCGTTGCCACTCTATTAAGAGACGTGACACTTCCATGACTGCACAAGTGAGGAATACCAAAACTCAAATTCCAAACATAAAATAAGAATCTCTATGTTAGATAAAATAATCATTCAAAACCCTAAGAATCAAGTGTGTTTAATTTAACAATGTATTTAAAATAACATAATTTTTTAATAAAATACCTTGTAAATTGTGAGTCCATGTCAATCAGTTACATTAAATTTATAATGTAGTTATAAATTTTACACAATATTGAATGTTTAACTTAAACAATTTAAAAGATGTTTTATTTAAAATTTACTTTATTTTTAACTCATAATAAAAATGTGTAACCAAAAACTATGCAAGCGCTTATAATTATATGTGCATTACAATAAAATACAATGGAATTGAAAAACATCATAAACCAAAATCCAAATGCAAAGTAAGGAGTGATTGATGAAGTCAATGATCAACAACCAAGATACCAATTCTATCCATTCTCTGGGTCGATATAGCAAGAAAGCCTTGCAAGTTCAAACTATAGATTGTTCTTTTTGAAATGCCAACTTGCAAGTTCGAACTATTCAATAACACTGCACAAGAAAAGGCTGGAAATATGCTCTTACCTGAGGCCACATGGGAGTTCAAATCGAAATATTGAGCCAAGTTTCTAACGGCCTGTTCATTAATTGATTGGTATTGCTGTCATGAGATTCATACCCATGAGTCGATGACCTTTTTTCTATTGTCCATCCTTGTATCTTCAATAGCTACCTTTCTGTACAGGCCCTTGCTCCTATCCAAGAACCCTTCTTTCATCATCCCTAAAAGTCTTTCCCTAATAGCCACAAGCTGATGCTTCTCAAGGAGTGTGCGACCATCATAGGCTTCCCTGAGAATGACAGTCTGCGTATCAGATTTCTTAGAGATGTAGAAAATGGCAGGATGGCGCTCAAACACCTTTGTGAACTTCTGCGGCAGAGCCAAAGGCTTTCGGAGATTGCTTACATTCCTGCGATCTGTTTTCTTTTGCAAAGTCAGGTGGAGAAGTTCATGAAACACTCCAACAATCCGCTTCTCCGAAACATCTGTCCGAGGATCCAAATGAGAAGCATCAGTGTAGGGAGAAGTATAAGGGAGCTTTTGCCACTCATTTAACCACGTCAAACACTTCCTCTTCAATCCAAAGCCCCGAGTAAATCCCACAGGGAAGGCCAAGCACTCATCCTTACCTGATTCCCCTTTTCCAGTGATGCCCACAGATCGTTGCAAATGCGAAACAGTAAGATCATCATCCCAAGAAACAAGATTCAAGCCAACACGGCCATCTACAAGGTTGACAAAGGAGAAAAGTCCGGGGTGCAGTGGAATCAAGGATTGATGGTAATCAAAAGGGAGACCCATATCCCATTTCAACTGGTCAATGGTTTGCAAAGGAAGAACCCGATCTCTAGTGAGCAAGAGCAATTTCCTAAGCCTATTCAAAATATCCATCTGATTTTGCTGAAGGGCACTGCGTTCTTCCAAATGCAGATCTAATGCATCAGGGGTCAATCCAAATGACGGGACTGGAGTGCCACCAGTATCAAAAAAAGACGATTCGCGGAAGATATTTGGGTATCGCCTTATGAAGGTTGATAGCTTCACATTGTCAGGCACATCAAGCTGTCTATAATACCGATTGAGACGATAGATGGGGACATTATGAGGATGATAGGAATAGATCATGGAAACAAGAATAGATGCAGCTCTAAGATCTCTCTGATGCTCCACGGCTCCATCCAAGGCTTCATCCTTAACCCACTTCAGCTTCACATTAACAAGATTACACTTCTGCAAATAAATGTAAGCGTTTCTATGATTCAACAATTTGTGTAATCCTTTCCCGCTACTCAGCCACCAAATCATGCTTGCCAGAGACGATCAGAACGTGTTATTAGCAATGTTCGGCAACATTATTAGCATGTAAGAGGATCCCAGAAGGCCCTGCGTTGAGGCAGTTAACAATTAAGAGAGTACATAGAAACAATAAAATTGAACCCCTAAATTGAGCTACAAACATAAGATTGAGCCAAGTATTAACACCAAACAGGTACTAAATTTAGGTTTCATTTCCTCTCTTAGTAGTTCAAAGCCAGAATTTGAACGAATTCACTTACAACATACAATTAAATAACAGCTGAACTGAAACACGTGATAGAACATCAACGAAAAAAGTTGTAAACTTTCGAACCTAATAGAAAACCAAAATGAAATTCAACCCCTAATATCGATGAATCAAATTACCTTGCCAGAAATCAAGGTATTCACGGCGGATTGTTCTTCTTCCGTGTGTTTTGACTTCTCTGAAAGACAGATTTTGGGAGCGGGGTTCTGATTTCCGAGGACAATGGGAACCGGCTGATTTCGATTAGAAGACGATGACACAACATCAGAGGTTGGCCGCGATGGTGATCAAACCAGGGAGAGCCGTTGGGTTGGACGACGGGAGGAAAGTGTTAGTGGTGGTGGTGGTGGTGGTGCTGATGAGTGACGATTAGGCAACTGGGGTGCCGGGCTGCCGGCGGTGGTGATGCGATTGCGAGAGAGGGAGGGGGATATCGTTCACTGGCTCTGGTGTGGGCTGAACAGCCCATTTTTATTATTCTGGGCCGCAAGCCCATGAACCATTTTTATAACTGGGAATGCAATTACAAAAGTTTCCACTAGAGATCAAATCTTTCATATGAAAAAACACTATTTTGAATTTTTTATTCTTGAAGTTTGATACACCCTCATATCCAACTTTAAAGGTCGTTGTATATTAGAAAATTTGATCACTTTAAATGTGGTTTTAAATTCTTTAGACAAATAATTAGTATTAGATTATGAGATTTAATTTGAGAACTGAACCTTATTTTTGTTAATTATATTTTTCTCCAATTGTTTATTGATTGACTTAAAAAAATACATTTAATAATGTGATAAGATATATGTAATAATTAAAAGAAATAAGTGGATTGACATTTTTATTAAAAAAATACATTTGACCCGGTTTTGGGTCAATTTCGGGTTGGTCAATTTTTTTTATTTTTCTTAATAAAAAATCGTATTTTCATGATTTTATGATAACTTCAAAATGTAAATTTAAAGATGTGATTGGTAAGTTGTTCTTTTTAGGCTCTATACTTATTAGAAAATGTCATCTAAGATCGAGCGCTTGTGATTATATACTACATCCGATCTAAAATATTTGATTTTTACTATTAATCATTATTTTCAATAAATTTTAAAACTCTATAAAATATTAAAGTTTTAATTAACTTTTTGAAATTATTCCATACAGATCAGTAATGAATAATGAGTATATAAATTTAATTAAAAAAATTAACATTTTATAGAGTTATTTTAGCTTTTTTAAAACATGTTGAAAATAAAAAAAAATCAGATATTACCGATCGGAGAGAGTAATATACAATACAAATAAATATAAAAGTTAATTTAAAAAAGAAGATCGAGTGTTTGTAATTATAAAATGGAATTTCCATGAATAATTTTAATAATATATAATTATAAATTAATTAATTTTAATAATATATTAATTACTAAAATTACCCTAATATGACTTTGAGATTTTCTTGGTTTTTTATTAATTAGTCAAAGTTTTGTTTTAACAAATTGGGCGGGTCACCGGTCGAAACCCATTTGACTCAGAAAAATATCGGGTTTTCGGGTTCGGGGCAACAAAAAATTCCGGGTCAAAATTTTCGGGTCTTAATCCGAAAAATTCCGAGCGTTCGAATCGGATTTTCGGATCGGGTTACATTTTGACAGGTCTACTTGGGCATAATTTAATGTGTATACTTTACGTAAAATACTGACTCTTGCGAGCCCTCAATGAGTACCAAACAACTTTTCTTATAAGGCTTGTAGTTGACTAGTTGCGTTGAGAAAGTGATGCGTAATTGTGAAATGGGATTTAATAGAACTGAAAATAAGATTATGATAAATTTTAAATTATTTAAATCAAATTAAATAGTTGAAATTTAAAACTATTTTATTTTAGCTATACTTTTTATTGTCAGAAAAATGTGTTGTTTACATTAACACATTGTCCCCAAATTGCTAAATTCCAATCCGCAATCAAACACTTATTGATCCTTCCTTCAATTTTGCAGGTCTTCAATTTGTGCAACTGTATTACTCGGTCTTTTTTGTTGCTCCTTCGTCCCTCGAAGTTAGGGTTCCCAATTCCAAATTCAATTTTATTTTTCATTTTAAAAAAAATACAATGATATGAAAAAAATGGCCAAAATACAAAATTAGTATTTAAAACTGACAATGTTTGACATTTGAGTATTTAAAAAGACTTCGGTGTCAAATTGGTATTTAAAACTGCACCGATTGACAAATTGATATTTTTTCTAGTCGGAATTTCTGTTTCCATGTGCGTGACTCCTACGCGTATACTGAACCCTTTTTGTTTAATACGCAATAGTTAATAGTTAATTGCTCAAGTTTACTTATCCATCATCTCTTAAAAAAATAAACAAAAATAAACTCCTATTAATTATATTATATCTTACCTAATATAAAGGGCCACAAATATTATATTTGGAAATAATCTTTTAAGTAATACTTATTCCGTAGGTGGGTTAAAATCGCTAGTTGGTGGAAAACAAATCTTTTTACACACAACTTGACTTAATTTAGACCAATAATTGTCCCTTTAACCAATTATTTATATCGAACCTTATCCAATCTTACACATCAAAAACCTACCCCAGCTTTTTCTTTTTTAAAGGGGTAAATTACACATAAGTAGATAACCAATCATAAATTAGGCTAATTTTCACATAACAACCCATAAAATTATTATAGAAATCTATCCATAAATTAGATTTATTTTCACAAAACTACTCATTTGTTAAATGTCTATTTATTTCATTTGTAAAGACGAAAATGCCCCGATTCAATATCTTAGTTTTTTTCGGTAATAATTTGAGTTTTTTAAGTAATAATTTAGGTTAATTTTAAAGTTTATCCACAACTTAATCAACATTTGAAGGATATGAGATCAGCAGAAGTCATTGCAAATCTCTACTTAACCCATTGCAAATCTGATGCAGATATATTGGTTGGGGCATTTATATATGTTCTACATTGTTTAATATCCTTTATTTTTTCAAGGTAAAAAGACAAATAGTAAAATACTTACAATAGTTTTCCTTCAAAAACTAATAAACTTGAATTAATTAGGACTTTAGGAGTGTTTTTAATCAGGTTTAATGGGACGTGGGTGGTCTTTTGAAAATAAATTTAATTTATGAGTGGTTTTGTATAATTTATAATTTTATAGATGATTATAAAATAAAATGTAATTCTTCAAATTGACAAACTGCACTAAACTAGTAAACTCGAGAGCGATATGGCATACCAATGCCACGCGACTCATTTAAGGGTGTGTTTGGATTCCCAATATATTATACTTATAAGCATAAACACTTGTAAAGTGTTTGGTTAAAAAATATTATAAGATATTTAAAATAACGTAATTTTAAAATAAAATACCTTATGAATTGTGTAAATTAATTATATTAAGTTTATAAGATAATTATAAACTTAACACAATATTGAGTATTTGATTTATACAATATATGCAATATTTTAGTTTAAATTCACATTATTTAAAATATATAAAAATTTACCTAAACAAACATTTCCAAAGTGTTTATCTTTATAAGTGCATTATAAACATAAACACTTTGGAATCCAAACACACCCTAAATTGACTAGCAGGTAAACAAGACTAACAAGCCACTCATCAAGCTTGACTTTCGCAACTACAGTAATCTCTCATGATTATTTTATGGATATGCTATTCACATGACGAATTTTCGTCAAACGCATGGCGGTGGCTATCAACATTAGCTATTAGAGACGGATGAGGTTGTTAAAGGGGCGCTGGAAGCTGCTGAAGTTAGGAGGTGTTCGGCTGCCAAAGATGGAGGAGGCGTCGACCAACATGCGTGTGGGAGAGGGTTGTTATGGTTTGTCGACTCCGACATGAGAAGTCGACATTTGGTTTTGTATGGAACCCGGGGATTGAAGCAGTGGATTGGTGCAAGAGGGGAATCATTCTCAAATGGGAGTGATGTGAGGTGCCGAATTCGAATGTCGAAGTCATTGGGGACTTTGTCGACTTTAGGAGTCGGAGTCAGCGGAACGGTTGCACATTTGATTCACAATCGATATTTTTTCTCTCTTTTGAAATCAAAGCATAAATTTTCAATTAAAATAAACATTTTTAAGGGGCACATCATCAATTTGCACCTCTTTTGTTGTGGTAGATTTTAGTCTTCACAAATTGCACCATAACTTGTTGAATATTCTCAATAGTTCTCAGGATTTCCCTAATGATATAACCAATGAAAGATTAGCCCGATCGAGTTTGTAATTAAGACATCAAAATTGAACTTAAAGAAGCCCGATGTTTAGATTTAAGCTTCTTGTTCGCCCTAATCTCCAAGTTTACATTGATCCACCCCCTGATGTTGTCATGTTGGCAGTGGCCACAAAGATGAGATTCTGAGGCAACTGATTAAACTCGACAGGAAAGATTTTCTAATTACGGTATTCCTAGATAGCATGTCAGAGGAAGCAGAGAGAGAACAAGTCTCAATTCATGTTCAACATTTGTAAATTGTAAATGTAAAACGATGCTCCTTATTAATTATTTAATGTATTAAATGAGATGTATATATATGACTATAGTCTCTATAATATGTGTCAGATGATGAGTCAAGTGACGGGTACGATCAATACGACTTTCTCAAAACCTCAATATACCAAAGTAAAATTTAGGCAACTCTTCCCTTTAAAAAAATAGGAATAAAAATTTAGCCAATTCTCTGGTGCTGTAGAAGGGAATTTGTTGCAGTGGTAGTTTGTACGAGACAAGATCGAAGTTGTAGTAAAGCCCACATGAACACCCTTACCACAATTTGTGGTAGATAAATCAGAGAGATAAGATTATATATTATATAGTGGACACCCAACAAGTTTGGAAAGTAGACGAGAAAACGTGGTCCACACTAACATACACATTACACTACCGTCTACCGGAAGGAGAAATTGCAAATTCACATATACTCCGTAGTATTTAAGTGCACGTGGCCAGCCATGCAAATTGACATATAAGTACATGTGGCAAACCATTTAAATTGACATCCAAGTACAAGTGGATTTTTTTTATTTTTTTTACTGTACTCATCAAGAATAGGATAGTACTGTGTCCTCCGATCCGTAACATTAATTTATCATTTGATTGGATGATATTTATAATCACGAATTGATATTTACACCAGATGTCTAAAAACTTAGTAAAAAGGGGAATAAACTCCTCGCAAACCTCAATACTTGTAGAGATAACAGAGGATAGTACTATCCTCCGTAACATTAAACTCCCCGCAAACCGATCCGAAGTGCAAGCTGCAGGACAATCTGTGGACAATAACCTGTGGGTGTGGTGGGGCCCCAAAATTGGCTATTTGCCTATCTATATGTCACCTGACTCACCTCCACCGGTTCATACCCATCCGAGTTTCTATTTCATGCCCCACCTTAAAACCGTTGTCTGCGCGCATTTAATAATTTCAACGCCGACCCTGTTTTATTACCGGTAGTATTCATACCTGCTCCACAACCGTGAAATCGCTCACCTCGGACAACCATCACTCCATTCGATAGAGATTATGAGAAGAGATAAATCATGATGACTCAACCGATAATGTTAACTCCACCTTTATGATAAGATCTAACTACTTACGGTAAGACCTTGGTTGATGAAAGCCAAAACTCAGGATTCCTGACTTTGGTAAGGTCTTACCAAAAGGCTCAAGACTTTAGCTGAACTCTACTGGACTCTGGAAGGTTTTGGGGTAAATGGGCCTATTTCTTAAACAGGCCTAAATTACCCTAATCTAACCGAGAATCCAGTTGCTTTTAAGGGCCATCTCATTGGGCTTAATCCTTAGCATTTATTGGGCCTAGTTTTTAGCTGGGCTCATATATTGTTTTTCGGAATTGGACTTGTGGATATGTTCGGACTTAGACTATCTATCTTAAATATATCCATTAGTTTGTTGTTGAGATTTGACAGGGATTTGCAAAGAAGTGATCAATGTTCAAATCCATAGAGCTTATCTCCAACAGTAGTGGCAAAGGATCCGGAAGAAAACTCAACGTTAAGAAGATCTCCCAGGATGCTTTGGCGCAACAATCTCAACAAACCTTGGAGCAATATCCGGAGGTTTGAATTTGAAATCAGGAGGTCTTATCTATTTAAAGGAGAAGAAGACGACAGCAGAAGACATCTTCTACAACGCTCAAAACGTTCACTGCATTCCAGTCGTCTTCAACCTTTCGATCTCACGCAGCTCTTGTCGCTAAGTGTTGTATTTACTTTGAGTGTGTGAGGTTTCTTTACGCTTTATAGTACAATTCATCTAGGTTATACTAAGAGTTTCCTAAACTCAAAAGTATAGAATACTTTGGTATTCTTAGTTGCTTTGTTTCACTAGAGAGCTTGGGTTGTTAGATAGTAAGGTAGTCTAGAAGTGTGTAAGTCTTCTAGAGGTTGTATCTAGGACTCATAAGGTAAAGTGAAATAAAGTGTGTTGAATCCTACGGGTTGGATAACCCTAGGCGTGGACGTAGGCGGTTGTGTCGAACCTCGTTAACAAGTATCGTGTCCCTTTGCTTTTTATTTTCTTTACCGCTTCCTTTTCATTATTGCTACTAATCTATTTTATTGTCACAGATAAGGTCTTACTGCGTTCGGTAAGGTCTTACGTTTGCGTATTGCGAAAAGATTACATACTCTATCCATCCCCCCCCCTTATAGAGTATCTACGTGCTCTTTCACTGCCTATTCCGCACTTCAATTGGTATCAGAGCCTAGCTCACGTATTTGGATATTACTATCTGTGAGTACTAACCATGGCAGGTGAAGGACAAGGCGGCTTCGGACAAGGAAGATCTATCTCACGTCCACCTCTCTTTGTTGGGGATAATTTTATGCACTGGAAATCTCTGATGAAAATGTTCATCATTGATCAGGATCTAGAACTCTGGCATATCATTACGCGAGGGCCAAATGTTCCCCAGAAGGATGGACCAAATGATACGAAGGTAGATAAGTCTGAGGAAGAATTCAACCAGACGGATCTGGAGAAAACAGCCAAAAACAGTAAAGCAGTTCATGCTCTTTACTGTGGGCTAAGCACTGAAGAATTCAACCGGATTTCCTCTTGCAAAACGGCAAAAGAAATCTGGGATAAGTTGGTTGTGACCTACGAAGGAACTAGTCAGGTCAAGGAATCGAAAATCAGTATATATCTCAGACAATACGAATTGTTTAAGATGAAATCCGATGAGTCTGTGAAAGTAATGTTCACTCGTTTTACGGAGATCATTAATAATCTCGACTCCCTGGGAAATACCTTCCAGAATGAAGAAAAGGTCAGGAAGATACTTCGTTGTCTTCCTAAATCTAAATGGGGTCCCAAGGTGACCGCCATTGAAGAAGCTCAAGACCTTAGCACGCTGGCTATCGATGACTTGTTAGGAAAACTAATCACCCATGAAATGATCCTCAATGAGGACGATGGGGAACCTTCCACAAATGTCAAGAACTTAGCGCTAAGGGTTAAGAAAGAAGAATCTCCTGAAGATTCAGAGGATGATGAAGAGGAAGATCCCTTTGCTCTTATCACAAGGGGTTTGGCTCGCATCCTCAAAATGAAGAAGCAATTTTCTAACAAGGAATTTGGAGGATCTTCAAGGAGCCAAGGTAAGTCTTCTACTCCCTCCAAAAGGAACCGAGTCTTAACATGCTATGAATGTTGTGAAACAGATCACCTAGTTAAGGAGTGTCCTCTCAAAAAGCGCAACAAGGCAAAGAGGAAAGAATCCAACAAGAAAGTCATGGCAGCTTGGAGTGACTCAGACGCATCAAGCGACTCGGACTCTGAGGATGAACAAGCCAATCTATGTCTCATGGCCAAAATCGATGAAAAAGATCAACACCTTAATGGAATGGTAAGAAACCTTCTTTCTAGTTCCAAAGTTGTTCTTTCTGAATTTCTCAAAAATATGATTTCAAGTGAGGAAAGCAGCTACAGAGAAATTAGCAGTCTACAAGAAAAGGTATTGGATCAAGAAACCTACATTAAAAGGCTGTCTCTGAGATTGCAAGATCTTGACAATCAGAATTCTGACCTTATCAATGAAAGTAAGACCTTACGATCGGAAAATTCCGAACTGAAGGAAAAACTTTCAACTCTCATTGGTCAGAACACTGATCTTGAGAACGAAAAGGCAAAGCTATCTGAAAAATGTCAAGATCAGCAAAAAGCCTTAGTGCAATTTACAAGATCTAAGGCTAATCTCGATAAAATGCTTAGAGAACAACAACTTTCCTTAAACCGAAACGGTATAGGTTATAACAAGAATTTTCCTGTTAAACCTACTACCAAGTTTGTTAAAGCTAAAGGAAGTTGGAGAACTCCTACATGTTTCTTCTGCTGCAAAAAGGGTCATGTAAAGGAAACCTGTCCTTATAGGAGAACAGATCCTTATATCATCCGAAACACATATCCTGTACGTTTAAATGAACGGATAAGGCAAGTTTGGGTCCCTAAGGGAACAAAATTACCAAATATGGTATAATCGGTCTATTGGTCAAGCCGGAAAGGTTGATTTGTTGTTTTGCAGGACATCACCAAGGCTAAGGATCGAAAATGGATTATGGACAACGGTTGCTCCAGACATATGAGTGGAAAAGAATCTCTTTTTCATAAATTAAAGAAGCAATCCAGCGGTACTATAACTCTTGGTGATAAGGGAAAGTGCGACATCGTCGGTATTGGTAACATTGGTGTTAATTCAAAAGATTTCATTAAAGATGTATATCTTGTTGATGGTCTCAAATATAATCTTCTCAGTGTTTCACAGCTTTGCGATAAAGGCAATCGTGTTTGCTTTAACAAGGAAAAGTGTATCGTTCAAGACGAGAAGACAGGAGATGTGATTCTTACGGCTAAAAGAGATTCTAATATTTATGCTCTTAATACAGATCGCATTCCACCCTCAAATCTAAAGTGTCTCAAGGTCTTATCAGAAGATCCAAGGGTATGGCATATGCGTCTTGGGCATATCAGCATGCACTCCCTCGGAAAGCTATTGTCTAAGGATCTGGTTCGAGGACTTCCGAATCTGAATTTTAAAGTTGACGATCTATGCAACGCTTGCTCAAGGGGAAAACACACTCGTAGCTCTTTCAAGAAAAAGAAGGTCATTAGTACTACTAGACCTTTAGAATTGTTACACATGGATTTATGCGGACCTATGCGTGTCAAATCTCATAAAGGTAAACAATACATTCTAGTAATTGTTGATGATTATTCTCGATTTACTTGAGTTTTCTTTCTCAAAGATAAATCAGAAACTCTGTTTTATTTTTCAAAACTTTGTAAGGAGTTACAAACATTGAAAAACCTACCTATCGTCTCTATTAGAAGTGATCACGGTAGATAATTTGATCAATTAAACTTTGATATATTTTGTGCGAAATATGGGATTTCTCACAACTTTTCTGCTCCAAGGACACCTCAACAAAACGGGGTGGTGGAACGAAAAAACCGCACCCTGGAAGAGATGTCTAGGACTATGCTATTAGAGAATAACTTGCCCAAGTCATACTGGGCAGAGGCTGTAAATACAGCGAACTATATTCTCAATAGATGTTTGATTCGATCAATTTTAAAGAAAACTCCTTATGAGCTTTTTAAAGGAAGAAAACCAAGTATATCTTATTTCAAACCATTCGGATGTACATGCTATGTACATAACAATGGGAAGGATAATCTTGGGAAATTTGATGCACGCAGCGACGAAGGTATATTTCTTGGATATTCAAATCAAAGCAAGGCTTATCGAATATTCAACAAACGTACCAAACTCGTCGAGGAAAGCATACATGTGTTATTTGATGAAAGCGATAATGGTACCTTGAGTGAAGGCTTTGCAGATCTCAAGTTAAATACTTATGAGGACTATGAGTCGGATGGAGGAAGCAATGGTCAAGAAAAGAGCAAATCAAGAAACATGCAGGAGCCATTTCAAGATCTTACTGAGCTATCGCAAGGCCCTGAAATTCTATCTCAAGGCCTTACAGATGAAGCCAGTCTAGAAAACGAAATTCCTTCTGAGCCTCTTGAACCTTATCCCACAATTCCTCCTGAACCTCAATAGCCTGAACCCTCATCTCAAGGTGCTTCAACGTCTAATCAAGGATCAGCTCGAAGGAAATTCAAACACGCATCTTCACACTCCCTGGCTGACATCATCTCAGATCCTTCGTCGGGTATCCAAACTCGCTCCAATCTTAGAAATATGTGTGCATTTCATGCTTTTGTCTCTCTTACAGAACCAAAGAAATACACCGAGGCTCTCAAGGAACCAGATTGGATCATAGCCATGCAAAATGAACTCAACGAGTTTGAACGTAATAAAGTATGGACTCTTACGACTAAGCCGAAGGGGAAATCGATTATTGGAACTCGCTGGGTATTTCGAAATAAGCTTGACGAAGGAGGCAATGTTATACGAAACAAAGCTCGACTAGTTGCACAAGGATATAATCAAGAAGAAGGAATTGACTACGAGGAGACTTTCGCTCCAGTAGCCCGACTCGAAGCCATTCGTATGCTTCTTGCCTTTGCATCTTTTAGGAATATCAAACTTTATCAAATGGACGTTAAGTGTGCCTTTCTAAATGTGTTTTTTGGATGAAGAAGTCTTTGTTGCTCAACCTCCTGGTTTCGAAAACGATGAATTTCCGGAGCATGTTTACAAGCTGGATAAAGCTCTGTACGGTTTAAAACAAGCTCCTAGAGCTTGGTACGAGCGGCTTTCTAAATATCTCCTGGAAAATAATTTTAAAAGAGGTTTGATCGACAAAACTCTCTTCATCAAAACTCATGGAAAGGATATACTAGTCGTCCAAATTTATGTTGATGATATTCTTTTCGGTGCTACTAATGATGTGCTGTGCAAGGAATTTTGTAACATTATGTGCAAGGAGTTTGAGATGAGCATGATGGGAGAATTGAATTTCTTTCTCGGACTCCACGTACATCAAAGCTCTAAAGGCATATTCCTTAATCAAGGAAAATATACTCGAGAGCTACTCAAGAAGTACAAGATGATCGATTCCAAGGTTGCCAAAACGCCTATGAGCTCTACACTTTCTCTGGATCAAGATCTTACTGGTAAAGAGGTAAATCAGAAAGAATATAGAGGTATGATCGGTTCTCTCCTTTATCTTACTGCCAGCAGACCTGACATTATGTTTAGTGTCTGTATGTGTGCAAGATTTCAAGCTAATCCAAAGGAATCACATCTGATCGCGGTAAAGAGAATCTTGAGATATCTTAATGGAACTAAAGATCTCGGATTATGGTACCCTCATCAAACAAGCTTTGATCTTATCGGATTCTCTGATGCTGATTTTGCGGGGTATAAAGTAGATAGAAAAAGCACCTCAGGGTGTTGTCAATTTCTTGGGGCATCCCTTATAAGTTGGCACTCCAAGAAGCAAAATTCAGTAGCGCTTTCCACATCCGAAGCTGAGTATATTGCTGCTGGAGCTTGTTGTTCACAAGTCCTATGGATTGCACAACAACTCCAAGACCTTGGAATCAACTATAAGGGTATTCCCATCAAATGTGATAACACCAGTGCTATTTCCATTTCCAAAAACCCTGTACAACACTCAAGAACAAAGCACATTGATGTGAGACACCACTTCATCCGAGATCATGTTGAGAAAGGAGATGTGTCTTTGACATTCATCTCTACTGAGCTTCAACTTGCAGATATCTTTACAAAACCTCTTCCCGAAGACAGATTTAATTTCATTCGATTAGAACTTGGAATGCTTAATAAGGAAGCATCGATGTAGGGGGAGCAATCATATCTTATGTTATTCGTATTATCTCCTACATCAAGATCTTGAATTAAAATTTAACATCTTATCTTAAAATAGTTTGATGTTAAATTTAAATTTCAAACAAAAAGATTGGATCAAATCTTTAAGGAAATATCTTTCTAGATATTTATCCTAAAAGATTTTCTTTTTACCTTTTTCGTTTTTTTTACCTTGTATTCATCTTTTAAATTGGTTAAGATTTTGATAAAGATTTGACCGGATTCTTTGAACAAATTTTGTGGAAGCTCAAACGGTTCTCCTTCTCCCCTATTTATATCCCTTCACTTGCACCGGTCAAATCACTCCGCCTCTTCCCTCTCTCTTTACTCTCTGTTTCTTCTCTTCTTTTCCCAAGAACACTCAAGCACCTTCCCTCTCGTCTCTCTTCATGGCTCCCAAGAAACCCTCCTCTCCCCCTACTACCAGATCTGGAGCCAAACGTCACCGTTCCTCCGATTACAAAGGAAAGGGTGTTGCAATTGACGACGATTTCAAGGGGAAAGCCCTGGTCAAGCAACTGGAGACTTCTTCTGAGAGTGAGGACGAAGTAGAGCGCCACCACCGGAAGATCATCAAAAGGGAGCCCCGTTATCCCTCTCACAATCATCCAAGGCAAGTGAATCCTCGCGCTCCAAGGAAGGTGTCTCGCCAGCACGCTCTCCGGACCCCAGTTCCTCACGAGGTATTTTCTGACATTCCTCATGCTTGGTTTATCAATCACACTACTTCTGGGATGTGGAGGGATGGGTATGCTCACAGGCCGATCAACTGCTGTGAGCATGTGGATCTAGAATTTCTAGAGTCCACAAACCTCCCCTGTGTCAACCTGTTGAAGAACTCTCGTGTGTGGTCCTTCCTTAACCCTGGCACTGTTGCTTACCCCCGTCTGACCAAACTCTTTTTCCTCAATCTCACTGCAAGCCGAGAGAATGGGAGTCTTACTCTTACCTCTCAGGTTAAACAGCGTCAAATCACTCTTACCCGCTCCTCCTTGGCCCTAATTCTTGAAATCCCCGAAAATGTCAACACAAGCTCCCATCCCACCAAAGCCTACTGCATTCACAAGGGCCAGAAAGAACTGTTTGCTCGTCGTTCCAACTCCACTGAATCATCCAAATCCAAGCCCAAATTCACCCACAACGTACTATCTCTCGATGCTAAGATGGTCTTCACCATTCTGGCTCGATGTGTCCTGCCAAGGAAAAATTCCCGCGAGCTTGTCACCGACAACTTGCTGCACTACCTCTATCTGATCATGGCAGGGCATGAATTGGATGTTCCTGATCTCATCTTGACCTACATGCTCCACACAATCAATACCCCTGTGACTGCTCCTCTCCCTTATGCAAATTTCCTCCCCAAAATCTTTGAGTTCTTCGACATTGACACTGAAGGTGAGGAATTTATCTCCCACACAAGTCGTATTGATGAGGACTGCTGGAAGCGCTTGGGAGTTGAACAAAATCTGGCCGGTGGCTGGATTTTGAAGCCTCCCTCACAGGCTCAGGGAGATTCTGTAAAGCTGGAGGAACGAATGGAGTGTCTAGAGGCAGAGGTGGATTCGCTGAGGAAGGACGTCAATGCCGCTCGTGCTGATATTGTGGATCGCCAGGACAACTCTCACCAGCAGATTTTGATCCTCAATGAAAAGCTGAATAAGCTTTTCATGCTATGCGGTCTTAATCATCAGGCTACCACTTCCATTTTACCCATGGATGCTGATTCTGTGAAGCATGTCGAGGAAACAGCGAAGAACGTTCTCCTCAATTGTGAACGCAGGGTGTACAAGTTTCCTGTGCTTCGTCCTCTTTACCCTGAACCAAACATCCTCACTGTTGAGGAGTATGGTATTGTGAAGAAGTGGCGAGATGAAGAAGCCAAGACTCAAGCCAAGATGTGGGGTGCTCATCATGTCAAGAATGCCAAGGATCGCTGGCGTGAGAAGATTTACAGCAACCGTCCTGATGAGCATGGAGTTCCTCCGAAGTATGGCCAGTGGTATGATGAGGACGTGGTGGTGGTGTCTGATGATGAGTGACGTGGTGGAAGTTCTTATGAAGTTCTTGAACTCTTTTTCTATCTCTGTTGGTTTTTGAACAAATTCTCTTCCCTTCTTGTTGAAAGACAAAAAGGGGGAGATAATCCTGGTTGGTGGTTTTTCTTTGGTTTTGTGTTTTGTTGAAAACTATCTCGTAAAGACCTTACTTGTGGTTTGCAAGGTCTTATGTTTTTGGGTTTTGTTGTTTAAAACTTTGATCCAACATTACTGCTATCTGCTATGCTATCTACTATTATATTATTTGCATTACTATGTAAGGTTTGTTGTGATAAGTTTTACAGGTTTACAAGTGCATAAGTTTTGTCTTTCATCAAGGGGGAGATTGTTAACTCCACCTTGATGATAAGATCTAACTACTTAAGGTAAGGCCTTGGTTGATGAAAGCCAAAACTCAGGATTCCTGACTTTGGTAAGGTCTTACCAAAAGGCTCAAGACTTTAGCTGAACTCTACTGGACTCTGGAAGGTTTTGGGGTAAATGGGCCTATTTCTTAAACAGGCCTAAATTACCCTAATCTAACCGAGAATCCAGTTGCTTTTAAGGGCCATCTCATTGGGCTTAATCCTTAGCATTTATTGGGCCTAGTTTTTAGCTGGGCTCATATATTATTTTTCGGAATTGGACTTGTGGATATGTTCGGACTTGGACTATCTATCTTAAATATATCCATTAGTTTGTTGTTGAGATTTGACAGGGATTTGCAAAGAAGTGATCAATGTTCAAATCCATAGAGCTTATCTCCAACAGTAGTGGCAAAGGATCCGGAAGAAAACTCAACGTTAAGAAGATCTCCCAGGATGCTTTGGCGCAACAATCTCAACAAACCTTGGAGCAATATCCGGAGGTTTGAATTTGAAATCAGGAGGTCTTATCTATTTAAAGGAGAAGAAGACGACAGCAGAAGACATCTTCTACAGCGCTCAAAACGTTCACTGCATTCCAGTCGTCTTCAACCTTTCGATCTCACGCAACTCTTGTCGCTAAGTGTTGTATTTACTTTGAGTGTGTGAGGTTTCTTTACGCTTTATAGTACAATTCATCTAGGTTATACTAAGAGTTTCCTAAACTCAAAAGTATAGAATACTTTGGTATTCTTAGTTGCTTTGTTTCACTAGAGAGCTTGGGTTGTTAGATAGTAAGGTAGTCTAGAAGTGTGTAAGTCTTCTAGAGGTTGTATCTAGGACTCATAAGGTAAAGTGAAATAAAGTGTGTTGAATCCTACGGGTTGGATAACCCTAGGCGGGGACGTAGGCGGTTGTGCTGAACCTCGTTAACAAGTATCGTGTCCCTTTGCTTTTTATTTTCTTTACCGCTTCCTTTTCATTATTGCTACTAATCTATTTTATTGTCACAGATAAGGTCTTACTGCGTTCGGTAAGGTCTTACGTTTGCGTATTGCGAAAAGATTACATACTCTATCCATCCCCCCCTTATAGAGTATCTACGTGCTCTTTCACTGCCTATTCCGCACTTCAGATAACAAGGGTGTAGGACCAACGCTCACTTCACACAAAGAGCTCCCCTTATTTGAGAGAAGGAAAGGTTGCTCCTACACTGTCATTGGTGAGACTCGATCCTTGCGACCGATTGAATTAAGCTCATGCGGACAATATTATTCATATATAGTATTACTATGTACGAAGTAGTTTTTTATGAAAAAATAACTAAAAATAATACGAACTATCACCCGTAAACCAAAAATAATATGAACTTTAAAAATTACAGTCGATTCCTTGGTGTCGGTGCCTTGGTGGGAGAAAGCATTTGTCCACCACGAGTCCACGACCTATGTAATCGAAGGCTCAATATGAAGGATACGAGACACGAAACAGTCGATTCCTCAGGAAATTCGACAGAGTTCTGGTGGTCGACACACTTGGAGACAACAAAGAATGCCCAACTGTGTTGTTATGGGAGATTTGGGAGTAAGCGATGTCGGGGCAGGTTAGGCTTTCATGAAGTCGGGTAGGGCGACAATGGGAGAGGAGTCGATAGCCATGGCCGGCCACTGTTTTTTTTTTTTTTTTTTTTTGATAAGGAAATAATTCGAGGCCGGACAGACCCGGACCTCGAGAGGCCGACAAAGTCGGCAGACGGCAAGCCGTCTAAACATACAATATAGCAAACGAAATACAACAGAAAACAAAAACCTAATACAACAAAAGAACTACACGAAATAGACCCGAAAAACCCCAAACCCTAAGCCAAAAAGCGGACACAGCAGCGAGAAGATGGAGACCCGACGTGGCGAAGTGGATAGCGAGCGCATGGGACAGCACAGCTGACACGATGTCTCGCCGCCGGAATGACAGAAAGCAGAAATCCACGTAGGGCAAAGACGACACCTGGGGAAGTGTGGATCACACGACATTCCCTCCACCTAGATGAAGGATCTTCGGAGACCACGAACACCACCAACACGATCACTTCGATCAACCAGGGCCGCAGAACTGCTCCTCAACCGAAACTAACCACGAACCAACAAACAGAACTCCAACAAAACTCGAGAAAATGAAGCACGACCGCGAGAGGGCAAAGGGCGCTAGAGGATTCCGGATTTAATAATATATATATACAAATATGTATATATATATAAATATTTTATCATTTTTTATTTTTTATTATTTATTTTTTGATCGGGCCACTTGAGCCCGAAGTATTTGACCTTGGGCCCCAAGGAGGTCCAGCCTTGGGCCCAAAGGAGACCCGCCCGAGGCCCGCATGAAGGGCTGCGAAATCAGACCACGCAAGTCACGCGGGGCATCGACCGCCGACGAGGAAAGAGGGAGCCAGAGCCAGGAGGAGCAGCGGCGACAACCCGGCACCACGCCACACTGGAGGCGACGCCCCCCCCCCAAGGGATACCGATCTCGGCGGCAAGCCGGACAAGCCGGCGGCAACCCAGGCGCCAATTCCGGCGACGATTCCAATCACAAGGAAGCGCACCAGGAAGAGGAAGCCAGAAATCGAGTCATAATTGTTCGATTAGGACGAGAGCGAAAGAAGATCCAAGCTCTACATCCTAGGATTCATCAAAGCCCCAAAACAATTGAAGAAATTGCTCGCTAACAATGGTTGCGAAGGAGACAGATCCGACCCCCAGGACGGAGAAGCAGATGAACGAAGCCGACGAATGAATCCACCAGGAGTACGGAGCCGAGAGGATAGATCAAGCACGAAGCTGACAACCCTGGGTGGGGTGCTTCGCCTGAATCCAGGAGGAAGGAAGAAGGCGGAGGGGTTGTGCAGGCCGAGACCTAGAACCGACGGGTTAGATCGACCTCTGAATAGGTGGTTGTTGGCCTCCGAAGAGGGGATTTTAGGCCTCCGAAGAGGATTTGGGCCTCCGAAGAGGTGGTTGATGTACTCCGAAGAGGTGGTCGGCGGGAGGCTTGGCGGTGCCGGTGTTCTTCTACCCCAAAAGGGGTTTTTTTTTCCTTCGCTCTTCCTTTTCCCGTTTGTTTGTAAACTTTATGGCCGGCCACTGTTGAAGGTTGGAGAGGTGGTGAAAGGCTAGTGTTAGATCAAATGAGCACTTGATTTTTTTTATTTTGTAATTTTTTTTTACCAAACTTTCTTAATAATTATTTTGTGAGTCTACAATATTTTTTGTTTTAAATTTTTGGCAATTGTATTAATATTGGTTTAATAAGGAATAGTTTGTATATAAATTTTTAATTTTAAAAGTTCATATTATTTTTTATTCACCGTTGATAGTTCGTATTATTCTCAGTCGTTTTTTCTTTATTTATTTATTATTATTAGATAATAATCCGGGTGAAATAATCCTACCCGACAGTATCATTGCGGATGAGGTCTTGAAGACCTATATTATTATAAATGTCGAAACCCCCGATAGAGCCATAAATGTGTGTAACTTTATTAGTCACTCGATCTGTTGCCATTTCGGGACACGTGAGAGAAGGAGACTTCTTTCACACTCGACAATAATGTTTTGAATCGGACATAACTAGTTCAATTTCTATGGACATGTAAACTTTGTTTTTAAATGATTTATGACTATAAAGGAGTCCCCTTCAATTTGTAACTTGTTTATATATACCCAACGCAAGGGTTTGGATTATTTCATGTCTTAATGCTAAAGTCTCAGCTTTCAGCGGGGTCTGATTATCAATTATGTCATAGCCAATGTGGATTGTTCTACCTCCCAATCTCGAATGATGTAGTCAATCGAGCTATCATTATTATCAAGTATAGATCCATCGAAGTTTAATTTAAACGTACCCACAGGTGAGTTTCTCCACTTAGTAGCCTTTTGTCGTAGTCTTGACTGTATGTGATTGGTAACATAATTAATCCACTCGAGTACATTGAATATCGTCCTCTTTTCAATGCGTAGAGGTTTTCTTCCAATTTTTTCAAGTGAGTTGTGATGATATGTTTAACAAATCCCCGATTCGGAATAGGTTCATTTCTAAAAATCTTTTGATTTCTGATGTACCTGTACCATATCGTCCACCGGGTTACTACTACTTTCTCCTTTTAACATTTTGTAAGAGTGCTTCCAATTAATGACAATATAGGCGAGAAGTCTTTCAAATTTGCAATCAAGTTGATTATAGCCGGATTTGTACCCAATGACGATAGAAGATGGAATTTAGAAAACTGGCATTCCACAAAAAGATGTGTTCATCTTCAACGACACAGTTACATAGTACACAGGTTGTTGGTACTAAGATCCCCTTTTTAGATAGACGGGTAGCCATTGAAATACCCTTTTGTCCTAGTTTTCACAGGAAGTTTTTAATTTTTGGTGTTGTGTCAATTTTCCAAGCCCATGAATTATTATCCTCATTCTATCTATTATTTTTAGTGATAAGTTTGTAGGCAGTAGCGGTTGTGAACTATCCCTCCCTATCTGGCCACCAAATGCTCTCGGCCGGACCGAACCGACCTTGTCAAGAATCCTTCCTCCAGGGACACAAGAACCGCCCCCGACGCCCTAGAAAAGAAAATTTTCCCCTACGTTTATGATTTTCTCCCATATATTTTATAGTCATATTTACAAAAAATATTAATAGATAAATATATATTACTCCCTCTGTTAATTAAATCTTGTCGTTTACTATTTATGCACGCTTTTTTAGAATGATAAAAAGTATATGAAATATTAACATTTTTTTACATTTGTTTTTATAAATTCATACTTAATTGTAATAAGTATGAACTTATTAAAAAAAGGGTAAATTGCATAAAAAGGCCTCACCTTTGAGGGAAGTTGCGACAAATAGTCTAACCTATCGAAAATGCAAAAAATAGTCCAAAGTACAGAACTTGTTGCGAACGCTAGCCTAATACTCAATTCGAAAAATTCCCACAACAATTGAAGATGACCTGTCCGACTATGGTGATGTGATGTGGCAATAAAAAATCGACATGGAATTTTCAAGTTTTTTTTTATATAAAAAAAAGAACACGTGTACAAGCATTTGTTCGCTTTCCAACCATACCAAGTCCAGGCAGTTCTCGTCTTCTTGAAGATTCGTGGTTGATTTCGCTTGTTGCCATGACATGCAAGAACCACCAGAGAATGAGTCTTCTTCTCGGAATCCTTCGGCATCATCCCCCGAATCCACTCGCACAACATCTCGAAGTTATGGTCGGTCTCTGATCGATCTGGTTTCTTCTTGCGATCTTGCAATCGTCTCTATCGTTTGTTGAGATCGACCTTCCCCCGCGACGGTATCGACAATTGATCTACCTTCCTTTGTCAATTTTGCTTTGTGAACTCTGTTGTTGGCGTTGCTAATCAGTAATCCCCCATCTAGGTTTTGCTGATTGGCTTTCATCTTTGTTGTTGGTGTTATAAAAAAAATTAACTTGAAAATTACATGTCAGTTTTTAATTGCCACATCACATCACCATAGTCGAACATGTCATCTTCAATTGTTATGGAAATTTTTCGAATTGAGTATTAGGCTAGCGTTAATTCGCAACAAGTTCTGTACCTTGGGCTATTTTTTGCATTTTCAATAGGCTAGGCTGCTTGCCTGCTTCTACTGTTGGACGCGGGTATGTTTTACATGGGATTTGAAAATTTTACACGTTAAACAAATTTTACACGTTAAAGATGTTTTACATTTTAAAGCTTCCCTATATATATAAATTACAAGCACTAGAACTTATGAACCACGTCTTTAATTTAAACATTTTAAAATTATCGCAAAATAACCAAATTATGATTTTTTAATTTAAAAAGGAAAAAATTGACAAAGCCGAAATCGACCCGATTTGACCCGAAATCAGGTCAAACTCGAGTTCAAGTCAACCCGGATCTACCCGGTACCCGTTTTACCTGAACCTGAAACGTCCCGACCCGAACCCGATCCGAATGACCCGATTAACAAGACTACTCTCGACCCTTTTGCATACTTGCATCACAATTGCCCTAATTCGATAGGTTTAAAAACCCATAATTCACAAATCAATTTGAATCATGTTTTTTTTGGAAATTGGTACTTGCATCCCGTTGATTAATGTGTCAAATTGGTGCTACTTGTTGGATTTAAGTGATTATTTAGCAAATTTATGGACTTGTATTTATCTGATAATTTATACAAAAGGGTTAGGTTTGGAGGAGTGTGAAGGAAGGTTGGAAGGTTGAAGAGTAAAAAATGGAGATTTTGATGGTGTGAATTGGATATGCCATGCAATAATTTTACGGAAATTTCGTGTGGTACCCCTGAGGTAAGGGATATTTCGAATGGTGTACCAAAGTTTAGCATAATTCGCGTGGTACCCCTGAGGTTTTGATTTTTTTTGTCTCGTGTCCCTCCGTTGCCTTCCGTTAAAATTTAAACTAAACTGTTAGCTTTTTAAATGAAAAGAAAACAAAATGAAAAAGGAAGAGTTCCTTACTTCCTTATTACGTTCTTATCTGAGAGAGAAGAAAAAGGAGAGATAAAGCTCAGAGAGGCTGGCAGCCTACCGTTCCCGATTTCACTACGAGCTCTCTACGCCGGTGGAGACGGAGGGATATACGCGAGGAGGGAGAAGGAAGACGACTCCGAGCTCTCTACGCGAGGAGGAGGAAGGCAGACGACTCCGAGCTCTCTATGCGAGAAGGTAAGTTTTTGACATATGCGCGCGAGAGAGAGGTGTAGAGGGAAATCGACGACACTGAAGATCTCGGCGCCGGTGGAGCCACATATGCGAGGAGGGAGGAGGTCGGCGCCTATGAATCCCTTGAAGGTATGGCTTGTTTCGTTTTCCACATGTTTTGGGTATAAAATTTGGGGATTTAGGTTTTTATTGAATTGAGTTTTTGGATTGGATTACAGTCTTATGATCTTCCAATTGGAGTTTTAGAATCTTCAAATTCGAGTATGAGGGTTAGATTTGGAGGTTTACTTCACCAGCTGAAGTAACGAGACATGAATTAGGCTTCCAATTTTGTTCTAATTAGGGGATTTGGTCTTTTGATAAATTGATTTTAGGGGACACGCCTATAGGAGTTCTTAGATTTGGTGTTTTTTTTTTTGGAATTATGAATTTATCGAAGACGAAAACATCTTGAAATTACAAAGCTTGGTTAGGCTGCCGGTTGAAATTGAGATTTGAGAAGATTTGTTATTTCAACTGCTCCCAACTGGTGACTATTCTTACTTGTGTTCAAATGATCGAGCATGTGAAAAGCTCTGTTATCCATATTAATATCTAGGTAACAATGGCGAACAACACAAGTCTGTCATCCTAAAATCAAGGTGTTTGTGTGGTTTTGGAGCAAGATAATTTACTTGATAGCAGTTCATATTGTCATAAAATCTTTACACCACACTGCCTAAGATGCTGATTCTTGCAGTGGCATGGCTATGATTAGTGTAGTCTTGCTTCTTAGTCACAAAATTGAAGGGCAATGCACTGAATTATTATGCTTGGAAATTCAGTTATGGTGTCAATTTGTCTTATAATACTTGCATTGCAAGCATATTAGCTCAAAAGGCAAAGCAATGTGTTTATACACATGGATGAGGGTTCAAATCCCTCACAGGCTAGATTTTAGTAACAAAGAAGAAACGTTAATTCTTGATGCAAATTATGAGACCTATGATTAATGTAGTTGGAATTTAGGTGTCTGAATGATACCGCTATAAACTTATTTAAAACCAAACTCATATATATTTGAATCGACGTTCTCCTTTATATGGCATATATAAACTGAAAGTTTTAATATATGTGAAAATAAATTGGGTCAATTGCTTCAAAAAAAGGGGATGATTTATAAGAAACAGAATATTCCAACTTCAAATCATTTATCCCTTGTGATATATAGTTTCCTGGTTGATCAACTAATTGAGTTTTATAAGTAAATCAGTCCATAGCATATACCACATGCAATCAGCAGATTTAAACACAAAGCAAACAATAATTTCTGTTCTAGCTAGGCAATCTTTTATGACAATGCATAAGAATAATGCAAAAAAGTTGGAGAGCTATACTGAGTATATATGTAACAGTTCAACAAACCAAAACCAAAAACGAAAACTTGCTTTAACTTACCAAAATTAAGAGCTTTAATAGTGTAGATTGGTAACATGTCCAAATATTCACAATAGCCTACGTGAGGATCGAACCCACATCTTGTGCATAGGCACACGCTCTACCGTTTGAGCTAGTAGACTTTTTGACAAGATTCAAGTTCATAATAGGATGGAGATATACACCATTATAGTTAGAATATTTGCCCAAATTCTCATTCTAAATTATCCAGATTTGTCCCCAAATTATCATCTCAAATCATAAATTGCTCCAATCCTAGACTAATTCAGGGAAGCCGCTTTGTCAGCTCACATCTGAGTCAGGTTGACATGGCCTAAGACATTAGATAAATATGAGTTGCAGGCTAGTTCATAACCAGTGAAGTCAGAAAACTCACCCACAGTACATTTTACAAGATAAAATGAAAACATGCATGCTATGAATTTTTGTAACTAAAGGAAGGGAAGCTATGATTTTAGAAAGAAAGAGATGGTAGTTCATGTAGCTATATAAACATTATTCATTAAAAGCATAAAAGAGATACTACTGCACTCATAAACTAAATTGTTCTCCCAATTGAGAGCTCACCCAAATGTTAGGCTCGCATTCCAAATGAATTATTAATAGATTTTATAACATATTGCATACCATCAAGAAGGATGCTTTCATGGAGAGAAAACCCCAAATTCAAATCCTAAATCTCAAATCGACAAACTCCCAAATTCAAACCATCAATTAGCCCCAAATTCAACGAAATGCAAGTACACTAGTTACAATATACGTGACATGTTCACCGAAACACAAAAATAGGGTCCAAATTCAAACCATCAAGGATGCTTTCATGGAGAGAAAACCCCCAAATTCAAATCCTAAATCTCAAATCAACAAACTCTCAGATTCAAACCATCAATTAGCCCCAAATCCAAACCCTATGTTACCCTAAATAAATTGACATCAATAGTTTCCAATAACTATGGTAGTCGGTATATTACATACCTGCGGCAATCCAAAATTCAACAACCACCGTCGGCCGACGCCGCCAGTCGCCGCTCATGGTTCGCCCTCACCACCTGCCTTCGCCTTCACCTTAGATCTGCTTTGAAGATGGATTAGATGCTGAGATGACCTTCACCTTCTCCATAGTCTAATAATCCCTACTCTTCTAAAATGCTCATGAGCGTGTACTGGGTTTTTGTTCTACTGCCTTTCGCGTTTCTCTTTGTTTTAGTTTTTCTTTTTAAAATTTTATAACGAAAAAGTTAACTGAGGTAACGGAGGGGCATGGGACGGAAAGAATCAAGACCTCAGGGGCACCACGTGAAATATGTAAAAGTTTGGTACACCATGTGAAAAAGCCCTTACCTCGGGGGTACCACGCGAAATTTCCGATAATTTTATTTGGGGCAAAATGATGGAGAAATCAATACGAAGAAGTCTACTAGGAGTATTTGGGGATAGGAGTATTTCAATAGCAATTTTAAGAAAATTTAATTCAAAAGCAAGGGTAAATAAGTCATTTCAATGAGATTTTGATAAATGCTTTTGCTTGGGTGGTGATTTGTTAAGAAATTGATTTTATTGAGTGGTTTTATGTAATTTCAAATTAAGGTAAAGATTCGAAATATCTGACAAAATCAATATCAGGTAAATCAAGAGGCCGAAACAAACGACATATAGACTAATTATCATGATACTAGCAAGTTATAAACTTCCACAGTGTCTTGATGCCAGATATACAAATGTCAAACAAATGAGGAAATCGAGGGTGATTCCGAGATAAAACCACGAATAGCAAGAATGTAGGAAACCCCGTAAACTTCAACGACGTCTCGTTGTCGAAGAGACTGGAGCATAAACACAAGAAATTAACGTCTACTAGGAAAGTGTGGACCAACGATGTTCCCCCCATTTAGATGAAAGATTATGGGTTCGTATGGGACGGGGTTAATAAACTGACTAAAATTATAAACAGGGTAAAAATTTATAAACTGTTAGTAAAAGTAGTTAAAAAATTATGAAAAAATATAAACTCCGTATGGGGAGAAAAACAGTTTATTTGTAAAAAGTGGAGTTTATTTGGTTTTTATTAGGGGTATTGTGGTACTTTCAAACCAAATAAGATAAAAGAGAAGGGGTAAAATAGTAATTATGAAATATAAACCTCAAAATAAGCTTCAATCGGAAGCTTATTTATAAACCCTTTTTTTAACTGACTAAAGCTTATTTGTTGTTCCCATACACCATTTAAACCTGTTTATTTTTTTAACAGTTAATAATTTCACGTTTTTTAGCTTGCTTATATGCAAGCCATACACAGCCTAAATTTAGTGATTGGTTATATGAAAAGTAGGTTATTTAATAAATGATTTTATGTAATGTACCTAAAAATAAAATTAGCGGAAAATGAGCTAAACTAATGATAAAGAAAAATGGAATTTTGGAGCACTCACCAATACGAATGACAATTTCACCCGCACCAGAACCCAAATTACCTCACTTGAAAAAGTGGGTGAAAACCCGAAAAAAAGCGGGTGGAAAGTGGATGATGGGTCAGGTTAGATGTGGGTGATGATTTTTCGTCCAGTACCTGACCCACCACCCAACTCATCATCCATCATCCGCTACCACCCACCACCCATTTACAATATAATATACGGGTACTATTTGTTTATTTTATTATGATTTTTTTGGTAAACTTGTTTATTTTATTATTGTAATTTATGAATAAAAACATACAGAGTATGATTTTTTTTCCTTTTCTAACCCTTAGTCTCTAATATTACATACGATTCGGTATCGAAACTCTGTAAAATAACAATTATAATACTGCAAGTCATTCTGTTTATAATGTAAAGATACATTACATATTTTCTAATATTGACTTTTTATGTGTATGTTATAAGACATAATGTTATTTAAGACCTGTATTTTTATAGCAATTTTTTATTGATTACATTTTATGTATGTCATATACGAAGTATATGGCAATTTATCTTTCGGATTAGACGGAAATATACAAAATTAAATAGACGAAAATCACTCATATTTGTGAGTGAAGGGGATATAGATAGTGAGTCGGGTAGGATGATGGTCAATGACGATGAATCAGATGAAATTATAGTGTAGTAATTGCTAGGGTCCATTACATCCCTACGAGTACGACCCTACCCGACCAATCCATTGTGACGCTGTAAGCCGCCCATGCCCCTGGCAGTCATTAATTGGAGTAGTATATAAACTTTCTTTTAACTAAAAAATAATCGTCAATTAATTGTCATTTTCTGCTTTTCTTTGCTTTGCTTCATTTCCCTGCACTTTCTCTCAGGAGAGAGAGAGAGTCGAATCAAATGGTGATGGAAGACAATGAGAGCTCCAACATCAGAGCCGTTGAATCGACGCCGACGCAGTCCCGGCAGCACCGCCAGAAGCTTGAGGTCTACAATGAAGTTCTCCGACGCCTCAGGGACTCCAACAATCCCGAATTCCTTCTCCCTGGCTTCGATGATGAGCTCTGGTCTCACTTCAATCGTCTTCCTGCTCGGTAATTTCACCTCTCTCTCTCTCTCTCATCCTGTATTGTTGCCGATTTTGGCTTAGTTTCTAGTTGCTTCTTGTATCGATTACTGTAAATTCTTCATACCTGCCTTTGTTAATTCGGTAGTCGGTACTTCGTGAAAGTCATGCTTCCTTCCCTGTTTCTCCTCATCTATCAATAATTTGTTCGGGGCAAAGTCGAAAATGGAGAACGTGCTGTCCTTATCTGGCTTATCAATTGGCTGAAAACTTCCTGTCTTTCGGTCTCCCCCCTCTCTTAGGGAGCCGTTCTCCAGGCGCGTGTATGCACGCGCGGAATTAGTCTTCGAAGTTTAATGCTCCATTAGTTTTAGTGATGGAGCTGTTTGTGTTGTAGCATTGTTTGTGTGGTTGGACAGTTGCTTGGTGTGATTACGAGGTGGGATTTGAGTTGCAGGTACGCGTTGGACGTGAATGTAGAGAGAGCCGAGGATGTGCTCACGCACAAGAGGATGCTTCAGCTCGCTCGGGATCCTGCTAAAAGGCCTGTTTTCGATATTCGTCTTGTGCAGGTTAGTCTATTTTCTTCGATAAATTAATTTCTTTTCGAGTTGATGGATGGGGTTCCGATGTAATTGAATTGCATGTGGAATAAGATTTGCAATCAGGTTATATGCAATTGCTTGGAGCAATTTCTTGCAGAAAAATATCGAATTCGGTGTTGCGGTCCTAACTGGTCTAGAAAGTGAAGTGCTATTGGGTTTGCATTCCATTATGGTACTGTGATTCACACTTCTATCTGTGATCATGTGTTTTAGCTGTTCATTGAGATGGGGATCGACATACCATGTTATTTGGTCAAACTATTAGATGGAATATGAATTAGATCACAATACTCGGGCGAATACTGAATTGTGGGTTGATTCACATGATAACTGCACAGGCATAAAGTGTTTTAGCTTTCCTTCATAATTTCACTGTGGAGGTTGTTTAAATCTCATGTAGTATGGGCGCTTGGTAAATTGGTAATTGTTTGGAACAGTATCAATCTGAACTGCCTTGCTTAGTGAAGAATTTCTTAGATATGTCTTAAAGGAAGTTTCTTTTTCCAAGTCACTAGAGAGTATTTGTATGGTCTTACCCCTGAAGTCTTGTAAACATACCCTTTTTATTCTTTCATTGTGATTCCTGGGGTTTATAATTTATACTAATGTCAGAAATTCCATTGTGAAGGTTCACCCACATCCTGATTTGACTTCTTCTGACTCGGCTGATACTGGTGGTCCAAAAGACGATCCTGATCAAGCATCTTCAGCCAACTGCAACAGAAAACTGTAATGACTTTATGTGCCTTGGCTCTGATGAGTCCTAATCGATGCCAACATGGCAATGTTTACTGTTGTTTTGGTAGAACTTGATGTCTTGATGCAACATATAGGAATATCTTTTGCCAATCCATACTAGTTTCTTTCACTGGATCACTTGCCTTTTTTCACTGAAGCCTCTTTATCTTTCTGAATTAGCTCTAGGCATCCACCACCAGCATTCGGTTCATCACCCAATCTTGAAGCCCTTGCACTTGAAGGGAGCAAACCACACGATCAAGATGAAAGTGACACAAATACCAGTTGCAGCCTTTCGAGGTAACTGTAATGGTCTCAGAGTGTTTTTCTGTATATTTTTTCCTCTTTCTGGGAGAGGGATTTGTTTTGTAGTTAATTCTTCCTTTAACTCTTTGATGAAATGTCAGTTATGTGTTGCCTGGAGTTCATAAAAGAATCATATACAGACTCAAGCACATCTGTTGCATGGTGCATAATGATATAATTGCTCAGGAACATCTACTGTATAGGGCAAAATGATATATTGCTCATATAACACTTCTGCATTAGGTAGTATATGAAAGTTAGTTTCATATCAGAACACGTCTGGTCTCAGTTTGATGAGTTAGTATCTTTCATTCTTTCATTGATCATTGTTGGCCTATGATTCTCTTTGCATGTATCACCTTGTATATGCTTCTGCATTCTGTCCAAATGTTAGCAACTCTTTTATGTTCTATTTTTATTGTTTCAGAATCAGGCCAATGCACGAGGTCACATTTTCAACAGATGACAAGCCAAAACTCCTCAGTCAAGTATGTGGTTTGATAACGCATCTTTTCTGGATTTTTGTTTATATATGGTTTTGATCATTTTTGGGCAATTGCATGCTAGAATTCACTAGGAGCAAATATCTCTCTCCTAGGAAAACCACTGAATGCAAATATCTTGCACCATGATATCCGAAATTTGTGGAGAATCTCCAAATATGTATTCTATTCAATAGTCAATACAATATTTCCGCTTCTTTCTTTTTATAATGGAAAACAAATAACTAACTCCTAATCCTAAAAAATGAAATTCAGGAAAATGGAAGAGAACGTGGAGAAAGTGGAGGAAATGGAAAGTGAAGTGGGAATGAGAAACTGACTAGCTTATTCATAAAAATAAGATAATAACTAAAGCTAATAAAATCTATAGGTTAGGTATGTATCAATGCATCCTCCCTGAAAAACTGCCTTGACCTCAAGGCGGAAGGAATTGGAGGTCTATCCTTTTGTGATTTAAGCTAGATTGTAATCTCGATCTTGTCCTTCAAAGCTGAAGTTGTGGTGGGTTGATCCACGGGCAACCTGGACGGGACATGCGGGTGGCTTGCAGCTTCATTATCTTTCCCATAGTTTTTTGGGAAAAGATCTCTGAGATCTGCACAGTCTGCCTAGTAGACTTCCTCTCCAGTTACTTCTTCCCTGGACATATTGGATGAATGCGCTTGTAGTTATAATAGCTTCTTGAAGGCTTCATCCTCTCTTCTGTTGCTACTGATTAAAAGAATACAGGCTTCTGCTAAACTAAACCAACAATGCCAGTTGTCATTGTCAGTTCCTTTTATGTTTATTTGCACACCATACATTCCTTGTTAGGAAAACTTGTGACCTATGGCATCAAAATTAGGTCATTTTCCTTTGTTTTGGAAGGTGTCTGAAAACATTCATCAGAAGCTAAAACTTAAAAACTAGAACTCTTCTTCCAAAACTGTATAGTGCTTGATACTGATGCACAGATTGCTATCACAATTAACTCCATACCACCATCTGTGGATGTGATAGCAAGCTACTTGCTTGTGATTGTCAATAATAGCAATGAATGCTTGGCTGTCAATTTATCTCATACCGATATAATTGCTGGCAGCGTTAAGGTGTTAGAGTGTTGATATAGAACATCAAGCTGTGAGGTATGGATAGCATAAAATATCGTCTTGTGAATCATTTGTTAATGCCTCATAATCGTTGTTGATTTGAAAAGACAAAAGATTGTCACTTTTATTTATTTATTTATTCAAGACCAGCAAAGAAGAAAATTATTAGTAGTAATTCATTGACCACCTCGATAACATGCATAAGTGGACTCTTTTGATGAATACATGCATGTTGTTTTGTTCAGTGTTGTGCTCGTAAAGTTGACTATATTATGCTGTTGTAGTTCGCCACATGAAATGCTGAATATGCAAAGGTTTACAGCTAACTGCCTTGCTTGCGGAGGTCGGGCTGAATATCCAAGAGGCACATGCTTTCTCCACCAGTGATGGTTATTCGTTAGATGTTTTTGTTGTAGATGGTTGGCCAAATGAGGTATGTCATAGTTTTCAAATCTTTGATGCCCTTCAATACTCATTTTCTTACCTTATTTCACTTGTTACTACAATGAAGGCATTTCCCTATTTTTCTTTTCTATAAATTAGCTTTTCCTTATTTTCAAGTTAAAGAATCTACATTAGTGCAAAATTATGCCCCATATGAAAGTGTTTTATGAATATGATCATAAATCCGAGTAGTATCTTATACTATAGGTCAAATGTATCATGTATGTTTTGCTAAAACTGCATTCAGATTTCAGAAACTAACAAAAAAATTCCCTTCAAGACAAAAGTCTTCACTCCAAGTTAAAAATTGCTAATTATGGAACTTGAATTTACAGGAAACTCAGGAATTAAGATCTATTTTGGAAAGAGAGGTTATAAAAATTGAGGTAACAGTTGGGTTATGAATTAATTTTTGTACTGCCATAAAATTCCTATCTATTGTACTCTTCTTGTATCTGTCTTAACTTTGTTTCAGTTATTGGTGTTACACATGTTTCTGTTAGGGGAGGAATTGTCTAAGAATATGTATATCTAGTAGCAGTTAATGAATACTGTTCATTGCTACATCATTTAAAATTGTAGAGTAAATTAGAGCTGCTAGCCTCCCTCTTGTCAGCCAATCCACCACAAATTCCAAAATTTTAACTGCTTCAAATTGGTGTAGATTCCTTTTGTCCTTTAATATTACATAATACAGGTAACAAGGCACAACTTATAGTCTAGTACATGCGGAGCTACTTGTGATTTCAACACTTCCAAACAAATGGGTGGTAAGGCTAAAAACAAAAAAATATGAGTTGCGCCAGAAACACAACAAACATGATATGCCATCATGAACATGCTGGTTGTAACTCATAAATTTTAAGTGAAAACGAACAATTTGATGAGGCGTGTTGTTTGCTTTTGATTTATTATGCACAATGCTTGAAGTGGTGACAATGGTCAAACATTTGTCTCCTACATAAATTTTAAGCGAAAACGAACAATTTGATGAGATATGTTGTTTACATTTGATTTCTTACAAGTGGTAACAATGGTCAAACATTTGTCTCCTACAATATTGACGACAATTTGACAATGGAGTCTTCAGATCAGTGCAATCTTTCTTTTTTGGGAGAAAGGATCCTTTCAGAGACCATCTACTGTATTATACTATTCCTTGGTTTTGCATGCCCCCCATACCATTATAACATTCTTATGCTCATTTTGTGAATAGTTCCTCCAAACTTTGCTTCAGACAGACCAGAGTCCATGACAATGATCCCATTTTCTTCTGGAAATTTTTGTAGCATCTTCTTGGTTGAGCAAATATCCATTATTTCATCTTTTTTTTTTGGTAATTGAGTAATATATTCTGAAATGAATTTGTGTATTATAAAAATTCAAGATGTGGTTTATATGAAATAGAAGAGAAACGGATGAGTTTCAAGAACTGGAAGTAGTCAGGATTAGAAGGACCAGCTACACAGAGGAGGAACTCTGGTATTATGCTGTATTCTCGTAATCAACAATCATGAACTAGTTGATAATACAGCATTAACATAAAGGTAGCATTGAACTATGAAATTAGGACATTCTATATCCTGAGTGGCTACAAGAGTATTAGGCTATTAGCTTTGTAAGGTGATAACCTAATGAATATTCTCTTGAAAAAAGTAATGAATATTTTCTTAAAAAAAACTACTGAACATTTAAACCTAGATCTTAGACTCGTAGTTCCTTATATGATGAAGTACTTGGATTAACAAAGTAGTCCTTGGAACATACTCCCTCCGTTAATTAAAACTTGACGTTTTACTATTCACGCACGCATTTTTAGGTGTTAAAAACTATATAAAATATTAACTTTTTTAATAGTTTTTTAAAATAATATCATACTTATTACTATTAAGTATGGATTTATAAAAACAAATTTTAAAAAAAGTTAATATTTTATATAGTTTTTATCGTTCTAAAAAAGCGTGAATGAATAGTAAACGACAAGTTTTAATTAACAGAGGGAGTATTAATCTGGTATTGTTCCACTTCAATCCTTACGTCGCTGCCTTTCCAAAATTTAGGGGGAGTTCTGGACTTGTCTAAATTTGCTTGTTCAGATTTAGCTAGCACAAGGTTAGAATTCTAGCTCTTCAAGAGCCGTATCTCATTGATAGCCCGTCGGAGCAATTGTACTGCAAATTGCAATCGTTCTTCTTACTTAGACCTATGAATAAAGGGCTTTTGATGGAGTTCTTTTCATTGATCTGTGCTCATTTTGGGATGTGCAATCAGCTTTTCCTTCCTCATTTGTGTATTCCCAAGAGCTGTTTTCCTTAAATTCTCATGACATGGTTGGTTCATTGAAAGATATTCTCATCACATGCCTATGAAAGGTCAAACTTTTCTAAAATTGTGCTATTCTGCAATCTGTATGTATGACCTTTACTTGTCAAGTATATTCTTCAGTATTGAGCTCCTTCACTATGCAGAAGGGACCTTGGCCAAACCTTCCATCATCTCCATCAAGTGAACATGATCAAGCCACAAGTCTATGCAGCAGTTCTAATGTTCAAATTCCAAGTGATGGAACTGATGTATGGGAAATTGATCTCAGACAACTCAAATTTGAGAAAAAGATTGCATCTGGATCATATGGTGATTTGTAAGTTCATTAAAAAGTTTCATTCTTTTTAAAACTTGACCAGGGTATTCATGTATGCCCTGTTACCCTTTGTTTCAGGTATAAGGGCACATATTGCACTCAGGAAGTGGCGATTAAGGTTCTCAAACCTGAGCGCATAAATGCTGATCTGCAAAAAGAATTTGCTCAGGAGGTTTACATTATGAGGTATGTCAACTTGCAGTCAAGAAGTGAGAAGATACTTATATGCATTCTCAAATATATTATGAATAATTTGATAACCAATCTGGAGTTATTATCAAGGTTTGAATTAGTTGTTATCATCTCTCTCTCTCTCTCATGTGGTGTATGGAGCTTTTGCTCTTCCTTTGTTTTCATATGATTCAAGGTAAGAGTGTTCTATAAGGATTGAAGGGGAATTCAATGAAATATTTTAGGTTCACTGGCGGCCACAGGGGGGTGCACAGTGGGGAGGACGTCCCTCCCTCCGGCAACGGAAAAACATAGTTTTTTAAAGAAAAAATAAAAAAAATAAAGGTAAAGAAACATAAAAAAAATGTGAAAAAGAACACAAATGTTGTCTAGCTTAGTTGGTAAAGAAAGGAAAAGGAACCATTAGTAATGGAAGAGGTCATGGGTTCATATGATTCAAGGTAAGAGTGTTCTATAAGGATTGAAGGGGAATTCAATGAAATATTTTAGGTTCACTGGCGGCCACAGGGGGGTGCACAGTGGGGAGGACGTCCCTCCCTCCGGCAACGGAAAAACATAGTTTTTTAAAGAAAAAATAAAAAAAATAAAGGTAAAGAAACATAAAAAAAATGTGAAAAAGAACACAAATGTTGTCTAGCTTAGTTGGTAAAGAAAGGAAAAGGAACCATTAGTAATGGAAGAGGTCATGGGTTCAAATTTTCTCTATTATAGATGTCATATTTAAATCAAATTTTATAGTTTTCTTTTAATATTTTTCATAAGTGTATTCATTATGATACACATATATTTTAAAAAATTCTTCTAATTTTTATTCTTCTGAATTTTTTTTACTATCAATGTCATATTTAAATCACAATTTATGGGTTTATTGCCACACTTTTCAATCCTATCAATTTTTTTTTCATTTACAAATGACATATTTTTAAAAAAATTTCTAATTTTCTTTTAGTATTTTTTTTAAAATATTTATCATGCTACACATATATAAGAAAAAATTCTTAAATTTTATTGTATGAATTTTCATAATAAAATATTATATATATATATATATCATAATTTATGGTTTACTTTTAATATTTTTTTTAAAAATTCTTCATTATATATACCAAGAAAAAAATTTTCATAGTATAAATTTCGCCCCCCTTCGACAAAATCCTGCGGCTGCCACTCTTTAGGTTATATACATGGGTTGAAAACTAAATAGCTAGAGATGAGGATTATGAATGGCCAAAATGACATGTTTTGACATTGGGCTATTAAGAAAAATTCCTGTGATCCAATGGTCATTTAGGTCTTTCTCGTCAGAACTCGGAAATTTAGTTCGTTTAAACCGAGGTTTTTTAATTTAATTTAATTTTTTTATTTATACTTTCAAGTTTCAACTGATTCTCTGTATTTTTATTTTTTTTGGGGGGGGGTGTGTGATCAACACCTAAACTGTATTTCACTTAAACTACCCTTTAAAAATTAAAGAGAGGAGGTGAATTATGTTCATTCAACTATATTAGATTTACGTGTTGATTTCCAAAAATTTGTGTTCTTCTTCTCCTCCTCCTTATAATGGGGGATTAATTTGAAAAATACCGGTGATATTTTGAAGTAATGGCAGTTTTGAGGGAAAAAAGTAATAGCTTCGTGAAAATGGGAATAAAATGCGGTGGTTTCATGATATTTTCCACTAAACCAAGACTAATGAAGAAAATAAACAATAATCGGGTTCAAGTTATGAACCAAATTTCCAGTGAACAATGGACCTAGCTGACCATCAACGTTATTTTTAATACCGAATTATCACTAGAATTTCTGAGCATGTCATTTTAAATACAAATATGTCATTTGAGCCTTTTTTTTGGTAATTCCTGTTTTTTCCAGCCTATCACCTGATGCTAAAGGAAGATCCCACCTTTTTGTTTTAAAAGATTATTTATGTTATTTCCAGGAAAGTTCGTCATAAGAATGTTGTGCAATTTATAGGCGCATGTACAAAACCTCCAAATTTGTGCATTGTCACAGGTGAGCCTTAGGTTTTAAATTTACTCAATGATGCATACTTTCAGCTCCTTTTCTTTTGTGCCTATAAAATTGTGATTTCCTTTCAGGATTTGGCACTTCTGTCTCAACTTTGATTTGTGGTATTTACCTTGTTCTTCATTTAATGAGACATTCTTTTCTTATTCTTTTCTTGTACTTGTGCGGTGCAGAATTCATGTCTGGTGGAAGTGTGTATGATTATTTACACAAATATGGAGGCTCATTCAAGATGCCATCCCTATTAAAAGTGGCCATTGATGTGTCCAAGGGAATGAGTTACTTGCACCAGAACAATATAATCCACAGAGATTTGAAAGCTGCCAATCTCCTGATGGATGAAAATGATGTAAGATGCTTAGCTTGATATATTGATCTTCTGTTGTTTTATGTTGCTACCTCTTTGCTGCACTAGCATTGTTTAATGAATGTCTTCCATAAACATATATAGCTTAAATGCATATATATTCTGCAACAATCTTGCTAAAATGGAGCGAATAAGACTATTATACTGTATTATTTCAGACTCTACACAGTGTGCACTTTGTTTTCCGATCGACCATATAGGATTGCATTTGCATAGATCACCTTCTTGGCATTCATTAGCACCGATGGCCTTGCCAAATTTTCTGGTTATAAGTTGGTGCAACTTGAAAACTTCACTCCATGGGCTTTTTTTTGGATGTTCTAGGTGGTTAAGGTTGCTGATTTTGGGGTTGCTAGAGTGAAGTCTCAGTCTGGAGTTATGACTGCAGAAACTGGAACATATCGGTGGATGGCTCCAGAGGTGAGTTTGTCTTCATGCCTTTTGCTCAATATGCTTACCATTTGTAACGTCCTGTCAATTCCATTTCTTGGAAGTATGTAGAAGGGGATACATTCCGGTAGAGTCTAATGTTATTTGCATATTGTTAGATGCGAAATATAAGGCAGTTCTTATATGATAGACGACAATACACACAAGCAATGTGATGTCTGGTTTGATGTACCTGCCCATTGATAATATGCTTCACAAAGTCTGGTTTGATGTACATGCTCCTTGATAGATGAGAGCTGCCTGTTGAGATTGAATGAAACATTGTGCTTATTTTCATAAATTTCATTGGTTCTTGCATTAGAGCATACTTCGCTGGCCTAATGCAGAATACTTACTTTACCTATGCATTAATTCCAGGTCATTGAACACAA
Organism: Persicaria tinctoria; assembly: GCA_037127255.1. NCBI lineage: Eukaryota > Viridiplantae > Streptophyta > Magnoliopsida > Caryophyllales > Polygonaceae > Persicaria > Persicaria tinctoria. The sequence continues at coordinate 67,626,840 of JBANSL010000009.1, forward strand.
ACCATATGATCACAAAGCCGACGTTTTCAGTTTCGGTGTTGTGTTGTGGGAGTTGCTTACCGGAATGGTATTGCTCCATCAGCTTGAATATGGACCTTGAATTACCTATCTGCTACATATTTTTTCAATTGAATTAATGCTTTGTAATACTTTAATTCTCCAGCTCCCGTATGAGCAGTTGACACCATTACAAGCAGCTGTTGGAGTGGTGCAAAAGGTAAAGTCAAACTCATTAGGTTGATTTCAAAATCTACAACTCTACTGCTCTTCTTTAGTTGATACATATTCCCTACATGCATAAATGAAGATGTTACATTTCTTGGTAACGCCCCATGACATGATGACTGCATCAACGGCAGTAATCAAACATATGACCACTTGATTGTGCAATGTGCCCTTACTTCTGTGCCATGCCCCAGGGGCAAATGAAGTTGGTACTTGTCCTGAGGTGTTATGTTGCCAGTTTAAAATACTTTTAGGATAGGGGGTGGGGAGTGTTTGGGAGGGCTAGAGCTAAATTCTGCATCTCTCAATGGAAATTTTAGAGGAAAAAATAAATCATCAAAGATTTATTATATTTAGTGAACTGGTCCAAGCCCAGTGTTGAAGCATTAAATAACTATCCGTAGTTTAGTGACTGATTGTATCAGTTCTGATGCTATTATCAGAATCTGCGTCCAACAATCCCAAAGGGCACTCACCCCAAGCTTGTCGTGCTGCTTGAAAGATGCTGGGAACAAGATCCAACAATGAGACCCGACTTCTCGGAGATCTTGGAGATATTGAAAGAAATAGCCAAGGAGGTAATATTTGTCTTTTCCCTTTTACTGCCCGTTTAGCAATGTAGTAATTTTAGTTTTATTAAATTTGCAGTTAAATATGTATGACAAAATAGGTTAGGGATTCAAATAGGATAAATAATACAGTTACTTTGATAGCAAAAATATAGATTAAAGATTTGAACAGGATAAAAAAAATACAATCATGAACTTAAAATAAAATGTGCTCAAAAAACAACATGATATCTTACGGAAAAACATATGTTCCCGCCAAGGAGATATTTGCTTACAAGTTTATCAGGTCTGTGAGTTGAAATTGTTGGAGAATAAAATTAGGTTGGCAAGAACTCAAGAGTAGTTTAGAATTCCATATGGATCTCTATATTGCTGGAAAACCATCTTTCATTGCTACCTCCTTATTGTCAATATGCTCTGAGCAATTATATTAGTATGTGTTTTGGCATCATAAGATCATATCAAATGTTTAAAAACCTATGGCTTTAGCACCTCAGTTGTTTCTGGTATCCTCGTAGATGTAAGTTAATATGCTATTCATGGCAATTACTAATTTCTTACAAGCAGACGGCAATGTTCTCCCTTGAGTGTTTTCCCTACAACACTACATGCTATGGTACTTCCCATAGGATCTAATTCACAGAATGCACTCCTTAACAGGTTGCAGACGAGGAAGGTCGTAAGGAGAAACAAGGTGGGTTCTTCTCAGTTCTTATGCGAGGGCATTACTGAGCTGTTGAAACCAAGCGGAGTTCTGCAATCAGTGTTGATACCTCTATAAATATTGCCCGACTCCCGATTTTCATTTTTTTTTCTGTTTACAAATTTGTGTTGTATATTGCCTAATCATGGTGTACAGTGATTTGTCCAGTTATACACAGCTTGTTTCTATAGGTTTACCTCATTTTCGCCTTTTCAAGCTCTCTGAATTTCCGTTGTGCTTTTGTGCCTACTTGCATATTGCACAACTCTTCAGGCATGAAATGAGAAGTTGCATATATTCTTGTTTAGTTCCTCCTTTGCATCTAACTGCCTTGTTTGTCTCCGTATTTTCGGTGTAGCATTGTCACAAGGTTGTAGATTTATAGTAGGTGTCTTAGTAAATTCATTATTCACTGATATGATATTTACTTATTAGACACCGTTGCTCGTATTTCAGTAGTGTCGTTGGTGTGTTTTCGACTTTCGAGTTGCCTTCCTTTGTAGGGAAGGTAACCCATTAGGCCATTACAGTAATTAGCTCGAGTTATTTCCACCTCTATTACGTTAATGCTATTCAATCGGACAAACGCTAGAATTTGAACTGAAAACACAGACTGAAAAGCCAATATGGGCAACGTTAGTAGCATCCACGGGTCACAGATAGGCTGAGTTAGACCTGTTCGTGCCCCATCGGGTTAGGCTGTTCCCATCTAAGATTTTGAATAATCTTTCTCCCTATGAACGTTTATATGGGAAACCTCCTATCTACTCTCATTTACGAAGCTTTGGTTGCTTAGTGTTACCCACCAGATAAGAAAGCCTACAAATTGCTTTGCCTTTCCACAAACCAAATTCTTATTTCAGGAGATGTGACTTTCCATGAACACATCTTTCCATTTCAAAAGCCTTCTTTGAGTCCTTCTTCCTCTTACAGACCTCTTCCCACTAATGATCCTCCTTGTGATCAACCTTTTACCACCACTGCACCTCCCCCTGCACCTCAGATTGTTACTCATGCCCTTCCTCCTGCTCCTTTAAGACGTTCAACAAGACCTTTTGTGCCTCCTCCTTATTTGCACGACTACCATTGCAACTTCATTTCATCCCTTCCCGTGTTCTCTTTCAATGCCCTTTCTTCTTCATCCAAAATGCTCTTGACAAATCTGGCTCCTCTTGTGGAACCTTCATGTTATGAGAATGCAGTAGTTGTTCCCGAGTGGCAATAGGCTATGCAAGCAGAATTGGATGCTCTTCACAAAAATAGGGCTTGGGATGTTGTTGATTTGCCAAAAGGAAAGAGGCCTATCAGTTCTAAATGGGTATATAAACTGAAATTTCGTGCAGATGGCACTTTGGAGAGACATAAAGCCAGATTAGTTATCAAAGGTTGTACTCAGAAAGCAGGCATCGACTATCAAGAGGCCTTTTCCCTAGTTGCCAAATTAACAACCATTCGTAGCTTGGTTGTTGTGGCAGTGAAGAAAGGTTGGTCCTTGTCTCAGCTTGACGTCAATAATGCTTTTTTACACGGGGATATTGACACTGAGGTGTACATGAAAGTTCCTCTTGGGTTACAACATCTCCATCCTGGCAAGGTCTGTCAATTAAACAATTCTCTTTATGGCCTAAAACAAGCTTCTCGACAATGGTACAATAAGTTGTCTGATTTTTTGATATCTTAGAATTATGTGTAGTCTTTCAATGACTATTCTTTGTTTTGCAAGAAGATTGATGACTTGTTCGTATTTTTGGTGGTTTATGTGGATTATATTTTAGTCACTAGCAACAATCTTCCCGAAATTGAGTTTTTGAAGCAGTCCTTACATAATCAGTTCAATATCAAGGACTTAAGCACCTTGAGTTATTTTATGGGAATTGAGTTTTATCTCACAACAAGGGGATTTTGATGACTCAAAGGAAGTTTTTTCAAGAATTGTTGAAGGATTACCCAAGGATTCTGGTCGTACTGTATCCAGTCCTCTTGACCATGCTTTCAAGCTAAGTTCTTCTACTAGGATTCCTCTCTCTGATCCAACAGAATATACTATATAGGAAGGTGGTGGGTAAACTTAACTTTCTTACAAATACTCGCCCAGATTTATCATTTACAGTACAACATCTTTGCCAGTTTATGCAATCCCCTACAAATATGCATTAGAAAGCTATCAATCATGTTCTTCAATATCTACACTGCACAACAAATCTTGGTATTCTTCTTAATACAATTTTCACATTTTCCCTCTTTCTCTCTTCTCTACATCAACATATCCAATTCCTAACATTGACCCACCGAGTTGGCCTTTAAAACACAAAATAGTCGTTGGACTCAGCGAACCAACGGGTCCAATGCCTCTTTTTCCAACCTTGGCAATATATATTATTTTTAGGGTGGGTGAAACTGATGAATTATGTTGGTTAAATATATATTGTTAAGTTAGTATGGTGTTTGATAAATCTAACTATTATATAAGATAACTGATTGAAACTTGTTAATAAAAAAACTAAAAATTCCAAAAGGTTTGAAAGAATAGTTAAAAACTCGAATTTTAAAAGCTAATTAAACTAAAATCTTAATTTTATTTTATTTAAAAATATATAATATTAAATCTATAAGATCTGAGAAGTTAGTTGGTGTGCCAATCGGAGCCTTAATATAATCTTCTATGTATTGTTTTTTGGTAAGCAATCTTCCATCTATTGTAAATTGTATTCAATATGAACTATTAAACCCTTCCCTAATTTACTCTATTTTTATTCATTTTAATTTATAACTTTACAATTTTATAAAAATATCGATTTCTAACTTTACAATCATTATAATTTATAACTTTACACTTGAAAATATTTAATTAGATATCGTTATTTTCATCTTTAGATTTATTTATTTTTTTAAATATTTATATTTTTCATATCTAAATAACTTTTTGTGAAGTTATTATGTACTATGATTTAACTTACTTAAATTTCAAAATGACAAGAAAAAGTACTTAATTTATAATCGATTTATAATTTATGATGAAAACGTGGTATCTATTGCATATTTATGGGCCATAATCTATATGGAAAGACAAATATCATATTTTTCCATCTATATTCTATATAATTTTGAAAAAACAATAGAAAAGTCACAGACTTTCTATTTATGTCAAAGGGAGAAGAACTAAAAATGGTAAAAAAAAAAGGAAGCACCTTTAATGGAGTTCTTGAAGTGGCCATTGATTCAAACACTCCCACACCTCCAGCCGGCATAAGCGTCAGATCTCTTCTTCTCCCATTGAACACTTCCACTAAACAACACCCCACACCGAAATCCAATCCAATGACGAGTTAATCGATTTCAGTTAATCGATCGACGATGAAACCCCCGGAAATCTCCGTCAAGATCGACCCTATTAACCCCGACGCCGCCGCCCCTTCCTCCACCACCGGCCCCAGCACCAGCCCCACCCCCCGCCACAGCCGCGATGACAGCTTCGATTTCGAAACCGGCGGGGGCATCCAAACCGATGAGTTCTCTTTCCAGCGCGCCAACAGCGGCCGCTCCCCCTCCGTGGATCCTCCGTCCCGCCTGATCGGTCAATTCCTCGAGCAGCAGAAAGCCGCCGGCGAGATGGCCCTCGATATGGATTTGGAGATGGAGGAGCTCCGGCAGGAGACCCGCCGCAGCTCGGGGCTACCTCCACGGCCGCCGGACAGCCTCCTCAACCGCCACCACAATCAGAGCTTTAGCCGCCGCAGTGTCCCGCCCACCCCCTCTCCCGTGAGTCGATCCAACAGCTTTCTTAACGAATCCGGCACCGGCGTTGCAAGCGGAGGGTGCGGCCCCGGCTCTCGCGAGTTCCTCCGCCACGTCTCCTTCAGGGAGGATCACATCCACCGCCGCCGATCCACCGAATACAACGATCTCGGCCAGCTCTCGTCGGACTCCGATTCCGACTCGGAAGACCCCGGCGACGTCGTCGTCGATGAAATCAGCTGCGCTGATATCTCCGCAGCCATAGACGACGGCCGGCGGACCATGGGTCGTCAAAGCAGAAGGTTCCAGAGCTATAGGGATAACACGGAGGTCGTAAGGTGCACGTCAAACGCAGCGTTTGGGAGGGTACCCACCCTCTCAAGGACCAAAACGACGCGTTCCAGGATGATGGACCCTCCCCCTGACGACCCGCGCTCCGGTGGTCAATTCAGCACCAAATCGGGGGTGATCCGGTCTGGGTTCCTAGGCAAATCAGGAGCCTTCGGCGAGGAGGAGGAGGATGATCCATTCATCGACGATGATTTTCCGAGCGACTACACCAAGGAGCCGATCAGCGCGATCGTGATCCTAGAGTGGCTAAGCCTCATTGTGATCATAGGCGCCCTAGTTTGCAGCCTCACCATCCTGGTTTTGAGACACACCCATCTATGGGGACTAAGGCTATGGAAATGGGAGGTTCTTGTCCTCGTAGTCATCTGCGGGAGGCTCGTCTCCTCATGGGTCATTGGCTTCATTGTCTTCTTCATCGAGAGGAACTTCATGCTCCGAAAGCGAATCCTTTACTTCGTCTACGGCCTCAGGAAGGCCATGAGGAACTGCATTTGGCTAGGGCTTGTGCTCTTGACATGGCATTTCCTCTTCGACGGCAAAGTCGACACTAAGACCGACACCGAGATACTCAACTATGTCACCAAAGTGCTCATTTGTTGCCTCGTTAGCGCCCTCATTTGGCTCGTAAAGACGCTGATCGTCAAGGTGTTGGCCTCCTCATTCCACGTGAATGCCTTCTTTGATAGGATCCAAGAGTCCTGTTTCAACCAATTTGTGATCGAGACCCTCTCCGGCCCGCCTTTCTACGAGCTCCAAAGGTCGGGCGAGGAAGAGGAGAGGACGATGGCCGAGATCCAGAGCCTCCAGAGCGCGGGAGCAACCGTCCCACCGGAGCTAAAGGCCAATGTGTTGCCGCCATCAAGAAGTGTAAGGAGTGTGATGAGCGTGAGGCACAGCAGGGTGAGTGGTGCTCTTGGGACCAAGAGTAGCCCCATTGGAGCGAGCATGAAGCTCTCGGGACCCTTGTGCAATAAGAAGCACGAGGATCCCGGGATCACCATAGATCACTTGCACAAGCTCAACCAGAAGAATGTGTCAGCCTGGAACATGAAGAGGCTGATGAACGTAGTTCGTCGTGGTGCCATCACGACACTCGACGAGCACATCGACTCCGCTCATGCCGATGAGTCTAGCAAGCAGATTAGGAGCGAGGTTGAGGCCAAGGCCGCCGCTAAGAAGATCTTCCACAATGTTGCTAGGCCAAAGTCTAGGTTAGTTATCGAATTGATCGAATTTACATCTATGTCGATCGACCAATATGTACTGCTTAGCATCTAGACTAATCTTCGATTCGAATTCAGGTTCATCTATTTGGAAGATTTGATGCGTTTCATGGAAGAAGATGAAGCCCTAAAGACTCTCAGTCTCTTCGAGAAGGGCATCGAAAGCGAGAGAATAAGCAAAGCAGCTCTCAAGAACTGGGTGGTATGTGTATATATGTATATTGATTCTTGATCTTCATCTTGATTAGCTTCAAGATTTATTCAAGGTTTTAAATCTTTGCAGGTAAATGCATTTAGAGAAAGAAGGGCATTGTCATTAACCCTAAATGACACAAAGTCAGCAGTGAACAAACTCCACCAGATGGTGAACATTTTAGTCTTTGTCCTTCTAGTGCTAATCTGGCTCATCATACTCAACATTGCCACATCCCAATTCCTCGTCTTTGCGAGCTCCCAAGTAGTCCTCGTTGCGTTTGTTTTCGGCAACTCGTGCAAGAACATCTTCGAATCCATCATCTTCATCTTCGTCGTCCACCCTTTTGATGTCGGTGACCGATGTGAAATCGATACAATCCAGGTAACTAGAAGAAAGTAATTTATATAGTTCATCAGTATAACAAAATTTTAACATTTTTCGATATCTTTAACTTGCAATTTTATCTTTTTTTTTCAGATGGTAGTTGAAGAGATGAACATCTTGACTACTGTGTTCTTGAGATATGACAATCAAAAGATCATATTCCCTAACAGCATGCTCTTGATGAAGCCCATAAGCAACTATAACCGAAGCCCGGATATGGGAGACGCAGTCGAATTCTGCTGCCACATTGTCACTCCCCCGGAGAAAATCTCTCTTGCAAGGCAAAGGATATTAAGGTATCCATATCTATATCTGTATCTGTATCTATATCTATTGCTTAAAACACATTATGATGTTTCCTTTGTTGTCGATTTTGGATCGATTCAGCTACATTGAGAACAAGAAGGAGCACTGGTATCCAAACCCAATGATCATCCTAAAGGATGTGGAAGGATTTGCAACGATAAGGATCGCGATATGGCTACAACACAAAATGAACCACCAAGACATGGGGGAGAGGTGGGGAAGGCGAGCTCTATTAGTCGAGGAGTGTGTCAAGATCTTCAGAGAGCTCGACGTGGACTACCGAGTCTTGCCATGGAATATAAACGTTCGAGCCATGCCGCCAGTGAACTTCAGCAACACGCCTAGTAGCTGGCCTAGCAATCACCCACCGCCTAACTTCAACGTAGGCTTGCCTGAAGGCGAAGTAGCGTATCGATAAATTCAGACATGTAGAGAAGATATATCGGTAGTGAATCGCTACACGAACCACTACGTACGGGCAGAGGTGGTTGTGGACGAGATTGATCGAGCTGGCGGGGTTGCTAGCGAGTCGAAGCCCTGTTGTTTGGTTCTGTTGTTAGACGGGAAGATAATGTTGTTGCACATAACTTAGCACAATTAGGTCTTAGACTTAGTTTTTATAAATTTCATATCATTGAAAGATAGGTTCACTCTTTTCTTTTCTTTTTTCCTTTTTCTATTTTATAAGGCAATGAATAGTTTTCATTAATAAGTTTCTACTTTGTCTTCTTACCAAAAAGATGTAGATGCCTACCTTGTGTTGGCATTGAGAGGTTTTTTTTCTTTTCCCATGATACCTTACTTTTATGATTGCTTACGGGCTTTGCCCTAATTTTGGCTGTATCTAGAAGTTAGAACCAACGTTTCAAGCTTGGACAATGATTCTCTTACCTCTGGTAAGCTTATCCGGGGTAAAAATGTAATCTCCTTTTTGGTCAAAAAGTAAGTCGGCAAAAAAAAAAGAAATGAAAATAGAGGTAGTTGGGCAATAATAACCTACATCAATTAAAGTAACATTGATCCTAATGACAATTAAAGCACTGTAATCTTCTCTCTCCTAACACTCTCAACGGTAATTTCAGATTTTCATCTTCATCTCTTCAAACGGTCGGAATTGGAGTTGGAAGTGTTAGATTGCTCAATTGAAGTAGTCTTCTTAACGAATCCGGCGAAGATCGATCACCTTCGGTACTAGGATTTAGGGTTCCGTCGTCAACTTTTCGAGATCGAAGAACCTGCAATCGATCGTTTTCCGATCGCTGAACTCGCCGGACACCGAAGGTGAGCGGTACATATATTATCCGATTGGATCTATATTCGTGAATAAGGGATTGTCGTTAATTTGCATTTTGAAACTGATTAGAGTGTAATTGTAGTTCGAACGCTAAATTAATTAGAATTTCGGATTTCTCCTGCAGATTTACCGATCATCCTCTTTTCTCAGCTACAATGAGCCAGAACAGGGATTTTGATCTTAACATGGGATTCAAAGATGGGTCCGGTTCCGATGATTCGATCAATGGGTCAGGCCGGCTGGACTTGAACTTGGTCCAAATTTCGGATGATGACAGCGCAAGCATTTCGTCGAACAGTGAAAACCACATCCTGGAAGATGGTGATGCACGAGTCGGTGATGAAGGAGACGACGATGAAGGAGACGATGCTGAGCCTCGCGAGATTTCCGATAACTTGACAATGAATCCTCCCCATGTCGGGCTGATGTTGGAGCGGGAAGCAGATTTTATTCAGTTAATCCACGGATATGCGAGAGAAAATAGATTCATGGTAAGAATTCGGAGTTCGGAAAAGTTACCGCCCGCGGAAGGAGGGGGTGATGGGAATACGGGCGAAAGGTACAAGTCAATTAGGATGGTATGTACAAAGGCGGGGAACTTTGTGTCCAAGTCAAAAAAACCCGAGCAAGGGATCCACTTCAACCATGACAGGTTGTAACTTCAGGGTGAATGCTGTCCGTGATGGACCTGGTCTATGGAGGGTAACCGCCGTTGTCCTTGAGCATAACCACGAGTGTGATGCGAATAATACAAAATACCTTACAAATTACAGATACATCACCGAAGGCAACAAGAAACGGATCTTGGAAATGGATAAGGCCGACGTACCAATAGCTAAGAACTTCACATCCTTTGTGGTTGCCAACGGGAGCCATGATAAAGTGGGCTTCACTGAACGGGACCTGCGGAACGTGGTTGCCAAAAACAGAAGCCGGCAAATGAAGAAAGGGGACTTTCTTGCAATGAGGGATCATTTCGATGAAATGGCTTCAACCAACTCGAACTTCTTCTACAGTTATGATGTGGACGGAGACAACAGATTGAAGAATGTGTTTTGGGCTGACGGAAGGAGTAGGGCGGCGTACTTGGAATTTGGCGATGTCATCTCATTCGATACGACATACGTCTCAAACATATACAAGATGCCATTTGCACCATTCATTGGGGTCAATCACCATGGGCAGAGCGTGTTGTTTGGGTGTGCCCTACTCGTCGGAGAGGAAACCGAGCACTTCGTGTGGTTGTTTAACACTTGGCTCAGCTGTATGTCCGGGAAGGCACCAAAAGCAATCTTAACAGACCAAGCCCAAGCCATTGGTAAGCTACTGTAAATATGTATCTACATATGTAGTTAAAATAGTCTTATTTATCGATAATGTCCATTCATTTGTTTTCAGGCAATGCAGTTGCGCAAGTGTTTCCCGATGCTTCGCATCATTGGTGCATATGGCACGTGATGCAGAATGCTAAAAAGCACTTGGGGAGCAACCCCAAATGGAATGCAATAGTAAGTGCACTCCAAGATGCTCTACACGAATCCTTGTGTATAGAGGAGTTCGAAGAGGCATGGGATGCGATGCTGGAGAAGTTTAGTTTGCGTAACAACAAGTGGTTATGCAAGATGTACGAGAAGAGAAGGCGTTGGGTTCCTGTATACTTCAAGGACAGCTTCTGGGCCGGGATGTCAAGTACCCAGAGGAGTGAAGGTATGAACCATTTCTTCAAATCGTTCCTCAATATAAATACTACGTTGAAGTTGTTCGTTGAGCAGTACGGTCTAGCATTATCGAAAAGGGTAAGGGAGGAGGAGACGTCGAACTTCACATCGATAAATAAGCCCCTCAGGTGCATGACCGACCATGTGTTTGAGCTCGTGTTCCAAGAGCTGTACACTACTGCAAAGTTCGAAGAATTTCAAGTTGAGGTGCGGAACCTCGTGTACGCCAATGCACTGAGGGTCGAAGACGATGTCAATGTGTGCACTTACGTCGTTACGGTAAAGCTGCCTTATTTTCGTCGTACACGGTGCTACAAATACAGGGTTACCCTTCAAAAAGACAACACCGACGTAAAGTGTGAGTGCAAAAACTTTGAGTTCCGCGGGATATTGTGCACCCACATTTTGCGTGTCTTCAGCGAAGAGAATGTGTATTACGTTCCGCAGGGGTATATTTTGGATCGTTGGCGGAAGGACCTGCCCCGGGAACACTTGAAGGTCCCAGTCCCTTACTATAAGCTGATAGAAAAGAAGTAAGACGGGATGAAACGGTATGGGGATATTCATGGTAAGGTGGACAAAATCGCCGGATTGGCGATGTACGATGAGGATTTGTACAAGGTTGTGATGGACGACCTCCAGGAATTGGAAGACACAGTCAAGAAGGCTGCGCTGAGGAAGAATCGCCTAACTTATCACAACCTAGATGACATTGGTAAAGTGTATGGGCGGCGAGTGGTGATCCCAACTGAAACGGCCATGAACGACGACGAGGATGTACCGAATAACGATCTATCCCCCGTGGTAGATCCAGAAGACAGAAGGGATACATGCCGACATAGAACTAGGAGGTTAGGCTATAGGAGGCAAATTGCGCAGGAGCGTACTGAGCGTCAACGCAGACAGGGTGGGCCAAGCAGCCCTGCGGAGAGCCATGCAAGTCCCATCAATGGTATTCGCCACCAAAACATGATGTCTATGCCTAACCCTCATCTTTATTACAATTCGGTACGTAACTGGGATTCAAAACATGCTTTCTTGTCAGATTCTTTTCGTTGGCACCATACTTATGATCGTCAATTCCCCTCTTCTTTGGTAGATGATGCATACACAAGCCATGCAACACAGTGGCCTGGGCAACTATGGGTTTAGTCCATTAAATGGTGCACGTGGTCTTCCTTTGAGGGTTACACAGGTGAGTGATAACATATTACTCTTCTCTAACTTGGGACTCTTTGGAACCACTTATCAATAAGGTATTTTTCTTATCCAGCTATCCTAAACACACACGTCGGGATCTTCGTCGTTTCAGTAGGAACCGTATCAACCAGTCCGAAAGACTCAATGAGTTGGGCACTCCTTGTGATGTTGCTTAGTTCAATTTTTTTAGTACTCCTTCTAAGTTGGAACATTTATTTCGTATACCCAATTTGTAAACAATCTTCTTTGTATTTTGCATCGGATTACAAGTCTAACTTTTAAAACGTTAGGCCCAATAAGAGTATGTTTTGAGGATACCTCATGTAAGTAACTAACAAGTGTTCAATAAAACCTTACTCCACTTCTACTAAATTCTTATTAGAATACTATAAGAGTATGTTTTGAAAAAAAATCATATAAGTAACTAACAAATGTTTAATAAAACATTATATTAACTAATAAATTGTTGTTAGAATACAATAAGAGTATGTTTTGAGGAAAACTCATGTAAGTTAAGATGTTAACTTCTCAAGTATCTCAAGTTAATGGTAAAGTATTATATAGATCTTTTGCAAGAAGATTATAAGTATTCAAAGTGGGAGTATCTTAACTTATCAAGTATCTCAAGTTAATAAAACACTTGTCTAACTCACGTAGTCAATAATTTCATTTGGTAGTTGAAATACTTATAATTTGCACATTTGAATGAAAAATAATAGTTCAACATAGATTATCGTGGGCTTCCGCAATGGGCCTCAAATGGGGTTTTTGGTTTGCAACAAGCCAACATTGTTTAAACTTCCGCAATGGGCCTGAAATGGGCTTTTTGGTTTCAACAAGCCAACATTGTTTAAACTTCCGCAATGGGCCTCAAATCATAGTCAGCCTGAATCCATTCACAAGTTAATTGTCCCAATATATACTCTATATTGTACGTTTTCGACAATGCCATAGAATCATCAATCATAGATAATAAAATGTGCTAGATTTAATAGTAGATTACATAACAATTCCATAGATAAACACAAAAATCATCAAAGTTAACCAATTGTATCAAACATAAAATACAGAAGTGTCATAATGTTTTCAAAAGTGCCAACCTCGGCCCCCAGCATGACGACGACCTCCACCGCGACCACCATACCGAAATCCTCCTCTACCACCATTCCGAAGTCCTCCTCTACCACCATCCCGACCTCCACCGCGCCCTTCAGATGGACCGTCTGTGTCCTCCGGCCAATGTACAGTTCTTCGACCGTTGAAAGGCCCTTCCCTGGTAAATTGTCGCGTAGCAATCGCATCGAGCATTTGTGGAGTCGGTGCGTACAGATCAGCATAATTAGGGTAGAAGTCGTGGGCGTTTTCGTCCATTGCCTGAACATATAACACCGTAAGTTCTTGTTGATCCCGAACTGACTCCATCTCACCATCCATCTGGTGCGACCAGATTCGAAGATCATCTACTTGGCAGGCGATGTGGTGGACCGTATCAAACATCGACTGTTGGTTGGCCGACACGTCCCAAAGACTCATCTCCACGTCTGTCTGGTGGTTGTGATGCAAGTCCTGACTTAGACGCATCTCCTCAAGTTCTTCCCCCAAATGATCCTGCCTATCGGATATTTGGTTTATCCTATCCAAGATGTATCTTTGAGTGTCCGCCATCTCCAGAAGTTTCATGTCCATATCGGACTGTCGGTTTGCAATTCCTTGTATCCCTTGTAACACCTGCTCCCAAGGAACAGAAGAGCTGGATTCACCTTGGTGCAAATGCACACCTTCTGGCCCTGGATGTGATGAGGTGAAGGGCTTGTATTCGATCAGACAAACGTCATCCGTGTGCAGATCCTCAACGGGTGAACTAGTTGGACAAAGCCATGTATCACACTCCATACCATCTTCCGTTGGCACTACCATCTGATCATTTATTTCTCGGGCTGGGGGGCGTCCAAGTCCATTGGTGTACTCCTTTTATCCCGATCCGATCTACTCTTATCTTCGTAGTTGGTCATACAGAAGTCCGCAACTCTCTTCCCATACGGCAGGGGACATGGCAAATATATCGCGTTATGGTAAGATTTCGTCGGTTTCCAATGCAACTCCGGCTCTAGTGGGTTGCTCAACAGACTGGCTGTGTTCAGACTCCTCTCATCGTACACATGAGACCCATGTATCTGCTGCAACCATTCTGGCGGTTCTGGTTCCCACTTCCTAGCGATCAGTGTGATCATACCCCCTAACGCTAACTTGCCCTTCGTGCTCCCACTTGGTGCATCTCGAATGCAAGATGCAACAAACAAAGAAGCCCAGTCACGCACGTTGCTGCATTCTTCGAAAAAGCACCGGAACCATATAAAATCTGAAGCCATGAACTTGCTGGTCTCTCCCTGACCCATAAAAGCCATCCTAATCACTTTGTGTGCCAAGACCAAGCACGGATGCCCAAGCCAAGAGTTAGTCTCGCCCTTGTGACCGTCAAACTGTCTGCCTGTAATTTCAACCAAGAGATCTTTCAAATTGTGGCCCGATTTCTTCCAGCCAGGGGTAGGTTGACGAGAAATCCCGAGGATGTCCCGCAACTCATCGTAGGATAGCAACCTCTCCACATCATTGAGGTGAAATGAAATCCGGTTGCCATTGTGTACCGATAAGGTCGAGAGGAATTCCAGTACATATCTTAGATACGTTGGCGCATTCTTGTTCAAAAATCCCGACAGCCCTGCCTGATCAAACATTGACTTCGTAATTTCGAACATTCCTAGCCGTTTCAGTGTCGCAACATCGTAAAATTTAGTCGGTACAATGTCCATTTCCGCTAACTTTGACCATTTCGCCTTCTGCTCCGTTGTCAGGGTAGTTAGTTGGAGATATTCCCGCTCCATTGCAAACTGATTTCCACACCAGGAATTATACTCGTTTCATAATACATCTACTTAAACCCTAGGCCTACCCAGAATCGCCCACTGCCCACCCCAAGTACAATCAACCTCTAATGAACATAAAATCAAACATAACTAACCGATTAAAAGCAGAGAGACTTACCAATTCGGAGATTGAGTGGCGGTCTGTGATATTGAAACGTAGGAGACGCCTCGCCCAACTGACGATTCTGGTTCTCAATAGCGAGATTCGCCGTTCGATTGTCGTCGTGCTATTCCGGGGATGATTGTGTTTTGAAGTTGACGGTCGAGACTTGGGATGGAGGGAAGAGTTAATTTCGAAGAGGGCGGGTCACTGTCTTACGGTTTGCGGTTTCACACAGGTAAACTCCAACGTCTCCAACCATCAGGGTGAAGCAGATGGAGTAAGGTGATGCACTTGGAGCAATTGGGCCGGGCCGAGGTTGCAATTGGGCCGGATTATTTGAGTTAGGTATATAGTAGTATTATTTGAGTTAGCTATATACAGTATTATGCAAGTATAAACTAAGCCTAAATTTTTTATATTTTCACAGTGTAAATATCCAAAGATAAACAAAGTATAAAAATACTCCAAATAATACTTTCGTAAAAAAGTTTATATACGAACTATTCATTACCTCCATAACTAATTACATTCCAAATAATAAAATATAGGAGCTGGAACTAATTAAGTTGTACAGTATATTATAAACTAAGTCTATAAATTATTTATGTATAAAGTACTGCCATTTTTTAATTATAGGAGCTGGAACTAATTTAGTTGTATAGACCGAGTATAAACTGATTAAGTTGGAACTACAGTAATTAATTAAGTTGCATACTAATACTAGCCGTTGAGTTACTTGTGTAGCATTTCGGACAATGTATTACCGCCCAAAATCAGTTAACAAACTCATTTAATTAGGGGAGAGAAGTAATATAGGTGTCGTAGTTATGACATAGGGGTACATGGAACCTCACAAAAAAGCAAACCTATTTATCCCATATTAAAACATTTCTTTTTCCTACTTTTTAGTCTACTTTTTCCACGGACATGGGAATACCCTTGGGTAAGCTTACCAGAGGGTAAGACAAACAATTTCCTTCAAGCTTCGATTGTGTTGTGACTTGTGAAAGTAGATTTTGTCTCTTGATTGTATAATGAAATTGCTGAATTGATTTTAGTTTATGGCTAAAAGATTGGAAGGCAAGAGAAGAGGACTAAAAGAATTGAAATTAGATATGTGGAGGAAAATGGTTGTGTTGATTGATGTGTAGATTTTTTTATTATTATTAAGTCAAAATTCGAGCTCAAATAAGGTGAAGCTCGAGAGGCCGACAATTGACAGATGGCTAACCTTCAAACATACACCGAATACAGAAATGTTGCAAAAGACGAGGCAACACAAACAACGAAAGATGAAACACAACAGACCTGCTAACAGGTTGGGGGACAATGTGTAGAATTAATAAAAAGCGCCTAAATGCATCTCTACGGACGAACCTAGAAATTTTTTCGGGGTTGGCACAATTGTGTATGGATAAATTTTATATTATTTTTATAACAAATAATTTTTCTAAAAAATATATATGAAGAGAATATCTTAAATTTGTAAACAATTATCCTATATATGATCTCGGGTTTGTCAATTTTTTCGGGTTTCGGGTCAAATCGATTCGATTTCGGGTTTGTCAATTTTTTCTTTTTTTTTTAAAATTAAAAAACTCATGATTTGGTAATTTTGCGATAATTTTAAAATGCTAATATTAAAGACGTGGTTCATAAGTTCCAGTGCTTGCAATTATATACTATATATGATCTAACATATTTGATTTTTATTATTTCTCGTATTTTTTAATAAAATTTAAAAATATATAAAATATCAAAATTTTAAATTATTATATAAAAATAATTTCATGCAATTAGTAATAAGCATAGAATTGTTTTTAATATTTTAATATTTTTTAGAGTTTTTATCTTCTTTAAAAATGTGATGAAAAATCAAAAATTAAATACTATCGATCGGAGAGAGTATTACACAATACAAATAAATATAAAAGTTGATTTGAAAATGAAAGATCAATTGATTGTAATTATAAAATGTAATAAATTGGAATCTCCACAAAAAAAAAATTAATCATATATAATTATAAATCAATCGGGTCAAAATTACCGGGTCTACACCCAGATAACCTGGAAAATTACCGAGTTTTCGGGTTCGGGTCGGAAAAAAAATTTGGGTCAAAATTTCCAGGTCTTGACCCAGAATTTTCCGGGTGTTCGGGTCGGGTCGACCGGGTTAGGTCGTGTTTTGACAGGTCTAACAAGGGTTGATTGAATTATATTTAAAATGAGGTAGGCTTAACTACTAAGCCACTAAAGATACTTGTATTTTACTTTTTAATTTTTTTACATAACACATTCTCCCTCCGTCCCAAATTAATTGTTTACTATTCATGCACGCTTTCTTAAGAAGCTAAAAACTATATAAAATATCAATATTTTATTAAATATTTTTAAATAATATCATACATATTACTAATAAGTATAGAATTATTTTGAAAAATTAATTAAAAAATGGATTTTTTATATAGTTTTTTAGCTTCTTAAAAAAACGTGCATGAATAGTAAAAGACAATTAATTTGGGACGGAGGGAGTATATTTTTGTATTTTTGGGTTGTCGCCCATCCTTGGATCCGCCATTATCCCTAATTTGTATGAGTTAGTTTTGTCAAGATTCGTCTTTTGTAGAGTGCGTTTCCGCTTGTTGTATGTTCTGGTGGTCTTCCGTCAGTCAACTTGTCGGTCATCGAGATTAATTCAGGTATATCTGTTCTTGAATTCCTACTTAATGAAAAAAAACTTCTCTGTTATATAAAATTTTACATTTATTACATATTATAATAAATGTAGAAATTTATAATATGATCAATGCATTTATCAAGATTAAGGTAAATCCAAGTGTCTAGAACAAAAAACAGGAGTTACATGACAAGCTAGGTCCACGGGAAATTTCAAAAGATATGAAGGGGTCAATCCTCCCAACCAGACTTAACTGTTTCTTCTAGGCCATCTTCACTCTCAGAGCTCTCCGAGGCGTCGACGGCTAACTCCTCTTTGGTGAGACCCCAATATTCGATCCTCAAGCTAGGTTCGAACTTCTACAAAGGAACCCCGGGGTTGACAGCTGATCGCGCCACACTTTGATTGATGCCCGCAGTTATCCCCTTCCTAAAATAACCGAAGCATTTGTCCTTCAAAATTTCATCACCCTCAGGGGTCTGAAGGCATGCCTTAACAACATATGACAAGAAAGTTCGACCGACATCAAGATCATGTTTCAAAATGTTTGTTCCTCCCGAAGAATTAAGTTATCATCTTCGAGGCGATGTATGGTGTCCTGGTCTGATTGGATTTTAGCCCTCAGGGATTCCATTGACGCTTTTAGTTCATTTTCCTGAAGTTGAGAAGCTTCTAATTTAGACACGGTTGTGTCACGCTCTTTGGTAAGCGGAGTAAGTTGATCGCAAACTTCCTGTAATTTCTCATTGAGCTCAACAGACCGTTTCTTGAACTTTTCCATCGAGTCAGGATCGCCAACCATATTGCCTAAGATCCGCACACGGTGAGTCAGCTTCTTTATCTCCTCCGCTTTCTGGGTGAGGTCATGCTCTTGATAACCTAGACGACATTTCTCATCAGCATGAATTACCCGCATCTAAAAATAAAAAGATAGAAAATAAAAGGTATGAAATGAGAGAGAACTTACCCATTGACTTAAACGGTCTAACTCAGTCACAAAATCCTGATTATCGAGACGCTGAAGGTATGCTTGGTCGTTTCGAGCGACCTTCTCAGAAAACCTAAGTTTCACCAACTCGTCCATCCCGAAACCATGCATGGGGTAGCGGGGGAAGGTCGCGTCACCTTGTAGAAAAAGGGCCTTCCCCTTGCTCGAGACATTGGACCAACCTAGAGGAATCGCGGAGCTATCTGCTTTCTTTTTCTTCCTAGGCTTGGGTGGGTGAGGATATGCAGAGCGGTAACGCTTCCCATGGGATCCTCTGGCATCTCCAGCCGCGTCAATGTCGGTCTTCGCATTTCTACTCTCGTCCAGTTCTATAATGACAGGTGGAATCGGAGGACGAGGACTTTTGGGGATAGCAGGGCCTTTCTTTTTCTTCTTTGCGGTACCTTTCGATTGGTGGCGTGCAAGCAACGACTCTAGATCCATGAGGTCTGCAATGAGAAAATAGGAAGTATCAATGACCCTATTGTTCTACAAAAAGAAGAATTGGGAAAAGCCAGTAAAACAACAATATTTGAAGTACAAAACCAAGAAGTCACCTAAGCGCGGATGAGGCAAGCTCAACCCAGCCATCTAAGTCGCAGAGCGGACACCATGGAGCACCAGGGGGCTTTAGGGTCACACACAAAAGAATCTATAATTCTATCGAAACCCGCCAATGACTGCTTTTTTACTGCGCCAAACCAGCCCGGAACCGTTCTGAAGTTCAAACAAACCTCGGTCTTGTCGCACACCAAAAACCATTTATACTTCCAATTTGGCTTACTGGAAATTCTATCTACGTAACTACAACTAGAATTACACTGGTAGAATCTTTTGTCTTGCGTGCCCCGTTTCAAAGAGAAAATATTAAACATAAGCTCCCTCGTTGGAGACACCCCAATCTCTAAACATCTCATAATAAAAACTGGTGAGGAACATCCAACGGTTGGGAACTACTTGTGCAGGGGTCAGACCATGTTCACCCAAGAACTCTACGAAAAGAGGATGAAAAGGAAGGCGGAAACCCCGAGATAAACTTTCCACAAACACTACCAAGCAATTCTCATACGCGTCAAGGAAACCACCTCCCTTCTCCGGAAGGCAAAGCTCTACTCCCGCGAGCCAGGGAAAGATTTGGGAGATGATTTTGACATCAGACAACTCCAACAGGGTAACACCTCCCCTGACTTTATCATTTAAAGGACGCCGAGGACGAATCCTTTCCGAGACAACTAAGGGTAGAGGACTAGAGGTTGAAGCTCGTGGATAGATAAATCCCCAAGAAAGGGGCAAGTGTGCAGGTCGTCCAGAGAATATAAGGGGACGTGCAAATCACTGAGAGCTTCCTTAGAATGGACCCTTCCCATTGGAGAGGCCGCATACGGAGTCCATGACGCCTCAGACCTATAATTGTTATAAGGACTCGAAGTAGAGGGGACATACGCGTTGGAAGAAGAACGAAGATTCGCATCATCTCCTGCTGAAGAAGCGTTGCATCCATCGCCATCCTTAGAAGAAGAAAAAAGCAGGTAAGGAGAAGAATAGTAATCAGGGTCAGAACGCTTCCGAGCCCTTCTCACCTTAATGGGACTTCCTTAGGGACCCACGCGGTCAGGTGTCGCCTCAGTTGATGAACTAGAAATCTCGAAAGAGTTTTGACGAACTCGAGGAAGATTCTAGAATCACGGGGGATGAACACAGATGAGAAGAAGATATAGGGTCTGAACGCCATCCCTCACTTCTCTTGAACTCATTCAAACCATCAGGATCCTCCCTAGGACTAGACATCCTCAACAAAAACTAAGTTATGTATCCGCGTACGAACCAATAGACGCGGATCAAAATTATCAATAGAACACACAAACAAAACTTAAAAGGGGGTGGTAAACCTATTCCAATCTGCAAGCAAAAAAAGGAAAGAAGAGCAAGAAACAACCTCAAGAACACTCATATAAACATGAAGAACATCAAGAACAAGTAAGAAAAATCACTTGAAAGATCAATGAACCACCGGAAAACTCAACCGGAGAAATAAAAGCAATGGAAGCACCCAGGAGAAATCGGATAACAACAAGATAAAGAAATAAAAATAGGTAAAAAGAGAAAACGGAACGGAGTAATTTATAAGATTTCTACCGACTTTTCAACTTCCTCTCTGCTGGGCCAGGTCCAGGCCCATTGGGCCAAAACTTATGCAGGGAAGACGTCCAATCTAAAAAAGCCCAAACAACTGAGATAACTCTAGACCTTTCCTCTGAAAAATATCATATCGTGTCAAGTTCAAAAAAAAACTTGACCCAACCTCGATGAAACCTAAAGGAAACATCTTTTTTTTTTTCGCGAACAACCGTGTTTAGAAACGTTGATAAAAACATAAAAGAAATTAACTTCCTATGGAGGTGCCCGCGGACAGTTATGAGTGTCGCGGATGTAATGTAAAGAATGGCAAAGACACCTGTCACACGCATGCCCTATGCTCAGGAGGATCACACGTGTAAATGTCGGTTTGACAAGTGTCACGACGCGGTCCATCCATTTCGGCTACTACAAAAGAACAAAGAAGGGAATGAAAAGAGGAATTTTAAAAAATCCAAGAAGAGAGAGAGAGAGAGAGAGAGAGAGAGAGAGAGAGAGAGAGAGAGAGAGAGAGAGAGAGAGAGAGAGAGAGAGAGAGAGAGGGGAGGAGGAGGAGGAGGAGGAGAAGAAGAAGAAGTGGAATAGAGCCAAGATCAATGGGAGCTAATTAGTCAAGTAGCGCGATCATAATCCTCAGAAGCTTTGCGGAGAAAGTCGTAAACATCTCCATCATCAACAAGGCGACAGACTTTCAAAAGGCTCTCATAGAGAAGGTAAATACTGATCGCGACGAATCAATACCACGCCTCTCGTCCGCATTTCAGGTATTTATCCCCTACACTATAAGTTTTAGGATGTAGCTCCTCAAGGTTGGAAGGGAGATGTTTAAAATCGTTCGCGTCATCACGGCACATGTTGGGCCGCACACTAATGAAACATGCAGATCAGGTAAGCTCGTGGTGGTCGTGCTAAATCTCCCCAGTTTCCCCTAGGTTCCACTTAAAAATGGGATTTTTTAGGTGGAGTTTCGTCAGTCTAGAGTTGGGTGGTCCTATTGAAGACTTGATGGATTCAATGAAATCAGTAGAGGTTGAGTGAAATGCTCTTAATGGTTCTATAACTCTACAAGGGTGGTCTATGTGAGGCAGACTTGATGGAACCACCTACGAGAGTGTGAAGGGTTGGTTTCCTTCTATGAAAGACTAGGGTAGTGTCTCTAGAGCCCTCTTCAGCACCCAAGGTCAGAGGTGACCATAAATTTTACGGGTATAATCGGGGAATCACTACCGAACATGGAAGAGGTATGTGTTGCTGAGGCCAACTCTTGAATCGGACAGTTCATGATTCGTTCACTTATCTGATTTGAGGGTTGTTAAGTTTCACTATGTGTTGGTTCAATCGAAAGACACTAACATTTAAATACTTTTTCCATAACATGCTCAACACACTGTTTTTAAGTTTTGTTTTGTGAAAACCTCAGTTCTTCATATTTATGGGAGACTATTGGAGTAAATGCTTGAATGAGATTTGTGAAAGTTGAGGGGTTTTTAAGAGTTTCACATGGGCTTCTTGGGGCATGAAGAGTTGTTTTATAAAAGCCTATTTTTCATTCATAGTTTGAGAGATGTAATGGGAGAATTACACGCGTGCACCACCGCAGTTTTATTAATTTGAACAAGATGATAAATTATGAAATAGTTTTTATTAATTTGGACAAGATGATAAGTTACGAAATAGTTAATGGATGACGGTTTTCATTCAACTGATTTTCAATCTAATAGGTTGTTTAGCCTCATGAGGAGGGTTTGGACCCATATGGGATTTGGAAGGGGAGAGAAGCAGGTTCTTAAATCCAGTTGCTCTTTAAGGTTTTTTTTTTTTTTTTTTTTGAAACGGAAAAAATTTGACCATAGAGCTGAGCTCTATCAGCCAAGAGCATCCTTGCGGATGAGACTATGCAACAGAGAGTCATCAGGAGTCCAGATACCGTTGAAGGCTGGAGTGATACGGGACAAGCGATCAGCTACCAAATTTGCCTCACGGAAGACATGACGAATCTCAACAGAACCAAAAAAGCCCAGCGAGACTAGACTGTCCGAGACAATCATTTCAGAGTCTCCAGTAGGCTTCCCCATACCTTTCATACTTTTTATTATTGTTGAGTTGTCTCCTTCAATAATAAGGTTTGTTATTTTCAGTTCTGTTGCAGCCTGGAGTCCCATCCAGAGACCCAAACTTTCACAGCCACAGACAGAACTGATTGGTGATGGTCCATTACCAGAGAAAATCGGGGTTCCTACAGAATCACGAATGATGAATCCATAAGAGCCCAAACCATCCGCGGAGAATGATCCATCAAAATTTAGCTTATGAGTTCCAATTGGCGGAGGTTCCCATTTTGTTCTCTTTCTCTTTGATATAGATCTTTGCTTGTTCACATTTGTGGGTGTATTTTTGTTGTTTTCGCAGTACTCCGGGCAGTTCAAATTTGATGTTTTCCAGACATATATTTGCTCCTTTATAAAGGATAAAATGCGTCTTATGTCCGGGTTTATGTTTTCAAAGAGTGTTTTGTTTCTGGAGTACCAGATACCCCACCAAGCAAAGGCGAGATCTTCAAAGCATTTTGTTCCTATTGTATTTTTTATTTCCCATAGCGTGGTGTTCAAGTGTTCGTCTTTGCTGAAACAACCATTCATTTTCCGAAATGTTCCCGGGTTATTTGCAATTAGGGTCTCCCTCGTAACAGGACAGTTCCATAATAAATGGTTTAGGTCTTCATAGCAAGAGTCGCAGTGGGGGCAGTTTGTCGGAATCCCAAGGTGTCGAGAAGCTAGTTTGACAGAAGTAGGCACTCCGTTCTTAAGGATTTTCCATAAGAAAGATTTTATTTTCGGGGGGATATCTAGTCCCCAGATCCAATTTGCGTCTGATGTTTCATGTTTCTTGTGGTTGTATATCATGTCAATAGCATATTTAGTGTTGAACCAGCCATTTTTGCTCCATTTCCAATAAAGTCTGTCTACTTGGATGTGCTGTGGTATTGGTATTGTCTTGATAGTTTCAATTAGGTTGTTTGGAATTATGCTTTGTAACTCTGCGTGTAGTTTATCTTGGTTCCACGTTTTGTTGTCTTTGAGAAAATGTTTTACATTGATTGTATCGTCTATTTGTTGGGTTCCTAAGATAGATGAATTTATAGGTGTTTGGCCTAACCACTGGTCTTGCCAAAATTTGATAGAGGCGCCATCTCCAATAGACCAATGAAGGCCTTGTTTAAACAGCGGGATTAGTTTTATTAACTGGGTCCATTGCCAAGAAGAGGTACCCTGCTTCTGATATGTGAGTATATTTTGGTTTTTGAGATATTTTTCTTTAATTAGTTTAACCCATGGGCTAGTTGGTTCCGCTAATAGTTTCCAGAGTAATTTCATCTGAAGCGCCGTATTCATATCCTCTGAGCTACGCAGCCCTAGCCCTCCATTTTCCTTGGTTTTGCAAACCTCATACCAGCCGATGAGGGGCTTATGGTTGGGTCCTTTGTTCCAAAGGAAGTTCCGATTAATCTTATCAAGTTCCGTATGGACTGATTTTGGTAGCATAAAACATTGCATTATGTGTAGAGGTTTGGCTGCTAGCGTTGTTTTAATTAGAGTGCAACGGCCAGCTTGTGAGAGGCAATTCGCCTTCCATCTGTGTAGTTGTGATTTGGTGTTTGTTAGAAGTTCCGTGAATTCTTCCTTTGTCATTCTTCCTTCTATTAGGGGGCAACCCAAATAGGTACCCATCTTTGGGGTGTGCGCTATTTCTAGCTCGTTTCTGATTAGATTTTTCTGGGTGGTTGTGACGTTTTTAGATGTTTGGAATTGGGATTTGTGCCTATTTACCTTTTGTCCTGAAATAGTTGAGTACTCAGTCAAAATTTTGTTAATTTGGTCGCAGCCGGTTTTGGTTGCTGATGCAAAGATGACGATATCATCCGCGAAGGCTAAGAAAGGAATTTTTGTTCCCCCTCGCGTCAGTTTGTCTCCTAGATGGCTTTGTGGTTTTTCCGATTCATGTTGTAACCCACGGGCCAGAATTTCCGATATTATTAAGAATAGATATGGTGAAAGTGGGCATCCTTGCCGTATTCCCCTCTCGGGAAAGAAGATTTCAGTGTGTTCATTGTTTACTAGTACCGAGTAAGTTACTGTGGTTATGCATTCTTTGATCCAAAGGGTGAATTTGGGTGAAAACCCAAATTTAGACATAATGGTGAGTAAGAAATTCCAGTCGACCATATCGAATGCTTTTTCCATATCAAGTTTCACCGCCATCCAACCTGATTTTCCATTTTTCTTTGAGAAGGAGTGGAAGATTTCGTTCGCAATTAAGATGTTATCTTGTATTGATCTGCCTGAAGAGAAGGCGCTTTGTAGTGGATTAGTTACTTTAGGGATTACCCTTTTGAGTCTTGAAGCTAGAATTTTGGATATAATTTTATATGTTGTTGAGCAGAGACTAATAGGCCTATAGTGAGATGTTGTGGTTGTGTTGTCTATTTTTGGTATTAATGCTATGAACGTATGGTTTGTTTGCTTCAGGATTTTTCCGCTTATAAAGAAACTTTTAACTGCTTTGATGACTGATGGTTCCATAATATGCCAGTACTTTTTGAAGAAACCAGCTGGAAAACCATCAGGTCCTGGTGATTTGTCATTGGCAAGACTGAAGACAGCATTTTTAATTTCAGAGTTCGTGACTTGGCGAGTTAGCCATTCATTATCTTCGTTTGAGATTTTGTTCCCTACATGGTGAAGTAGGTTGTTTTGTGTTTGTTGCCTAGCATGTTGCGTAAATCTCTGGCTAAAATCGTGTTTGATTAGGTTTCTAATATCTTCTTCTTTGTTAATTGTTATACCCGCCGTGGTTTGGAGGTGTTTTATTATGTTTCTATTTCGCCTTCCTGTTGCTATTTTATGAAAGTATTTAGTGTTGGCGTCTATGGATTTTATGTGCATCCTTTTCGCCCTCTGCCCCCAATATTTCTGCTGGAAGGAAAGGAGGGAGGTGTGTTTTGAAGTGAGCCTTTTGATTTTGTTATCCAGGTTTTGGTTGTAAGCATTGCAAAGATTCTTTTGTGATTCTAGTAGATCTGTTTCTACTTGTTTAATTTGGCGGAAAACATTCCCAAATGTTACTTTGCTCCAAAGCTTGCTTTTTCTTTTAACCTCTTGTAGCTTTTTCGTTAGTTTGAACATTTTCGAGCCAGGGGTGTCTATCCTCCATGCAGAGCGCACAACTGATTCATAGGATGGTTTTGTTGTCCATGCCATTTCAAATTTGAAGGGTTGCAATTTTGGTTTGCGGTTATCCATAAGGTCCAAAGTGATCTGGGCGTGGTCTGACTTAAGAAAAGCATGGTTTTTCGTACTAAGGTTCGGGAATTGTTTAAGGATAGGGTGGCTAACCAAAGCACGGTCGAGCTTTTCAAATATGTTATCGGTGCCATGTTCACGTTTTCTCCAAGTGTAAACGTTTCCACAGGTTGGGGAGTCTATCAGATTGAAAGTTCTAATAGTGTCTTGTAGTCTTGCAAATCTATTTGCAGATGGGATCCTGCCTCCTAATTTGTCGGTAGGTTCTAAAATTTCGTTAAGTTCTCCAAGAACAATAAGCGAGTCCTTAGCATTGCGAATATAGTCTGAGAGTGAGGCCCAGAAGTTGTTTTTTCCTTTGCATAAGGGGTTGCATAAACGAATAAGATTTCGACATCAATGTTAAGGGTCGTGTTTATGTAGTCTGCCTGAATGATGCGGTCCGTCGAGTTTCTAATTGTGAAGGTTTCATTATGGAATTGGGATTCTTTCCAAAGAAGGCAAAGTCCCCCAACTAGACCATTGGATGGAATGAAATGCATTCTGTCAAATCCTGGTTTCCTCCAGCAATTGTCCGGAGGAGGGTTTTTTAATTTTGCTTCCGCTAGCATTAGGATTTTTATGTGTTCTGCTTTAGTTGTAGCTTCAATGTGGGTCCAAACATTCTTTCTGCTAAGGCCTCTTATATTCCAAAAGCTAAACTTTATTAAAACCTTTTAAGGGAGAGATGGTAGTTTTCTGGTTGAGAACCTTGTTTATGGGAGTAGAGAACTTCCAATTAATGGGGGTTTTGGTTACATGTGCATGTATTTGTTTAAGGGTCACTAGGCTTAAAGAGTTTTTGTTTTGATTGTGTTTTAATTTGTTTTTGAGCGATGTTGCATCTTTTATATAATAGTTAGTATGATGCTTATGGCTTATGATTCCTGGGTATGGGGGAAGGGGATGTGTCCAAAGACCCCAATAGAGGTTTGTGAGCAAACATGAAGCGTTAGAAACCCTTGTATTCGAATTAGACTCTAGGTAAAAGACTACAATTATTAATCTGTAAAACCTATTAAAGAGATAATAATGATCATGATTTACATTGGGGAAGCGACAATAGTGTAGTAAACGAGTATTCACCAAATAGCCTGTTGTGTTTAAGAAACATAGATTGTATTGTATGTTGCTTCTATTTTTAAATAATGGTTTAAAAGTCAAAGTGACTGAGCCACCCCAAGAGCAGCTAGGATCTAAAACTTTGAAGGTGGCACAAGGAAGCTCACTTAAGCTGAGATGTGGCTTGGTGCTGTTGTCGTCAAAGTGGATAGCTTGAATCCATGTCATTGGTGTTGGGTGCCATTGGGTGAGCATTCCCTGGGCCGAAAGCCAAAAGCCGACAAGGCATGAACCAAGGGACCAGCCAAGATGAGGTAGTAGCTGCAGAAAATGCAAGTAAGTATGTTGCTCAAGGGAATGACTCCCTTGAGCAGGATTAGTAAAGTGATATATAACATAGTCACTTATGTAGTTATACAAATATGTTTGATTGCTGATAACAGATATGGTGCACTGGTGTAGTTTAGGATAATGTGGTAGCATGGCAAAGCAAGTTTTGATCAGAGAGTAAGCGTCCATGAATGGAGATAGGGTTCTTGAACAGCAGTAAGAAGTCAGAGAGTTGACAACAAAGTACTTTAGAAAGGTTTCCATGGTGAATGTCAAAGCACATATTCAAGTAGTAATTCAAATCACAGATTGAAGCAGCACTAGAGTTATGATTAAAATCAGTGATGATGCAGTTGTCTTTTTGAGACATTCTTGATAGAAGTAAATTAGAGATCTCATAAGTAAGAAGCAGTAATCCCAAGCTCTGGCAATACCAGTGCATATAACATAGGTTTTGTTTTTTGATTAGAGATATGGGGCAAGCAAATGTAAAGGCATTAAGAGATGAGAAGGGGAAAACCAGTATGACAAAAGGTTTCAGCATAAGGTAGGCATGGATAAGCTGATAAAGGAACAAGACAAAAGCATGATATGAAGCCAGAGTTCCATCAACAGAAATTTTGAGTATAAGATCTCCATGAACAAAGGCTAGACTCACATTCATAGCAGATATAAAATTAAAATTAGGTGACATCACACTTAGTTGATTGAATTCAGCAGTTAAATTATAGAAAGTATGTAGCATTTTCATGAGTGTACGCATCAAGTTTATAGCATGTTCAACAAGAAAACAAAGGAGTTTATACTGACAATACATTAGTTCATAATAATAAAGTTGGTTAATCTTAACAAGTATAAGATAGTGGTATAGTTCTAGGTTAATTAACAATATGACAAAAGTTTCCAGCATAAGAGAGGTATGGATAAGCTGAGAATGAAACATGAAAAAGTCATGATATGAAGCCAGGATTCCATCAGCAGAAGATTTCAGTGAAAAATCTCCATGAACAAAGGCAGAACTCTCATTCAATGCAGAATTAAAGTTAAAATTAGGTGAAATCATACATAGTTGGTTGTATGCAGCATTCAAATTATAATAAGTATGTAGCACTTTTATGATTATAAGCAACAAATTTGGAGCCTGGTCAGCAAGAGAACAAAGGAGCTTATTCTGATAATGCATTAGCTCATAATATGGATTTTGATTACTTATAAAGGTTAGATTACAAACATTTGTAGTAGCAGAGCTAGTAGGAGAGTAGTAAGCCCTAGAAGGCCACAGCCAACAGCAAACAAGGCTAGTGCAGTGACAGTTAACAAAATACCAAGAGGTTTTAGGTTTTAGTTGAAAGGCAATTGAAACCTCAACAAAAACACCAAAACAGAAGGGCATAGAGATAGGCAGATAATAGTCCCAAAAAACCTGAAATTGGTAATGGTGTTTAGTAAGAGTGAGGAGATCAATTTTGTGTTGATAATCATTCGAGAGGCACCAGCAGTTATGCTCTATATCTAGTCTAGATAGCAAAAAGTATCCGGTTCTTATTGTAGAATTCAGGTTCATTTTGGGAGGAGGATAACCACCGCAAAATAAGATACAGTCATGTGCATACAGGTAGGTTATGATATGACAGATGTTAGCAAGTTCTATGTTTATAGTTTCTTTCCAACAGACAAAAGATGTGGGCAACATCAAAGACCATTGTTGGAGATACGAATGAGAATACTTGAGAGAATCAAGCCAAATTTTTTTATTTGAATTACAGAAAAGACAATTCATGTTGGAGTTTCTCAAGAATTTGAATTTATCATAATGCAGATAGAAAGGTCCAATACAAAGAGTCCATTTTACGTTTTGTAACGGGTGATTTTGTTTTTGAAAATGCTTAGGATCATCAGGCATTACAGTTAGGTCTGGATTGCAGTAAAGTGTAATGCGAATAGAGATTTTGCAAGTACTGATTAGAGGAAAGAGGGGAAATAACCTCATCCAGGCCAAATTGGTCCACATGCTTTGCATTAGTGTTGAGTTGCTGTGTAGCCAGTGGGATCTAAAGTGCCAGCCTTCGTTAGTGTGGCAGTGGACATAAGGGTTGCAGAGAGAGAGCCAAGTCCAACCCTCCAACCACCAGAACTGTGTAGAGAGTTGGTCGATCTCTTGGGTCCAATTGTAGTCCTGCATCACATGATTCAGATTTTGTTGCTTGAGTAAAAAGATCACTCGAGCATGGTTAATTTCTTTTACAAATATCCAAATATCATCTAGGTAGTTTGTATGCAATGATATAGTGCAAGCCATGTGTGTTTTATATCCAGCTTCTGGATTAATTTCATTCAAATCTTTTGTACAAGTTAAAGAGGTTTTTCCCCGATCATATAAGTTTATTGTGAGCAAGTGTTGAAGGGTTAATCTGATCTTATTGCAGACCCAGTTTGTGCCGGTAAAAGGTGAGTAACCATGTTTGATAAAAGCATATTTATATATACTACATATCTAATATTGATCTTTTACATGATCCAAAAAGCACACAGTACAGATCATGTCAAAATTTTGTTTCAGTTGGTGCTTTTGGAGTTGGTTGTAGGATGTGTTAGGGTCGATTTTCCCTTTGCCCTTGTCGATATTACTTGACTTGGAGGGATTGGGTTTATATCGGGGTTCACCCGAGGGCTTCCCATTAGGGTTTTTTTTGGGTGTCGGTGGATTCTCAGAGAGAATCCCCTTCCCTTCGAGTTTAGATGGGTTATTAGCCATTAAAGCTAATTTAGAGGGGTTGAAGAATAACCAGACTGCAGATTCAGAAAGGAGAATAGAGATGAGAGGAGAAGGAGAATAGGAGTGAGTTATGTGAGCATTAAGTTGGATACCTGTGATTTTAGAAGCGAGATTCAGAGGCTCAATGTCCCAGCAACACCGACTGGGTAAGCAATGATGGTGAAGCCGGTTTCGGGCGACGACTTCCTCAATCCGGAAATCCGAGAAGCAGCACTCAACAAATCCTCCGAACCACACCGAGGAGGATAAACCAGAAGAAAGCCCTTTGAAAATAGCGGTCTTTGCATCGAGATGAGACCCGATGGCCGATTTGGTTGAACATTGAAGATGGAATCCAAGCAGAGAACGCAAGGTCCCCTTCACCCCCCCCGGGATCCCTTTGTTTGGCCAGATCCAGTGCCAGAAGCTCTTTAATTTGAGGTAGAAGAAATCCAAAGGATCCCGAATGAATAGTAGAGCTTTGTTTCTGCCGATTTGGGGCTCGAAGTATAGCAACGTGAGGGAGAGGAGATCCATATCCAGAAACTAAAAGCAGAAGCTTTCGGTCTCCAATTGATTTGAGGGATCCATGGATGCAATTCGAGAAGCTTTGAATCGAAAGGATTGATCGACGAGAGTTTCTCAGATCTAGGTTATTTGCTTTTTTGGGTTTGGGGGAGAGAGGAGGTGGCGCGTGTAAGGGCGCGTACTTGTGGGGATTTTGGGTTTTCATTTCGGAAGTTGTGTATTAGTTGCTCTTTAAGGTGGATTTCTCAGTTTACCCATTTTTTGGTCGTTGGAATTAGAGGATTCGTAAAAAAATTGTGGTCCAAATATCACTTCATTTTTTTTATATAAATAGAATATAATATAATAATAGTCGGGTGTCATTGATATTTTTCTGGCCTGGAGACCTGCAGCACTACAAACGTGACACCTCATCGATCTCTCTCCTCCCTCTCCCCCTCTGTGCAAAGGAAAATGGAAGCTCTGAGCGCGTCCTCATCGGCGATCATGGTGTCTTCTTCTTCCTCCTCCTCCTCTCCTCCTTTCGCCATCTTCTCCCCCAAGAAACCCTTTTCCTCTCCCAGGCCTCTGCTTCGTCTTCCTCTCGCTTCCAAAGGTATTCATATTCCCCTTCCCTCTCTCTGCCTCCGTTCAGTTTCAGGCTGTTTTGTGAAATATCCCAACTTCTGTTTCCTGTTAGACTAATCTTCGATCTACAGGGAAAGATAACGATCCCGATCTTCGATCCGATCCCAACGAGATGAGCCTTGCTCCCGTCGTTTATAATCCCCGACTCTCTCTTTCTCCCCTCTCCAAGGTACTTTTTGAGGTTTGATTTAACTGCATATTTTCAAATTTATTTTCAGCAGATCAGTTCTGTAATAGATCATATTTTGTTAGCAAAGAATTATCTGCTTCGGTTCTAGTTTCGAATTTGTTTCTCTGCTAGGGTTTCTGGCCAGAAATTCTCTCAAGTTTCATGTTGAATTACTGTGTAGATCTCCTGTTCTTCTAAAATACAGTATGTTGTTGGCTGAGCTGATTACTTAACGGAAGTGAATTAGGGCTGGCGGGTTTGGTAATCTCTGTTCGTGTTTTGATGAAAATTGTGGATTTGAGTGCTCATATAGGCTTATCATTCTTCATTTCTGGTATCTAGATATCAACACTAAACAGGGCCTAACACGGTATCAAACCTAAGTTTAATAAATTTGGATTAGAATAAAAAGAAAAAGTAAAAGGATTGATCTTCTTTGATACTGGTATTCTGCTCTTATTATCATGAAGTCGTGTTTTGAAAGAGGGAAAGTAGGAATAAGGAAACTATTGGTCCAAATTCTCGATTATCTGACCTATCATACTCTCTCGGTCTCTCCGTTGGAGCGAGTAACAATAAAATCTTATCTGTCTCTCTTGGGCAAAATAACTGAATCCGTTATTACCGTTACCCTCACGTGTATTTCCTCAATGCTTCCACTTTCCTTTTCTCACTACCCTAACCACCAATTCTGTGTTGCTTGAAGCTCCTTGGATGACATTGCTCATGTCTATCACAAGTTTGCCTCTGGTTTCTCTGAAGCTATGCTAGGATTGTTACCATAACCATAACCGTGCCTAAAAATGGAGCCCCTTGTTTTTGAACCATTTTCATGTTTATTTTCCCCCTTTGTCTGTACAACCTGTTTCATTACCATACTTAACTGTTAGAGTACGTTAGTGGTAGTTCCTAGTTGTTGTTTTTTTCTGATTTCTTGCCATTAGTTGAGCTACACCGTGATATTTCTTTCCTGTTTGTTCCTTCTCAGCATTTATGGGAACAAAATTGATCTATAGCTTGGATACTTTTTGGTAAATAAAAAGGGAAATTTATGTGGAGTAAATAGCTTATTCCTTCGCTATGTGACAGGATGCAGCAATGGGTTTGGTGCTTAGTGCAGTGACTGGTAAAGGATGGACAACAGGATCTGGAATGGAAGGACCCCCCGAGTCAGCTGGAGATGCTGAAGCAACTAGGGCAAAGATTTCTACTTTCCCTTGGTCTCTCTTTACTAAATCTCCAAGGCGAAGAATGCTGGTTGCTTTCACATGTAACATATGTAGTCAACGAACAACTCGTGCCGTCAACCCTCATGCTTACAGTGAGGGTACTGTGTTTGTTCAGGTATCGTCTTTCGTTACAGCTCTCCAATTTTCTGATAACCTGGGCCAATTTTAAATTACTGTTGGATGTCTTTGAAGAGCCAACTATTGGGATTTTTACATTCTGTCTTGCTATACTTTGTACCATCTCTACCAGTTTTTGTGCATTGAATTGGGCATTGCTGAAAGTGAATGCAATAAAATTTATATAGAATCAATTGTTTTGTTTCTGCAATGCTTTGATTTCCTCTTATTTTAACAACTTAGCTCTGTATTTTTCAGTGTTGTGGTTGTAATGCATATCACAAGCTCGTAGACAACCTGAACTTATTCCAAGATATGAAATGCTATATAAGCCCAAACTTCAAATATGGAGACAACGATGGAGATGTTAATTTTGAGTACCGTGATATGGGCGAGGAGGAGGAGGATGGCTTCTTCAGCATCTAATAAGGTGGAAATATTACTTCTACAAATTGTACATCCTTTATCTTGTGTATCTAATAAGGTTTGGTTACTAGAAGACTTGGTATTTATAAAGTGCATAGAGACATAAGCTTTGTTCAGTGCCCACAACATTGCTTCTAGTTGTAAATGGATGGGTTACCATGCACATATAGCTTGTTTTTAGAAAGTCCAACCTTATTTATCAGATGTCTCCAAAGAGACAGTCCAACCTTATTTATACAACCACCGAATGTGTTGGTTTGGTGTTATGATGGTGTGGAATTTGTTTCTATGCTTCATCACTAGTTCATCTTCATCATAGATTCACATAAATAGATGAGTAGATTTGACTTGTTTGTGACCCCTGGCTGGGCATGGATCTTTCCTAGTGTATCTAAAAAGCCAAGTGTTGGGCCACTAATACAAGTTCAACGCGCTAGCGGTTGTTTGGAAGTAGGAATTTATTTTGCATAGCTATTTATGCTTGCGAGTAAATGACATCTGAGGAGTGCCTCTTTTTCATCCGACAAATCACTGATGAGCCAAATCGAGCCTTTTTCCAAGGTTGAAAGGGTACAAACTGTTACTTGTGGTCCGGCGTCTAGTTGCAGAGATGCCAGAAACTGATAAACTGACTCCCGGTTACCATCCGAATAGAAGCTGTAAACTGGTCCATGAAACCCTAAAAGTTCAGCTAAAATCTGATCTTAGGTGTATCTGACTGGAAATGCTCTATATATGGTTTGCCCTCTTTTGAAGAAGATCGCCTTGGCTACTGCTCTGATTGATTACTATGAAGTTTCGAATCCTTCCATTTATCCCTTTTCAGAGGAGGCTTGATTTTTGGCGCCTTTGATATAGGTACATCATCTCCTAGGTGGCTAGATTGCGACATTCCTAAGGAATACCTTCTTTCTTAAGAAGAGATATGGTTCTAATTCAAAGTGAAATTTTTGGAAATGCCAAGGTACTGGCATCAATTCAAACTACATTTTGTGCGGTTTGTTCGTTCTGATTAGAATGTCATAAACAAGAAATAAATGGAGTGCAATTTATGTACTGACTTTCAATCTTTTAATTCTGAAATACTACCGTTGTATCTCTCGTCTTTCCAAGTAATTTATAACTCTCCTATATTTTCTTAGGATTTTAATAACGGGGAATCAACTCAAATCTATCGAACGTTGGTGGTGTCTAGCATCTTACTTTATGAAGTCCCAAGGAACATTTTACCCTATGACTTGTTTTCGCTAACAAAGTTTGCTTTGAAAAAGAGGTTATTTTTTATGTGATTGCATATGTGCAAGCCCAAAAGTGTCTGTAAAATAGAAAAAAAAAAGGAAAGTTTTAGAGAAAAGAACCCCTTTTTCACTCCAACTGCTCCTACAAAGTCATTTTTAAAATAGAGAAAGGGAAAGAGAGAGGACAAAAATCTGTAAATTTGGAGGAAGATGTGATCTGTATAATTTGATGTTCCCTTCCTTCCCGCGTACAAATTTAATGCTTCAATACCCTTCGCCCTTGTTCGATAAAAGAAGGAGGAAGTTGGTTGCCACTTGCCGCTACTGGTAGTGTTTTCCGACCCAAAGGTGTGTATTTCTGAAAATCGCATTTGATTCTTGTTTTTGTTCGATTTTGATATTAATTGCTATTCGATCGTTGTTGTTGATTGCAGTTTGTCGATTGTTGTTGTCAATTTCTAAAAATCGCATTTGTTGTTGTCGATTTCAATGGCTTTTCCTGTACATGGTTTTTGCTTTCTTCTCCATGGCTTTTCTGCTCTATCAGATTGTTGCCTTTATGTTAGAGCAAGCCCAACAGTGTCTGTATATAATCACGTGTTGTAACATAACATCTAAGTAGAATTCGCAAAATTCAAATAGTTCTATAAACCCATGTTTTTTTAAAATTAAAATTCATGAACCAAAACTCGATTGGATCTAACCCAAGTTGATCTAGAAACTAAAATAGCCCAAACTTGAAAGGACCAAATTATCTAAATTCAAAATAAAATTTGATTTGGGTTAACTAGCAAATGCTAAGATGGGAGGGAAAGGTCGAGCCACATAATCAAAAGGTTGAAAATTACTTGAATCAACACAAGATGTGAAAAGCAGAGTAACTCGTCGAATTCTACCAAGGCCCTGTTTTCCTCAGACATTTTTTTAGGAGGTGGAAGGGGTGGGAGGGGGTGGAGATAGGGCCATTTTTCCTACCTTGAGTGGGGTAGGTAGAGGAGGTGGAGGGGGTGGAGATCTCCTCCATCCCTTAAATGAAGGTTTGGGGAAAACACAGCCCAAGTGATATGGTGGAACAAATAGTAAAAGGTTAATAATTTGCTACATCGATGATAGATTATATTGAAGGATAAGTAATAATGGTTGGTTCTTTACTTTCAGTCCTAAAACTAATTTCAAATAAGAACCAACAAGAGATGCATAATCGTCAATTTGGAAATTAGATTGTCGAGTTAAAGCGGATAATTTCGTGTGAAAGTTAATAATGAAATAATGAATGAGATCCCAAAACATTATAAGAGGTATTGTCGTATTAACATGAAAGAGATTATCTTGGAACTCCTTACAAATGAACAAAAAAATAACTCTATTGATAACTTGTGGAGATGCTGAACATTTAAAATAGAAAGTTATTTGATGTGCAAAATGAGAGGAACCAAGCTTGTTGGGAAGTTTTACAAAGCAACTACAAAATTGAAAAGTGACAAAATATATAGATTTAGAAGAAAAGGAAATACAAAGAACAAGAATATGCAGTACCTAGAGAAAAATAAAGACTCTTAGATGGACAAAACCGCATTTGGGAAGTTTCAAGCTGAATTTCAACGGTTCTTGTCCTCACCCTAGTTTGGCATCGGCTGGTTGGATTATCAAAGACCATGTCGAAAGGGTGGTAAGTTGCGGGGTAGTTCAGATTCAACTCTCCAGACTGAGGCAATTGGCCTTCATCATGGACTCTTGGCTGCTAGTACTTGGGGATCGCGCACCTTCAAAGAGTTAAGTTTGACAATGATAAATGCCTTAAATGACAAATGACGTCGTTCTTGTGATATCGAAATGTTGATGACAAGCTCTCTCTTTCTAATGCAGTCATTTAATACATTTGTGTGCTCCCACGTCTTTAGAGAGATCAATCAAGTAATGAACAAGTCTACTTCTCCTCAAAGTCGGCTTCCTTGGCTAGTTGGCTTGTCTCGTCCATAAGACGCCATCGTTAATTCTTTTTTAATAATAAAAAAAAAAACTCAATTTCAGATCGACCCGGTTTGATAACTGACCGACCCCTAAATGAGCCGACTTGGCAATGGCAATGCACGAAGATGAGCCGACCATCACCCTACCGGCCGACGCGGTCCGGCTACGGAATTAACAATGTTGGAGAAAGCGGTGTTGCGTAAAATACTTGTAGACGAAGCAAATCCCCGGCGTCAGTTTAACGCTATCTCCCCCCTCACTCGCTCTCACTTCACATATAGTATATATATACACACATGTAATCACATCATCAGTCCATCAATCAATCTTCATAGAATACGCATATTCGAGACACCAACGCTATCAGATCTTTCTACAACAAATGGGAGGCGCTCACAGCCGCGAGGGTTTGGATCTCTCCGATTCCGACGATGAAGAGCGTTACTTCTCCGATTCCAATTCCCACGATCAAGAAGACAGCGATTCCAAACCCCCAAATCCCACTTCTTCCTCTTCAACCTCCTCCGGATTGGGATTGGATCAGGTGAGTTCTCGCCTTGGCTCACTCAACCTCGGCCAAACCCTAAAAGACTCCGTCAAGCTGTATCTCCATGTCGGAGGAACCACCTCCCAAGCCAAATGGATCCTCGCCCATAAGCTCGCCTCTTATTCCTTCGTCCGAGGTTCCGTTGATTCCTCGGATTCACTCGATGATGAGGATGAGAAGGCCCCGTGGCTTCTCAAGGTTGGGTCGAAGGTTCGAGCTAGGGTTTCGCCTGATCTTCAATTGAAGATGTTTGCTGACCAGCGCCGCGTTGATTTCGTCTCCGATGGCGTCTGGGCTCTCAAATTCCCCACCAATGATGACTACCGGAGGTTCGTTTCCCGTTTCCATGATTGTCTTTTTGAGAATGTGTATTCCCTGAAACCCACCGAACAGAACAAGCTCAAGGTTTATGGGAAAGATTTCGTCTCATGGGTTAAGCCTGAGGTTGCTGATGACACCATGTGGGATCACCCTGATCAAGATGAACCTGAAATCCCCACCACAACAAACACTCCCAGTAGGCAGCAAAATAGGGATTTGCTTGAGGAGTTTGAAGAAGCTGCTAATACCGGCATACAGAGCTTGGCTTTGGGTGCTTTGGATAATAGTTTCTTGGTTGGGAATGATGCAATTCAGGTGGTCAGGAATTTCAGGCATGGGATTCATGGCAAGGGTGTTACTGTTAAGTTTGATCATGGGAAAGGTAGTGCTGGTGGTTCATCATCGTCGATGATGACGCCTAAGAAAGGGCTTCTAATGAGGGGGGAGACAAACATGATGCTTATGAGCCCTCTCAAGGATGGGAAGCCCCATTCCACTGGCTTACAGCAGCTAGATATAGAGACAGGCAAGATCGTCACCGAATGGAAATTTGAGAAGGATGGTGCTGACATCACCATGAGGGATATCACAAGTGATTCCAAAGGGTCTCAGCTTGATCCTTCTGAGTCTACTTTCTTGGGTTTGGATGACAACAGACTTTGCCAATGGGATATGCGTGATCGTGGTGGCATGGTCCAGAACATAGCAAATTCTTCCCCTGTCTTGCACTGGACACAGGGCCATCAATTCTCTCGTGGTACCAACTTCCAGTGTTTTGCCACAACTGGGGACGGGTCAATTGTGGTTGGATCTGTTGATGGGAAGATAAGACTGTATTCTAAGACGTCAATGAGGCAAGCAAAGACTGCATTTCCTGGCCTTGGTTCCCCTATCACTCATGTGGATGTTACTTATGATGGGAAGTGGGTTATAGGAACAACTGACTCGTATTTGGTCCTTATCTGCACCTTGTTCACTGACAAGGATGGTAAGACAAAGACTGGGTTTAGTGGACGTATGGGAAGCAAAATCGCAGCTCCAAGGCTGCTGAAGCTAACTCCTGTGGATTCACATATGGCTGGGGCAAACAATAAGTTTCATGGTGGTCAATTTTCATGGGTAAGACAATTTTCTTCTTCCATTGTTCATTTTAATTGCACTTCTTGGATTTTTGTTCTCTGGAGATGCTTTGAATATGATTTGTTTCTTTTGAGTTTGTTGAATTAGGTTTTTGAGGGGATTTAACTAAAATTTGGAGGTAGTAAAATCTTTGTTTTGAATTTTTTGCACTTTCATCTTCTTGGATATAGTTGTGAAGTGGAAGGAAGAAAATGGCGACTCAAATTAGACAGATACATTGTAAGTTAGATGGACATGATATGAATATGAAGGTAGAAAGAACTACTTTTAGATGCCATTCTTTGTGTAAAAGATCATAAAATAGATATTGGGGAGCATAAGTGGACACAGTATATGTTAGGAAAACCACAATCTGTGTGCGCATAGGCAGGGATGAATTATGAGGGGGCACAATGCAGTTTAAGCCGGTAAATTTCTCAGGAGCTGACAATTGCACAATTCTTACATGTTCATCATAGTAGATATTTCGACTAATTTGGTTTTGTTCTATGTTCTTATGTTGTAGTGTGTTGGTGTGTTTGAATAGGTCAAAATGATTGCTTGAGATCCTTTTTCCGGATTACTTGTGTGAATTATTGACTTGGGTATTTCCCTTGATAGGATTAGTTATTATGCTCATTCATGCATTGTAAAACTACTATTGTGTTTAAATTATGTTCTGAATAACTTCTGTCAATGAATATTTCTGTTAATCTTTAAGGATTTCTTTCTGAAAACAACTACTCTTCATCTACAGGTAACAGAGAACGGGAAGCAAGAACGACACATAGTAGCGTCTGTAGGGAAATTCAGCGTGATATGGAACTTCCAGCAAGTGAAGAACAGTGGCCACGAATGTTACTGGAATCAGCAAGGCCTGAAGAGTTGTTATTGCTACAAGATCGTGTTGAAGGATGAGTCGATAGTAGACAGCCGATTCATGCACGAGAAGTTTGCAGCTGGGGACTCCCCTGAAGCTCCTTTGGTTGTGGCAACTCCTATGAAAGTCTCCTCATTTAGCATGTCTCTCAACAAGTAATTCAACTGGATGCAGTGTGTACAAAGAACTTTTAACTTGTAACCGGTTTACGGTTGTTTGTAAATGCCTCCCTTTTAGGCTTATCCAGGGTTTGTGATTCAATTTAGCTGCTTAGGTAACAGTGATGTTGCTCCTCTTTCTAAATTTCAACTGTTAGGAACTTGCATTGCAGTTTGCATCCCTTGTTTGCTGCTGCTTCTTTGGTACCGAGTATTTGTGTGATTAATACAAGCCAATGTTTGAGGTTTTGAATCTTTATACGGAGTAGTAGCTTTGGACTTCAACCCAATTTATTATAACTTGATATCAAAGTACAAACAAGAATCATGAATCCAACAATTAGGAGTTCTAAATTGCCTACAAACCATCAATAATAAACGTAAAAATAACTTCCAAGTGATGAATCTCATCCTAGACGCCCCTGGCTCGTTACGGCGAGACCTTATGGAGATGTAAAGTAGTAGTGTACTTCAATGGAATAACCACACAAGGTACGAGATTTGCCTAATTCTGTCATCAAGGTATCATTCGATACCACTGGCAGAAATCGAACAACTTCCCTAGCACTAGCAACTGCTAAAGTGCCAAGGCAACGTTATTTGGACAACAAAGTATATTCTTAGCGCGGTTTCCTTGTGAGAGTTGGTGAATCAGAAATCACTTGGTCACCAGCACTGATCGTGTTGCGAAGCATGGTATCTTCATACATAATCACCAATCCCATCCCCTTTACATGACTTGTCAAGAAAGAGAAGGTAACCACTTTGCAATTAAACTGCTTAACAATTCTAACACCAAGGCCAAACATCAATGCACACGGTGCCATACACTGAACGACATCTTTGTCCATGGTAAAACCTAACAGGTGGCATAGCTGAAACAGATACATGGAACAATCAATGCTTCCTCACAAAGCATCACGAAGAAGTATGAGCTTCTTCAAAGGGCATCGCGAGCAGCAATTCGACATGCAATCGCATCAGCAAGTGAGCCTAAATCCAACTCCGGCCCAGATATTTTGTAGTGCTGCGACAAACCAAATTTGACAAATTGGTTACACAAATTTTTTTTTAAAAGAAAAACAGAGTGGCTGCAACATAATAGCTAAACAGATCAACACACCTTTTGTATCTGTGCATGGTTTGCCCTAGTCTCCATTTCATCGAGGCTAACCTCCTTACCATTGATAAGTTTCCCAACAGCTTCCATCTAGGGATACAACAATAATTCAAATATCAAGAATCTTTAGGAAAAAAATGCCAGCAGAGAGAACAATTGCTGACCTCTTCAGGAGAAGCATTAAACCGAGCTGAAAGGACATATGTTGAGCTATCTGAGATACCGCATCTTTTCAAGGACTCTGTTATCTGCTCAGAAAATCTTTCAAGATGTGAGAATTAACAGCAGATTATAGCCTGAATGAGATTTTTTATTTTCTTTCAAAAAAACAAAAAAAAGTTATATTTTGATTATTTTCTTAGATGCTTTGGTTACTTTATTGTATAGCAAGGTTAGATTAAATAAACAAAGTCAGAATTTGACATTGTTTACATATAAATAGATGTGGGTGATTCTTTGAAAGAAAAACAAGTTTGTGGGTGGTTTGCTGAAAATTTATAATTTACGGGTGTTTTTGTGAAAAATCACACATTTTAATGGTGGTTTTCTGTAATTTACCCTTGGAAAAAAAAAAGAATAAAAGAGAGAGGCCATAAGATATTACATGCTTGGAGGCTGAATAGTTGTATACAAGTTCTGAATGGGGAGTTCGGGTCGTCAATGAATCCCGTCCCTTTGCTACAAGTGTCTTGTGAGCTGAAGCAAGCACCGGGAAAATGTCAGGGATCTGTTCCATGTAACCAAATTAGATGATGTTAGGAAGAAAGCATAAAGACGGTAATACAGTTGGGAAACAAAAAAAGAGGCAAAAGGGGTGGCTCCAGAATCTTACAAGTGACGCATTCAGAAATGCAACTTCTGGTTGCAAGGTTCCAGCTTGCATCAAGTCTAAAAGCTCCCTGCATGCAAAATGTGAACCATTACATTAAACAGTTTGAATAAGAAAATCGAAATTGCAGATATCCCCATTTAGATAGCAAAATGACACGATGAGCCAAGACATATCCATTAGAAAAGATTTCAAATTAAACAAATATGGGTCAGTATGCTATTGCAGGAGTGTAAGGTTCAGCAAGGAATTTCTGCATAAGGCAAGGGCGAAAATGGATGCCTTGGGGGCATTTTAAGAGTTAGGTTGCTAAGTGTTAATTGTTGGTTTTGTGGATTGAGAATGGGTAAAATAGTGGGAATCCTTGATAGCAAAGGGAGACATAAAGACAAAAACAAGGCGTTCTTACAAAGTAAGATGGTAATACCAATAGGGAAATCAGAAATGAGAACCATTCCGGAATGGCTCACCGGAAAGGACTTGCGGTTAGTAACCAAAGGTCCCCGGTTCGAACCCCGGATGGCCGCTCTATATTTACAAATTCAAGAAATCAGAAATGAGTTAAGTAATCAGAATAGCGACTTCACATGAGAAAAGATGAGAATCTACAAACATTCTACTCCCTTCGGTAAGGAAAAATATGTCATTTTAGAAATTGACACATTTATTACCGAAAGAAATTGATATCTTTCCCTAAACAAACATCATAATTCAATGAATGACGAGAGTTTTCATAAAAAGTCTCAATATATGCAATTTCAATAACAAACATAATAATTCACCACTAAAATGACAAAATGGCATCTTTTTCTTAACATAGGAAGTGAGACAATACACCAAATACATCAACAACAACATCCCCAGTTTATCCCGTCTAGGCAGAGG
Source organism: Persicaria tinctoria (assembly GCA_037127255.1). Lineage (NCBI taxonomy): Eukaryota > Viridiplantae > Streptophyta > Magnoliopsida > Caryophyllales > Polygonaceae > Persicaria > Persicaria tinctoria. The sequence goes on from JBANSL010000009.1 coordinate 67,669,222, forward strand.
GTCTGTGGGGCGTTGTACCGACTCTTTCCCCAACTATGTCAAGAGGGCGTTTCCGAGTGGCCCAAAAGGAGATTTTTTTTATTTGATCATCAAATAGTGGTTAATGTTTGTGTGGTCGGATAGAGGAGGGAAGACAAAAGTTTAATATCAATTTGGGGTAAGCAATTTGAGATGTTGTTAACATAAGACATGGAGGCATTGTATTAAAATTTATAGCCATACCTAAAAAGTACATAAACCTGAACAAAGGGAAAATAGGTCAAAGAGCAAACGTTACAGTTTTCCAGCATAATAACAAAATATATTAGGCTCAAACAAGAGACCTTTTTAGAAGTACACTAGAAGAAGGACAACAACAACAACAACCCAGTATATATCCCGCAATTAAGCGGGGTCTAGGGTTGACACTCTTTCCCCGAACTAGCCAAGAGTGTTTCCAATAGACCAAAAAATGACCGAACAAATGAACAAAAAGGTAACAGGAAGTACAAAATTTTGCCAGCAATTGGAAAACGAATTTTGTAATACAAATATCCAGAGAGAGAGAGAGAGTACTTGGAATTAGTGACATCTGTGTAAAGAGAAACGGAAAGAGTGTTGTTTGCATCAATATCAAACACCTTCATTTTTCTCTTCTGAATGGAAGAATCTGATTAGTTTTCCTGCCAAGTTAGTGAAACAAAAAACCCATATTTACAGTCAGGTCCTACAGTCTGCAAAGATGAAGTCAGGAGCAAGTCGAACTAATAGAACCTCAAGCCACAAAGACAAAGTAGCCAGGGAGGGTTATGGGGGTGGGGAGTTAGAGGGAATCATAAATAAATGGATGTTTATGCAAACCCTATGCATAAAGTACACGAGTGTCCATTGCACAGCAACGTCAAGGTATGCGACTTAGGCATCCACATCAACTGTATGGGAAGTTGGTGTGGCGTGGGCTTTATATATATAAATGGCAATGGACTTGGGGTCTATTTGGCAGCACAAGTTTTATGTTTTGTTGGTGGTGTTTTGAATGATTGGAGTTTGAGTTTAAAAATTCTTTAATACAAAGGAAAAGCTATTTGTGTGTTTGGTAATTGAAGTTCTATAGAGTTTTCTTTTTTCCCTCGCTGAAATTTTCAGCTGAAATAATCTCTAAAGTCTGAAAGATCACTTGAGTACCAAAGTACAGAAGCAATCCATTATTGATCAAATGCAATATTTGCAGGACTTGTCTATCATTGTAATTTAAATGATAACCATAGAAATTAGCTCAATTCCTTCAACTCTAACAGGCTCTTTATTGTCCACATCCTACATTTATATTACAAAAACACTTCAGATGGAAACTATAATCCAATCAACTTGGAAAAAGAAAGGTACAAGCAATGGAAGAACTAAGAAACGCTTTTAAATATTTAGCCATAACAAAATTGTGGACAAACACAAAATCGTAACCTAAATCCTAATAACCAGAAATCAAATAAAAAATGCAAATTCTCACCAAGCACATAATTAAAATTCACAAATTTGAAACCCTAGACCTAAACAATCGGATCCTAAAATCCAAATGACTACAAAATTCACAGCCCGAAGTCTCTAACTTGCTCAAGTTAAAATTCACAAATTTGAAACCCTAGACCTAAACAATCGGATCCTAAAATCGGAATAACTACAAAATTCACAGCCCGAAGTCCCTAACTTGCTCAAGTACAATCACGAACTAATTAATCCTCACCTGGGGTGCTGGACTGTGAGGAAAGAGGAGGAGCTGCCGGCAAGGCGACGAGCGGGACTGCCGCGGCGAGGCAGTGGCGGTTTGGCGGCGACAGGCGAAGGCACGATGGGCTGGCGGAGAGTTGTGGTAAGTGTTCAGTACTAACTTGGGTTGTTGACGGCGGGTCAAGTAGCAGCCTTGAAACATTACGGAGCACTACTATAATTTTCTTTTAAAAAAAAAAAGAAAAAGAAATGCAAAAGACTGAAAGAGGGTTGATAATTTCATATTTTCATTCATAATTTCATTCAAATCCTTTGTAAATTATGAAATGGCAAAATTACCAAATTGGTATTTAAAACTGATAACGTTAGACATTGGAGTATTTAAAAAGACTCTGATGTCAAATCGGTATTTAAAACTGCACCGATTGACAAATTGATATTTTTTCTGGTCCGAATTTCGGTTTTCATACACGTGGCTCCTACGCGTATACCCAGTGGCGGCCGCAGGATCCTCCGAAAGGTGGGGCAAAATTTTCTAATGTGTACTAAGATATTGACCTTGAATAAACTCCTTTACCTAAGCTACGACTTTCAACTTAACAGTGGATTATAGAAAAGTAGACTTACATTTGCTTACATTTGTTTTGTTGCTATGATAGTTGTTTCTCGTCATTCATGCATTTGTCATAATTAGAAGTGTAAATTTATCGAAATTCAATCATGCTAAATTCAAGGCTTTTGCATATTAGATAGGATTGTAAACTCATCAACTTTATAATATCTTTTGGTTTCCAAAGACATGATAGAAATTGTGATTTGAATATATAGGTTACGAAAATACAAATATTGCATAAAGCTTCACAAATTCAATTCACAAACCCCAAATTCAATTCATAAATTTCATTCTCAAAATCACATACACAATAATTAAAAAAACAAAATTTATTCTCAAAATCACAAACTCTAATTAAAATTTCACAAAATTTATTCTCATAATCAAATCATAATTTCACCATTTTTATGGGGTTTAATTAGTTTATAGCTAGATAATTTGTATATAATAGGGAGCTCGAGAAGTGAGAACATAATTAATAAGGGGTAGAAACATAAAGAGTAGGTGCAAGTTGAACAAAGAATAAAAAAGCTTTTTTGAGGGTGGCGAATTTTTTTTTTAAAAAAAGAGGCTAATTTCACCAATTTTATGGAGTTTAATTAGTTATAGCTAGATACTTTGTATATAATAGGAAAGTCGGAAAGTGAGAATATAATTAAATAAGGGGTAAAAACAAAGAAAGTGGGGGGTGTAAGACCATCAGCAACAAAGAGTCACACGAATCAAAACTCATTTCAACCACATCAGCAACTATTCCTGCCACGTCAGCTTTCCACTAACTTTTCAGCTTTTTACATTTTTCATCCACAACAGTGAGTCGCGCGAATCAAAACTCACTTTACACTTTTTTATATTTATTAAGCTAAATATTGATTTATTTTACTTAAAACTTTTTGTGAATGATATTATTAATATTAATATACATGTCATTAAAATAAAAAAAAAGGCACACAATTAAATTTAGAAATATTTTATTAAATTGATAAACTGAAAAAACACGAAAACAAAAAAAATAAGGCTAACTATATGTAACCCAATACTAATTTTTTTTATTAAAAAAAATTTATGTATTTTTATGGTGTAAGTTTTTTTAGTAAAAAAAAATCACGTTCCATGTGTAGTGGGTAATTTTATTTAATGTTTAAATTTATGTTGATTTAAGTTAATGTTATTTATGTGACTATAAATCTTTAACATATGGTAAACTTAACGAATTTTTTTTTTCTTTCAAACATATGCAAAATGGGTGTCATTGGGTAGAGAAAAATAAATCATATTCAAAAATGGGTGTCACTGGTTGGGTCACCATGGTCGCACTCCCACTCGAGCCCGCATCATCCGGGGGGGGGGGGGGGAGGAGGAGGCTCCGGGGAGGGGTCAACCTGCATATCGTCAGAGTTTTTCCTTATCTTAGCATGAGCGCTAACCATGAGAGTGTTTATTCTTGATCGTGGTAGTCGATTATGCATACTCGTATCTAGGAGTATAGCTCTATATGCAAAATGGGTGTCATTAGATTGATATGTTACACTTAGTAAAAATTTTTTTTTTTTAAATATATGCAAAATGGGTATCATTAGATAGATAAAAATAAATCATCTTCAAAAATAAATTTTTTATATTTTTTGAAATTTATTTATAGGTGAAATTGGATTTTTAATTATATTAAAACCCCACGCATTTTCATTGGCCGAAATAAATCCGGCCAATGAAAACATGCCACCACACCTGTTCAAAAAAAATAAAAATACAAAAGCATTTGAATTTTTGCAGATGAAGCGGATCAATTCGTAGCGTCGGCTGGGCGAATCAATTCTCTCTCTCCCCTCCATGTCACCGTTTTTGCTGATGTGGCTCTACCATTTGATTCGCAAAGCTCTCTATTGCGTTTGGTCTAAGTTGAAAAAGGAATAAAAAGGCTATTTTTAGGGAGGTGAAATTTTTTCAAAAAAAGGGAGACCAGAGGGATTTGAACCCCAAACCTTTGAGTCTAAGGTTACTTTCCTTCCCTCCCATCAACCAACTAAGCAAAGTAGACTAATTGATTCTATATTCACCATAATTTTACTTATTACAACTTTACCATATATATAAATATTTTTTTATTTTTTTTCCCAAACCCCGGACGCGTGGGTCGAAGGGTGGGGCGGCCGCGTACGCCCGCCCCACCCTGTGGCCGCCCCTGCGTATACCGAACCCTTTTTGTTTAGTTTGGACCGGTTTCTTTCTTCTAATAAAATATCTGAATCCTTATTGAATCGGATAGTTACGCGCATAAAAACCGAAATTCTGAACAGAAAAAATATCAATTTGTCCATCGGTGCAGTTTTAAATACCAATTTGACACTGAAGTCTTTTTTTTTTTTGTCAGAAAGAGGGGCTAAAGCCCTGTAAATTTTATTAAACTAAGCAAGTGGAAGTTCCTGGCTTATATCAGCCAGTACAAGGGAATGCAAAAGAGTAGGAATAGAATCAAAGACAACATCTATGACAGTAGACTCAAAGCCCAAATTAGCTAGGCCATCTGCTACTGAATTCGCCTTCCTATGAATGCGGTCCAGCGTCACCGTCCATCCTGGGCGCTTGAGCAGTTTGCGACACTCCTGGATTAGGTAGTAATCCACGTGTGTTGGCGGGGATTCTTCCCATAAGAGTTTCCGAACTTCAGCGGAATCAGTTTCCACCGAAATCTTATGAACTGGTATCTGTCTGCAAAGATCCAAACCTCTTCGGACAGCCAGTAATTCCGCTCTGAGTGCAGAGCAGAAGCCGAACTTTGTATAGAAGCCTTTCACAACTGACCCATCATTCCTCCTGAGTACCCCACCCCCGCAGGCAAGGCCGGGGTTCCCGCGAGAGGCTCCATCAATGTTGAGCTTCACCCACTCTTGAGGTGGGGGTTTCCATGTCAGACCAGGGCCTGGTTGGTTTGTAGGCGCTGTTGTGATGCTTGTTGGTCGCTTACTCCATTCCGCTGTGAAAGCCATGGCCGACGATTGCGCCTTGGCAGCCACAGACCCTATGCTTTCCAGTTCACCATTGAAAACCTTGTTATTTCTCCTCTTCCAAACATACCAAAGAATGTAGCCAAATAGAGTGCACCATGAGCTAGCCTTCCCTAAGTTGAGGGTCAGCCACTCACATAGGTTTGTGTTGAAAAAGGAGGGAGATAGCACATGACCCAACCTTTGGAGCCAAATACCTTCCGTCTCGGGGCAATCCCGGAGCATATGAAGTATCGTTTCGTTCTCTCCGCAAAGAGGGCAAGCAACAGAAGACATCATGTGACGTTTCAGTCAGTTGGCATTACAAAGAAGTCCATCATGGGCTGTGAGGTAGATGAAATGGCGGATCCGCTGCTGAACCTGGGTTCGCCAAATCATCCTCCATTTGAAGCCCGGATCAGATCTTGAAGAGTGCGCTAACTGGTAGGCCGATTTGGTGGTGAACAAAGAAGAGGCCGAGTGCTGCCAGCAGTATCGGTCCCTGTCTTCCTCATTGTCTGAGATCGAAAGTGATTGGAGACATGGACCCATGCTACCGGTTAGGAAGGGCTGGATTTTATCCCAATCCCAGCCGGTGTTGGTCCACATTTCGGCCACTGTAGCACCTAGAATATCATCCGGTATGTCGGATTGAGCCTCATCAATCAGTGCCTTGTCTCCGACCCAATGGTGAAGCCAAAACAAGGTTCTATTGCCATTACCCACGGTGTGCCGGTCCCCCTGTTTAACAGCTCAGCCCCGTTGAGGATTCCTTTCCAAATGTATGAATGGTTTCTGATGGGTTGAAACATATCCGCATCGGCCCTGTTATTACAGTATTTCCCTCGCAAAATCCGAGCCCACATAGTGTCCGGTTCTTGAAGGATCCTCCAGCCAAGCTTAGCTAGATTAGCCTGGTTTGAATTTCTCATCACCCTTATTCCAAGACCCCCTTCCGTGACAGGGGCAGTAACTGTTTCCCACGGGAGAAGATGGATTCTCCTATGGCTGTCCGTCGACCCCCAGATGAAGCCCCGGACTTTTCTATCGATTGCATCGCAAATACCTCTTGGAATCAAGGTTGATTGCATCGTGTAGACAGGAAGGCTGGTGAGAACAGACTTTGCAAGAGTGACCCGGCCCGCCATGGACAGGGACCGTGATTGCCACCCTCGGAGCCGTGAACTGACCTTGTCTAGGAGATGCCGATATTTCCCTGATGTTCTCCTTCCCAGTAGCGTCGGAACGCCTAGGTAGACGCCCAAGTCGTTGGTCTTAGGAATCTGTAGTGCTTCGCTGATCGAACTCCCCAGGCTGTCGGGAATATAACGGCCGAAGATCATGCTGCTTTTGGCGAGGTTGACTCTTTCTCCCGAGGCGGCACAGAACTTTGATAGGCAGTCTTTGATGGCTGCAACCCGATCGAGTCTGGCCTCCGCAAAAAGGAGCAAGTCATCCGCGAAAAATAGATGGGAAAGTTCCACTCCCCCGATCTCGATTGGTTTCCAATTGCCCGAGCTGACAGCGTCTTGAATAAGGTGCGATAGTCTCTCCATACAAAGCACGAAGAGGTAAGGGGAGAGAGGATCTCCCTGTCTGACTCCTCGTGTCGCAGCGAAGGAGCCGGCTACTCCTCCATTCCATAGGAGTTTCGAGTTACCCTGAGATTGGCATTTCATGATTGTTTGCACCAGATGGTCTGGCAAGTGTGCGAGTTTCAGGGTTTCCTCCAAAAATGACCAGCGAACCCTGTCGTAAGCCTTTTCGAGATCTATTTTCAGCACCATCCATCTCTTTCTGGGGGATCTATCATGCATAGAATGGAACACTTCTTGGACAATAACTATATTGTCTGTTATGCTACGGCCCGGGATGAAACTAGACTGCATCGGCCCTACCAAATTCGGGATGACTGATTTGAGACGTTTCACGATCACCTGGGTGGCCAGCTTAAAGACCACATTTAGCAGAGCAATAGGCCGAAAATGGGTCATGTTTTCAGAGGTCTCCCGCTTGGGGATCGAGACGATCAGCGAGTCGGAGAGATTGTCCTGAGTTTTGTTGGTAGAAGTCCGCGGGGAAACCGTCCGGCCCTGGAGCCTTGTGAGGACCCATGGAGCGGAGGGCCTCCCATACCTCCGAGGGCCTGACGTTGAGGCAAAGGTTCTGGGTATCAACATCCGTAATCATCGGGAAGGTGACCCGTGTCTCAGCCATGCTTGGAATCGGCTGATGTGACTCTTCACTGAAAAGACTAGAGAAGTGATTTAGAGCGAGCGTTTTGATCTCCTGCTCCGACTGGATCCACTCACCGTTATTGTTTTGGATTGCTTCAATTCTGTTGGCTTTCCTCTTGATGATAGTTGTGAGGTGGAAGAATTTGGTGTTTCTGTCCCCTTCAATCATGAAATTCGATCTCAATTTCTGAAGCCAGAGGAGCTGTTCCTGATTCAAGACTTCTTCCAGTGCAAGGCGGAGACGGTGTTCCAGTTTGAGAAGCCCCCTATGAGGCCTGTTCGAGAGACCACGCTGCACACCCTCGAGTCTAGCATAAAGCTGTCTTTTTCGTTTAAAGATGTTTCCGAACACCTCCCTGTTCTAGGTGGACAGATCCGATGCTAGAGAAGCAAGAGCTTCAGGGAGGCTTCCTTCCGAGGGCCAGTGGGTCACCAGGAAGGGCTTGAAATTCTCGTGACGCATCCACGCGGATTGAAAGCGGAAGGGACGATCACCTCTGTTGACAAAGGATCGACCAAGTACTCTAATGAGGAGGGGCGCATGATCAGAATGGGAAGCAGAGAGGTGTGTCACCTCCGCCTCAGGAAAGCGGGTTCGCCAACCTTCATTGCATAGACCTCTGTCTAATCGAGCAGCACGCCAACTGGCTCCGTTTTGTCTGTTCGTCCAAGTCCAAGTGGGTCCCGAGAACCCAAGATCGATTAGCTCTAGGTCCTCAATCCACTCTGCAAAAGTTCTGTCTGATCTATTCGTCCCCCTTGACTTGTGTGATCTCTTCTGAGTTTGAGCCGTTGCGTTAAAGTCTCCTGCTAGAAGCCAAGGCCTTCGATTAGTTTGAGCAAAGTCCGTTAGATTCTGCCAAAGCTCATGCCTTCTCGCTTCATGAGGGCTCGCATAAATAGCTGAAAGAATCCACGGCTCTTCATCCCTTCTGATGATTTCCACAGTAATGTGTTGGGGGTTTAGGTGGATCGGGATGACCGAGACCTCGGAGGTTTTCCATAGGAGCCATATACCTCCTGCGAATCCATTAGCTTCCATTCGCCGGATCCCATCATACCCTATTCGCCAGCATACGCCGTCTGCTCTCTGGCCACTGATGCAGGGTTCAACCAAAGCTATGACTCTCGGCTGATGTTGACGGATCAAGTCCAACAACGCGTTTAGAAATCGAGGGCTCCCAGCCCCTTGAGTATTCCAAATAAGTAAGTTGAGTTCCATCATAGAAAAATAGTCCTGGAAAGTATCCCTGTTCAAAGACTGCACGAGATAAGAGCATATCCAACCTCGACAGTTTTAAATACCAATTTGATATTTTGGCGATTATGAAATTGCCAAGGTATTTCTACTCCACGAGAAAAGAGCATAAAAGACAAAATATAATAAAAATGGAAAAAATTTAAGAGCGACATTTGTTAAATTAAAATTTGATAAATCCATCTTACAAATTGGTGAGAGACTATTGATTTCGTTTTCAAAAATTAGTTATGCGAAAAAATAACAACCCGACAGAAAAAACCGAAAACAAACATTTGTTAAATTAAATTTTGATAAATCCATCTTACAAATCGGTGAAAGGCTATTGATTTCGTTATAAAAAAATACTTTTTTTTTTATCTTAGTCCAGTTCGATCGATTCAGTCGATCTACTACATCTGGTTCGGGTACTGTATGGCCCATTTAAGGGGTTGACCCTCCCACTCACAAGCGGCTCCATGTTTCCAAGGGAATTCGAACTTCGAACCTCTTGGCATAGGATGTAGCCCCACAACCACTACACCAACTTGTGATTTGTTATAAAAAATTACTTATGCGAAAAAATAACAACCCGGCATAAAAAACCGGAAACGACCCCCCTAAAAATTAAAACAATTGCAACTTTGAAATGTCATCGAATTCAGACATTGCTTTAGAGAAGCGAATAAGGTGGCCGACTATATAGCTAGAAGTAGAGATTGCTGTAATATTTTGAATCTCCCTATTAATAAGGATCTCTGTAACATCATCGGTCAGAATAATCAGGGTGGTACTTTACTTCTGTAGTAATGCCGGCCCAATATTTTACTTACTGTAAAAAAAAATTACAACTTTGAAATGTATCATCGCACCAAAAGAGCAAGGTTTCAACAACATTATTGTAGAAAGAGGTGTCGAAGATCGTAAAACACACTAAATCAACGGCGCTTCCCGACAACGACGCCGGAATTTGGTACAACCTCTACGAGGGTCGTTAATTTCGTCCAAAGATAACCCACGCTAACAAGCTAGTATAACAAGTACAGATTTCAATCTCATAGAGAGCGTGTGTATAGTGTATGGGCATGGCGCGACTCAACCTGAACCCCAATCAATTTAAAATTTATTTTGACTAAACCCAATCCGATCAATACGTGACCACACATTGTACTTGGACTGACTCAACCAGCTAATGTCCTTACCCGAATGAATCTTATCAGACCTGGCCATCCCAATAAGTGGATGTAGGAATATCTAACATACTACTAGTCAGACCTGGCCCAACAACAGGGACAGCCCGTGCTACCGCCAAGGACCCAAAATTATAAAGGGTTCATACATAAGTTTACTAGGTATATACTATATATTAAGCTCGTATAAAAAAGGCTCATACAAATTGTACAACCCCTTTCTTTTTATATTTTCAGTTCAGTGTAATAAATGAACCGGTCTATGATTTTTTTATTAAACGGCCCATAAGAACATACTCCATTCGTTACGTTTTAAGTGACTTTTTACTATTCATGCACGTTTTTTAAGGTGTAAAAAATTATATAAAATAATAATTTTTTAAATAATTTTTTTCAATAATCTCACAAATATTGGTGATAAGTATAATATTATTAAAAAAAATTATATTTAATATAGTTTTTACATTTATACAACTACGTGTTTGACTTGAAAAAGTCAATTAAAAGGAAACGGAGGGAGTATTAATTTTCCCACCATGTACTCTATAATTAAAGCAGCCCATAACAACATTTTTTTTATATATACTAGGTGGCATGCCCGTGCGTACGCACGGGACATGTAGTTCATCTATATATACACAAATTTTGTATGTGACATTAATTATATATAATATTATTTATAATTTATGCATAATTTAATACCTAACTTTTTTAAATTATGATATATTGGTTGCATAGATGCATGTTTCATCATATTCCGATTAATTCAAAACTACAACCACTTGCAACACATTGTGTAATGTTGAAAGTCTAGTTGTATACAACAGATAAATTTCAATGATTTCAATGACGTATCCATCAATCATTTTAATTTTAATAATGAACTCCATAGTTACTCATCTTTGTTGACATCGATTATAATTGATAAATCATTTTCTTGGCCCTCATATATAAAATCATAAATATACATTCACTATTATTTTATATTTTTAAGATTACAAATGATAAGTGAAAATTAGCCTTATATAAATGAGAGAAAGTAAAAAAAAAAAAAAGCCTAAAGGTAAAATAATTTAGTGCAATATTCTTTTTAAAACTATCAACCCTTCAACTACTAAATTTAATTTAAAGCATTTTCTTTTTTTAGATCCTTTCCAGTTCAAGTGGGCTTTGCCCACTCTACATCTGGATCGGGTTACTGTAGGCCCATTTAAGGGGTTGACCCTCCCACTCACAAGCGTCTTCATGTTTCCACGGGGATTCGAACTTCGAACCTCGAGGCATGGGATGTAGCCCCATAACCACTACATCAACTTTTGATTGGTATTTAAAGCATTTTCTGATAATTTATTAATTATGTGAGTTAATACACAAATTAAATTAGACAAATTGAATACGTAGTATATAAATGGAGAAAATGATTAAAATTTTGTAATTAAATGGCACATTTATGAAGGAACTGAACTCTCTCTATATATATAGACACACAAACTTACGTACGAATATCAATAATCATTATCATAAATTCGTAATATTGCAACCGCATTAATGGAGAATGTGAAATGGCAAAGTTTATTTGGAATTAAATCATGTAAATTGTAATCAATAACTCTAAAATTAATCAAATATATTCTGACCAATAATCTTATTTGTTGAAGTGTAATTGTTAAGATCTAGTTAATTAGTTATAATAGTCCATGAAGAGCTTGAAAATGAAGACTTGCCACTCTCGTTGACCCATGTAGTGGTAAGAATCAAATATAAATCTCATATGTTAGAGCATTTTTTTTTCATTCAAATATCTCAAAATTTTTTATAACTAAGTATTTATTGAGACACAACTTCAATGTTTAATCAAATAGACGTTAAAAATTAATGATAGTACAAATTCCTATGCTTGGCGTATTTAATATATACATATGGTTTGAATTAAAAAATTATTTTATCTTAAATAAATAAAATAATTTCAAACTTATCAAATAATGGAAATTTAGGAAGATGGAATTTGGGTTAAATGTCTCTTCCTTGAATAGGTAAATTTGGGTTAAATGTCTCTTCCTTTGTCCTTGAAAAAACATAAAATATTAAAGGAATTCCACACATTATATGCTCTCTGAGATATCCAAAATTAAGGGCTAGATATTGCTCGATCAGCTTGAGACAGAAATCTTAGCAAATAAACCTTACAACACACACATATGAACTACTTGACTATGAAGATGACATTTCGGAGCTCATCCCCGAGTAGAAACACCTAAGGCAGATGGCTTCCTGATGGTATGGGGTAAGTTGCAAAAGACGTTATGCCACACAAATTTACACCCTTCTTGATCCTCATAAAGCCGCCCTCTCCCCATAAGGAACCCCAGCAATTATGGATTTCCCAAAACATCATCACCTCATAAGGTGTGACTCCAACGCCGATTAGGGTCACTGTATACACCAGCTCTTTTCCCGACTCCTCGGTTAACCCGGTAGTGATAATTGATAAGTAACACATTCATATGTATTGTATCTGTCAAAAACAAAAAAGAATACCCCTCTATAATTCTTAAAAGCATCCCCGCGAGCATCAATATATGATTGCGCAGATAGGAGTCTTGGTAAGCGCCTCTTCCAAAGCTTTCCCGTCGTTGAGAGGAGTCAATTTATATCTATCAAGTGTATGTCTAACGTACCTATTTTGGTCATCTACTAAGCAACTTCCTATTAAACATATTGCAAGTTTAAGCGATAATGAGAAATTTGGTGGGAACGGGAATTACCATGTACCTCAGCTTGATCGAGATCTGTTCTTGCTTGCTTAATTCGATTTCTTTATCCGAAACCTCCTGTAACACACCCAAAGAAAGGGACATTTTTTAGTGTTGAACAAAACTACAAACCTGGCATACTGAATACACAAAATAAACCACAGAAGCAATTGAACAGATGCTATTAAGTGGGGTTGATTCTAACTTTGAATCTTCTGAAATGAAATGTAGTAGAATGTGTGTCCACTATACCGATTTGTGATATGAATTTTATTATAATTAAGTACGACGTAGATAAGTTATGATATATTATTAACTTTGAGCATTTTAAGTTGTGTCAGTCTAATCTTGATCATGTTTTTTTCTTCAACGAATATCGACTAATTCAAATATGATCTGATATTCTGAACATACCTTGTCGGCCTTGATTATAATCACTTTTTGAAACATTCAATTATCTTGTACGTTGTACAGCTGCAGTATTTTATCTGGGGAAGCACCTGTATCATATATATATCCAAGGAACATTAGACATTACTGTTGGTTCAAAGAAATCCGTAACAATTACTGTTGGCTTGTTACCCATGTACGTTCCTTCGAACTCCTCTGTGGTCCAATCCGAAAACCAGTTATGTCCAAGCTTGTAAATCTTGTTCTCCAAATGGATGTACGTACGTACGTTCTGCTTCTCTTCGACATCTCGGCGTGTGTACGTAATCCAACGCTCTAGAGCCCCCAAAGGGCCTCATCTGACTCCACATCGTATCAACTAAAGGGAGAGTTGAATGCCTCAATTTAACGGTTATAATTTTCATGTAATTAATGCAGAAAATAAGATTCAACTTAACATTGTAAAGACCATTAGCCCTAATTGATGAACACAAAACACACGAACTTCGAGAGCAAAAAGCCCTCAAATTCTAATAGACAGTTCCACGAGCATATAGTAGATGAGACCTAAATTCCGCACAAAAACGGAGTAGGAAATCTGAAACTAAACAAACCTAATTAGGATTTTGGAGGCATTGCCTTCAATTCCAAGAAACTAAAATTTGACAGGAACAAAGCAAAATCAAATTGGAAACTCCACATAGTAAACCGAACAAAATTGTTCAAACACAAGAACAAAAATAGAGAGGAAATCGGAAAAAATAAAATAGAAGGGAATGGTGTTGCCTTTGCGAAGAAAGGTAGGGATCGAGTTGAACTTACAAGACCATGGCATGGCCACCGGCGAGGAAGAAGGAGGAGGAGGGAGTGCAGCGGAGAGAGAGTCGAGCTGAAGAGATGATCCGGACTGGGAAAGTCTTCTGCAATGGGAGCGGGGTCATCAGCACTCTGAGGAGGCGGATGAATACATGTGGGGAACGATTTCTTGCCTCTTGGTTGGTTTCAATATAAGAAAAATAAAGAGATTAAATTTATGAGTTGTAAGTTTGTAACGGCTAATATAAAGGGGCTGAATACATATGGGGTTGTAACCGCTATCCATTAATTAGGTAAAATCTCTTTGTATGAGATTGTAACCGTAGAGATCATCATATCAATATCGAAAATAAAGGGAAAAAAATAAATTAAATACTCATTAATGGAGGCTTGAGGCCGGCTATAATAATGGGTATTATATATATATATACGGAGTATATATTATAGATAGATATTTTCAATGATTCTATTAAACGAATAACCGGTTAAACGGATAACCGAGAATATTATAGATTGGATAACCGAGAACACAATTATAGCATTTATGGTGGGGGCTGAACACAACTTTTACTAGATATATATTATATATTATATTATAGACTAGATATATTATAGATATAAACCAACTAGGCCTGTCAAACAGGTCGGGCGGGTCGGGTTTGAGTCGGGTCGTCACGGGTTTGAGTCCATTCCGGATCGGGTCATTTCGGATTACGGGTCGTGAAATGCTCAACCCAGACCCATATTTAACGGGTTCGGGTCGACCCAACGGGTCATGAGCGCTACTCATCCATAATTTTTTAAATGTCATTTACTATTTATACATATTATTTTAAAATGATCAAATTATGTAAAATATCAATAAAATTTTATTATTTGTTATACTTTAATTTTTTTTTAGTTTTTGAAGTATGAAATTATATATAATATATAAATTGATATTTTCTATAATTATTATCATCCTTAAAACCATACATGAATAGTAAACGACATTTAAAAGTAAATAGATGGAATATTTTTAATGACTATTTACATAGTTCCTAAATCTAAAATTGTTATATTATCCTAATATAGTTATATTATTGAAAAATAATAATTAATGTTGTTAAAATAGTAATATGTAATTTTATATACATAACAAATTGTAATGTTAAATTATAAAGTAAAGTTGATGATGAAAAATATAATATTCAATCCTAATTATTATTAGTAATAAATTTCAATATTAGGTTAAATTGTAATTTATTTATGTTTTTATTATCTTAAAGCTTGACCCCACGGGTCGACCCAACCCGACCCAGAAATTTACGGGTTGAACGGGTTCGGGTTGCTTCGGGTTTCGAGTTGAAATATTTGCGCCAAAACCCACGTTTTACGGGTCGGGTCGGATCGGGTCACGTTTTGACAGGTCTAAAACCAACCCATCGTTGAATTAATTAGTCTTTCACGTACTCCAATCCAAGCCTCCAACGATGAATAAGAGATTGCATGCGGATTTTCTAGGGGTGGAATTGGTACATTACCAATTTATTTTTCCGTTTATCATGTACCAACCAATTTGAATTGGTAATCGTAAAACCCCTGCCATTACCAACCACCGAAGGGGATGTACCAACTTAATTGGTTACCAATTAAGTTGGTCGGTACGTGTTGATAATGGTAATTTACCAACTTTCAAGTGTTGAAAAAAAAACATGCAAATATAATACAACTTAATTAAAACGTATAAATTATTCCAATGCTTAG
Source organism: Persicaria tinctoria (assembly GCA_037127255.1). Taxonomy (NCBI): domain Eukaryota; kingdom Viridiplantae; phylum Streptophyta; class Magnoliopsida; order Caryophyllales; family Polygonaceae; genus Persicaria; species Persicaria tinctoria. Next base: position 67,684,892 of record JBANSL010000009.1, read on the forward strand.
GTTTTCGTCTGAATCGACTATATTTGAGGACGCAAGCAACATAAAACATTAAAGTTATTACAAAGTGTTTAAACACTAATGCAAAAGCAACATAGTAGTAGGAAGGTATTATTCCGACTAACGCTATATGTTTTCGTCTTTTTTTTTTTATTAGGAAAGAATTCGGGTGAGCGAGCTCTACCCGATAGCATCCTTACGGATGAGGTCTATAAGACCAGGATTGTTGTACATATCGACACCCCGGGCAGAGTGGCAAATGTGTGCAACCTTATCCGCCACTCTGTTACCCATACGGGGAATATGAAAGAAGGAAACTTCTTTCAAAGTCGATAAAAGGCTTTGTACATCTGACATGATTAATTCTATATCCCATGGACACTTTGTTACTTGACGTAGGTGATTAATGATTATACTAGAATCTCCCTCAATGTGTAACTTGTCCATCCTGAGTTGAAGGGTGTTTTGGATGCCTTGCTTTAAAGCAAGAGCTTCTGCAGTAATGGGGTTTTGCTTACCCAGCTTGCTATAGCATATTCGAATTGGTTTTCCCTCCCAATCCCTGATAATGGCACCAGCCGAACTAATCGAGTTTGCTACCATGGATCCGTTGAAGTTTAGTTTAAAGGTCCCCATTGGTGGTTTACGCCATTTAATTCTAGAAGGCTTATTTTTTATCTTAAGATGGTTGGATCTTTGAATACGGGTGGGTGGGTCATCTTCTAAACATCCGTCTAGAAGAGAAGTTTTTTTTTCCAGTTTTCCCTATGGGTTGTAACAATACGCACTAGAGTATCTTTATCAGGAAAGGGAATTTGTCGAAACACGAATTGGTTCCGAGAGTACCATACTGACCACCAGACAAAAGCAAGATCAACCTTGGAAGCGGAAGTGAGGTTGTTCCCAATGAACGAAAGGATAGGTTTTACGTCTCGCGAGAGAGTAATCATGTTAGATATTTTCGTTTTAGTGGTAGGAGGGAAGTTGAGAAGCGATTGCACATGGCCGCATTCAAATAATAGGTGAACCTCATCTTCGGCCACACAATTGCATATACTGCAGGTTGAAGGCACATGAGTCCCCCAAGCTGCTAACCTGGATGTAGTAGGAAGACCGTTCTGGCATATCTTCCAAAGGAAGTTCTTGATCTTTGGTGGGATGTCCAGTTTCCATATCCATGCATTTTCGTCTGAGTGTAGTGAAGATTGGGATGTAATCAATTTATACGCACTTGATGTGGTAAACCAGCCCGCTCTATCCGGCCACCAGTAGAGCCGATCCTCAAAAGTGGATATAGGGAGGGGAATGTCCAGAATTTCTCGCACTATGCTATCCGGGAGGACGGTGACAAGCTTCTCCTTCCACCAATTCCCACCCAGGATATAATCACTAACCGTTTCCTCTAAATTTCCAATCTGAGGGCAGCCATCCCTAGCCTGCAGGGGGGAGGTGGTTATCCAGTTGTCCTTCCAGAATTTGATTGACTTCCCATTTCCTACTGACCATATAAGGCCAGTTTTGAACTTATTAATAAGGGTAGTGAGCTTGGCCCATTGCCACGAGGCGTCCCCTTTTTTCTTATATTCTAGAATGTTAGTAGAGCGTAGGTATTTGTACTGAATTAATTTGACCCAAGCATTTGTAGGTTCAGCTAGAATTTTCCATAATATTTTCATCTGAAGAGCTTCATTCATCTCCTTAGATTTCCTAATCCCTAACCCACCACATTGTTTTGGTTTACAAATTCTATCCCAGCTAATAAGAGGCTTGTGTTGAAGATCTTTATTCCAGAAGAATTGCCTATTGATCTGGTCGAGTTCCTTATGGACCGATGCTGGTAGCATAAAATTCTGCATTGTATACAGAGGTTTTGCAGAGAGGTTGGTATTTATAAGGATTGCTCGGCCTTGTTGTGATAGCGCACTAGCACGCCATTTGCTAAGTTGTTCCTTGTACTTACAAATAATGTCCTCAAAGGTTTGTTTGTTTACTCTACCATTGATAATTGGGCAGCCAAGGTATTTCTCCAAGGAGTTTTCATTTGTAATTTCCAAGCAATCCCTGAGCTCTGAGATTCGAGAGCTAGGGATGCCCTTAGTAGCCTGGAAGCTCGATTTATGATAGTTAACTTTCTGTCCCGAGACGCTACAATAGATGTCTATTATACTTTTTATTTTCCTTCCTGCTTCAATACTGCCTTTGATGAAAATTATAATGTCATCTGCAAATGACAGAAAGGGAATCCTAGGGCCATTTCTGCCATATGTGAAACCAATTGGACTGTTATCCGAGCATGTTTATGACGAAAGCTTCCTTCATGGAAAGGTTTTCGTCTTAATTGAGGTCGAGTTAGTACTCCTTCCTTGATTAAAAACATTTTTTTGAAGAAAAAAAGTAAAAAAAAAAAGAAGTTAAAAACTTAAAAGAATTACAAACTAAATTAAAAAAAATAAAAATAAAACTAGATATAATTAGTTTGGTAGGAATTGGTAAAAAAAATTGGTTGGTAATGTTAATACCAACTTTTCAATTCTCATTACCGTTACCGTACCAAGTTTTGGAACTTGGTTCGGTATACCGAACAAATTATATTGGTAACCAATATAATTGGTTACCAATTATGTTGGTTCGGTTGGTACATGTTGATTTGATTTTTATGGTAATTTTTACCCAGCTCTAGGATTTTCTACAGCCCTAATAATTTTATTTTATTTTTATAAGGAAAGAATTCGGGTGGGCTGACCCTACTCGGTAGCATCCTTGCGGATGAGGTCAAGGAGACCTGGATCGTTTTTAATATCGACTCCTCGGGCAGAGTGGCTAAGGTGTGCAACCTTATCCGCCACTCTATTGCCCATGCGAGGAACATGGAAGAAAGTTAGAAAACTACTTCTTCCATAGTCGATAGCAGGACTTGAACATCCGACAATATTAGTTCGATCTCCCAAGGGCATTTGGAATTCTTATTTAAGTGATCGATGATAATCTTGTTGTCGCCTTCAATTTGGATCTTTCCTATATGTAGTTGCCGCACCTGTTGGATTCCTAGTTTAAGAGCTAAGGCTTCCGCTTTGAGTGGATTTTGCTTGCCCAGGCATTGGTGGTGTACTGAAATCGGGTGACCAACCCAGTCCCTAATAATGGCACATGCCGAGCTTTCACCGTTAGAAAGCGTTGAACTGTTGAAGTTTAGTTTGAATGTGCCCAGGGGAGGCTTCCGCCAGGAAATTGTTTTGCGATTCTCACTTTGTTTTTTGACAGGGTATTGTCGAAGCGGGCGAAAGTCTTCCTCAAAGTCAGCCTCAGCAACCGATGTCTTATTCAAGTTATCTATATGGGATTTGATCAGTCGAAGGGCTATTTCTTTTTGCGGGATAGCAACCTGTTGAATGTTTGTTCTTGACACACCATGTCGTCTACCACGAGAAAGTGAGGTTGGTCAGAGCAGAAGGAGGAAGACTCTTCCCAAGGGTAGATATGATGAGCTTAATATCCCGGGACTGTGCAATCAGGCAGACAATTTGTTGCCGGTTATGCGGCTACAACCCTAATATGCACATAGTATCATGGCCCTAAATTCCCTAATACATTCTAAATTAACTTTCATTTGACTTTTTTAACATGTTTTTTAAAAAGTTAAAAATTATATAAAATATTACATTTTAATTAATTTTTATATAATTTACTACTCCCTCCATCTCAAAATACATGTCTGACTTTTCGATATACTTTTTAAAAAGCTAAATCTCTATAAAATATTATTTTTTTATTATTAAAACTTTAAAAGCATATTATAGTTGTTGGTAATAAGTATGAAATTATTTTAAAAAATTAGCAAAAGCATTGATGTTTTATATAGTTTTTTAGTTTATTAAAAAATTTGGTATAAGTAAACTAACATGTATTTTGAGACGGATGGAGTACTTATTACCAATATATATTGTATTACGTTATTTTTAATTTGAAATTTTACATAGTTTTTAACAATTTAAAAAAATGTCTCATAAAGTAAAAAATTATGTATTTATAAACAAAGAGGATACAATATATAATACTAGAGCCCATAACTTTCTCTTGTCCCGGACCTATAAAACTAGGGGTGGGCACAAATCCCGCAAATCCCGATCCCGTCCCGGTCCCGTCCCGGTCCCGTCCCGATCCCGGTGGGATTTAGGACAAAATAGCGAATCCCGTCCCGATCCCGTCCCGCAAAAATTATGCGGGACGAAACGCGGGACGATCCCGGTGGGATCCCGCAAATCCCGTCCCGTCCCGCATATAATAATAATAATAATAATAATAATAATTTTTATAATAATAATAATATTATAATATTATAAAATAATAATAATATATTATTAGTATTATTATTTTGAGCAAATATTATTTATAACTATAATAATAATTTTCAATTTATAATAATAATAATAATATTATAATATAATTTAATAATAATATTAATTTCTAATAAAATTATTATTATTATTATTATTATTATATCATATTATATTTTTTTCTTGTAAAGTATAATTATAACGTGGGATTATTATTATTATTATTATTTGTTATTATTATTATTATTTATTATTATTATTATTATAATAATAAAAACAGATTACAAGAAATTAGTGGGCAACCGAGATACTATCTAGGCACCCACTCCTTTAGCGATAACAAAGCCAAGTCTAGTAAAAATATAACGTGCAACACGAGCCCCAGCATCCTGAGATACCGAGAATTTCTGAATCCGCTTCAGCAATGCAACCGCATCTGTATCCAACTCCCCCAATGAAGAGAATGAGAAGGGTAGGAAACCATAACCAGCCGCCGTACACAAATCTCGATACTTGACACACTTACGTCGAGCAGCATCAACAATAGCACGACCAGGCATAAAGTCAGAAATTCCAGACTGAGTCAATGGAGAGGATCCCGTCAGATCGACACACACATCCCGCCCATTTAGAGTTACAAGAGGCAAATAGCTAATTAAATACGGTATTCTTCCTAACTATCAATCGATAATTAATTAGACAATATTGGTAAATCTCGTCTCAATTCCTTTCCGTCCCGATCTAGTAAGATAATGTAGCCAAATATGTTGAACATTATAATTAATTATACAATCATTGTATGAATTAATAATAGTATTATAATATTAATATTATATTATTATTATTATTGAATAATATAGTTGAGAATAATACCGTATTCAACATATTATACTAAATAATGAATTATGAAAGCATTTTTCACTTTGCAAATTTATATAATATTTTATTATTTTTATATGCGGGACAAGGCCCGTCCCGTCCCGATCCCGTCCCGTCCAGGCACCATCCCGTCCCGAAAAAAAAATGTCAATCCCGTCCCGATCCCGTCCCGAAAAAATTTCGCGGGACGAGTCCCGTCCCGGCCCAATCCCGTCCCGTCCCGTCCCGCGCCCACCCCTATATAAAACTATAGGACGACGGTGCTACTAGTACAAACGAGACTAAATCATCTACAACCCTCTATACACCCTTACATTACATGTGACATGAAATTAATTATGTTAAATATTTGTTATAAAAAAATATAAAAAATATATTTATGTTACAAATAACTAATCATATATATATATATAATTTTTTCATAAAAAAACTTATTTGAAAAAATATTAAAATTGAAAAGAGGATTATTTGATAATAATAATTTTAATATTTTTTAAAATATGCTTTTCATGAAAAAATTATATAAATATATATATATGATTAGTTATTTATAACATAAAGATAATTTTTAAAAAAAAATATCAAAAAAATTTAACACAATTATTTTGATTTTTTTTTTCAAAATATTCACCAAAAAATAAATATTTATTGAAATATTCACACTTTAAAACTATTTACAAAAATATCCATTGATGTCACACTTTTAAACTATGTACAAAAATATCCATTGTTGTCTGATAAATCAGAAAAACGCATCTTGGGACCACGTTTTAGAGCATCAGCATTCATGGGGTAACCCTATCTCTCTCTCTCTCTCTTCGTAATATTCCGACACCTCATTTTTCACTAACTCTACCCCATTCTTTAAAAATTCCAACTTTTAACTCACATTCATGAGTTTACCTCATTCCCATTTTTTAAACCTTATTTATACCCCACTACATATTTTTAACCAGTCAAAACTTATTCCACTTAATTAAAAAAAATCCACTTATATATTTTTTTTAAAAGTAAAAAAGAGAGGGGGAAGGAGAGGGGTTGCCCCTTCCTGACTTCCTGCTGAGTTTTCCCCTTCCATAAAGTGGGGTTAACCCCACACTCATCATCTACCTTATAGGAGGAGAGAGAGAGGGGTATGAGGTTGATGAAAACTCACCACTAATGATGCTCTTATTCCTGAAATTCCGAAATTGAAATTTCAAAAAATATCAACAAAAGAAACAAAAGAAATGCGATCCGAACCCGCGGTTCTAGGTCAACCGCATTTCCCCTCTTTTTGTTTATTTTCCTGATTAAAAATTAAAAAAGAAAAGAAAAATATATATGTAAAAGGCCGCGTTTTACCTTTGTTTTTTTTATATATAAAAAAGCAGCGTCCCTCTTAGTTTTCTTTTTCTCCAACCTCCAATGGCCCGTTTTAAAACTTTTGACTGTGCTCGATCACCACTCCGGCGATATCAAGGCCAACGACCACCACCAATGCACTCTACCATCACCCAAAATATCACCATGGAGGCCCCGACACAGAAGCTCTCTGGAAAGTCGCTCGAAACGTCGCAAGAAAATTATGTAGAAACATGATCAATAGCCAAGCTTTCGGGCTCTGTCTTCATCACCCCAGTGCTCTGACGCCATGGATTTCTATTCCAACATGCAACTTGTAGCACCCTCTGTAGTTCCCAACTCTCCCCATGGCCAGAGAAGCTTTGAGGCCCTCACACCATAGCCTCGAAATCGGCTAGTGAGCAGATTTGCTTCCATTAAAAAAAACTACTCACCAGTCAATTTCGGGCATATGGTGCAAGTGCCTTGAAGCTCTGAGCACGGGGAGAGTTGGGAACGACAGAAGGTGCGTGTTCGAATAGAAATCCATGGCGTCGGATCACTGTGGTGATGAAGGCAAAGTCGAAAAGACAGGTTGTTGATCACGTTTATGCAGAATTTTCTGGCGACGTTTCCAATGACTTCCCGGAGAGTTACTATGTCGGGGCCTCCAAGGTGATATTCTGGGTGATGGTAGAGTGCACTGGTGGTGGTCATTGATCTTTTTATCATCGGAGTGGTGATCGAGCAAAGTTGGAGCTTGGAGGAGAATACTTGGAGAGGGAGTGAGGGACGCTTCTTTTAAAAAAAAAAAACAAAAAATCAAAGGTAAACGTGGACTCATGCGGCGTTTTACATATATAAATTTTTTTAATTAAGAAAAAAAAGGAGAAACGTCGTTTTAAATCGCGTTTCTCTAAACAAGCGCGGTTTTAAATCGCGTTTCTCTAAACAAGCGCGGTTTTACATCGCGTTTCTTTCGTTGATATTTTTCAATTTTCAATTTTGGGATTTTGAGAACAAAACGCGACCCCAAGCCGCGTTTTTCTTATTTATCTTGACAACAATGAATATTTATGTAAATAGTTTAAAAGTATGAATATTTCAGTAAATATTTATTTTTTGGTGAATATTTTGAAAAAAAAAATTCAATAATTTTGTCCTGTAGATGATTCTAGGTGTGTTTGGATTCCAAATGCATTATGCTTATAATGCAAAATGTTAAGGTGGTGTTTGATTAACACGTTTTTTAAGATGTTTAAATTAGGATGTTTTCGGGTTTTCCACGATATACTAATTATAATGCAATTATTTTATCTCGATTTATGTAATTATTTGGTTAAATTATAATTTTATCTCGATTTTATTTTTACAATCAAATACTCACGTAAAACGATGTAAAATTATTGTATTATACTCCCTCCGTTTCCTTTTAAATGACTTTTTCAAGTCATGCACGTAGTTTTATAACGATAAAAACTATATTAAATATTAATATTTTAAAAATATTTTTTTAATAATATTATACTTATCATCAATAAGTATGAGATTGTCGAAAAAAATATTTAAAAAAATTATTATTTCATATAGTTTTTCACACCTTAAAAAACGTGCATGAATAGTAAAAAGTCAATTAAAAGGAAACGGAGGGAGTAATTAAAATACAATGAAATCTAAACACACCCTTTCACTCGGTACAAACTGCAAAATACGCAAATGAGAGAGTCCCAGTAAAGAGAAGTTGAGAGTTGAGACCATCATATCTAGAAACAAATGGTGGACAAATTCTAGCCACATATCCCACCTACCATTTCTACTTGAATACTTGATTGACAACCACCGTTGGCGGATGGGATCTATGGGACACTGTCCCAGTGCCCCTACCTCCCCAAAATTGGTAAAAGGTGGAGATTTATGAGAAAGGATAAACTGATAAAGGTATATATATATATATTAATTATGAATCGTGAGGGGAAGGGACTGGAGGGACAATGGGAAAGAGGATTTCATTCCAAGATAAGGAGACAGTGACTATGGATCCCCACCGCATCATTGGAAGCTTTTCCTAACCCCGTAGTACGATAAAATAAACTTACTAGCTTGTAAAAAGAAAACGCATTGATATTGAAATGGCTAAAATTTCATCCAATATATGTTTCGGTTATAATTTTAAAAGTGGTAGAAAAATTGCTGTTTATAATTTTAAAACCGTGATGGTTTTACAAACCATATGAAATATCAAATTATTTTTTATTCGATCACCATATAGGAAGTAAAGATTCGGGAAAAGAAAGTTTAGGTCCCACCAAAGTTTATCAAACCATGTCAGTTTTTTTTATACTATTGCAAACGGTGAAAACCTTCTAGTCCACTATCATTGTTTCCCTACATAGTCCGCCTTCTCTTATTAGTTGTTTGTTCAAATTCAAATTGATATTTTCTTTTAGGAAATTGAGATCTTTGTTTGATGGTTGTTTGTTCAAATTCAAATTGGAATTTTCTTTTAGGAAATTGCGATCTTTGTTTGATTTTTTTGGGTAAAGATATGGTTAAATTGATCTTTGTATGATTGTTCTACGTACTACCAAAAAAGAAGCAAGAGTAAGTAACAAAAAAAACCCCACCAACAATTCAAATAATGGAAAAAAATACACCCTTCCTACATTATACACCAACCCCAAAACCGCCCAGCCGCCCAGGTAGCTCTTTGGCTTTTATATATACACGTTTACACACTACGGAGTATCTTGCATTTCCATACGACCATAACTCACCAAACCATATAAATCGATTTAGCATCATGGGTGGCAACGATGGTAGCGGGGTGAGGGTTCTGGGGGCGAAGCCGAGCCCCTTCGTGGCGAGGGCGAGGATCGCCCTCAACCTCAAGGGGGTCGGGTTCGAGTTCTTGGAGGAGAAGTTCGGGGTGAAGAGCGAGCTGCTTCTCAAGTCGAACCCGATCCACAAGAAGATGCCGGTTCTGCTTCACCACGACAAGCCCATTTGCGAGTCGCTCATCATCGTCCAGTACATCGACGAGGTTTGGTCGTCGCCTTCTGGCGTCTCCCTCCTCCCTTCCGACCCTTATGACGCCGCCATTGCTCGCTTCTGGGCTGCCTATTGCGACGAAAAGGTACCAGCTAGCTCATCTTGCTTCCTACCATTAAGGTTTAGATTTAGGGCTCGTTTGGTATAAGAACTACAGGACTAGGAGATATGTTTATCCATTTTCCAAATGAGTAATTGAAATAAGGAGGAACAAAATCAATTTTGTATAAAAAGTTGGGCGGATTTTTTAACAACGTATCTGAAACTATAATTGGACTATATTCGTTTCATTTTCCCTCTACCTTTCTAAAATTTAAACCAAACGAGGCCTTAATTCGTTAAGTAATACTGTACATGGATCTTGAATTGGTTGTTGAATTGAATGTTTTGGATCAGTTGTTCCCATCAATGGGCGGAGTTAGGAGGGCGAGGGGGAAGGAGGAGACTGAAGCGGCGATCCAGCAAGTGAGGGAGCATATCTTCCTGCTAGAAGAGGCGTTTGTGAAAACCAGTAAGGGAAAGCCGTTCTTCTCAGGGGAAGATGAGATGGGCTTCCTGGACATTGCGTTGGGGTGCTTCCTGGGATGGATGGGCGTCACCGAACGGATGACCGGGACAAAGCTCTTCGACGAGAAGACGCCATGCCTTTCCCAGTGGGCTGACAGGTTCAGGTCTCACCCTGCTGTCAAGGACGTAATCCCACCCGTTGATCAGCTCCTGGTGTTTGCTAAGATGCTTGCTTAGAAAGCTGCCGCTGCTGCTACTGCAGGCAAGTGATCGATGTAGGATGTAGGAAGGGATTACAACAACCCAACCACATTAATTAATAAAAGGGGATCTGGATTTGTGACTTTTTCGTCATCGATTTTAATTACCAAGCTGATTTATATAGTTTGAGATTGTAATGAAACGAAAACGATGTTTTGATCGATCTCGGTAGCTCCAGGTTTCAGCTCATATTATATTTCAATCTTCAAGGAAAAATGTCCCCTACTGGACTCCATTGATGAAGAAATCCCAACTGAATTGAGGAAAGCGGAAATCAACGAAAACAGAGAGAAACCACCATTGATTTTCTTGATGAAAGATTACAGGAAAAACTAACTTCTGACAACAATTGTGGTAATGAATACACCCACGTGACTAACCCATTGCTTCAGTGTGCAAAACTTTATTTTCTCTTCATTGATATATCAAAAAATAAAAAAATTGCATCGAGTAATACCCCAAAAAAAAAACATTATTTTCATATAAATACTTTCATAAGATATGGTATTTTATAAATATTAATATGAATTTATGACATTATAAAAACTGAAAAAAATAATAGAGCCAAATTCTAATTTTGCACCGGGCCTCCGAAATCGTCGGGACGGCACTGTCCATCACAATCATTTCCTCCCCGTGCTAACAAATCCTAGAATCAATAAATTCCAAGACTCAACATCGTGTTTAGGAATACTATAAAAAAAACCTACTTAGCCATTGTGAGCAACCCCTATTTGCAATACATTTAATTAATTGCACAATCAAATTGTTCAGCAACAAAGCAGCAATCCACATTTTCAATAGAAACTCCAGCCGTTCAACAAGCCTAAACAATCCCCTTAATAGTAAATCTATGAGGCTCATGCAACCCCTGCATCTCAACAAGCGTCTTCAGTTGAAACTCAAACTCACCCTTCCTAACCAGCTCACCCGTGAAGAAATTTCAAGATGTACAATGCCTCATAGATATTTTATCGAACACATTCCAAGCATTGTGTAAAAGCCTGCTAGAGGCAACCCTAACATCAGACCCAACTCCAAGTTTCCCGATCAAGCTATCCACCTATTTCCAGGTCGATTCACCATGTACGGAAGTTTATTGGGACTCAACATCAGATGCTCGTGTGCATGGACGCACATGTATTATTAGCCTAACACATAATTGGCAATAGGAGGAGTAACCACTGATTTATATACTATGTTTGTTCTTACTCATACTTTCAATCTAAGACTCTTTGATCTATTCACATCTCAACATGCCCAAGTGTAACTAGGGTTGTTTACTCTAATGTTAGCTCTATGACCAGGGAGTCATGTGCACAGATACACACACTCTAGTAGTTTAGCATATAAGTCGAACGAGGTTCTATTCAAAACCAATTGACAATAGGAGGAGTAGCTCACCAGCTTATATACTAGGCTAGCTTGTTCGTGCTCAAACTTTTTATTTGGGATTCTTTGGTCTCTTTACATCTCAACAACTCAACACCTTGCAGAGAAAGGAAGCAAAGGCCTTGAGAGCAAAGGAAGAAGCAACAAGGTCCCTACGCCAAGAACACAGTCATGCGGCGGACCTAGATCCTCAGCGCCCACTGGAGCGGCGCCCGTCGATCCTGGATTTGAATAGATGTAATTCTGCACGCGAATAAATCCGACTCATTGGGCTTTGCTTGCACACTAAAGAGGCACATCTTCTAGGGTTTTTAGCACTATAAACAGGGCTCTCATTCATCCATTCTCCACATTTCACACATCACACATCTCACACCAACACAAACACATTCATATTTCATACTTTTATCCATTCAAGAGAAGAAAGTTAGGTAAGTCATGCTTGACTAATTTTTCATTGTTTTCATCTATAATTTCGAGATTTGGTTGGATATTTGTGAGTTTCTAATATAGTTATTAATTCTTCTCTTTTTAATATCCTTCAACTTCCTTGTTCTTAATTCCGGTATTATTATGCTTGATCACCATGATAGTAGGTTTTTATTCTATCGAATTTGAATGAATTCCGAAGTAGCATGTTTAGGATTGTGAAGACCTTTGCTGAATCATGACTAAATAGGAAGTTTGACATGTGTCTTAAACATCAGTTTACCTTGCTTAACTTGTTGTTATTCATATGCCTGGATTCTTAGGGCTATATATGCTATCTTTATGTTAAATCTTAGTCGTGCTTTGGTAGCATAAAGGTGTAAGGGATTACTTGTGCTCGTTGTGTTTTAATCTACTCAAACTAAGATGAGAGGAATTTGTAGGAAACAACTTTAATTTGATTCAATGACCATTAATAACGCCAACCGAAGTTGAGAATTTGTAGGCGAAAACATCTCTATCTATCTATCACTTGCTTTTGTTTATATTGTTTTCTTTCACTCTCTCTCTCTCTCTCTCTCATATCTTTTTCCTTTCAATTGATAAATACACAATATATCGAGATACTTGTTTCTCTGTGGGATCGACCCCTTACTTGTATACTATACTAGTTTGTTTGTTTGAGAGTTATTTTGATGAGGTAAATTAACGACTTTCAATTCCCTCCATCAGTAGTATCCAACGTAACGACAATACGATGGTAGACAAGGTTTCACACCTTAGTTACTATATCAATGATATCCAAATACAGAGTCATTCAGGTCTTATTAACATCATCCGTAAGAATGCACTCGGTCCGCATAAGACTCTTCCTAAATGTCAAACACAATCTTTTGCTTATCGAAAAAAAGTGAGATTAAAATAATTATTTTAAACCTTTTGTCTAAACCATCTTAAATATTCAGTTCACATTTATCATGTTTATCGAGAATTTCATAGCAGTGTGGACAAAATGATTCTATTTAAGACACTTAATCTATAACGCTAACCTTTATGTAGACACACTCAAACTCTTTGAGGTTGAATCGTTTTTAATGATAGTGAAGAAGTCACTAAGAATGAAAACGAGAACTTGAAAAATGTGCAAGTATATAGGCATTTGGAGTACCATCAACGTACTAGTCTACAAGAAGTACAAAAACTTATATTATATGAGGATATGAATTGAAATTACACATCTCAATAGCTAAATGTGAGCTACACACCAAATAATAAAAGGCTTACCATAGGAAAACCTAGCGAGTCAATCTATAACATCTTCTCTCTCTAAAGGTGGCAATATCTTCTCTAGCTCTAAAGGTGGCAATCGAGAGACGTAGGTCGGTTTGAATTGGATCATTTTGACTTTAGGTCATATCGGATTTGGTGTGATATCAAATATGATGACAGTTTAAATCGGATCGGATCAAATCAGATTCATTCATGCATTGATTCTATTGGATACGGCTGGGTTTTGAGTTTAACTAGATCGAGTGATTTTGAATTTTGGTGAAAAGTTTCAATCAAAGGGGGTTTTGGTTGAAGTGAATTTTGGTCGAATTGAAATCAAAATCAAAATTCAATGAACATAAATCACATTGCATTATAAAGCTAAAAACGCTGCTGCGTACGTTAGCACAAGCTTAGTTGACTTTTCTTGAATATGCTTTTCACACGCACTACGTTCCTTACCATTTCCCATTCATCGCGCGATCGATAAGAATCATTTTTAATTTTTTATGCTATTGTTACTAATAAGGGGCTTTTTAGTTTTTATATAATAATATTAATAATGAAAAAAAATATATAATCAAGGTACAATGATGAATTGATGATTGATACACTTGGGACATAAAAATAGCCTATATGTTAATTTACAAACGATAATGCAACGAAATGAAATATGCCACCTAATGCAACAACGTCACAAATGTACGCGCCAAAAAAACATTTTCTTACAAATGTGTAACGAACATCGTGACGCGAACATTTCCGCAGCAAGATCTTTCTCAATCAGGCGACATGAAATGCTTTAGTGACAGTATAAACACCGCAATTTAATTTTTTAAAAATGATTAATTATCTAATTAACAACGTTCCTCCGGGATGCTCTGAAGGCGAGGCCTCCAAGCCGCCGCCGGTCCACCGCGGCGAGCCAAAGCCCTCCTCTTCAGGGCGACCAATCGTTGCTCCAACGACGCCTGCTGATCTGCGACGGAAAATGTCGACGAGCGATCAGACGACGCCGTTTTCATGGCATGGAGGACTTGCTTGAGGTCTTCTCTCTTCACCACGATCTTCATCCTGACCGTGCCATCCTCGGCGGTGCGGGCCACCACGCCGGTCGTCCCGAGCCCTCCCTTGGCAATGGCTTCCAGCAGGCTGTTTTTCATGGCCTTTTGCTGGTGGATCCGACCCGATTTCGCCGACGGCCGGGCCTCTCTCTTCGGAGAAGCTTTGAATTCTTCCACCACGAAACGCATCGTTTAATAGTATCTTGAGTCTTGTTTGGTGAGATCCCTTGATTTTATTTTTTGCTTTGGACTTGGCTGGTGATTTTGTGGCTGATTTAGTATCTTCTGTTTTTGATTTGATATCGATGGACAATTTGGAAAGGGATGGTGAGGCTTATATAGAGAGATCCGGGAATAAATAATATATATTTAAATTAAATGATGAAATAATAAATAAATTGAACTATGATTAGGGGTTCGGTGAATTAAATATTATAATTTGTTGAACCAGAAAATTTATGTATTTTAAATTCATCCGATAATTAGTTTGCAAGCTATCAACAACTAGCTATATTGGATTTAATTAGGCCTTTCTTTATTCCCTCTTCAATCATATGTTACAGAAAGCTAAAATTCACAACATCTTATATTCTATAGCTTACCTAGAGGCTAGATATATGATCAGTGTGAGAACGAAGTTTGTATGAATTTATTATGATTTTAGATTATAAGATCGAGATCCACTTTCTAAAATAAAATTTCATATATATCATTGTGTAATCCTGAATTATCTCGTACATTAATTGTAATGTTTTTTTCCCATTATTTTTGATTCAGGAGGGGTCGTCCCCTTAACAAGATCAAAATTTGTAGATGAGGGATAACCCTAGTCGCTAGCAATTTGAATCGAATCCTAACATGCATTACAACCGCTAAGTAAGTATACGGACTTTTTACGATGCGTGTGGAGAATATGATTGTGGGAGTGTGTCCCACATTGGTTAGAAATTGTATCCAAGCTTTGCATATAAGTCGGTGGGCTACCCCACCTAACACTAATTGGTTTTAGGATGGAACCCCACTCGGCTTAATAATGCGATATTATATGTTTTCAATTAAGTTAGGATGAAGTAAACATAAAGAAGATAAGTTGGTTACAATGGAAACCCCAAACTACGGACATGTACGTAGTGTTGGATATGAAAACTACTACTTACTATACACCCATTTGCCTTGTGGAGGATTTTCAATCGTAAAACCTAAGACACGCTAGTACAAACTATACCACCACTAGCTAGTTGCTAACTATTAACCACCAATATATAAAATGTTAAGCTCACCTATTGCACAAACTATACAATTACTAGCCTCGAAAGTGTACGTGCAACACTTGTTATTTTTTGTGGCACAACTCCACATAATAATTACTAGACAGTATCTTCGCCTTCCTTTCTTACAAGATCTCCAACACAATCCTTGAAAGATCGATCCGATCTCATATCTTCTTTCCTTGCTTGATAGGTCTTGTGATTCTCAATAACTAGGAGAGATTTCTAATATTTTTATTTAATTTTATAATACTAATGTGTTGTATTATTAATATTTTATTTACAAAAAATGCACCATGACAATTTATAGTTAATCATAATTACTTCGCATGCATAACTATCCTCTTAAAAATACGAGGGATTTTGTTCAAATGGACCTTTAAGCATATTTGGTTAGCTAGATAGGCCCATTAATTATTTTTTTAGTATGCTTAGCCCATTAATTGTTTTTTTAGCTTGCTTAGCCCTCTTAAACGGTCAATGGTCAACCGTTGACCGGTCAACCAAATTTGATGCCAACTTTTTGTTTTTTTAGTTATGCCATATTTTATCGTTTTGATGCCAACATTTTTGTGGTGACAATTTTATATAATTGATGGCATAAGAGCTTGAAACGTGGAATCAAAATATTGTCACATTATTGTCACTTTTCTAATGAAATGATTGGATGACTTTTTTTATGCCACTTTTTTAAAACATTGATGACATTTTTTGTGATGTCATATTTTACCGTTTTGATGCCAAAATTTTATTACATTTTATTTTCACTCTGATGCCACTTTTCTAATTAAATTATTGGATGACACTTTTTTTAAACTTTGATGACATTTTTTGTTTACTCTAATGTCACGTTGACCATTGATGCCATTTTGAAAAATTTGTATCACATTAAAGAAAAAAATGTCATCAAAAAATACTACTTTGAAAAAATATCATCAAAAATATGGCATCACGGTAAAAAAAAATATTATCAAAAAATTGACATAAAAAAGTGGCATCAAAGTGAAAATAAAATATAGTAAAATTTTGGCATCAAAACGGTAAAATATGGCATCACTAAAAAAAAGTTGGCATAAAAAAAAAAAAAAGTTGGCATCCAACAAAAAAAAAGGTTGGAATCAAAATGGGTTGGTCAACGGTTGACCATTGACCAACCCACCCAATTGGGAAGGGGTTAGGGCAAAACTAATTAAATTGATTAATGGGCTAGGTGACTAATTGAATATTCAAAAAAAGCTCTCTACCAAAATCACCCTAAAAATATAGACTCGTTTATAAATGGAAGGGTGTATATATGTGTATCCCTTAATAAGTCATATATACTGAATCGAATTAGATTAAAAATTAAACTAAAATAAAATTGAGATAAAGAAAGTCCATTGAAGGAAGTGAATGAGGATAAAATTGTGATAGAACCAAAAGATGAGAAAAATTGAGGGAATTGTAGTAGGTGTTCTGCTTAAATGTGATAATAGTACTCCGCATAATTAATTTATTAAATATTAATATAATACATATAGGGGTAGGTTGCAAAAATCAATGATGAACTAATAACTAACATCAATCTTTCAAGTAATATAATAATAATAATAATGACAAAAATAATAAGGTAGAAGAAGAAAAAGAAGAGATACTCGGTATAAGAAAAAACAATACATGGTGAATCCATTGGTCACATGGGAAGCCCCGTCATTTCCGCGCAACGGTGAGTAACCGTAGAACTAGAAGAGATGGGGAACGCGTAGACAACCCAACACCAACACCAATACCAACAAGGTTCAACCAATCTCAGTATACATTGACGTACGTTAACACCACTCCACCTTTTTATTTATTTCTATTAAATTGGAACGTACGTACAACATTCCATCTCCTTATTCACTTTACGGCATTCATTCATGAATCATGAATCATGAATCTTGCATATATATATATATATATATATATGGGTATTATACACGTAAACTTGATTAGTTCCCTCTTCTTTTAGTTCTCAACCTAGCTAGCTAGCTAGCTTCGTTTTACACGTAAACTATTTGGATCGCTCTTGTTTTACTAATTAACCTGAAGTTGACACCATTCCATGCATATAGGCTATATCCATTTTGTTTTAATATCCTTCTAAAATCTCCGGACTCCAGCGTGTATGAGATATATATACATGTTGCAAGATCAATGGCGAATACCTGATTTTTATGGTAAGGGAGCCCAATCCATTAATTGTCAATCTAACAATGACGTACGTTTTAGTTTAAAATGAAGACATTTTTGTTTTAGTCGTTCAAAACGACGATGTTTTTGTTCAATGAACAAAACGATATTGTTTTAGTCCACGGAAGTATGAGACATTGTTAATTGGCTTAAAGTACACATTTAATTTGAAACAAAATGAGCCAAATATGTAATTAACTTGTTCTATTAGCATGTACACATTTTGGTGTAACTAGATATAAAAACTTTAAACTCGCATAGTCTTTTTACCTAATTATCAAACTTATTAATTTAATATCTTATTTTGAAACTCTTGAGATATATTATAGTATCAAATTATCAAGTTATGTAGAATAATTTCACTCGGGTACCAGATTTAGAGTTATAATATACACCCTCCATCTCACAATTCATGTATTTTGACTTTTGGCACATTTTTTTTATTGAATTAAAAACTCTATAATGTATAAACTTTTTCAATTAAAATTTTAAAATACTACAATTAGGGAAGGATTGGTCGACGAAATATGAATCAGAGACTAAACATCCATATCCCCCCGAAAATACATCTTTACCACGAGATATATTATTTATTATTAACAAGTGTGAAATTATTTTAAAAGTTAATAAAATATTTATATTTCATAGAGTTTTTATCATATTAAAAAACATGTCCAAAGTCAAAGTGACTTAAATTAATGAACAAATGGAGTATGAAAACAAAACTATTGACAAATATATGTAATTTGTATAACAAGAGGGGGGACACATCATACCCCTGGCTCTGCCTCCACACAAGATATTTGGTATGAGTGCTTGAATCAGAATGAAAATCGAAATCTTAATCGGAAATGGAATTCAAAATACACCATTCTTGAACCCCACCCCTTCCTTCATTTATGCCAAGATCAAAGTCCTCCAAATTGGCCAATGCAACCTCCAAAGCTAGCCCGGAAACCGACCTCCACTCTTTGGTTGCACCAAAATTGAAAAGTGTGTGCATTCCGACTTCCCGTTACACAAAGCATATATAAACTCTAATACATTCTCTAAGGAAATAATGGAAAAAAAAACTCCAATGATATTGCTTTCTTAGATAAAATAATAATGCATATTTATCCAAGACTTCTTGCCATCCATTCAAGCAACATCTTCTCTTCCCAAAAGCTCCAAAGCAATGCTTTCCTTATCTTCTATCTCCTTTGCCTTCCTTTTCTTGCGTCGCTATGCTGGGTACTTTTTTCCCTCACTACAAAGAAACTATTGCTAAAGCCATCACTGTCTGATCCTTTTTTATCGGCCCATGATGCATAATCAGCGAAGGTGAGAACCGGTTTGGATATGGATCCATCAACAAAGTTGTATAACCCTTGGAATGGATGTATGGAAGCATGCACCTGAGCTTTCCAGAGAGGATATTTTTCAAAGGTCAAGTTGAGAATGCTAGAAAATGAAAGAAGATTGGCGGAGGATGAGATCTCAACAGTGGAATTCCATCTTGAGAAATGAGAAAATGAAGAAGAAAAATGAGATATTTTGTGTTTGAGGTTTAAAAAGAGACATAGAAATCTTTTAGACAACTGTAACATGTTGCTGCTCCATGATAGACTTTGTATCTCCATCCGCCAGGATACTATTGATTGGTAGTCTAGTAGGGATTAGTCATTACCAAATCACTACCAGTATAAAAAAAACGACCTAGAAATCTATACAAAGAATCTATTGAAATAGTATGTAGCTGCCACATATGGTTGGAATGTAATTCATTGTTTTTTTTGGGTGCAAGAGATCATGTAGTGCCATGTGTAACAATATGAAATTACTTCTAGAACAAGTGTGTAGGAGAGAGTTCTGATGGGCTCGAGTACTTGAAATATGGGCTGATTGGTTTGGGCCTGAAGACCATATATTTTCACTAACAATCCGATCTTGTTAGAGGATGTCCAACAGTTTCACCATTTTGACGTTGATGGTGAAAATTAGTTACACTGTCTCCTCTAATTGTTGGACTAATTTATATTTCCAAAATACTGGGCTTTTATTTGGGCTTGGTATTGATTTACAAATATAGCCCAAATGTGATGGATGGGCTTTCTTATATTTTTCCCTATAATTACAAGCTGTTTTTCTACCCCCAAAAAAACATAATTCATAAATTTCAATATGCAATTCAACATCAATTTCATTGCAAACAAAAGAAGCCGTAAATTGAATGCAAAACAATCATCATAACTTAAGAAACGCGTTGAATCTTTTATTGATCATTTTCCATCTCTCTAGCCTATTGGGATGATTTAAGTCCCTTGAGAATCTCTCTTATAAATCTGCTAACACTAATAATTAAAAGTCTCAACAAAATCCTTAAGGCAACCTAACTAACAAAATTTGTCACTAACACTAGAGTTTGCAGCCGGTGGGATTTGGAAGTGCCACAATCTTCCAGCAGATCCGACCAAGTACTTCTTACAAAGAAACTCCTCGGCGTATTCCTTTTCGACCTTCCGGTCAACGTCGTGCAAGAACACGTCGGTCAGGCCCGGACTTTTGCGTGCCCGGGCCATAACAGCAGCTGAGTATATGGCTGCCATCCGCCCTGGCGCAGCAGGAAAATATCCTTTGGGAGCGTCAATCATGATGAGATCCCACTCGTTCTCGTATACCTGGTTCGGTAAGTTGTCTAGGGCTAACCTGAATCCACAGTTTTCATAAGCATATTGCAAACATGCCTAACAATTCAATTTGAAAAATGAAAAATAAAATAAAAATATGTGCAAATTAACCCGATCTGAGTTTATGTCAATATCAAGTTTGTTGAGTCATTTCACGTTTGAGTTTCTGGTGAGGTAAATATTGGGTTAGATCTGTGGAGAATATGAGTTGTGGGAGTGTCTCACGTTGATTAAAATGTGAATCCAAGCCTTGCATATAAGCCGGTGGGCTACCCCACATAACACCGATTAAAATGTGAATCCAAGCCTTGCATATAAGCCGGTGGGCTACCCCACATAACACCAATTGGTTTTAGTATGGAACCCCACTCGGCTTGTGTGCTCGGCTTGGTTGGCGGATTTGCGCTTGGACATGCGTGGCCCCCACGTCGGATGACCCACCGACATCGAATTGAATGATTCGGGCTAAGTTACGTATGTTGTGCCATTAATTTGAATACTGATCGATCTTTCCGGTTCTAGTTGTTTCGTGATTTGTTTAACTATAGGGTCAGATGACTCAGATCGATATGAGTTGCAATGAATTTTTCGTGCCCATTCTGTTTTTGTTCCCATATATAGATCAGGTCAGATCAATTGATAAGAATCAACAAATTAAAAATTAAAAGAAGTGAGATAAGGGCAAACGTAAAACATAAAACCAACCGAACCTGCAACGAGTATTGCCCCGGAGGAAGGTCCGGGAAGGAGAGCAGTCAGGCTCGGTGCGTTGCGCCTGCATGAGCCAATCAGCGTCTTTGAGCTGGGTACTATACTTAACCGCATGGGCGTCCACATTGGGGGCCTCTTTAGCCATGGTCCGGACCCACTCCGGATCCTCCTCCATGAACAGGGTCAGCCCGCCCGGGTTAAGCGCGGCCCACATCATGGAGTCATACCCCAACCCGAACACAAGAAAGTTGCACGGCGCCCGCGCCAGGAGGACCTTGAACGATATCGATATCTCCTCGCTGTTCTGCTGCGGGACCACCGTCGACGTGGCGTAGTGCACGATCGTCGCCAGCTGCTGAGCCGACGACGCGGCCGTGGCGGTGATGTTGGAGTGGCCGGTGGCGGTGGTGGAAATGGCGGAGTGAGGTGAGGAGTGGGTCGACGGGCAGAGGAGGGAGCGGTCGCCGTATTGGAAGAAGGCGGAGATGAGGAGGACGCCGGCGAGGAGGGCGGCGATGACTACGACGATGGAGGACCAGGGCTTCTCCGGTGAAGGGAGGGCGTTCTTCATGGTTGTAATTAAAGTTTAGGGTTAATTAGAATTATTAATTAATCAAGATTAGGGAGTATAGGGAGGGGGATTGTTGTTTGTTTGATTGATTGTTGTGATGGATGAGTAAGAGAGGAGAAAGGGGGTGGGGATGGGGCGTAGAGGAGTTGACGATGAGAGGAAGAAGGTGTGCCACTCTTCTTCTAATTACTCACTCCCCATGTATGCGTGGAGGTCAATGCTATTAACCACCCTAATTAATTTTTTTTTTGGCAAGGTAACCACCCTAATTAATGGTTGTTACAAATGTGTTAATTTCTCCTTGCAATTAAAAAAAAAGAAGGAAATTTTGCTTCTAACCACGAGGTTTCACTTTGCATCCGCCACACTTATCACGTTCACATCTTCAGGAGCATCGTGAGCTATCTTTGCTAACGCATCGGCTACACTGTTCGCCTTCCGATCTATCTGGTGTACTTCTATTCTCCAACCTTGACTGCTGATCATGTCACGACATTGTCGTATAAGTAGCAAATCAGTGTGGACATTCGGGGGGTCTTCCACGAGCAGCTTGTGGACTCTCGCGGAGTCTGTCTCTATCTGGACACATCGGTGGGGCAAGTTGTGACACATTCGTATTCCATGAAGAACCGCGAATAGCTCCGCCCGGAGTGCCGTGCAGATTCCCAGCTTGATGTGGAAACATTGGAGGAACTCGCCATTAGTGTCGCTGAGGACTCCTCCGCTGCTGGCCAGTCCTGGGTTGCCACGTGAGGAGCCGTCAACATTGAGTTTAACCCAGTCTCGTGGAGGGGCAGTCCACTCAGTCCGCCGTGGAGGGCTGATGGGCGTGGGTAATCTCAGATTCTCAGTAGATACTTGCTCCATGACTGTTCAAACAGTGCCCCCATTGTGAACGCTCTAGTGGTCACAAATGTCATATCTTCAGCAACCCCTCTGAAGACTTGATTATTCCTCCTTTTCCAGATGAACCAAATGAGATACCCAAAGAATGTGCTTCTCGACTCAGAAATTGTTAAGCTGCGGAGTAACCATCCCCTCATGTCGAGTGTGAAGAATTGGCTCGGTAGGGTCTGACCGTATAATTCGGACCAGGCCGCTTTGATGTCTAGACAATCTCTCAGGACATGTAACTCGTCTTCTTCCTCTCCGCAAAAGGGGCAAGCTGCCGAGTTAGTGAGATGCCGTCGGAAGCGAGTGGCATTGCACAGAATGCTGCCTTTGGCCGCCAGGTACATGAATTGCCGTATGCGTTGTTGAACTGGAGCCCGCCAGATTGCCTTCCAATTGAAATCGAAGTGGTGGGCCACCGGGAGAGCGAGCTTGTATGCTGAGCTTGTGGTAAAGGTTGATGAGGGAGAGAAGCCCCAACAGTAGCTATATATCCTCCTCGGCCTCACCCGAAGAGATGGGGTGTGCTTTCAAGAGCAGAGTCACCGTGTCCGTGAGGTACGGTTGCAGCGTAGTCCAATCCCAATCAGAGACATTCCACAACTCAGCCACTGTTGCCCCTAGCAGTGGTTCAGGTACCGGCGCAGCCGCCATGTCTACAAGCAGCATATCCCCAAGCCACAAATGTAACCAGAACAGAATTCGGTTCCCACCTCCTGGAGAGTGCTTGATTCCTTTTTTTTTAATTTCAGTAAGAAAGCAATAGAATATCTTGATCTACAAGACTCATCATTGATCATCCGCACATTACATATATTCCTAGTTCAAGCAATGTAATCAACACTCGAGTTTGACTCTCAAAAGCAATCCCTGAACTTGATGTTGTCAAAGGAGTCAACTTTTGGCGAATCTTCTCGATGATTCTGAGTATTTCCATGGAGTTTCCGGCCAACCCTGGATGACTTTGACCACTTCGAGACTTTCTCATTCGACTATGACGTTCCTTAATCCTCTGTTGCATGCTATGCTTACTCCGATACAAAAAGCTGAGGTTTCAGCTTGTAATACTGATCCTGGAGAGATTGATGCTTGAAAAATATCAATGACATGACCATTGTAGTCACAAATTATGCCATCGATACCGCAATTGCTAGGTGGTTAATTTCTCCCATTTGACACTTCTATGGGCTTTTCTACTTTGTCTAGTATATTTTGGCCCTGCTTGATTCTAGTTTGCAATAGTTTTGGTTACAATCATCACATCAAAAAATATTTTATTTATAAAATTTGTTGTATAAGTATACGGACATATATACTCATTATATAAAATCCTCACAAATAAGAATTGAACATAATATGGAGTTAATTATATGCGTTCTCTTAGGTTTTGTTAGGCTTAGTTGATTTCGCTTCAATCTGAATTGACGAATGAGATTTTAGAATTATGTTGAGTTGACAAATGAGATTTTAACGTAAGCCCGTGATACGCACGAGCTTACGTTAAAATTATGTAATTTTTAATGGTTTATTAATTTGGAAGTAGATTTATTTAGTAATCATTAGAAAGTGAGTTTTAAAACATATATATTTTATAATTAATTTTTTTTCTGTATATATAAATATAATTATTATTATATTGTTATCCATTGTTATATTATTTTCTCAATTAAATTAAATTACTCTATCTTTGTCTATTTGTTATGTAGCTATATACCATTTTTCTATTTTTTTTTTCTAAAACATAAATAATACTATTATTTTTTAAATTTTCTTCTTATTTTATTGAAAATATAAATAATGTTATTTTATTATTTTAGTTTTTAACTTATTTTATTATTTTCTTCTCAAATTTACTCAATTCTCACTCCATCTCTCCGTTATTTCAATTGCTTTTTCTTTATTTCATTTTGTCCCTTGTGTTCAATGGGCTTATTAAATAAAATAATCAAACGGAAATCTTTTTAACCTCCAAACAAATTCAAGTGAAATAAAATTATTTAGAATCCACAAAAAACTAAAGTAAGAAAAAAATATTGTGTTGAATCTCACTTTCCTTTTCATCACAAACCACCAATTTGATGACTAATAATGATCGTTATTTGGAGCGTTAACAACTATACTAGTCTACCAACTATCCACATAAGTACGTAAGTAATAAGAGTTGCAAATTGAATTGAGAATTCAGCACATTAAGTGCTTAGAATTGTTTGGTTTTGGTTTGATCAAAATAAAAGGAACATTCACTGTTCCATTGATGAACACAGCAAAAGAGGAAAATGAGGTGTGGCCGCCTCTTTCTTTCTGTGAGGAACTGATCCCCAAAACCCTACAAAACCGGAAAGGATTACAGGGGATGCTTATATACCCTGAACAAGGGCACTCACGTGACAAGGGTGTGCAATACAGCACAGCTGGCTGAGGCCTCTTACCACTACAGCTATCTAAGCTGCTAGAAGACAAAATGCAGGAAAAAGAAGAGTTTAGTAGTAGCTTATTACATGAACAAAATGTAGCATAGGAAATAAATATAAGGGAGAGAAATGTAGCATCACATATTCTTCATACCCCCTCCTCAAGTTGGAAGTGATGGAAGACCAATCAATCCCAACTTGGATGCAAGGAAGAAGTGATGTTTTTCACCCAAGGGCTTGGTTAGAACATCAGCAATTTGAACACCAGTTCTGATGTGTTGAGGAAGAACAAATCCTGCTTGCAATCTTTCTCTTACAAAATGACAATCAATTTTGAGATGCTTGGTTCTCTCATGGAACACAGGGTTCTCAGCTATGTGAATAGCAGCCTTGTTGTCACAGTATAAAGGAATAGGTAGGGGAATTTGAGCATTTAGGATTTTTAACATCCCTTCAATCCATACCAGCTCACTAGTGGTATTGGACATGCTTCTGTATTTCGCTTCAGCTGAAGACTTTGAAACTGTCTTTTGCTTCTTTGTTTTCCATGAAACCAGGGAATTACCCAAGAAAACACAGAACCCTGTTAATGATCTAGCACTAAACTGACAGCTACCCCAGTCTGCATCACAGTATGCAGTGATGTCTATGGGTGTGGAGGCTGGATAAAACAAACCCACTGAGACGGTGCCTCTAAGATACTTGACAACATGCAGAGCAGCTTGATAGTGAGTATCTCTTGGATCAGTCATGAACTGACTGAGGTGTTGAACAGCATAGGAGATGTCAGGTCTTGTCAAATTCAAGAACAATAATCTGCCAATCAATCTTCTATATATTTCTGGATCATTTAGAGATGTGCCACTGTCTGTAGACAATTTCAAACCTCTTGGTAAAGGAAATGGAGATGGTTTGCAGTCTAGCATAGAGCAATCCTTCAATATGTCATGGACATATTTCTTTTGATGCAAATAGATCCCTGTGAGTTTCCTTTCTATTTCCAATCCTAGGAAATATCTAGCCTCTCCTAGATCTTTGATTGTAAATGCTTGATGTAAGGCTGTCTTAGTCTCTGCAATGACAGCTAAATCATCTCCTGTGAGCAAAAGATCATCCACATAGGCAAGAGCCACCACAATGCCATTTGGAACCTTTTTAACAAACATGGAGTAATCCTCTATGGATTGCTTATAACCCAAGTTTGTCAAAAAACCACAAAGTTCGAGATTCCACTGTCCGGAGGCCTATTTCAGACCATAGAGAGACTTCTTTAGCCTGCAAACCTGACCCAACTTAGCCTGATCAAAGCCTTCTGGTGGTTGCATATAAACTTCTTCTTCTAGGTGTCCATGCAAGAATGCATTGTTCACATCTAATTGATGGATAGGCCATCCATTTGCTGCTGCCACTGCAATGACAATTCTGACTGAGGTGAATTTAGCTACTGGGGAAAATGTGTGTTTGTAGTCTTTCCCTTTGACTTGGTTGTATCCCTTTGCCACCAATCTAGCCTTGAACCTCTCAACAGATCCATCTGGCTTGTATTTCACCTTGTACACCCATTTACTGCCTATGGCCTTTTTATCAGGGGGTAATTATGTTAGTTCCCAAGTGCCATTTCTCTCAAGGGCTTGAATCTCAGTTTGCATAGCTTGGATCCAGTTAGGATCCCTACAAGCTTGTTTATAGTGGGAAGGCTCATAAACATTTGCCATACAAGCAAAGGTTTGGGAATAATGTGGGTCTTGATCATGAACCTCTGACAAACAAATGGCAAGGAAGGAATTGGACATGGAAGGATTTTGGTTGATGGTTTGACCCACATAGTCTTGATACCTCCTAGGTCTCACAATATCACGTGTGGACCTTCTAAGAGGTGGGAAATGGTCATGATTATCAAGGAAGTTTGGTTGATTTTGAGGAGGAGGTGGCTCTTGGTTTTGGGTGCTTTAAGAGGCTGGTAAATTGGATGAGGCACTTTCTAAAGTGGAGTTTGGAACATGATCATTGAGAATTGGGAGATTGATTTGGGGAGAGGGTGTATTTTGTGGTGTTTGAAAAGGTGCAAGATGATACATTGTATCATCTGCAGGGTTGACAAGGGGTAATGGTTTGTGAGAAGGAGATTGTTCAGGTGATAGGCAAGGTGATTCAACCTCCTTGAAAGGAAAAATGTTCTCTTGAAAGATGACATCCCTACTGGTGTAGGTGCATCTGGTTTCTAGATCCCACACTTTGTAGGCCTTTTGCCCATGTGGATAGCCAAGGAAAACACACTTTCTGGCTTTAGCTTTCAACTTATCCTGCATGCCATGGGGAACATTGGCATAGCATAAACAACCAAAAACTCTCATCTCCTCATAACTCACTCCTTTCTTAAACAATCTCTCATATGGAGTTTCCCAATCTATCACACTGGAAGGCAACTTGTTGATTATATGAGTGGCTGCCAGGATGCAACCCCCCCAAAATTTGAGAGGTAAACCAGCATGTAGCCTTAAGGCCCTGGCCATTTCAACAAGATGTCTATGTTTTCTTTCCACTCTCCCATTATGCTGTGGAGTGTATGGCACACTTTTCTGATGAGCTATCCCTTCTGAAGCACAAAACTCAGTGCATTGCTTAGAGACAAATTCAGTCCCATTGTCTGTTCTTAAACATTTTACACGACTGTTGAACTGTGTTCTAACATAAGCAACAAATTGACAGATGAGCTTGAATACCTGAGTTTTGTCTTTTATCAAAAAAGTCCAAGTTGTTCTAGTGTTATCATCAAGGACTGTAAGGAAATATTGGAACCCATTGTAGGTAGCCACCTTATAGGGACCCCATAGGTCCATGTGAACTAGATCAAAAGGCCTGTCTGCTATGCTGTTGCTTCTTTCAAAAGGGAGCCTGTGATGCTTGGATAGAGAGCAAATTTCACAATTAAAATCTGAAAGATTCAACTGCTTAGTAATCTGCATATGTTTCATCTTAGACAAAGAGCTATGACCAAGTCTAGCATGCATAACATTCAAGTCTGTGCTAGCTTTATTACAACTGCTAAGGCAGTAATCAAAACATTTCTTAATGTTTTTGTCAACTAGTTTCAACTGCTCCCATTCTTGAACTTGATCATCAGACAACACTCTATACAGCCCATGCTTCCTGATTCCTTTGAGCACAACTCTCTCAGTTCCAGGGTCCTGAATCAAACAAGACAATCGAGTGAAGTGAGCTATCAGATCATTCTCATCAAGAAGCTTTCCCACAGACAACAACTTATGTTGAAAATCAGGAACATGCAATATATGATTGAGAACTAAGTTCTCTGTCAACTGTAAGCTTCCCATTTCTGTAACAACTTTGACAGATCCATCAGGGAGGCCTATATGCACAGGCCTTGCAAGTCTAGATTTCTCAAAATTTTTGTCACACATTGGTATCATATGATCACTGGCACCAGTGTCTATGATCCAGTCTTTCACATAGTTATTAGCTACAACTATGTTAGCTGAATATGGTAAAATCTTACCTGCAAAATTTGCAAAGAAACTCTCAGACTTTCCTTTCATCTTCCTCATGATCTCTTGATACACAACATTCACCATGCATGTGTCTAGATTCCCTGCATCATAGCCATCAAGATCATCCATAGGACTGTTTTGAGCACTCATATTCATGGAGCCTATAGCATTGACTGAACCCCTGTGTGTACTGGCAGTCTTCTCTCTTTCCTTAGTCCCTTTGAACCAATCTGGATACCCATGTATCTTGAAGTACTCCTCAACTGTATGCCCATTCATGTTGCAATGAGTGCATTTCTTCTGAAGCTTTAGCTGCTTTCTGATCTCTCTCCAGTCTTTTCCTACAGTTTGATTCCTAGCTGATACATTTGAGGACTAATTAGATTTCTGACTCCCACTGTAAGATCTGTTTCCCTGCTGTCCTGATCCTCCTCTCATAGCAACAAAAGCACTGGTTTCTGAGGATCCAGATTGACTCCCATTGGAGGGATCATTGTCTGTCTCCACCTATTGCAGAATATAATAAGCCTTCCCTACAGAGGGAAGGGGATCTGTAGCTAGTATCTGATTCTTAGCTGCATCAAAACTATCATTTAGACTCATAAGCAACTGCATAAGTCTGTTTCTCTGCTCCATCTCCTCAAACTTCTTAGTCAAGTTACACTTGCAAGTGGCTATGACACCACAGCTGCACACAGGGACTTCCTCCAATACTTGGAGTTCATCCCAATAATTCTTCAGTTTGTTATACAAGTCTGAAACAGACATGTTTCCTTGTGACACATTAGCAAGTTTCCTCTTGATTTGATAAATCAAAGGAGCATTAGTTTGATTGTACCTCTCATTGAGCTCATCCCAAAGCTGTTTGGTGGAGCTATAAAACATCAGCCCTTCTGCTATGTTCGTTGTCATGGAATTTATGATCCAACAACGGACCATAAAGTCAGATCTAATCCATTTCTGCAAGTTTGCAGACTCTGCAGCAGGTCTCACACAGGTTCCTTCAATGAACCCAAGTTTGCATTTGGCTCCTAGAGCCATAGTCACACCTCTACTCCATGTCATGAAGTTGGTGCCATCAAATGGAACCCCAACAAGTTGGGCTCCTGGATGATCAGAATTTGACAAGAATAGAGGATCATTTGGATTACCTTGACCTGCCATGTCTCCTTAAATGTTGTTGATCTCAGTGCTGTGTCTTGGTGGAGTGAACATCAATTTCTGTGCTCAGCTAGAAGCTATGATTGATCGAGCTAACCATCATGCTCTGATACCATGATAAGAGTTGCAAATTGAATTGAGAATTCAGCACATTAAGTGCTTAGAATTGTTTGGTTTTGGTTTGATCAAAATAAAAGGAACATTCACTGTTCCATTGATGAACACAGCAAAAGAGGAAAATGAGGTGTGGCCGCCTCTTTCTTTCTGTGAGGAACTGATCCCCAAAACCCTACAAAACCGGAAAGGATTACAGGGGATGCTTATATACCCTGAACAAGGGCACTCACGTGACAAGGGTGTGCAATACAGCACAGCTGGCTGAGGCCTCTTACCACTACAGCTGTCTAAGCTGCTAGAAGACAAAATGCAGGAAAAAGAAGAGTTTAGCAGTAACTTATTACATGAACAAAATGTAGCATAGGAAATAGATAGAAGGTAGAGAAATGTAGCATCACATATTCTTCATAGTAACCTTTCATGAAAAATGCAATATCTCTTGTACTTTTCATGTTACGAGTTAAAACAAAAAAACACGTTGGTTAGATCCCCAAATAATTTTTTCTACCATTAAAGCGATACAACCACTCCCTGAATAATTGACACCAATTAATTAAAATGATGTAACCATTGATAATATAATGATAAATCCCGGTGTGCCATATAAGCGTGGGGGGTCCACACGGCAGAGCGCATTATGCGCACCCAAGCCGAGCACACAAGACCAGTAGGGTTCCATCCTAAAACCAATTGGCAATAGGAGAAGTGACCCATTGACTTATATGCAAGGCTCGGGTTATCGTGTTTTTCGATGTGAGACAATCCCAAGACATCACAACATATAAGATACTCCCTCATCCGAATAACTGACACTTATTGTAAAATTGAATAAACTATAAATTTTAGCAAATAAAAAATATAAACAAACAAATAAACAAATGACAATATATATGCACTTGGAAGGAGTGTTTTTGAAATAAAAATAATAAATTACACAAATTTTTAAAATGAGTTGGGTTATGTGAGTGTTGGAGTGAAATATTGTGTTGATTTAATTTAATTTTTTTAATACAGACTTAACATTCCAAACACCAGTAACTATTATAAATAAATAAAAACAAATATATACTGCTATGCAAACGGAGCCATATGACCAGAAACATATATAAAAATAACGGAAATTTCGTGGGGTGCCCTTGAAGTATTGCAATTTTCGCCGGGTATACAACTTTTTTACATATTTTGCGTGGTGCCCCTGAGATTTTGGTATATTTCGCCTCGTGCCCTTAGTCGGTTAAAATTAACAGAGGCTAGCCTCTCCGTTACTTTTCAAATTAAAAAAAAAAGAGAGAAAGAACAAACGAACGAAGAAGGAGAGAACGCGCGACTGGAAAAGAGAGAAAGAGAAGACTCAATCGGAGATCGGTGAGTCGGGGAAGGAGAGGCAACACCAGAGTGGCGATATCGGACTCTGGAAACACCGAGCGGTACCGGAGAAACACTGGAGTCGAAGTAGGGAAGAGAAGGTAAGTCGATTGTGAAATTTTCTTAAAATTAGGGTTCCGAATTAGGGATTTTTTGTTTAAATTTCTAAGTTCTAAATTTGAGTTTGCATATTGGGGATTCTCAGGTTGAATTTGTGAATTTGAGTTTACAAAATTTAATTTCACCCCTGCTTGAATGTCGAAACCCTCTGATTCCTTGCTCGAAATTTAGGGCATCAACTGTTGTATTACCTTTTCTCAAATACTGTTTTTCTAATATGTACACGATTTTATAAAGATTTATTTTGAATATTATTTTTAGGGTTTGCTTATTTCCTTCTAAGGTTTTCTTTCTTATTGAAAGATGTTTAATCTGGACCTTTGGTTAAACTGAAGTTTTTATACATCACGAATCGTTATATACACATCAAGATGATGTACAATTGCTATTGAGAAAAGAAAATAGGCAAATTCAATCAAAAACTCAAAATCATCGAATGGTTGGGTCTCATTGTGGTGTTTGGAGAGACTTTTCTTGTAGTGTGCAATGGGACCATGGTATCATCTAATGAAATGTCTTATACTCTTATGTGATGTTTTCAATTATAAACTGTCCGAATTTGCAATAGTTCAGTGCTTTTAAGAGATCGGATGATCATCACAACCCAATATACTGTTTTTGTTTCCAGTTGGTGGGTGTTTGCTAGCATGTTAATGAGGTTGCAATCTGTCTTGGTTCTCTTCCTCAGTTGAAACGGGAAAAACAGCTGATTTCAAATGTTTCACAATTCACATGTTTGTTGGTGATTGAACTTGTGTAGTTTTGATTTTTTGTGCTTAGGCTTCTTGGAAATAATAAGGCGAGTCAAAGTCTTGCAGTAGTTGCTTGATTTTTTGTGCTTAGGCTTCTTGGAAATAATAAGGTGAGTCAAAGTCTTGCTTAGAATAAATCTTGCCGCAATTGCTCCATAGCGGGGGTGTTCTTGGGCAAGGAGTGTGGGGTTGTAGTGTTTAGGGGGGCAGCTAGTGGTTAGGCTGTCATGGGAATCATCCTAAACTCAAAGATCAGCGGGGGTGTTCTTGGGCAAGGAGTGTGGGGATGTAGTGTTTCGGACAAAGAGTGTAAGTTGAAACCAGACCCGCTTTGTGGAGTTTTCCCTTCCCGAACAAGTCTGCATAAAACTCTGTTAGTACCTATAACAGTTTATGCCAGCTTGGAAAAACACTACATTTTGGCAATATTTGCTGGTCAATTTATGAGCTTTTTCTATCATGTTTTGGAGTTGTTGTCTAGTCTGTAATTCTATCTTACTAAGCCTATTAGCTCAAATGGAAGAGCAATGTGTTTAGACACAAAGATGTGGGTTCAAATCCCACATAGGCTATCTTGTTATTAAGTTATATATGTTGCAAGTCAACCAAGAATAATATATGTGCAGAAAAATCCTTGAAACTTGCTAAACTACGCTGACTTTGATTCTATGAATGATACAAATTAAAAAATAAGGAAAATCACATGTATAAAGTCGAATTTCCTATTAAATTGAGATCAGCCTATGCGGGATTTGAACCCGCATCTTTGTGCATTAGCACATCGCTCTACCATTTGAGCTAATAGGCTTGCTAATAGGCTTAAATTTTATCATGTGGAATAAGGGTATAAAAATATGATGCTCACCAGGGCAATGCAGTTATCATTGTGCCTAGATGCTAGTAACATTTTCACCCAATTAACTTCAAATGAACTTTCACATCTAGTTTCTACTTATTTTGTTGCATTTAGATATGGAAAAATAGAAAATAGATTTGAAAATAGTCTCTACTTATTTTGTTGCATTAAGACTTGCTTCTCGGACCTCTCGGTCAGACTACAAGTTCATGATGCGTAATAGCACCATAGAGACCATAAGTAAGAATTCATTGATTTAAAAAAAAACACATTATCAAACACAATAACATATGCAATCACATAATAATTGTCATAAATATTACTATAAAAAACGAATATCAAAGACTATGTCAATTCTATGACATTACAATGGCGAATAGGTCCAAGTATATTTTGCTTTCCCTCTTGCCCAAATGTTTGAGAGAAAGATGCACTAAAACATTTTTACAAACAAAGCAATTTCAGATTTAAAACAAAATCTCCTAGTGCCTGTCTTATTAGATTGTCACGGTCAATTCTATGACAAACTTACAATTCATTTTCAGCCTTTTACTGTAGGCTACTAAATCACTTAAATTTTGAAACAAAATTATATTTCACCTTAGCATGAGGTTCATAAATGAAGAAGATATCATGAAATACCCCCAAAATAGCTTACTTATCTATTTCAGCAATAGCTAGATGCAAGCATAAAAACTTATCATGAAAATTTCAAATTTCAACCCCCAAAGAATGATCTAGATCAACTCAACCTAAAGTTTACAGAAACAGAAACCATAATTTAAAAGCAGGGTTGAGAGTTGAGACAATCCTATACAGACTAAACCGATGCAGTTGACTGATTTAAGATTTTCCACAGATTCTCTATTCTAATTTCTAAATGCACCGAGTTCACATACAAGTCAGTAATAACAAACAAGTTACTTCTCTTAAAATAGGTAGAACATTTCATTCAACCATTAAAGTTGACAGTAAGTAACTTAGCAAGCATTGCAATCTTATTAACAAATTCACCATAGATACACAAGCTTTAAATCGAAATTGAAAATCCTCAATTCATAAACTCAAATTCACAAATTAAAACTGAAAATTCCCGATTCACAAACTCAAATTCACAAATTCAACTTGAAAATCCCCAATTTGCAAACTCAAATTCACAAATTCAACATGAAAATCCCCAATTCGCAAACTCAAATTTAGAAATTAGAAATTCAAAAATCCTAATTCGGAACCCTAATTTTCGGAAAATGTCACAATGACTTACCTTCTCTTCCCTACTTCGACTCCAGTGTTGCTCCGGTACCGCTCGGTGTTGCCAGAGTCCGATATCGCCACTCCGGTGTTGCCTCTCCTTCTCCGACTCACCGATCTCCGATTGAGTCTTCTCTTTCTCTCTTTTCCAGTCGCGCGTTCTCTCCTTCTTCTTCGTTCGTTCGTTCTTTTTTTTTTTTAATTTCAAAAGTAACGGAGAGGCTAGCCTCTGTTAATTTTAACTGACTGAGGGCGCGAGGCGAAATATACCAAAATCTCAGGGGTACCACACGAAATATGTAAAAAAGTTGTATACCCGGCGAAAATTGCAATACCACAAGGGCACCCCGCGAAATTTCCCTAAAAATAATTATAACGAAGAACAGGCTCAACTCATATATATAATTGCCAATTATAACGAGGAGGTTGAGACAATTACCTGAACAATGATTGTAATAAGCCATACGAACAGAATATATTTAAGCTAGACCTTTGATGCCAATCACCAGAGTGAAAAACTCCCTTTTTAGGCCTTCAAATCTTCAATCTCAATCAATAGAACCGAATACAATGACTCTTCGACCTTTGATCACTTTTGGACCTTCAAGCTCAATCAATAGAACTGAATACAATGAATGTTCCACCTTTGATCACCAAGAATTGATTAAGCAAACCTTTTGCCTCCAATGACGAAGTTCAAGACACTCGTAATCGGATCCCACAAAAATAATTGTCGTACAAATGAGGTGTGATTTTTTTTTCTTCGAATTTTGAGCAGATCCTATATATTTATACTCTGTTGATTTTTTTGTCCGTTGCATTTTTCTCATTTACATTTTCAAATCTTTTTTTTCCGTTGCACAACAAATTAATCAAGATTTTCTCATTTACATTCTCAAATCTTTTTTTTATCCTTTGCACAACACATTATTCAAGATTTGTAATTATACGTGGAGGGAGTTGGAGAGAATTAGGGGGCTCAATTCCAACGCCTCCCATTAATTATCAATTACTCTTTTTTTTTCAATACAATAGACTATAATATGAAAATATAATTATTACTGTGTGTGTGGCGCGCGCGCGCGTACATCCTATTTCTTCCTACTATGAAATTCGTCAGAAATAACATTATAGGCAGGATCGGGTAAGCAAGATGGTAAGTAAATTTTTACGAAACTATTAATACCTCTTTGTCCCCTTATTATTTTGCGTTGTTCTTTCTCTGATAAATTATATTTCTTGAAATAATCTGGATCGATTTTGACTTCTTCATCGGGGGTCACATTGCCTTCGAGACTTGTGGGATAGTTGAGATCAAAATCGTTTACAACATTTTGATCTCTATTTGACGAGGTTGTACATCTTCCGAGATTGACTGGACTGTTTCCCTCATCCATTAGCTCCAAATAAATGCAAAATCAATTATGTTCCACTTGTGAATTTTTTATCTGCAAAAACATTAATCCAACCACCACATTAATTAATACATATAAACATAAAATACAGTGGTAAACTTGATACAACAAAACTATAAATAGACTTTAAAAAATAATATAAAACACAAAAAGTTACATGATGTTTTAGTCTTTACACCTTCACATTATATCCTTTACATCCAGAGTTGTGTATATATATAGTCGAGTGTGAGATATATGGTAAGTAACAAGATTACTAAGATGAATGCTATGTTATGCCGCCTTAACCGGTCAAACACATAATTCATATATATATATATATATATATATATATATATATATATATATATATATATATATATATATATATATATATATATATATATATATATATATATATATATATATATATATATATATATGTATGTATATGTATATGTATATATGTGTATATATATATGTATATGTATATATGTGTATATATATATATATATGTATATATGAGTATGTATATATATATATATATATATACATATATATATATATATATATATATATATATATATATATATATATATATATATATATACATACACACACACACATATATATATATACACATATATACATACACACACATATAACCGGCCGAGTCTAAAATTAAAGAAGGAATTAATTTCTATTTATTTTTTAAATATAGTTTCCAACAAAAGTTACCGACGGAAGCTAATTTTTCTAAATTTCCAACAATCAAGTTATTAGAATAATTTTAGATAACTATTTCCAACGAGTCATAGCGGTGGAAAATATGGAATACTTCTTTCCAACAAAGTATACCGTTGGATTATTTTTTTCCATTGTATTTCAGGGTTGGAATTTCATCCATTGAATAACAGTGTTAGAACCCTGTGGTTGGAATTCAATGTGTTTCCCTTAGTGAACCATGTGCCATCTTCTCTATCCAGCTTCTCATTGGTGTTCAATTCATAGGAGTGTAAGCTATGTCACACCCTTCCATATGGAACTTCTTCGTTAGATCTTTTGCATACTTCTCTGGACACAAAAAGATTCCATCATCTTTTTGTTGAACCTCTAAGCCAAGAAAGTACTTCAATAGATAAAGATCAATCATCTCCAATTCCTTCACCATGGAGTCTTTGAACTCTCTCATCATCTTTTATGAAGAACTGGTCGAAGTAGATGATATCATCCACATAGAGGCACACCACAATGAAATCATCCTTGCCTCTTTCCTTCACATACAAAGTAGGTTCATTCTCACTTCTTTCAAACCCATTCTTCAAAAAGAAAGAGTCGATCATGTTGTACCAAGCCCTTGGAATCTTCTTTAAGCCATAAAGAGTTTTTTGCAGCCTATATACTTTGTCCTCTTCACCATCTATCACAAAACCTTGGGGTTGCTCCACATATACTTCCTCTTGCAACTCACCATTCAAAAATGCCGACTTCACATCATGACGAAACACATTTAGCTTCCACTGTGAAGCTAAGGCAAGAACCACTCTCATGGTCTTGAGCCTTACAACTGGTGAGAAGGTCTCTTCAAACTCGATCCCTTTTTGCATATCATATCCTTTAGTAACAAGCATGGCTTTGTGCTTAGTAATGCTTCCATTTGTATTTAACTTAGTCCTAAAGACCCATTTTAGTCGAATTACATTCTTCCCATGAGGGAGATCAACAACACTCCATGTATCATTCTTCTGGATGGCTTTCATCTCCACTTTCATAGTTGTCTCGCACTTCCTATCACCCTTAGCATCATTGAAATTTTTTTGGATCAGCTGCAGCAAGAGCGAACCCACAACTGACATAGATGTTAGCTAATGATATGAACTTCCTAGGGGGAGATTCACTCGATGAACTGGATGAACTTGACTGGTTTATGTAGGAGAGTTCACATTATGATCATGATCATCATCTGCATTCACATCCTCATTGACTAAGTTTCCACAAATGGTTGTTGTCTAGGCCCTGTTCGATGCACAACAGACTACCAATTCCACTCTTCTTCCTTATCAAACACCACATTCCTACTTATGACAGTTTCACTTGTAGGATTATAGAGTTTGTATGCCTTGGACTGAGGAGCATACCCAATGAACAAATAGTAGCTTCTCAGCTTTGTCATCCAACTTTTGTCTCAAATTCATTAAGACATAACCCACACAACCAAATACTCTTAGATGACTAACTTCGGGCTTCTCCCCTCTCTAAACTTCTGCTGGATTTCTGTTTAACACAACTTTAGTTGGAGAAATGTTTAGAAGATACACTGTAGTTGCTAATGCCTCAAACCAAAATTGGTTTGGAACTTTCTTGGCCTTCGACATGCTCCTAGCCATTTCCACAACCGTTATGTTCTTCCTCTCAACCACTCCATTCTGTTCAGGAGTGTAACGTGTTGTCAACTCCCTTCTAATTCCATGCTCATCACAGAAAGCATTAAATTCATTTGACACAAACTCTCCACCACTGTTTGTTCGCTTTCACAACATTGCCCGATTGTTTCTTTGTCAATGCTTTGAATTTTTTAAGTACCCAAATGCATCTGACTTGAACTTCAAGAAAAATACCAAATTCATCCTGCTAAAATCATCAATGATCAATAGAAAGTATCTGCTTCATCTTAAGGATTATGTTTCATTGGACCACAATAGTCAGCATGCACTAACTCAAGGCAATCATTTGCTCTCCATGCTACACCACTGGGAAAGGGCCTTTTTAGCTTCTTTTCATACATACATCCCTCAGATAGATCAAGCTCATCCACCTTAGGCAGACCTTGAACCATTGATTTGGTGCTTAACATCCTGAAACTTTGAACATTCAAACGTCCATACCTCTGATGCCATAACCTTGAAACATTATTCCCCTTTGCTGTCATGGCTCTACTAACATTTGCTGCTAGATCAAGAGAAAACATTTGGTTCTTGGTCATGGCAATATTTTCAACCACATCACATGTTTTCTTCTCTCTGGCCACACATGCATTCTCATCAAACAAGAGTGCATATACAGTTTCTTAAAGTTGTCCTACACTCAGCAAATTGTGTGCCAAGTCAGGCACCAACTGAACATCATGCAAGGTCTTCTCTTCTCCTTGCACACTTCTGATCACAATGGTGCCTCTTCCTTCTACTTGTAACACTTTCTTGTCTTCGACCCTAAGTCTTCCCTTTTTGGACTCATCTAAATCTCTAAACAACCTTCTTGAATAGGACATGTGGTTTGAACAACCACTATCTAAGTACCATAAATCACTTGTAGATTTTGTGACTGATGACAGAGCTATGAATAACCTGTCTTCATGCTCAAAATTTTCTGAGTAATTCACTCTTTTGTTCATTTTCTTGCTTCTTCCAACAAAATCCTTCCTTATGCCCATATTTCACACAATTGTATCACTTAATGTTGCCTCTATGAGATCTTGAATCACTGCTTTGGCTTCTATTAGGATCCTTCCTCCAATCCTTCCCCTGCTCACCTCCATTTCTTCTTCTTGAGCTATGGGATTGACCTCTGGCATAGTCTCTTCCTCCACGACCTCTATATTTTCCTCTGTAACCACCATGACCTCTATAGCCACCTCTGTAGCCACCTCCACTTCCTGAACTCTCAGGCTTGTTCTTAGTGGTCTCATCCTTCACTTGAAATACCGTCTCCTCCTTTTGCTCTCTTATTCTACTAATTTTGTCTTCATGTGCTTGCAAAAAGCTTGTTATCTCCTCAAACTTATAAACAGATAAGTCTTTGGACTCCTTAATAGTAGCCACAACATGATCGAATCTCTTAGTAAGACTTCTTAGTACTTTACTAACAACTGATCCTGTACTAATTCTCTCACCATATAATTTCATGAGATTGATAATACCTGAGACCCGTGATAGATAGGCTTGAACTGTCTCTTTTTCCTGCATCAGCAATGTCTCAAACTCCCTTCTTAGTGACTGCAATTTGACTGTTATGACTTTCTTGTCACCCATGTACTCTTGTTTAAGAGTTTCCCATGCTTCATGTGCTATTGTTGGGGCTGCAATCCTTGGAAATATCTCATCATCTAGGTGTTTGTATCATAAACAAAGCCTTCGAGTCTTTCTTCATCTTCTCTCTCAACTGCTGATCAGGTTCATCAGGTTGAGGGTCCTCAAATCCTTGATCCACCAAGTTCCATACTTCTTGAGATTTGAAGAGAGTTGACATCTTCAAACTTCAGAAGTGATAGTTGGTTCCATTGAATATAGACAACATAGGATTGCAAATATTTCAATTATTGTTGTTCTGCATCTTTGAACAAGAATCTCTCTCAAAGTGTTTCCGTTGTGTTGAAACTCACTTCACTCAATTCCCGAATACCAACCCAACAACACATCCTCGTGTTTGATGTGATACCAAATGTTAGAACAACAATGGTGGATCAACACTAAACACACAAGACCACACACTTGTGTAAACAGAGAACCAAAGTGAGGAAGAAGATCTGTCGATAGTTAATTGTCTTGACAGAACCCAACACTTACACAATTCTCAGAAAATCCTCTCCATTTGATGGATATAAACCTCCCATACATACACCAACTCAAGCTCAACTGCTCGAGCAACATAACTGCCGGCCACTACCTTCAATAACATAATGCTTAGGTAGTGTGTTTGATTGAAAATAAAAATGACTCCTAATATAACCTTTAACTTGACTCAACTTCTAATTAACATAATTTTGAATCACAT
The DNA here is from genome assembly GCA_037127255.1 of Persicaria tinctoria. Taxonomy (NCBI): domain Eukaryota; kingdom Viridiplantae; phylum Streptophyta; class Magnoliopsida; order Caryophyllales; family Polygonaceae; genus Persicaria; species Persicaria tinctoria. Next base: position 67,725,422 of record JBANSL010000009.1, read on the forward strand.
AAATTACATTACATTATTATTAGATTACGTACTCATTGTTCGGGTGATGCCATAATGCTACACGAACCAATATCCTTCTCACTGACGAATATTCCGTGAAACCCGTAAGGCACTCTCCGCGGAAGCCTCACCTCCGCCACCACCTCTAGCACCGGCGACTTTGAATCCATTACAAGAAACTTTGACTCCCCCGTCTTCTCGTTGTGCATGAACGATACCAAGTAACCATCGTCCTCCTCCGCTTCCTTGTCCTCTGGGTCCATTGCGACGAAAAATGGCTCCCCGCCATAACACCCTTCGTCAAACATCCTCTCCGCCACTGTGCCCTCTTTCCCATCCTCCACCTCGAGGTCCAGCTTCACCACCCCTGATATCTTAGGCATTGGGTCCCCCACCGCCGCGTACACAAAACGGTTCTTTCTCCCCACCCAGTTAGGGTTTATGACCGCGAAATCCAAGTTCCGTTCCGAAACACAAACCCTCGACACGTGGCCGGTTTCGAGATCGATCCTCACCTTCTCAACTTGCGCACGGACTAGTTCGAGATTCTCTAGTGTGTGCTGGATTGACATGATGTTGGGGGCTACTAGGACAACGGATTCCGATCCGGTAACCGAGTCAGTCTCATCCCACGCATTGATCGCGTGCACGAGGTTGAACTCGGGGACGTTGAACCACCGTATCTCGCTCTCATCGGATGCATACCGTGGGATCACGCCGAGGCGAGGGACCTTGGTCGAATCTGACACGACTAATGACCCACCCCATAGAACAAGCCCGGCCACATCTATTCCGATCTGGATGTCGGCAAAGATCGCGCGCTTCTCCGTGATAGCAAAGTCGTGGACAAACGACGGCTGGTTCATCGACAAGATCGGCACCTCCGGTCCGATCTTTTTCGCCTTGGTGTCAAGCTGAAAATAGGTGAGGAATGGCGGGACCAAGCTGTAGCGGAACGCGAACGTCTCTAACGTGACCGGGTCCTGCTTCGGGTGAGCCGTCATGCTTTCTACTATCTCTCCGTCAAGGTCGCTCCGGCCGTGGGTGACGATGTCACCGTCGGCAGTGACGGCAACCTCATATGGGAGGTCAGACTCACCAAGGGCGAATAGCTTGCCCGCAATGAGAGCGAGGCCGGTGTTAGCAAGGCCGACGCCGTGGCGGGGATCGAGCTGACCAGCGAGAATACGGGCACCGACCAAGGCCATGCGGGCGGTGGAGGCGATCAGGCCGTTGAACGCGCCGAAGACGTTGGGAACCACTTGGGCGCCTACCCGACGCTCGGCCATGAACTTGTTGGTGAGGACGTAGCGACTGGCGAAGGATGCGCGGGTCCCACCATTGGAGAAACGGAGGCAGTGGAGCATGCCATCGCCGTCAAAGAGATGATAGGGCCCGCGCGGGAAGAACTGAGGGTTGGGGCCGTTACGGAGGTAAGCACCGTCGAGGCAGGGCGGGACGCTGCCGGTGACGGAGATGATCTCGCATTTCGTCGGCGGGAGCTCATCCACGAGAGCAAAGTTGCCTGAGAGGACCTGGCGTGGGTCCACAGAAGGACGAGTGGGCGGGTCGATGACGATATTGATGAAGTCGTCCACGGCGGAGAAGACGGCATTGAGAAGAGAGAGCTTAGGCGGTGGAATCAACTTCAGTGGTTCAGGGAGTGGTGCAGAGGCGACGACAGTACTAGCTTTGTCTTCAATTTTGAATGTGGAGGAGGTGAGGAAGCAATGAGAAGGAGATATTCTTGGACGAGGGTGATTCAGAATAAGGCTCTGTTTGGGGAGGGTGGAGAGGAAAGAGGAAGATAAAGCATCCATTAATTATTGAGATATGAAGGTAGGGATGTATTGGTAATTCTTTGGTACATACATATATATAATGTGAGTATACCGCGGACCGGGTTGTCTCGAATTTGAGTTAATTAAGTGGTACGGGTCTCACCTTTTGTACGGATTACTTATTGATTTAGATTTATTTTAGAATGAAATAATAAATGTATGGATGAGAGTAATGCATTAATTAAAAAAAAATTGAAAAGTGATTGTATTTGGTACAAAGTAAAGGCTCTGTTCAGTTTTCTTAATTTTGGTGTTTTTTTTTTTCAAACGTTGGTTAAAATCAAACGGAGGGAGTATATTTTATGGGTTTGGGTCGGATTATCCGGTTGAGTTGCATTTTAACATGTCTAAATGGGAGTTGTTAATCTGGAGCCATATAAAAAGACAGAATAATGCACCTACTGTATATTAGAGATTGTTTGGTTTGCTGTAAGAAAACAGCACCACATTGATGTAAGAAAATACTAGCAAATTAGCTAGCTTGCAAATCTAAGGGGTACATATATCATAATGGACAACGAGCAGATAAACTCCCCTAATTTAGAAGAAAAACAAATTTAAAGTTTTAAGAATTATATAGACGATTGAGGAATTTGTATTACCTTGATGTCATGGATTCAAATTAATAGCCTCACTTTTTAATGAAATAACAAATTTAAAGTTTTCTTCAATATATTTAAATAAGTTAAAAGCAAATTTAGCATGTACATATAAAAAAAAATCTCTTAAAATTTTTTCTACTAAAAATGCTTATTTAAATCATAAATTTAAGGGCTTTTTTTCGCATAATCAATCATCAATCAATCAATCAATCTATCTATATATATCCTAAACAATACTAAAACAGAAGCTGTTTAGGACACGTGTCATGCTCTGGTTAAAAACTTTTCCGCCCATTTTGTCTATCAATTTTTTTTCCATGTTTATATGGTTGATTCTATCCTTTTTTAGATACCATTGAAAATTTGAGATAACTTCCATATTATTTTTATCTTCTACATAGTATTACTTTCCAATCTATCCTATTTTAGCTAATGGTGATTTCATTGCCGATTTTTTAATTGTGTATTGTTGTTGATTTTGTAATTTTGTATTATTTTTTTATTTTTATTATATTCTATATACCATTATTATAATTTTTTTTTATTGACATACACTTCCTTATTCTAATATTCTTTTATAGTAGGTAACTTTTTTTCCATAATTTTAAAATAAGTAATTTCATGCATATGTTTTACATTTATTTTAATAATTTTTATATACATATCTTTTATAATAATTGGTAGCTTTTTTGAGATAATTTTGAAATAAGTAATCAGTCTATTATAATTCACTTATTTAATTTTTCAATTATATTCATTTTACTTTATGCAATTTAATTCATTTTTAATTTGTAATAAACACAATCATAATTTTTTTTAGAAAAATATCAATGTGTTATTTTTAAAAAGATGACCACGTTCAATTTATTTTTTTTATAGAAAATTAAATTATATTTTTTAATAATTGATTAAAAAAACGTATCTTATATATTTTCTTATCCTATCTTATATTTTATATGATTTCCTAATTTCCTAAACATTTCCTAAACATTTCCTAAACAATACTAAAACAGAAGCTGAAATTGTCACATGTCAACTTCTGGTGAATTTTTTCCCTGCTCAAAACTTATTATGCCACATATATCCACTTAATTATCATTAATTATTTGATATTCATATATAATTGGCAAGTATCACATATTTTGATATTACCAAATCTGCATACTCAGTATATATCACTATTTTATTTAATTATTATTTTTATTCATTATTTTATAATAATCAATATCCATATTTTTAATTTAATTTTCTTTATTAGACTGTTATTTAATAATTTAAAGGAATATCCATTACATTTATTCAAAATTTTAATGGTTTTGTTGTTATAACTATAATTCCACTTTTTTTCTTTTTGTGTAGAATTGTCATATTTTAATGTTTTATTTATCTCATTAAAAAACTTAAAATATTAAAAATTTCATGTATTTTTTTTTTTTTTTGCAAAAGTATCCTTTTGATATACTTTGATTAATTGAATTATTGATTTTATGAATCCTAATTCCGAAGGTAAGTATACATATTTATTATTATTGTAACATGTCAATCGTGGCGAAAAGTTTTCCCTCCTTTGTGTAGATCATACTATAATATGTTTCATTGAGTTTCATATAAAATGTCTACCTCGCTACAATACTAATTATCATTATTTAAATATTTTATGTACATATATTTTAAAATTTGTAACTGCAAACTATATATAGATCAAAATATTTCATTTATTTTTGGAAAGTTCCACATATATCAACGGACAACATGTATAAACACCAATTTGGCGCGCAATATGGTGAATATTGTAATTTAATTTCTATTTTGTTTGTAAATATATCATTCTTTATTTGTCAATTATCAATATATGTATTTGTAGTTCTTAATTTATTTATTTAATTATCTATCGATCGAATACTATATATTTACCTAATTATTTGAAATTTTCAAAAAAAAAGTTATGAAATATTTTTCCATGAACAAAAATTTAAGTGATCAAATCTCCTAGAATACAGTTTATTTTCGGGTAAATGTGAGCGCGGACCGGACTTTTTTCCAAATTAGTCATGATGGTGCGGGTGCGAGCCGGGTTGAGCCCGCTTCATGGTCTAGAGTTCACGTCCAAACTCGCATGGTATTGTAGATGCGGGAAGCCCGCGGGCACGCGCAACATAATACTTGATATGCATATTATATATATTACTATACATTGATTTGTATAAGAGGAGGGTCATGAGTTGTATTCTAAAATAATTTGTAAGCTTAGTAATATACGTACGGAGTAGTAAAATTTCAACCATATAATTTCATCTAACTTAGTAATATAAGAGAAGGGTCATATCAAATTTCAAATACAATGTTGGTTAATCAATTGATGCATGTTTTTATATCATGAGAAATAATAATAATCTTATATTTACTTTTGAAATTGTATTTGGTTGGAGTAACAATAGATTGATTTGAAGTTACTGTAATTATAAAAATATGTATTTTCTTTTGTTACTCTGTGTATTGTACATTTTCTTTTTAAATGATAAGCGAGACACATGAATCACCGTATGAAATATCTTTATCCTCATCTTAGTGGGTACATTGTCTAATTTTTTATGAGATTAGTTTTCAACATTGTAAATTAAGCATGTGGTAGAAATTATTTGAGACAAGGGCAAATCTTTAACTAACAAAATGTTGGATTGATTTGTGGTGATTTTTGACATGGCTATATGAAATTTAGTGAGCGGGGTCAATTTTTTACCCACTTATTTTGTTTTAAATTGTTTAATAATGGGTATAATTATCATTGTGTAAAATTATACTTCAAGTTGAAATTTGTCCAATAGATTTTTTTGGTAGAAAAAAGGATAAGAAAAAAAAACTTTTATTTATTATATCTTCACTAAGAAGATCTTTAATATTTTTAAAATCAGTAACCCGTGCAAAGCACGGGTAATGGACTAGTACATATACTAAAACCGATCCATTGTTGCCTGCGTGGCAGCTTGTGAATGAATCTGCTTACGTGGCGGCACGTGAGTGCATCTCGCAAAACCTTCTCCCGTCAAAAAAGAAATATAATAAAAATAATAAGACAATTCTAATCTATATAATTAAAAATAATTATTTTATTTTACCATTAACTCATATAATTGAATAGATGGAATATCTTACAAAAGAGTATATATTATATAAGGAAATAACTATATCAATATAATTAAAGGCAATAATAGTAATAAATTTGGCATATACCGATATACAAATTGCCATATAAGTGTATCTCCATCTGGATTATAAATAATATATCCAATGGACGGTTTATATATAAATTACACCATATGGACGGGACCTAAAAAAGACATTAGGTTCACCCAATTTTCATACAGACGAATTTTATGGCGGGTCTTTGGGGTCTAGGCGGGTCTTGGTGACCTTGAAGGCCTTGGTGGAGGGATGAGGTAAGGGGTTTAGGCGGGAGTCTAAGCGGGACTTGAAGGGTTTTTTTAGAGTACAGTGATCATAATTACCAAAAATATTAATAGATACATAGTAGTAATTAATTGATAGGTGTTATCGATTTTTTTTTTTGGAAAGAATTAATTATGTCATAGTTATTTTATTTATATATATATACTATTTTTCAAGAGAATGAGTTATTTAGATTTAGATTAATTTTAATCTTATATTTTCAGTTATTAGTTTAAATATCATAATGTAATTCATATTTATTTATTTATTTTCATATTTATAATATGATATTTTTATAGATAATTAATGTAATTTTATAATATTGTGTTAAAATATTCCCGTGCACGGGACGGGGCATACACTAGTTACAATACTTGTAACGGCCCGGGATTATGATTCCCAGGTTACGTTTCGAGGGATAAAACCCCCCGTTAGGACCTTGCGCCCCGAGTACAGGTTGAAGGTTTCAAAACTTACTTTAATGTTTTCAAGGGGGATTTCATACCCAAAATCGAAGGGATCGTTGGAATCCCCGGGGAAGTCCCCTGTACCTGTCGTAATCTAAGCGTGGAAATCAGAAATCATGCGACTGGCGGAAACAAGTATAATACAAAAGTGTGCCACGGCAGAGCCGGGTCAAAACGGAGTCTAAAGTGTAAATCCGAAAAAGTATAATCAGAGTCTGGTGAAGTCTATACTCCAGCGCTCACTCTCCGCCGACGAAATGACCCGCACAATAAGCAAACAACACCGATAGGATGAACATAAATAATACCTAAAAAAAAATTGATATGGGGCGGGATCAGATCGATGCCCACTTAACTCTGCATCCCAACCATAAGCACACATATACGCTATACCTAATAAAGATGCTCTAATGCAGTACGAAATTCAAACACACTAGCATGCTCCTAGTTCATAATAATGTGCAGAATACTGTAAAGGGCCCAAGACAATGCCAAGTGGCATATCCCTCTCCTACCTCCACCCCTTCCGACAGGCGGAGACTGGCCAGCTCGTGAATGCATTCATTCATAATAGGGCGGCACGCATGCCTAACCCGCTCCACAATAAAGCCCGCAGGCATATCATAATATAAGGAAGTACTCGATTGACTCAGGGTACCCGATGAGGCTGGGCTACCCTATGACCCTAGCAAAGACTCTAGTTACTTCACAGATAACGGCCGTTCTGTTTACATACACATAGAGAAATAGAATGCTCAACGATCAATGCAACCTAGCATGATACTACATGGCATGCTGATCATGAATGCAACACCTAGTATATCATGCACCTATAGCAGGGAATAGCTCTATTCAATCTGAGTAAGCTCCGAAGAGACTTACCTGGTATCGCAGAACAGCAAAAGGCAATCAACCAGGCAATATGAAATCCGACACGTCACAGATGATCACCTAACAAGTATAAGCACATCAATGAGTCTATCTCTAAGGCACACAAAGCATGGATTTATCACACACACAACTTCACCATTTAACATAATAACCGTCACATCATCATTCCATAATATCAACTTTATCTCATAATCTATCATCTCAACTTCTCACAACCATACTCAATATAATTCTCCAATTCACCAACTTAGGATAATTCCCATTTCATACTTAACCAATTTGCATGCCATCATTTCAAAATCTTACTTAGCATATAATTGCACATCTTCAACGTAATCATATAACATTTAACCACAATAATAAATCACCATAATATCATATATTAAATCTCAAAACAACATTTTATATTTTAAATCCCAATAACTTACATACTACTTCTAACATCATTTCCTTTTAACATCTTTATAAAATATTTTCTAATTCCTTAAAAACTCAACCATTTTCATTAATCAAAACATCACCTTTTAAATTACCAACCCAACCTTACTTTATTTTAATTTACCAAAACCAATCCCTTATTTGTAAAAATCCCCAAACCGGCCCTCATGTTTTATAAAACCCCAAACCGAGCCTATTGTTTTAAATCAGCCCAATACTTGGCTTGTGTTTTTAGAAGGAAAAAGGCCCATTATTCCCCCTTTTTAAATCTGAAAAATGGGCCCAAAAGATAGGCCCAAGCTACTCTTTCATAAAGCCCAAAAATCAGGCCCACAACCTCCATTCTAATTCTTCCATTTGAGACAACGTGGAAAGAAGGAAAAAAAAGGGGAGTGGGGCCAGGTGAGGTGGCGCTGAGGTGGCAAACAAAAAGAGGGGGGTCCATATGCTTCTTCTTCCCCAGATTTTCCAAAATGAAAGAACAAAGGGGAGGGCTTGTGCGTGTTCGGCAGAACAACGAAGGACGAGGGAAAAGGGAGGTCGTCGGCGGCGGCGGGGCTGGGCTCCGGCCACCAGGAACGACCACTCCGACACCCACACACACGAAAACGGAAAGGGAAGGGAGGAGGAGAAGAAAGAAGCTCACCGAGGTGTTCGACGCCGGAAAGCTCGGAGCTCCGGGGAGGTGCGTTTGGCTGCGTCGATGGTGATTCTTCGAGCGAGGAGGCCTGGGAGAGGTGCGGGGTGTTAAAGGCGGAACCTTTGGCTGATAAAGGGTGAAAGAGGAGAGGTCGAGAGGAATCGAGACTTACCGAGTTGAACGGAAACAGGGGCGGTGCCTCTGCTGCTGCTGCTGGTGGCCGGCGATGGAGACTGGCGGGGAGGCGGTAGTCGACGGAGGTGTGGTGGTGGAGAGGCGAGGTGGTGGCAGAGGTGTGGTGGTGGAGAGGCGAGGTGGGAGCTCAGCTCTCGGCGATTCCTCAAGGGAGAAAGAAAGGGTTGTTTGGTTTGTGTTGGTGTGGGGTGTGGAAAGATGTGTTTGATTCAGATTTTATGGATAAATCTTGGGTTTACTTGAGACCTTGGTTGTACCCATTGGATAAAGCATGGCAACTTCACTCCCATTTTTGGTAAGTCAAGCAAGGTAAGAAAAAGGCTACATGTGGGTGTTGGGTTAATTAGGAAGAGATTGAAAGAGATGGGAAATTTTAAAATTAATCTCAATTTGCGGAAACCAATGTTGAATTGGATAAGGATGTGAGAAAAAAGGACAGAATTGAGGTCTCGAGTCGGAAATTTAAATTCCCGTTGATTGGTCGTTCAAAACCCGAAATGAAAGACGGAATTAATTTTTAAGTCGGGAAATTTGGGTCGGAATTTATTTTAAATTCATTTTGATTTTCTTTTTCCGAAAATTAATATTTTAAAAATCCGAGCCTTTACATCATCCACCTCTAAAAACAAGTCTCGTCCCCGAGACTAAAATCATTCTAAAGTGGGGATGAAGTTGGAATTGGTGAGTCCAAGGATCACGTCATCGATCCCGTAAGTACCTCATAAGTGCCCCCATGAGATCTCACAGTACCGTCGTCATGATCATAATACTCCCAATCGGTCGTAGTAAGGATGTGGTAGGGGCCCCTACCACACCCCACTCCGACTCCTCGGGCATACCATAACTCGAAAACCATCATGACATCTCCGCTAGGTCTTAGCAAGCGATCTACAGGTGCCCCCATACATGCTTGTATCCACTTCGTGGGGCGTCATAATGAAAGCTCGGGTTGGAATAGTTTTCTCAAATCTATGTTTCCTTTTTAAATCACCATTTGATATTCTTTAAATTCGACATTAAACAAGGCATTCCCAAATTTCCCAATTTCCCAATCATTCTACATCCACCTCTAAAGGCTAATCCCATATTCTCTTCCTAGGTTCCGAGTCAAATCATAATTCCACAATTCAATCTCTAGCATTCCTAATATTTGGCATCATGGATATAGAAGAATGATCATAATCTCAAGATAAACAGAAGATTATAGCACATCAAAGGCAGTCACATACCATAATATCTAGCACATCATCATATCATCGAGGCTCATCACATCATATCACCAAGGATCTGCACACAACTACCAAGCATAAGCACGCAATCAAAGAGACACCACTAACCAATCCCAACCAACTAGCTAGGCATACTCACCGCACTCGAGAGGTCAAGGTAATGTCTACGCTCGGCTCAACATAGGACGCAAGTAGCTCATCTAAGACATCTCCATAGCTAGCCCGAATGCTCTCCTCGGTCTCCCATGTGGCCTCCTCAGGGCTCCTCCTAGACCACTGAACCAGAAGCAAAGGAACCTCCCTGTTCCTAAGCTTCTTGACACGACGATCAAGGACCCTCACCGGACGCTCTACAAAGGTATGGTCAGGCTCAATGTGAAGGTCTGAGTGGTCAAGGACATGACTAGGGTCGGGAATGTACTGACGGAGCTGGGAGACATGAAAGACGTCATGGACGCCGGCCAATGATGGAGGTAAGGCTAAACGGTAGGCTACCACACCGACTCTCTCTAGGATCTCAAATGGGCCAATGAACCTCGGACTCAACTTCCCTTTGATGCCGAACCGTCGAACTCCCCTGGTGGGCGAAACTCGAAGCCATACATGCGAGCCTACCTCGAACTCAAGCTCGGTCCTCCGTCTGTCCGCATACTTCTTCTGTCGATCCTGGGCTACCCTCATATGCTCTCGGATGCGACCAACCTTATCAACTGTCTCTCTGACCATCTCGGGCAACGACAGAACTGTATCTGCAGGCTCGTCCCAGCAAACCGGCGACTTGCATCGCCTCCCATACAAAGCCTCATATGGGGCCATCTCGATCGACGCGTGGTAGCTATTGTTGTAAGAAAACTCCACTAGCGGTAGGTGCTTGACCCAATGATCACCCCAATCCAAGACGCACGATCGCAACATGTCCTCCAACGTCTGAATCGTCCTCTACCTCCACGTCCGGAACCTCTACCTCCTCTACCCCCGCCTCGGCCTCTGCCGGAAGGGTCACCTCGTCCCTGGCCCTGACCCTGGCCCTGGGGATATGTCAGCAGTGGTGGCTGAGGAGCCGCAGGAAGTCTCGGTGGCTGTGTAATAGCGGGAGCTCCACGACTCTGAGGGCATGTAGCAGCTCGGTGCCCCATGGTACCACAGGTATAGCAGACAGTCGAACGGTCTGGGCAAGAAGCAATGAAGTGGCCCCTCCCGAAACACCCATGGCAAGTCCTCACTCTGGCGTCTCCTCCATAAGAAGTCTGAACTGGGGGTGCTCTCTGTGCAGCTCCGTGATACCCTCCTCTAAACGCTCCTCTCCTAGATCTGTCATCTCCATGGGGGTCAGCTGGATGCGCCCTCTTCGCCTCAGGGCGAGCAGTAGAGTAGGAAGTCTCACACAGAATCCTCTGCTGATCATACATAAGGATGACCTCCAGAAATCGGTCAAAGCTGACAGCTCCCAAGCTGGACGCATGCAGAAGTACAGGAGGCGGCAATCTCATAGACAGCAAACGGATCCGACTCTCGTCTGATGGACATAGGTGATCGCAGTATATCAGCTCGCTCTTGAACTGGCGAACGATAGCAGCTACAGAAGCCGACCGGTCACAGGTGCCGCGCATAAAAGATACCTCCCTAGCCATCTGTATCCCTGGTGGACGGTACTCCCTCAGCATCATGGATCTGAAGTCGTCATAGGTCCACTCGGTCCGCTCCTTCTTGCAGCCAAACCATCTGGCATTCGCGTCCTCCCGTAGAAGTCCAGCAGCAAGTCTCTGTCTCTCAGAGTCAGGTACAGCAACATGGTCAAATAACCCCTCCATATCACGCAGCCATCTCTCAACGTCATCTCCGACGCCTCCCGCGAAGGTCGGCGGGCTACACTGAGCAAACCTCTTGACCCAATCGATGCGCTTCTCAGGGCACGCATCGACCACAGGCTCGGCTGGCTGCTGAACTGGAACCTCTGGCGTCGGCGCCGTAGATCGAGCCCCTCCACGTAGCTCGCTCAGAATATCATGAAGCGCTGCCTCTAGCTGCCCAATCCTAGTCTCTGGGGAAGCTGGTACCCGGTCATCAACTCGCGGTGGCGAAACTCGCTCCTCAGCACCCTCAGCAACAACTCGACGAGGGCGTCCCCTGCCGCGACGCGCCCTACCCCCACGCCCATCTAAGCCACGTCTCGGATCAACCATGCTTGCTACATAACAATAATTATATCACTCAGCACAGAAGCACTCAACGATTCAATATGACCCCCTTCAAGGAGGATCGCCCTCAGGCCCAGTTGAATTGAAGACATACAAGCACAGAGACGATCTATGCCGCCCTTCGGGGGACGGCTAACCGGAGGGGCAAATACCTCACGGTCTCCTAACCCATTTTACTCCAACCCTTGAGTTCCTTGGAGTCTTCACAACCCATCTGTAAAAGAAGCTAGTATTTGCCTACCTTCCCCGAATTCTACATCCATAAGGGATGCCTATCGCATAGTCTCTACCCCACGAGATTGCCATTCATAATTGATTAATTTATGTTTATGTCCAATTAAATTCATTTTGCCCCTTGAAAACAATTTGAAAACCACTTGAAAACAATTTGAAAACCTTGGGCCATTTTCAAAACCACTTCAACCTATCATACTCGGATTGCAAAACCTCAGCTCTGATACCCCTTTGTAACGGCCCGGGATTATGATTCCCAGGTTACGTTTCGAGGGATAAAACCCCCCGTTAGGACCTTGCGCCCCGAGTACAGGTTGAAGGTTTCAAAACTTACTTTAATGTTTTCAAGGGGGATTTCATACCCAAAATCGAAGGGATCGTTGGAATCCCCGGGGAAGTCCCCTGTACCTGTCGTAATCTAAGCGTGGAAATCAGAAATCATGCGACTGGCGGAAACAAGTATAATACAAAAGTGTGCCACGGCAGAGCCGGGTCAAAAAGGAGTCTAAAGTGTAAATCCGAAAAAGTATAATCAGAGTCTGGTGAAGTCTATACTCCAGCGCTCACTCTCCGCCGACGAAATGACCCGCACAATAAGCAAACAACACCGATAGGATGAACATAAATAATACCTAAAAAAAAATTGATATGGGGCGGGATCAGATCGATGCCCACTTAACTCTGCATCCCAACCATAAGCACACATATACGCTATACCTAATAAAGATGCTCTAATGCAGTACGAAATTCAAACACACTAGCATGCTCCTAGTTCATAATAATGTGCAGAATACTGTAAAGGGCCCAAGACAATGCCAAGTGGCATATCCCTCTCCTACCTCCACCCCTTCCGACAGGCGGAGACTGGCCAGCTCGTGAATGCATTCATTCATAATAGGGCGGCACGCATGCCTAACCCGCTCCACAATAAAGCCCGCAGGCATATCATAATATAAGGAAGTACTCGATTGACTCAGGGTACCCGATGAGGCTGGGCTACCCTATGACCCTAGCAAAGACTCTAGTTACTTCACAGATAACGGCCGTTCTGTTTACATACACATAGAGAAATAGAATGCTCAACGATCAATGCAACCTAGCATGATACTACATGGCATGCTGATCATGAATGCAACACCTAGTATATCATGCACCTATAGCAGGGAATAGCTCTATTCAATCTGAGTAAGCTCCGAAGAGACTTACCTGGTATCGCAGAACAGCAAAAGGCAATCAACCAGGCAATATGAAATCCGACACGTCACAGATGATCACCTAACAAGTATAAGCACATCAATGAGTCTATCTCTAAGGCACACAAAGCATGGATTTATCACACACACAACTTCACCATTTAACATAATAACCGTCACATCATCATTCCATAATATCAACTTTATCTCATAATCTATCATCTCAACTTCTCACAACCATACTCAATATAATTCTCCAATTCACCAACTTAGGATAATTCCCATTTCATACTTAACCAATTTGCATGCCATCATTTCAAAATCTTACTTAGCATATAATTGCACATCTTCAACATAATCATATAACATTTAACCACAATAATAAATCACCATAATATCATATATTAAATCTCAAAACAACATTTTATATTTTAAATCCCAATAACTTACATACTACTTCTAACATCATTTCCTTTTAACATCTTTATAAAATATTTTCTAATTCCTTAAAAACTCAACCATTTTCATTAATCAAAACATCACCTTTTAAATTACCAACCCAACCTTACTTTATTTTAATTTACCAAAACCAATCCCTTATTTGTAAAAATCCCCAAACCGGCCCTCATGTTTTATAAAACCCCAAACCGAGCCTATTGTTTTAAATCAGCCCAATACTTGGCTTGTGTTTTTAGAAGGAAAAAGGCCCATTATTCCCCCTTTTTAAATCTGAAAAATGGGCCCAAAAGATAGGCCCAAGCTACTCTTTCATAAAGCCCAAAAATCAGGCCCACAACCTCCATTCTAATTCTTCCATTTGAGACAACGTGGAAAGAAGGAAAAAAAAGGGGAGTGGGGCCAGGTGAGGTGGCGCTGAGGTGGCAAACAAAAAGAGGGGGGTCCATATGCTTCTTCTTCCCCAGATTTTCCAAAATGAAAGAACAAAGGGGAGGGCTTGTGCGTGTTCGGCAGAACAACGAAGGACGAGGGAAAAGGGAGGTCGTCGGCGGCGGCGGGGCTGGGCTCCGGCCACCAGGAACGACCACTCCGACACCCCCACACACGAAAACGGAAAGGGAAGGGAGGAGGAGAAGAAAGAAGCTCACCGAGGTGTTCGACGCCGGAAAGCTCGGAGCTCCGGGGAGGTGCGTTTGGCTGCGTCGATGGTGATTCTTCGAGCGAGGAGGCCTGGGAGAGGTGCGGGGTGTTAAAGGCGGAACCTTTGGCTGATAAAGGGTGAAAGAGGAGAGGTCGAGAGGAATCGAGACTTACCGAGTTGAACGGAAACAGGGGCGGTGCCTCTGCTGCTGCTGCTGGTGGCCGGCGATGGAGACTGGCGGGGAGGCGGTAGTCGACGGAGGTGTGGTGGTGGAGAGGCGAGGTGGTGGCAGAGGTGTGGTGGTGGAGAGGCGAGGTGGGAGCTCAGCTCTCGGCGATTCCTCAAGGGAGAAAGAAAGGGTTGTTTGGTTTGTGTTGGTGTGGGGTGTGGAAAGATGTGTTTGATTCAGATTTTATGGATAAATCTTGGGTTTACTTGAGACCTTGGTTGTACCCATTGGATAAAGCATGGCAACTTCACTCCCATTTTTGGTAAGTCAAGCAAGGTAAGAAAAAGGCTACATGTGGGTGTTGGGTTAATTAGGAAGAGATTGAAAGAGATGGGAAATTTTAAAATTAATCTCAATTTGCGGAAACCAATGTTGAATTGGATAAGGATGTGAGAAAAAAGGACGGAATTGAGGTCTCGAGTCGGAAATTTAAATTCCCGCTGATTGGTCGTTCAAAACCCGAAATGAAAGACGGAATTAATTTTTAAGTCGGGAAATTTGGGTCGGAATTTATTTTAAATTCATTTTGATTTTCTTTTTCCGAAAATTAATATTTTAAAAATCCGAGCCTTTACAATACTAAAGTAGTAGCTGCTCTACCACATGTCAAACTGTGATTAAAAAATATCCCGCCTTTTTTTAACAAGTAATATTGTGCCATGTGTTCATTTTTTGCCACCTATTTATAATTTATATTAGTTATTTTAATAATTATTTTGTTATCAATGATAATGATATTATTTGTGTACTATTATATACACGTGTATATATAACCTGTTTTGTGATTTCTTGCCTTATAAAATTGTCTTTCTCTTGCCAAATCAAATCACAACCGTGATTTTTGTGTCATTTTTATTTGCCTACCAAATCATACACTCTTATTATTATTATTATTTGTGATTTCTTACCTTGCATTATTGGCTTTCTTTTGCCAAATCAAAGCACAACCATCATTTTTGTCTCATTTTGATTTGCCTAACAAATCATATATATTATTTAAAGATTTTTATTTTTATTTTTTGCCTTGCGCTGTTGTCATTGTTTTGCCAAATCATATCAATTATTATAGGAAAAATGGAAAAAAATAATACCAAGTATCAACTTTTGACCAAAAATAAGACGAACTTTGAAATTGACATTTTCATATACGAACTATCGCCCTATTAACCAAAAATAATATATATGTGTATTCCGGTAAACTTTCCGACCAAATACGCCACGTGGACGCCGGAAAACACACCTGACATGAATTTTTGTCACGTCACCAAACTTTTAAGTTTTGCCATATCAAAAATTTATTTTTCATTTTTTTTAAATAAAAATTAAACAAATAGGCAAATAGCTATAGCACGTACCTTTCGATGCTTATAAATCGTCTACATCCATCACAACTTCTTTAAATATTTCCATGCTCGTAAAGCGCAATCGTTTATAAGCATCGAAAGGTACATACTGTAGCTATTTGCCTATTTGTTTTTTTTTAATGAAAAATAAATTTATGACATGGCAAAACTTACAGGTTTGTGAGGTGGCAAAAATTTATGCCATGTGTGTTTTCTGGCGTCCACGTGGCGTATTTGGTCGGAAAGTTCAATTCACTGGAATACACGTATGTATTATTTTCGGTTAATAGGACGATAGTTCGTATATGAAACTGTCAATTTCAAAGTTCGTATTATTTTTGGCCAAAAGTTGATACTTGGTATTATTTTTGTCCATTTTTCCATTATCATACAATCACATTTATATCTTATATTCCATTGTTTTTTTTTTCTAGAATAATTAATTATATTGTTCTTTTTTTTCAAGATCATTTTCCATGTATTTATCTATTAGTTTATTCGTCATTTTGAAATCATTTCTATTTGTACATATTCTTTTTTTTTTATCCGTTATTTGTATATATTATAAAGTAGGTAAGTTTTAAAATTAAGAGGGAATTGCACATACTAACCAAAAAACCCGAAAGTATTGCAAGGTTAACCCAACCCAGTTTATAATTGGGTGAAACCGGATAATTGGGAAACCCTTGGAGCCGGTAGCAGGTAAGGGAGGGGGGGTGCAACCTTCCAATGTGTGACACCTGGCCAGAGAGAGAGAGAGAGGGGGGGAACAAGTCTCGTCTGCAGAGGAGAGAGGCGGAGAGAGAGAAAAAGCAATTGAGAAATGACAAGAGGGAGGGAGAGAGAGAGAGAGAGAGGTGAAAAAGAAAAGTGAAGTATGAGATGAGAGAGAGAGATCAGTAGAGTGTCAGTGAGGGGATATAAAAAGATATTGTTACTCTTTCACTTCAAAGAAGCATTTGGGCGGGGGTTTATTTGCATGTTGATGTGTCAGCAGTTAGTTTTAACTAGACACCCAAAGCAAAATCACATGACACGTATTGGAATCAACTGGACAAGATTTATCGGAGAAACAGATTCTCCATCGACTTCGGATAGAAAATGGGCAAGTTTGCTTTCGATAAAGGTTATGCGAGAGGTGTCTCCCTCAAATCTCAAGCAAATTTACCCATTTTCTATCTGAAGTCGATGGTGAATATGTTTCTCAAATAACTCATGTCCAGTCGATTCCAATATGTGTCATGTCGTTTTGCTTTGGGTGTCCAGTTAAAACTAACTGCTTACATGTCAACCTGCAAATAAACCCCACCCAATTGCTTCTTCTTCGAAGTGAAACAACAACAGTAAAGTTGCAGAGGAGAGAGGACCCTTCCATCTCTCTCTGTCCTATCCCCACTGATCTCTCTCTCTCTTCTGCAACTTTACTTTTCTTTTTTCACATACACACACTCTCTCTCTCTCTCTCTCCTCTGCAGGTGTTGACTAGGCAGGAGTTGGTCAAGTATTGAAATAGATATCAAATAAAGTTCAGATAGACTCCCCTGTCTCAGCAAATAAATACAAGACTTCCTCCCGTTGTAGTAAGAGAAAAGTCAGGATCGAATCCACGAGGAAGCACGTCAGCAGTTCTCAGATAGCTATCAGATTCTCACAGACACAGCAGAAAGACAGAAACGCAGAAACAGAAATAAACCCTGGCAAGGGCAACTAAAACAAAAGCAAAGAACAAACTAAAGACAGAAATAAAAGCAAAGCAAAGACAAGAGAAAAGACAGAAAGTAACTCGAGGACACAGAAGCTAGTCGATCTCGACAAGCTGTCCTCTAGGTCGACAAAGGCAACAGAAAACAGAAAATAAAAGCAAATAACTCGACGAAGACAGCCCTACTCGACCTCGACAAGAGGTACTCGATCTCGAGTAGAAACTGTAGACACAGAAACTTCAGAAATCGACAACAGAAGACAAACTCAACTCGACCAAGACTAACTCTCCTCGACCTCGACTACAGCAACTCGAGATCGACAAAGCTTTGTCTATGTCGACTAAGAACAGAAACTTAAAACTTTGCAGAATTGAAGACAGAATGCAGAAATTTAACGAAATAAATCAATATATTAAAAGACCTCCAAGGCCAGGGTTTCAACACCGGAACGATAACCATGCAAAATAACACATAAAGGCATAAAAGATCATGCTTCCCATCAAATAATTTTCGTCATTAACAAATAGGCATATAGAGGCTCTCGCATAAACCCTAATTGTTACTAACCCTTTTTCACATAATTAACCCCAGTTGCATTAAGATCACTTTCGCTTCAATAACACAAACAAGGATCACCTTCAACTCTCGCAAAAGAATCATGCTCATAGGGAAAGAAGATGAATCGCACAAAAGATCTGACCTTTATCGCATCGCCTCACATGGCCACCGTCGGGCTCACCCCAGCCCCAGAAGTGGGTGGACTACTCACGCCTCATTGCAATCGCAGACATTGAATTGATGAAAGAACCTTGCATAAAACTAAATTCAAAAGCCTCTACAATCCTGGCAATCAACTTTCGCTGTAAGCCAAAACCCTAAAAACCTTAGAACTCCTAAACTACTCTACTTGAATGGAATTGTGTGTAACTTGGAATGAATCAAAAACCAGCCCCATGGGCTTTATTTATAGTGATCTATTCCTTGCTAGTCAAGGATTAAATCTTCTATCTCTATCTAAAATTATATCTAAAAGCATAAAAAGATAAATAAATGTTTAATGGAAATAAATCCATAAGGAAAAGATAATTCTAAATAAGGTAGTATGTCTTCATGATGTTGATAGATGGCCTTCCATGGATAGATTTGATAGATCGGATAGATCCCAGCAACTCTCGGATTCCTTCATGGCCAAGACATCCAAATTCTACTCGGACAAGCCAAGTCGAGAAGCTTCTGGAAGCTGGGTCTAGTCGACCTCGAGTTGGGTGGCTCGGCTTGGCTTGACTCTGCTCGATGTGGCTCGGACATGGTCGGACCTGGGCTCCTGGGTGCTTGTCGACCTCGACTAGTCGTAGTCGATCTCGACTAAGATGGCTCTGTCGACTAGCCTTGCTCGGACATGTCTAGTCGACTGGCTCGGACAAGGAGTCAGGTTCTCGTCGACCTCGACTAGTGCTCCTCGAGGTCGAGTTGGGTGTTGCTCCCGTTTCCGCGAGCTGGCTCTTCCGCTGGCAGCGAGTGGCTTGGTCCGCGGCAGCGAGTCCCCCTTTCCGCGGCAGCGAGTGGTATCGCTGGCAGCGAGTCCTCCTGGTCGTCCTCGGCTTCGTCCTCGGCCAGCTCTCCTCGTCGACTCCGGGAGTGGGCATCTGGGCTTCGTCGACCTCGACCGGGGCTTGTCGAGGTCGAGTTGGGTTCCGGAGCTCGGGTTGCTGGCTCTTCGAGCAAGCTTGCTCGACTATGTCTGCTCGGACATGGCTTGTCTAGCTCGACCAGGCTTACTCGAGATCGAGTAGCCTGGGTTTTTGGATTTGTTCCGCTACTTTGATCTTGGACTTCTGTAGCGGTTTTCCGAGCTTTTCCGACCTTCTGTAGAATTGCTGTAAATGCCTCGATTTCTGCGATTTAAACAGAAACTGGTGTAGATTCCATAATTTTGGCAAATAAACATAAACTACACAGATTATGTACTATCTTAACCCAAATGCATGAAATGTATATAGAAATCGATATAAACGGTACTGTAGAACATGGCAAATTCCGCTTACAACAAACACCCCATACTTAAGCTTGCTTGTCCTCAAGCAATACTTTTATTTGTCATTCAGGGGAAGAAATCAAAACTCTCAACATATTAGATTCATTCTTTATATGTCCCTGCAGTCAATTACCATCCTTGAAAAGGTACTAGTGTCACAGATTCATGCATGTGCAAATATGTAAAAGCAACATCTACTCACAAAAGGAGGGTTAGGCACAAACAATTTATACGTGACAAAGCATTAATAATCAAGAAGACTTTAATTTAAGCTCATGAAGGAGTAGATTGGTAAAAGGCTAAAGGTGGGCAATTTCTGGCAATGTGGTGCGTTTGATCCGGGGAAATGGATCACTTTCAAACTTTGAGTTTCATTCCACATTCTTTCTTCCATACAATTCATCACCTTTCATATTGCTTTTTTCAATAATAATGTTTTTATCTCTCTGACCTTAGCACTACCTTCTCGCGAGTCGCAAACATGGGTGTCATGAATGGCCCCGGATACTTTAGTGCTTTGGACTCCTCACAATGTGTCCCATCTCTCCAAACTATTATCTCAGAGAGCAGGGTCAATCTACCTTTATCTCCTGAGGTGATTGGATTTTCTTTCACTCATTAAATTTTCCATATATTTAAAACAATTTCCCGCCAAACTTCAATAATGATAATAATCACAACAACCATATAACATTTCCATAATGTAATCATCATTCTCAACATAATCCCCGGATAAGGTAAAGAATGGCAAATATTTAGATCATGTGGAGCAATATTTGAAATAAGGCATATTATGGCTTTTGTGATGCATAAGCATAGGTAAGGCTAGGAATTAACAATGAGCATTATATGGAAATATAAAGTCCTCCATCATCTTATCATGCAACATGTCAAAAGCAACTTCAAATTTTACCTCATTTCATGGTTTTCAATAAATAATGCACTTCATTGTGACTTCCCTTTACTAGGCAATTTCATGCTATATCTCTAATGAATCCAATTTTGCATCGTCGAGTTTAATATAAGCTTCCATGACATTATTCAAAAATATTCAATGGGGGTCATTTTTCTCAAATTTTGGAAAACATGCATATTAAGCACATAAAGCAATAATGCATTCCAAAATAGCCATGTAGCAATTCTAAGAAATAATGCACAAGTAATGTCAAATACGGCAATTATGCGTAATGTAAGCCCTTCCCCCACCCCATACTTAAACATTACAGTTTCCTCACTGTATATATATAAAAAATAATGTAAAGGGTAAAGAAAGAAACTCACAAGACATGAGTGCGGAGCCGCATAATTTCAAATGGAGCACCTCCTGGTCCGAGTATTAATGTAGCTTGGTTCTATTCATTGACCTGAAAAAGTAGAAGACCTATACCCATAATAGAAACAATAAAAGTGTTCAAAACCAAAAACAAAAACAAAGTCTCAAATGTCCTAAAAAGTCTATGTACATGCTCTAGATTTTATAGTCGCTAGGCCGACTTTCATTAATGCTCAAGGTGGCATCTGCAGGGCCCATGTAGCTTGGGCCTCAAATAAGACTCCATTCTTGTCCATCAGCTGTAATCCTCCAGAATGGATCTTGTTCACCACGAACGGTCCCATCCGCTTCTTGTTGAATTTGTTAGGAAACCAATGATCCTTTGATTTAGAGACATAGAGCTTGTCTCCAACTTCATACTCCTTAGGCTCATCATTGGAAATCCTGCACAATCGCACATACCAAGGCAGACCTCTCCCATGTATAGATAAATCTTTGATGGAAATAGGAGAAGAAAGATCCATACCTTGACTTACCTTTGCGGAAACGGAATCGGGCACCACGGTGTTTGGTCGATCTCGACTAGGGCTCCTCGAGATCGACGAGACTGCAGGCTTTGGTGGTGTCCTGGTCGAAGAGGCAGAAGTCGACGAAGAAGTCTGGTCGACCTCGACAAGCCTACTCGAGGTCGAGTAGGGCTCTGGCTCTGGTGGCTTGCTCTTCGAGAAAACAGGGTCTGGTGGCGCCGCTTGATGGTCGACCTCGACAAGCCTACTCGAGGTCGAGTAGGGCTTTGGTCCTGGAGTCACCATCGTCGAGGAAGATGGCTCTGGTGGTGTTGAGTGCTGGTGGACCTCGACAAGCCTTGTCGAGATCGACGAGGGTTGTCCGTCTGGTTGCTGCGGCGTCGAGGAAGCAGGATCTGGGCTCCTCGATCGGTGGTCGAGATCGACGAGGGTGTGGTCGACCTCGAGTAGACTCGGCTTGTCTGGTTCGCTGCTCGACGAAGCCGGCTTCGGTGGAGTCTCCTTGGTCTGGTCGAGATCGACTAGGGTTTGGTCGATCTTGACCCCATACTTAGTCCTTGTGTTCTCTTTGAGGATTGCCATGATCTCCTCCACCTGGGCCTCCATGTCCCTCTTTTCTAGCTCCTCGGGGGTCATATTCCTGACCTTGGGTTCCCCGCAGGTGATGTAGCCAGCTGAGATAGATTTGACCTCTTCCATCGGACCCGTATGCCTTTCAGTTTTGTTGAAGGAATACTCAATTACTTCATCGCTGATGTTGAAGGTGAGCACTCCTTTCTGTACGCTTATGTTGGCATCCACAGTCGCCAAGAATGGTCTCCCTAGAATAATTGGACAAGCAGGATCTTCTTGCATATCAACAATTAAGAAATCAGCAGGAACGAAGAATTTACCTACTTGTACTGGTACGTTTTCCACCATGCCTGTTGGAATGACCACCGTGTTGTTGGCCATATAAAGTCTAGCATCCACAGGCTCCAGGGCACCTATCTTAATCTTGGACCAAATCGTTAAAGGCATAATACTAACACTAGCTCCAAGATCACATAGGGCATTAATTTTGTATGGACCAAATCCAATAGTTATAGCAAACTTACCTGGATCCGGCCTCTTCTCCAATATGTCCAGATGGCTGCACTCCTCTGTGATTTCCGCCATCGATCGCTTTTTGCTCAGAATCTCCTTCAGGAACTTGACGTAGGACGGCATTTCATTGAGAGCTTCTGTGAAGGGGATAGTGACGTTCAGCTTCTGAAGCATCTTGATGAAGCGCTGAAACTTTTTCTCCGCTGGGTCCTTTAGAGATTTTGTGGGGAAAGGCAGCTTCTTTTTCTGAGTCGGAGCTAGAACAGACGTCGGAGTTGCTGCTGATTTCTCGACCAAGGGCTCCTCGACATCGACAAGGGTCTTGTCGAGATCGACTGGATTGGGCCCAGGCAAGTTGCTGTTCGGCGCAGACGAAGATTCTGGAATTTTCTCCTCGAGGTCGACTAGGGTCTTGTCGAGGTCGACCAGATGTTTGTCGAGATCGACTACTGTTTTGTCGAGATCGACTTGCTGTTCCTCGTCATTCTGCTGTTTCCCGACCTCTGGCTCTTGCAGTTGATGGCCGCTTCTGAGTTTTACAGCAGCGACGTGTCCAGTCTTTCCCTTAGGGTTTGGTTCTGAAGATCCAGGGAGTGCTCCTGATTGTCTGGGGATTCCCGCTGCTCGCTGACCAATCTGTGTATCAATTGTTTTCCGCCAGATATCAATTTCCCCAAGCCTAGAGTTGACACCTTGCATCTGAGTATAGACGGAGTTGAAGGATTGCCTAGTTTCTGAGTGGTTCCTCCGTATTTCCTCCAGGACTAGCTGTATATCATCCTTTTTCTGGTCTCTTTCTAGATGTCCTGGAGCTCTGTAGGGCGAGGGGTTCCTAGGGACTCCTTGGTTCCATTGTGGTTGCTGAAACCTTTGGTCCCCCATGTAGCGATTGGGTCCCCCTGCGTAAGCTGCATCCTCATGGTGCTATGCCAATCTGACTTGCTCTGTGTGTGGGCACTCAGGAGTGGTGTGCCTTTGCGATCCGCATTCTATGCAAGGCTGGTTGACAGAGAGATATTTGACTTGCTTGATGAGCTTCCTATTCTGGTCTCTGTAGTATTGCTCCCTGACATCTGGATCGATCTCCTTTGATGGCTCATAGAGGGGCATGGATGGTGCTGGCCTGGCGTATGGGTTCTCTTCATAAGTTGCAGTAGACCCATACTTGTTGTCGTAGGTAGTGAGCTTCTCCAGTACTCCCCATGCGTCACTTGGCGGCATTGTCAGATACTCGTAGCGAGTATAATTGTTGATTCTGTCCTTAGTGACTTGATCAAGAGAGTTGAAGAAGATCTCCTGAATGATGTAGGGTGGATGTCCATGAGTAGGGCAAGATCGAAGTAGTTCCTTGTAGCGCTCCCATGCCTTTGCCAGCGGTTCCCCTTTCTGCTGTTTAAAGGCGGTGATTTTCTGGCGGAGATGTGCTGTTTTGGCAGGTGGGAAGAATTTGTTCAGAAACTCTTGCTCTACTTGGGCCCAGGTTGTGAGTGATTTTGCTTTCAGCCCTTCTAGCCATTTCAGTGCAGGTCCAGCGAGCGACCAACGGAAAGATTTCATCTTGACATATTCCAGAGTTGTACCTTCTGCAAGAGTACGGCACATATCATGAAAGTTAGTAATATGTTCAAGAGGACACTCATTAAATCTGCCGTAAAAGGCATTATTTTTAAGCTCTATAAGAAATTGAGTGCGAATTTCAAAAGAGTTTTCAGGGATTAGAATCGCCGATTCAGGCACGACGAGAGTTGGGTGCATGTAGTCCTCTGCCGTGGTTGGATACTGGGCAAGCTCAGCTTGTGCTTGTTCCCTTGCTGCTCTCTCAGCGGCGATAGCAGCATCTTTAGCGTTGATAGCGGCATCCCTTGCGGCTAGTTCCCTGGTAAGCCTAGCGATCAGCTGTTCCTGTGTTTCAGCGGCCGACATGATCCTTTTGAGTTTGGAGTGGATGTGTAGGTAGCGCTCCGGTTCGTCTAAGCTATCAAACTCAAGTGTTTGACCAGAACGACGCATACACCTGCAATCTAACTCAAAGAGACAGTGAGAACTGACTACCTAAGGCGCGATTGATTGCTTCCCCGGCAACGGCGCCAATTTGTTGACTAGGCAGGAGTTGGTCAAGTATTGAAATAGATATCAAATAAAGTTCAGATAGACTCCCCTGTCTCAGCAAATAAATACAAGACTTCCTCCCGTTGTAGTAAGAGAAAAGTCAGGATCGAATCCACGAGGAAGCACGTCAGCAGTTCTCAGATAGCTATCAGATTCTCACAGACACAGCAGAAAGACAGAAATGCAGAAACAGAAATAAACCCTGGCAAGGGCAACTAAAACAAAAGCAAAGAACAAACTAAAGACAGAAATAAAAGCAAAGCAAAGACAAGAGAAAAGACAGAAAGTAACTCGAGGACACAGAAGCTAGTCGATCTCGACAAGCTGTCCTCTAGGTCGACAAAGGCAACAGAAAACAGAAAATAAAAGCAAATAACTCGACGAAGACAGCCCTACTCGACCTCGACAAGAGGTACTCGATCTCGAGTAGAAACTGTAGACACAGAAACTTCAGAAATCGACAACAGAAGAAAAACTCAACTCGACCAAGACTAACTCTCCTCGACCTCGACTACAGCAACTCGAGATCGTCAAAGCTTTGTCTATGTCGACTAAGAACAGAAACTTAAAACTTTGCAGAATTGAAGACAGAATGCAGAAATTTAACGAAATAAATCAATATATTAAAAGACCTCCAAGGCCAGGGTTTCAACACCGGAACGATAACCATGCAAAACAACACATAAAGGCATAAAAGATCATGCTTCCCATCAAATAACTTTCGTCATTAACAAATAGGCATATAGAGGCTCTCGCATAAACCCTAATTGTTACTAACCCTTTTTCACATAATTAACCCCAGTTGCATTAAGATCACTTTCGCTTCAATAACACAAACAAGGATCACCTTCAACTCTCGCAAAAGAATCATGCTCATAGGGAAAGAAGATGAATCGCACAAAAGATCTGACCTTTATCGCATCGCCTCACATGGCCACCGTCGGGCTCACCCCAGCCCCAGAAGTGGGTGGACTACTCACGCCTCATTGCAATCGCAGACATTGAATTGATGAAAGAACCTTGCATAAAACTAAATTCAAAAGCCTTTACAATCCTGGCAATCAACTTTCGCTGTAAGCCAAAACCCTAAAAACCTTAGAACTCCTAAACTACTCTACTTGAATGGAATTGTGTGTAACTTGGAATGAATCAAAAACCAGCCCCATGGGCTTTATTTATAGTGATCTATTCCTTGCTAGTCAAGGATTAAATCTTCTATCTCTATCTAAAATTATATCTAAAAGCATAAAAAGATAAATAAATGTTTAATGGAAATAAATCCATAAGGAAAAGATAATTCTAAATAAGGTAGTATGTCTTCATGATGTTGATAGATGGCCTTCCATGGATAGATTTGATAGATCGGATAGATCCCAGCAACTCTCGGATTCCTTCATGGCCAAGACATCCAAATTCTACTCGGACAAGCCAAGTCGAGAAGCTTCTGGAAGCTGGGTCTAGTCGACCTCGAGTTGGGTGGCTCGGCTTGGCTTGACTCTGCTCGATGTGGCTCGGACATGGTCGGACCTGGGCTCCTGGGTGCTTGTCGACCTCGACTAGTCGTAGTCGATCTCGACTAAGATGGCTCTGTCGACTGGCCTTGCTCGGACATGTCTAGTCGACTGGCTCGGACAAGGAGTCAGGTTCTCGTCGACCTCGACTAGTGCTCCTCGAGGTCGAGTTGGGTGTTGCTCCCGTTTCCGCGAGCTGGCTCTTCCGCTGGCAGCGAGTGGCTTGGTCCGCGGCAGCGAGTCCCCCTTTCCGCGGCAGCGAGTGGTATCGCTGGCAGCGAGTCCTCCTGGTCGTCCTCGGCTTCGTCCTCGGCCAGCTCTCCTCGTCGACTCCGGGAGTGGGCGTCTGGGCTTCGTCGACCTCGACCGGGGCTTGTCGAGGTCGAGTTGGGTTCCGGAGCTCGGGTTGCTGGCTCTTCGAGCAAGCTTGCTCGACTATGTCTGCTCGGACATGGCTTGTCTAGCTCGACCAGGCTTACTCGAGATCGAGTAGCCTGGGTTTTTGGATTTGTTCCGCTACTTTGATCTTGGACTTCTGTAGCGGTTTTCCGAGCTTTTCCGACCTTCTGTAGAATTGCTGTAAATGCCTCGATTTCTGCGATTTAAACAGAAACTGGTGTAGATTCCATAATTTTGGCAAATAAACATAAACTACACAGATTATGTACTATCTTAACCCAAATGCATGAAATGTATATAGAAATCGATATAAACGGTACTGTAGAACATGGCAAATTCCGCTTACAACAAACACCCCATACTTAAGCTTGCTTGTCCTCAAGCAATACTTTTATTTGTCATTCAGGGGAAGAAATCAAAACTCTCAACATATTAGATTCATTCTTTATATGTCCCTGCAGTCAATTACCATCCTTGAAAAGGTACTAGTGTCACAGATTCATGCATGTGCAAATATGTAAAAGCAACATCTACTCACAAAAGGAGGGTTAGGCACAAACAATTTATACGTGACAAAGCATTAATAATCAAGAAGACTTTAATTTAAGCTCATGAAGGAGTAGATTGGTAAAAGGCTAAAGGTGGGCAATTTCTGGCAATGTGGTGCGTTTGATCCGGGGAAATGGATCACTTTCAAACTTTGAGTTTCATTCCACATTCTTTCTTCCATACAATTCATCACCTTTCATATTGCTTTTTTCAATAATAATGTTTTTATCTCTCTGACCTTAGCACTACCTTCTCGCGAGTCGCAAACATGGGTGTCATGAATGGCCCCGGATACTTTAGTGCTTTGGACTCCTCACAATGTGTCCCATCTCTCCAAACTATTATCTCAGAGAGCAGGGTCAATCTACCTTTATCTCCTGAGGTGATTGGATTTTCTTTCACTCATTAAATTTTCCATATATTTAAAACAATTTCCCGCCAAACTTCAATAATGATAATAATCACAACAACCATATAACATTTCCATAATGTAATCATCATTCTCAACATAATCCCCGGATAAGGTAAAGAATGGCAAATATTTAGATCATGTGGAGCAATATTTGAAATAAGGCATATTATGGCTTTTGTGATGCATAAGCATAGGTAAGGCTAGGAATTAACAATGAGCATTATATGGAAATATAAAGTCCTCCATCATCTTATCATGCAACATGTCAAAAGCAACTTCAAATTTTACCTCATTTCATGGTTTTCAATAAATAATGCACTTCATTGTGACTTCCCTTTACTAGGCAATTTCATGCTATATCTCTAATGAATCCAATTTTGCATCGTCGAGTTTAATATAAGCTTCCATGACATTATTCAAAAATATTCAATGGGGGTCATTTTTCTCAAATTTTGGAAAACATGCATATTAAGCACATAAAGCAATAATGCATTCCAAAATAGCCATGTAGCAATTCTAAGAAATAATGCACAAGTAATGTCAAATACGGCAATTATGCGTAATGTAAGCCCTTCCCCCACCCCATACTTAAACATTACAGTTTCCTCACTGTATATATAAAAAAAATAATGTAAAGGGTAAAGAAAGAAACTCACAAGACATGAGTGCGGAGCCGCATAATTTCAAATGGAGCACCTCCTGGTCCGAGTATTAATGTAGCTTGGTTCTATTCATTGACCTGAAAAAGTAGAAGACCTATACCCATAATAGAAACAATAAAAGTGTTCAAAACCAAAAACAAAAACAAAGTCTCAAATGTCCTAAAAAGTCTATGTACATGCTCTAGATTTTATAGTCGCTAGGCCGACTTTCATTAATGCTCAAGGTGGCATCTGCAGGGCCCATGTAGCTTGGGCCTCAAATAAGACTCCATTCTTGTCCATCAGCTGTAATCCTCCAGAATGGATCTTGTTCACCACGAACGGTCCCATCCGCTTCTTGTTGAATTTGTTAGGAAACCAATGATCCTTTGATTTAGAGACATAGAGCTTGTCTCCAACTTCATACTCCTTAGGCTCATCATTGGAAATCCTGCACAATCGCACATACCAAGGCAGACCTCTCCCATGTATAGATAAATCTTTGATGGAAATAGGAGAAGAAAGATCCATACCTTGACTTACCTTTGCGGAAACGGAATCGGGCACCACGGTGTTTGGTCGATCTCGACTAGGGCTCCTCGAGATCGACGAGACTGCAGGCTTTGGTGGTGTCCTGGTCGAAGAGGCAGAAGTCGACGAAGAAGTCTGGTCGACCTCGACAAGCCTACTCGAGGTCGACTAGGGCTCTGGCTCTGGTGGCTTGCTCTTCGAGAAAACAGGGTCTGGTGGCGCCGCTTGATGGTCGACCTCGACAAGCCTACTCGAGGTCGAGTAGGGCTTTGGTCCTGGAGTCACCATCGTCGAGGAAGGTGACGTCGAGGAAGATGGCTCTGGTGGTGTTGAGTGCTGGTGGACCTCGACAAGCCTTGTCGAGATCGACGAGGGTTGTCCGTCTGGTTGCTGCGGCGTCGAGGAAGCAGGATCTGGGCTCCTCGATCGGTGGTCGAGATCGACGAGGGTGTGGTCGACCTCGAGTAGACTCGGCTTGTCTGGTTCGCTGCTCGACGAAGCCGGCTTCGGTGGAGTCTCCTTGGTCTGGTCGAGATCGACTAGGGTTTGGTCGATCTTGACCCCATACTTAGTCCTTGTGTTCTCTTTGAGGATTGCCATGATCTCCTCCACCTGGGCCTCCATGTCCCTCTTTTCTAGCTCCTCGGGGGTCATATTCCTGACCTTGGGTTCCCCGCAGGTGATGTAGCCAGCTGAGATAGATTTGACCTCTTCCATCGGACCCGTATGCCTTTCAGTTTTGTTGAAGGAATACTCAATTACTTCATCGCTGATGTTGAAGGTGAGCACTCCTTTCCGTACGCTTATGTTGGCATCCACAGTCGCCAAGAATGGTCTCCCTAGAATAATTGGACAAGCAGGATCTTCTTGCATATCAACAATTAAGAAATCAGCAGGAACGAAGAATTTACCTACTTGTACTGGTACGTTTTCCACCATGCCTGTTGGAATGACCACCGTGTTGTTGGCCATATAAAGTCTAGCATCCACAGGCTCCAGGGCACCTATCTTAATCTTGGACCAAATCGTTAAAGGCATAATACTAACACTAGCTCCAAGATCACATAGGGCATTAATTTTGTATGGACCAAATCCAATAGTTATAGCAAACTTACCTGGATCCGGCCTCTTCTCCAATATGTCCAGATGGCTGCACTCCTCTGTGATTTCCGCCATCGATCGCTTTTTGCTCAGAATCTCCTTCAGGAACTTGACGTAGGACGGCATTTCATTGAGAGCTTCTGTGAAGGGGATAGTGACGTTCAGCTTCTGAAGCATCTTGATGAAGCGCTGAAACTTTTTCTCCGCTGGGTCCTTTAGAGATTTTGTGGGGAAAGGCAGCTTCTTTTTCTGAGTCGGAGCCAGAACAGACGTCGGAGTTGCTGCTGATTTCTCGACCAAGGGCTCCTCGACATCGACAAGGGTCTTGTCGAGATCGACTGGATTGGGCCCAGGCAAGTTGCTGTTCGGCGCAGACGAAGATTCTGGAATTTTCTCCTCGAGGTCGACTAGGGTCTTGTCGAGGTCGACCAGATGTTTGTCGAGATCGACTACTGTTTTGTCGAGATCGACTTGCTGTTCCTCGTCATTCTGCTGTTTCCCAACCTCTGGCTCTTGCAGTTGATGGCCGCTTCTGAGTTTTACAGCAGCGACGTGTCCAGTCTTTCCCTTAGGGTTTGGTTCTGAAGATCCAGGGAGTGCTCCTGATTGTCTGGGGATTCCCGCTGCTCGCTGACCAATCTGTGTATCAATTGTTTTCCGCCAGATATCAATTTCCCCAAGCCTAGAGTTGACACCTTGCATCTGAGTATAGACGGAGTTGAAGGATTGCCTAGTTTCTGAGTGGTTCCTCCGTATTTCCTCCAGGACTAGCTGTATATCATCCTTTTTCTGGTCTCTTTCTAGATGTCCTGGAGCTCTGTAGGGCGAGGGGTTCCTAGGGACTCCTTGGTTCCATTGTGGTTGCTGAAACCTTTGGTCCCCCATGTAGCGATTGGGTCCCCCTGCGTAAGCTGCATCCTCATGGTGCTATGCCAATCTGACTTGCTCTGTGTGTGGGCACTCAGGAGTGGTGTGCCTTTGCGATCCGCATTCTATGCAAGGCTGGTTGACAGAGAGATATTTGACTTGCTTGATGAGCTTCCTATTCTGGTCTCTGTAGTATTGCTCCCTGACATCTGGATCGATCTCCTTTGATGGCTCATAGAGGGGCATGGATGGTGCTGGCCTGGCGTATGGGTTCTCTTCATAAGTTGCAGTAGACCCATACTTGTTGTCGTAGGTAGTGAGCTTCTCCAGTACTCCCCATGCGTCACTTGGCGGCATTGTCAGATACTCGTAGCGAGTATAATTGTTGATTCTGTCCTTAGTGACTTGATCAAGAGAGTTGAAGAAGATCTCCTGAATGATGTAGGGTGGATGTCCATGAGTAGGGCAAGATCGAAGTAGTTCCTTGTAGCGCTCCCATGCCTTTGCCAGCGGTTCCCCTTTCTGCTGTTTAAAGGCGGTGATTTTCTGGCGGAGATGTGCTGTTTTGGCAGGTGGGAAGAATTTGTTCAGAAACTCTTGCTCTACTTGGGCCCAGGTTGTGAGTGATTTTGCTTTCAGCCCTTCTAGCCATTTCAGTGCAGGTCCAGCGAGCGACCAACGGAAAGATTTCATCTTGACATATTCCAGAGTTGTACCTTCTGCAAGAGTACGGCACATATCATGAAAGTTAGTAATATGTTCAAGAGGACACTCATTAAATCTGCCGTAAAAGGCATTATTTTTAAGCTCTATAAGAAATTGAGTGCGAATTTCAAAAGAGTTTTCAGGGATTAGAATCGCCGATTCAGGCACGACGAGAGTTGGGTGCATGTAGTCCTCTGCCGTGGTTGGATACTGGGCAAGCTCAGCTTGTGCTTGTTCCCTTGCTGCTCTCTCAGCGGCGATAGCAGCATCTTTAGCGTTGATAGCGGCATCCCTTGCGGCTAGTTCCCTGGTAAGCCTAGCGATCAGCTGTTCCTGTGTTTCAGCGGCCGACATGATCCTTTTGAGTTTGGAGTGGATGTGTAGGTAGCGCTCCGGTTCGTCTAAGCTGTCAAACTCAAGTGTTTGACCAGAACGACGCATACACCTGCAATCTAACTCAAAGAGACAGTGAGAACTGACTACCTAAGGCGCGATTGATTGCTTCCCCGGCAACGGCGCCAATTTGTTGACTAGGCAGGAGTTGGTCAAGTATTGAAATAGATATCAAATAAAGTTCAGATAGACTCCCCTGTCTCAGCAAATAAATACAAGACTTCCTCCCGTTGTAGTAAGAGAAAAGTCAGGATCGAATCCACGAGGAAGCACGTCAGCAGTTCTCAGATAGCTATCAGATTCTCACAGACACAGCAGAAAGACAGAAACGCAGAAACAGAAATAAACCCTGGCAAGGGCAACTAAAACAAAAGCAAAGAACAAACTAAAGACAGAAATAAAAGCAAAGCAAAGACAAGAGAAAAGACAGAAAGTAACTCGAGGACACAGAAGCTAGTCGATCTCGACAAGCTGTCCTCTAGGTCGACAAAGGCAACAGAAAACAGAAAATAAAAGCAAATAACTCGACGAAGACAGCCCTACTCGACCTCGACAAGAGGTACTCGATCTCGAGTAGAAACTGTAGACACAGAAACTTCAGAAATCGACAACAGAAGAAAAACTCAACTCGACCAAGACTAACTCTCCTCGACCTCGACTACAGCAACTCGAGATCGACAAAGCTTTGTCTATGTCGACTAAGAACAGAAACTTAAAACTTTGCAGAATTGAAGACAGAATGCAGAAATTTAACGAAATAAATCAATATATTAAAAGACCTCCAAGGCCAGGGTTTCAACACCGGAACGATAACCATGCAAAACAACACATAAAGGCATAAAAGATCATGCTTCCCATCAAATAACTTTCGTCATTAACAAATAGGCATATAGAGGCTCTCGCATAAACCCTAATTGTTACTAACCCTTTTTCACATAATTAACCCCAGTTGCATTAAGATCACTTTCGCTTCAATAACACAAACAAGGATCACCTTCAACTCTCGCAAAAGAATCATGCTCATAGGGAAAGAAGATGAATCGCACAAAAGATCTGACCTTTATCGCATCGCCTCACATGGCCACCGTCGGGCTCACCCCAGCCCCAGAAGTGGGTGGACTACTCACGCCTCATTGCAATCGCAGACATTGAATTGATGAAAGAACCTTGCATAAAACTAAATTCAAAAGCCTTTACAATCCTGGCAATCAACTTTCGCTGTAAGCCAAAACCCTAAAAACCTTAGAACTCCTAAACTACTCTACTTGAATGGAATTGTGTGTAACTTGGAATGAATCAAAAACCAGCCCCATGGGCTTTATTTATAGTGATCTATTCCTTGCTAGTCAAGGATTAAATCTTCTATCTCTATCTAAAATTATATCTAAAAGCATAAAAAGATAAATAAATGTTTAATGGAAATAAATCCATAAGGAAAAGATAATTCTAAATAAGGTAGTATGTCTTCATGATGTTGATAGATGGCCTTCCATGGATAGATTTGATAGATCGGATAGATCCCAGCAACTCTCGGATTCCTTCATGGCCAAGACATCCAAATTCTACTCGGACAAGCCAAGTCGAGAAGCTTCTGGAAGCTGGGTCTAGTCGACCTCGAGTTGGGTGGCTAGGCTTGGCTTGACTCTGCTCGATGTGGCTCGGACATGGTCGGACCTGGGCTCCTGGGTGCTTGTCGACCTCGACTAGTCGTAGTCGATCTCGACTAAGATGGCTCTGTCGACTAGCCTTGCTCGGACATGTCTAGTCGACTGGCTCGGACAAGGAGTCAGGTTCTCGTCGACCTCGACTAGTGCTCCTCGAGGTCGAGTTGGGTGTTGCTCCCGTTTCCGCGAGCTGGCTCTTCCGCTGGCAGCGAGTGGCTTGGTCCGCGGCAGCGAGTCCCCCTTTCCGCGGCAGCGAGTGGTATCGCTGGCAGCGAGTCCTCCTGGTCGTCCTCGGCTTCGTCCTCGGCCAGCTCTCCTCGTCGACTCCGGGAGTGGGCGTCTGGGCTTCGTCGACCTCGACCGGGGCTTGTCGAGGTCGAGTTGGGTTCCGGAGCTCGGGTTGCTGGCTCTTCGAGCAAGCTTGCTCGACTATGTCTGCTCGGACATGGCTTGTCTAGCTCGACCAGGCTTACTCGAGATCGAGTAGCCTGGGTTTTTGGATTTGTTCCGCTACTTTGATCTTGGACTTCTGTAGCGGTTTTCCGAGCTTTTCCGACCTTCTGTAGAATTGCTGTAAATGCCTCGATTTCTGCGATTTAAACAGAAACTGGTGTAGATTCCATAATTTTGGCAAATAAACATAAACTACACAGATTCTGTACTATCTTAACCCAAATGCATGAAATGTATACAGAAATCGATATAAACGGTACTGTAGAACATGGCAAATTCCGCTTACAACAAACACCCCATACTTAAGCTTGCTTGTCCTCAAGCAATACTTTTATTTGTCATTCAGGGGAAGAAATCAAAACTCTCAACATATTAGATTCATTCTTTATATGTCCCTGCAGTCAATTACCATCCTTGAAAAGGTACTAGTGTCACAGATTCATGCATGTGCAAATATGTAAAAGCAACATCTACTCACAAAAGGAGGGTTAGGCACAAACAATTTATACGTGACAAAGCATTAATAATCAAGAAGACTTTAATTTAAGCTCATGAAGGAGTAGATTGGTAAAAGGCTAAAGGTGGGCAATTTCTGGCAATGTGGTGCGTTTGATCCGGGGAAATGGATCACTTTCAAACTTTGAGTTTCATTCCACATTCTTTCTTCCATACAATTCATCACCTTTCATATTGCTTTTTTCAATAATAATGTTTTTATCTCTCTGACCTTAGCACTACCTTCTCGCGAGTCGCAAACATGGGTGTCATGAATGGCCCCGGATACTTTAGTGCTTTGGACTCCTCACAATGTGTCCCATCTCTCCAAACTATTATCTCAGAGAGCAGGGTCAATCTACCTTTATCTCCTGAGGTGATTGGATTTTCTTTCACTCATTAAATTTTCCATATATTTAAAACAATTTCCCGCCAAACTTCAATAATGATAATAATCACAACAACCATATAACATTTCCATAATGTAATCATCATTCTCAACATAATCCCCGGATAAGGTAAAGAATGGCAAATATTTAGATCATGTGGAGCAATATTTGAAATAAGGCATATTATGGCTTTTGTGATGCATAAGCATAGGTAAGGCTAGGAATTAACAATGAGCATTATATGGAAATATAAAGTCCTCCATCATCTTATCATGCAACATGTCAAAAGCAACTTCAAATTTTACCTCATTT
Organism: Persicaria tinctoria; assembly: GCA_037127255.1. Lineage (NCBI taxonomy): Eukaryota > Viridiplantae > Streptophyta > Magnoliopsida > Caryophyllales > Polygonaceae > Persicaria > Persicaria tinctoria. The sequence continues at coordinate 67,760,623 of JBANSL010000009.1, forward strand.
CATGGTTTTCAATAAATAATGCACTTCATTGTGACTTCCCTTTACTAGGCAATTTCATGCTATATCTCTAATGAATCCAATTTTGCATCGTCGAGTTTAATATAAGCTTCCATGACATTATTCAAAAATATTCAATGGGGGTCATTTTTCTCAAATTTTGGAAAACATGCATATTAAGCACATAAAGCAATAATGCATTCCAAAATAGCCATGTAGCAATTCTAAGAAATAATGCACAAGTAATGTCAAATACGGCAATTATGCGTAATGTAAGCCCTTCCCCCACCCCATACTTAAACATTACAGTTTCCTCACTGTATATATAAAAAAAATAATGTAAAGGGTAAAGAAAGAAACTCACAAGACATGAGTGCGGAGCCGCATAATTTCAAATGGAGCACCTCCTGGTCCGAGTATTAATGTAGCTTGGTTCTATTCATTGACCTGAAAAAGTAGAAGACCTATACCCATAATAGAAACAATAAAAGTGTTCAAAACCAAAAACAAAAACAAAGTCTCAAATGTCCTAAAAAGTCTATGTACATGCTCTAGATTTTATAGTCGCTAGGCCGACTTTCATTAATGCTCAAGGTGGCATCTGCAGGGCCCATGTAGCTTGGGCCTCAAATAAGACTCCATTCTTGTCCATCAGCTGTAATCCTCCAGAATGGATCTTGTTCACCACGAACGGTCCCATCCGCTTCTTGTTGAATTTGTTAGGAAACCAATGATCCTTTGATTTAGAGACATAGAGCTTGTCTCCAACTTCATACTCCTTAGGCTCATCATTGGAAATCCTGCACAATCGCACATACCAAGGCAGACCTCTCCCATGTATAGATAAATCTTTGATGGAAATAGGAGAAGAAAGATCCATACCTTGACTTACCTTTGCGGAAACGGAATCGGGCACCACGGTGTTTGGTCGATCTCGACTAGGGCTCCTCGAGATCGACGAGACTGCAGACTTTGGTGGTGTCCTGGTCGAAGAGGCAGAAGTCGACGAAGAAGTCTGGTCGACCTCGACAAGCCTACTCGAGGTCGAGTAGGGCTCTGGCTCTGGTGGCTTGCTCTTCGAGAAAACAGGGTCCGGTGGCGCCGCTTGATGGTCGACCTCGACAAGCCTACTCGAGGTCGAGTAGGGCTTTGGTCCTGGAGTCACCATCGTCGAGGAAGGTGACGTCGAGGAAGATGGCTCTGGTGGTGTTGAGTGCTGGTGGACCTCGACAAGCCTTGTCGAGATCGACGAGGGTTGTCCGTCTGGTTGCTGCGGCGTCGAGGAAGCAGGATCTGGGCTCCTCGATCGGTGGTCGAGATCGACGAGGGTGTGGTCGACCTCGAGTAGACTCGGCTTGTCTGGTTCGCTGCTCGACGAAGCCGGCTTCGGTGGAGTCTCCTTGGTCTGGTCGAGATCGACTAGGGTTTGGTCGATCTTGACCCCATACTTAGTCCTTGTGTTCTCTTTGAGGATTGCCATGATCTCCTCCACCTGGGCCTCCATGTCCCTCTTTTCTAGCTCCTCGGGGGTCATATTCCTGACCTTGGGTTCCCCGCAGGTGATGTAGCCAGCTGAGATAGATTTGACCTCTTCCATCGGACCCGTATGCCTTTCAGTTTTGTTGAAGGAATACTCAATTACTTCATCGCTGATGTTGAAGGTGAGCACTCCTTTCCGTACGCTTATGTTGGCATCCACAGTCGCCAAGAATGGTCTCCCTAGAATAATTGGACAAGCAGGATCTTCTTGCATATCAACAATTAAGAAATCAGCAGGAACGAAGAATTTACCTACTTGTACTGGTACGTTTTCCACCATGCCTGTTGGAATGACCACCGTGTTGTTGGCCATATAAAGTCTAGCATCCACAGGCTCCAGGGCACCTATCTTAATCTTGGACCAAATCGTTAAAGGCATAATACTAACACTAGCTCCAAGATCACATAGGGCATTAATTTTGTATGGACCAAATCCAATAGTTATAGCAAACTTACCTGGATCCGGCCTCTTCTCCAATATGTCCAGATGGCTGCACTCCTCTGTGATTTCCGCCATCGATCGCTTTTTGCTCAGAATCTCCTTCAGGAACTTGACGTAGGACGACATTTCATTGAGAGCTTCTGTGAAGGGGATAGTGACGTTCAGCTTCTGAAGCATCTTGATGAAGCGCTGAAACTTTTTCTCCGCTGGGTCCTTTAGAGATTTTGTGGGGAAAGGCAGCTTCTTTTTCTGAGTCGGAGCCAGAACAGACGTCGGAGTTGCTGCTGATTTCTCGACCAAGGGCTCCTCGACATCGACAAGGGTCTTGTCGAGATCGACTGGATTGGGCCCAGGCAAGTTGCTGTTCGGCGCAGACGAAGATTCTGGAATTTTCTCCTCGAGGTCGACTAGGGTCTTGTCGAGGTCGACCAGATGTTTGTCGAGATCGACTACTGTTTTGTCGAGATCGACTTGCTGTTCCTCGTCATTCTGCTGTTTCCCGACCTCTGGCTCTTGCAGTTGATGGCCGCTTCTGAGTTTTACAGCAGCGACGTGTCCAGTCTTTCCCTTAGGGTTTGGTTCTGAAGATCCAGGGAGTGCTCCTGATTGTCTGGGGATTCCCGCTGCTCGCTGACCAATCTGTGTATCAATTGTTTTCCGCCAGATATCAATTTCCCCAAGCCTAGAGTTGACACCTTGCATCTGAGTATAGACGGAGTTGAAGGATTGCCTAGTTTCTGAGTGGTTCCTCCGTATTTCCTCCAGGACTAGCTGTATATCATCCTTTTTCTGGTCTCTTTCTGGATGTCCTGGAGCTCTGTAGGGCGAGGGGTTCCTAGGGACTCCTTGGTTCCATTGTGGTTGCTGAAACCTTTGGTCCCCCATGTAGCGATTGGGTCCCCCTGCGTAAGCTGCATCCTCATGGTGCTATGCCAATCTGACTTGCTCTGTGTGTGGGCACTCAGGAGTGGTGTGCCTTTGCGATCCGCATTCTATGCAAGGCTGGTTGACAGAGAGATATTTGACTTGCTTGATGAGCTTCCTATTCTGGTCTCTGTAGTATTGCTCCCTGACATCTGGATCGATCTCCTTTGATGGCTCATAGAGGGGCATGGATGGTGCGCGTATGGGTTCTCTTCATAAGTTGCAGTAGACCCATACTTGTTGTCGTAGGTAGTGAGCTTCTCCAGTACTCCCCATGCGTCACTTGGCGGCATTGTCAGATACTCGTAGCGAGTATAATTGTTGATTCTGTCCTTAGTGACTTGATCAAGAGAGTTGAAGAAGATCTCCTGAATGATGTAGGGTGGATGTCCATGAGTAGGGCAAGATCGAAGTAGTTCCTTGTAGCGCTCCCATGCCTTTGCCAGCGGTTCCCCTTTCTGCTGTTTAAAGGCGGTGATTTTCTGGCGGAGATGTGCTGTTTTGGCAGGTGGGAAGAATTTGTTCAGAAACTCTTGCTCTACTTGGGCCCAGGTTGTGAGTGATTTTGCTTTCAGCCCTTCTAGCCATTTCAGTGCAGGTCCAGCGAGCGACCAACGGAAAGATTTCATCTTGACATATTCCAGAGTTGTACCTTCTGCAAGAGTACGGCACATATCATGAAAGTTAGTAATATGTTCAAGAGGACACTCATTAAATCTGCCGTAAAAGGCATTATTTTTAAGCTCTATAAGAAATTGAGTGCGAATTTCAAAAGAGTTTTCAGGGATTAGAATCGCCGATTCAGGCACGACGAGAGTTGGGTGCATGTAGTCCTCTGCCGTGGTTGGATACTGGGCAAGCTCAGCTTGTGCTTGTTCCCTTGCTGCTCTCTCAGCGGCGATAGCAGCATCTTTAGCGTTGATAGCGGCATCCCTTGCGGCTAGTTCCCTGGTAAGCCTAGCGATCAGCTGTTCCTGTGTTTCAGCGGCCGACATGATCCTTTTGAGTTTGGAGTGGATGTGTAGGTAGCGCTCCGGTTCGTCTAAGCTGTCAAACTCAAGTGTTTGACCAGAACGACGCATACACCTGCAATCTAACTCAAAGAGACAGTGAGAACTGACTACCTAAGGCACGATTGATTGCTTCCCCGGCAACGGCGCCAATTTGTTGACTAGGCAGGAGTTGGTCAAGTATTGAAATAGATATCAAATAAAGTTCAGATAGACTCCCCTGTCTCAGCAAATAAATACAAGACTTCCTCCCGTTGTAGTAAGAGAAAAGTCAGGATCGAATCCACGAGGAAGCACGTCAGCAGTTCTCAGATAGCTATCAGATTCTCACAGACACAGCAGAAAGACAGAAACGCAGAAACAGAAATAAACCCTGGCAAGGGCAACTAAAACAAAAGCAAAGAACAAACTAAAGACAGGAATAAAAGCAAAGCAAAGACAAGAGAAAAGACAGAAAGTAACTCGAGGACACAGAAGCTAGTCGATCTCGACAAGCTGTCCTCTAGGTCGACAAAGGCAACAGAAAACAGAAAATAAAAGCAAATAACTCGACGAAGACAGCCCTACTCGACCTCGACAAGAGGTACTCGATCTCGAGTAGAAACTGTAGACACAGAAACTTCAGAAATCGACAACAGAAGAAAAACTCAACTCGACCAAGACTAACTCTCCTCGACCTCGACTACAGCAACTCGAGATCGACAAAGCTTTGTCTATGTCAACTAAGAACAGAAACTTAAAACTTTGCAGAATTGAAGACAGAATGCAGAAATTTAACGAAATAAATCAATATATTAAAAGACCTCCAAGGCCAGGGTTTCAACACCGGAACGATAACCATGCAAAACAACACATAAAGGCATAAAAGATCATGCTTCCCATCAAATAACTTTCGTCATTAACAAATAGGCATATAGAGGCTCTCGCATAAACCCTAATT